>CM042849.1:9712500-10411586 GCA_023653725.1 Bungarus multicinctus
TAAGAAGGAACTAAAGGTAAAGCTATAGAATTGCCAAATAGCCTTTAAGGGCATAACACCCAGCAAGGCCTAGATCAAGCCTGGAACTCCGGACAGCCTACAGAGTTGCCCCTAGGGTCTACAACCAAATTAGAATACACGCTCCCATTCAAATCCCAAGGAGAGGGTTATAAAACCAGCACTCTCCAGTACCCCAGCACTTTGTTGTTGACCTTCTCACCTTGGTATGTGATTCATCCCTCTATGGAATTTCCAGGCCATGGGTCCTGTACACCTTAAACTTTCCAATGCAGCCTCCATGTTTCCAGTGTCTTTTTCCCCCACTTGGAACGAACCCAGAAGGGTATTTCTTTCAACATCATCCAAAAAGCTTCTTCAGCTCTGACTGGATTAGCGGAGAATGGAAGGATTTATATTCCTTGCAGACAGCTGGCCATTTGCATTCTTTTGCATGTGTTGTTGAGGCCCACTTGGAGGTTTATCTGTGACCTCAGAGTCACCTGAATGGTGCAAATGGGTGGTGGAAGCTTCTTGGATGAGAAGCTAAAGGTTTTCAGAAAAAACCAGAAAGTCCAGTTGCCTCTTGAAAAAAAGCACCTTTGGAACAACCATAACCTGGAGGACTAAGATCTCCACAGACTCCAGAAGATGACGTTAAAAAAAAAAAAAAACCTCTTCATAATGGTCCCAAAAGGTGTTTTTCAAGAGGCAACTGGACTTTCTAGTTTTCTTAGAAGACGTTTCGCTTCTCATCCAAGACGTTTCTTCAGCTCTGACTGGATGGTGGGGAACAGAAGGGATTTATACTTCTTGCAGGCAGCTGGTCATTTGCATCCTTTAGAGAGTCCTTGAGGTTACTTAGAGGTTTAACTGTGTCTTCAAGGCTCACCTGAATAGTGCAATGAGTGTGGAGCCTTTTTGGAACTGCCGAAAGGATACCTGTAATCTGCAATTTTTCTGGAAATCCGTTCATATTCCTGCACCATTGAGAGTGTTCGTCTTAAATTGCACAGCTAAAATGTCAACGAAGGATTCTTAGTCATCCAAGTCATGATTATCCCCAAAGTGCTTTTTTCAAGAGGCAACTGGACTTCCTGGTTTTTCTTAGAAGACGTTTCAAGAAGCTTCTTGAGTTCTATCTGTCTTCAAGACGTCTTCAAGAAAAAACAAAGTCCAGTTGCCTTTTGAAAACTTTGAGACGACCATGACCTGGATGACTGAGAATCTCCACAGACAAGAAGCTTTCCATAAAAGTCGGTAAGAGTTCAGCTTTCCTTGAGGAGACTTTAGTTTAATCTGCATGAAATGCCTAAGGGACTTTTGAAGGTACAACAGGTTTCCTGGCTGCCACGCAGAAGTGATTTTCACATCGTAGATGACTTTTTAATTGCATGCATAAGGTCAATACTAATTTCAAGTGCCCCATCTCGCAGCTTCACTCTGCAACCTAATTGCATTTCTGATTGTTTCTTAATGCCCGTGAATAGAATCAGTTTCCATTTAGTCCCGATAACAAAATGGAGATCATATGTTTTTTTTCCACATTTCATAGCAAAACATTTTTTTTTTTTTCCCATCTCACATAGTTTTGTTTTTTTTCTTTGAACTTTCTTCCAGAGTTTTGTCTATAAGATTCATCCGGATCATGGTTGGCCCTGCAATTCTGCGTTCTAACCACTGCACCACCACAGATCTTGAATCTTCAGATTAACAGGGTTGAAGGGACTTTGTAGACCATCTAGTCCAACCCCCTGCCCAACTGGGAGACCCTACACCATTTCTGACAGGTGGCAGTCCAGTTTCTTCTTGAAAGCCTCCAGTGATGAAGCTCCCACAACTTCCAAGGGCAACTTCTGTTCCATGGGTTGATTGTTCTCACTGTCAGAAAAATTTCTCCTTATTTCTAGCTTGAATCTCTCCTTGTACAGTTTCCATCCATTATTCCTTGTCTGACCTTCAGGTACTTTGGAAAATAGTTTGACCCCTTCCTCTCTGTGGCAGCCCCTCAAATATTGGAAGACTGCTGTCCTGTCTCCCCTGGTCCTTCTCTTCACTAGACCAGCCATGTCCAGTTCCTGCAACTGTTCATCGTATGTTTTAGCCTCCAGTCCCCTCATCATCCTGGTTGCTCTTTGCACATTTTCTACATATTTTTTATAGTGTGGTGAACCAAAACTGGATGCAGTTCTCTAGGTGTGGTCTTACTAAGGCATTAGTACCTCCTTTGATCTAAATTGTATCCCTCTGTTAATGCAACTTAGGATTGCATTGGCTTTTTGATAGCACAAAATTGGGAGAGGCAGGAAATACCCAGAGAGGCAGTTGGGTGTAATGGTTAAAGGCCCCAGGCTAAAAACTGGAAAACTGACTTCTAGTCCTCTGTTTGGTAGGAAGCTAAGTGGGCCATTTGGGGCCAGTCTGTCTCTCTTCAGCTGAAAAAAGAAAGCCAGCACTTCCGAAATCTTGCCCAAATTTTTTTAGGGATTTGTCCAGACAATTCCCAGAAGTTAAGCCTGACCCCCCAAGGCACACTAATCCAGGTACTCCTCGACTCATGGCCACAATTGAGCCCAAAATTCCCGCTGCTAAGCAAGACAGTTGTTCAGTGAGCTTTGCTCCATTTTACAACCTTCTTGCCACAGTTGTTAAGTGAATCACTGCAATTGTTATGTTAGTAACACGGTTGTTAAGTGAATCCAGCTTCCCTATTGACTTTGCTTGTGTGATGACTGAGGGTGGGATACAAAATAAACAAAGTCCCCAAAACAGATGAAGCCACTTTTATTCCTTCACTTTGCTTCAAAGCTCCAAATATCCTTGACTGGAGTCAAAAAACTCCCCCACAAACAATTACAGAAAGGAGGAAATGCCGTTTAAACTAAAAATGCTTATAAATTATAAAGAGTAAAAACAACACAAACCACACTGAAGTAATTAAGGGAACCAGGGAAGATAAGGGCTTGAAGATGTCCACAGATATTGGAACACCCACTGGGAAGGATGCCAAACTCAGAGGGGAATGACAAACTAGAAATATTTCCATGCTTTGTTTCCAGCATTGGCCCATACGCATGTCCGTCCTTTTAACCAGCTCTCACAGCTGCAGCCCATGAAGAGGATCAAGGCCCTTTCTTCTCCCATAGACCATTCTGTCTTTCCCTTATCTTTTCCTCCCTGCATGCCCTAGGATAGAGAGGGGATGGGCCTGGGTCTTCCTCTGACTGCTCAGCCAGCCTCTGCCCTTCCCCAGCCTCCTCTACAACCTCCGGAGCCACACTTCCACTCCCTGTCAGCTGTTCCTCCTTTCCCTCGGAGTCAGTCTCCAACAGGGGCATGACAGCTTGTCAGAAGGTTGCAAAAGTGGATCACATGACCCTGTGACACTGCAACCGTCATAAATACGAGTCATTTGCCGAGTGTCTGAATTTTGATCACATGACCATGGTGATGTTCAAACGGTCGTAAGTGTGAAACCGGTTATAAGTCACATTTTTCAGTGCCGTTGTAACTTCAAAAGGTCACTCAACAAACAGCTGTAAGTCAAGGACTACCAATGATTAGCAAATACCTTAGAAACTTAGAATTTTCCCCCTCCAAATGACACGGATCCTAAATGCAAGATTACTAACTGGAGCCTGCTCTCAATGAACACGTTACTAAGCAAAATAGCTGTCAATTCATGAATAAAAGGCAAGCTATTTTTGAACAAAAGTGATGGATGAGCTCCATTTAGTATGTATTCAGGTTCCTCCTACCTCAGCGAGGCTTTTCCTCAGGTGCTGAGTCATATCCAGTGGCAAATTCATGGCCCAACCTGAAATTCAATCCAGGTTAAAGCAAAATTTGGAGCGGAAGTTTATTGATTGACTTGGCGTATGGCAAGGAGCCGAAGTTATTTTGATCAGAAGAAGATAGGCAGGGATTTAGCCCAGGGTGGGTCTTCTTAACAATCCAATTTACATAAAGCAGAGGTCTCCAAACTTGGCAACATTAAGACCTTGTTGATGCAATTTAATAGAATAGAATAGAATAGAATAGAATAGAATAGAATAGAATAGAATAGAATAGAATAGAATAGAATACTTTATTGGCCAAGTGTGATTGGACAGACAAGGAATTTGTCTTGGTATAAATACTCTCAGTATACATACAGAAAAGACATTCGTTAAGGATCAAGAATCATAATGATAGTCATAGGGTACAATCAACAATCAAATCATACTAGGAAACAGTCAATATAAATCATAAGGATACAAGCAACAAAGTTACAATCACAAGTGGGAGGGGATGGGTGATAAGGAGTGATGAGAAGATTAACAGCAATAGTAGTGTAAACTTTGTAAATAGTTGAACAGCGTTGAGGGAATTATTTAGCAGAGTGATGGCTTTCGGGAAAAAACTGTTCTTGTGTCTAGTTGTTCTGGTGTGCAGTGCTCTATAGCGTCGTTTTGAGGGTAGGAGTTGAAACAGTTTATGTCCGGGATGTGAGGGGTCTGTAAAAATTTTCACAGCCCTCTTTTTGACTCGTGCAGTATACAGGTCCTCAATGGAAGGCAGGTGGGCAGCCATTGTTTTTTCTGCAGCCCTAATTATCCTCTGAAGTCTGTGTCCATCCTGTTGGGTTGCAGAACCAAACCAGACAGTTATAGAGATGCAGATGACAGACTCAACAATTCCTCTGTAGAACTGCATCAGCAGCTCCTTGGGCAGTTTGAGCTTCCTGAGTTGAAGATGAATGCCCTCTAATGGTGCAGGAATATGAACGGATTTCCAGAAAAATTGCAGATTACAGGTACCCTTTCGACAGTTCCAAAAAGGCTCCACACTCATTTGCACTACTCAGGTGAGCTTGAAGACGCAGCTAAACCTCTTAAGTAACCTCAAGTTGCCAAGTTTGGAGACCTCTGGCATAAAGTATAGGCTGCTAATTTTGTGGTTCTCAAAGGCTCTCCAGTCAGCAAACAACGGTGGTCCATTCAATGATCCAGACAAACAAAAACGTCCTGTTTTTCTAAGTTGCCTTGCCGGTAATTAGGGAATGTTTAATGCTGCCTCAAGCTAGTCTAGAGAAAAGAAAGACTAGGGGTGACATGATAGCAGTATTCCATTATTTGAGGGGCTGCCACAAAGAAGAAAGGGTCAAATTATTCTCCAAAGCATCTGAAGACAGGACAAGAAGCCATGGATGGAAACTAATTAAGGAGAGAAGCAGTCTACAGTATATGTATATAAAAGTGAAATACCACTCACACTTCATCACAAAATCTCCAGAACCGTAAAGTCCACAAACTTGAAATTTGGCACGTATGTTCTGCTTGGCTTCTAGGTGCTCACCAAGAAAGGATTTTTTGAAATGGCCATCAGAGCATTAGTATTTTGTATATTATTTTTATTATTGTTGTTGTTGTTGTTGTTGTTATTAACATGCTCTGATGCTAAGTAGCTCTACTCCCCCACCACACCTGAAAAGAAATCTGTTCCAAATGCAAAACACAAGCAGAGGAGAGGAGTTTCAGTTTCACAGCACCAGGCAGCTTTAGTACAGAACAGTTGAGCTAAGCCATGCCCAGGCTCCTTGCTCACACAGCAAATACTCTTTCAGTTTCCAAACACCCCTCAACTCTCACACACTGACAGGACACTAGCCAGATGAATACTGATGGATGCTGGTAGGCAGAGGCACAATTCCCCCTCCCCTTATTTTCCTCCCCAAAAACTAGGCCTGACCACATAGTTTCGTAGCGAAGCACGGGTATCGAACTAGTCTAAAAATAAGGAGACATTTCTTGACAGTGAAAACAATCAGTGGAACAGCTTTGCCTTCAGAAGTTGTGGATGCTTCATCACTGGAGGTTTTAAAGAAAAGACTGGACAACCATTTGTCTGGAATGGCATAGGGTCTCTTGCTTGAGCAGAACAGAACAGGGGTGTCAAACTCAAGGGCTGGATCCGGCCTTCAGGGTGCAGGAGACCGTCCCAGCTGAAAACAGAGATCGGGAGCCTATTTTCACTGGCAGAGCGCTCAGGCCACAAGCGCCCCTGACACGAGTGATGTCAAGCTGGCCATGCCCACCCTGGCAATGTCCCCTTCCCCAGGGTCAAACACAATCCTGATGTGGCCCTCAATGAAATCGAGTTTGACTAGACGGCCTCTAAGGCACCTTCCAGTTCTATTGTGATGACCGAGGGTGGGATACAAAATAAACACAGTCACGAAAACAGGTGAAGCCTCTTTTATTCCTTCACTTTGCTTAAAAGCTCCAAATATCCTTGACTGGAGTCAAAAAACTCCCCCACAAACAATTACGAAAAGGAGGAAATGCCATTTAAACTAAAAATGCCTATAAATTATAAGAGTAAAAACAGCACAAACCGCACTGAAGCTATTAAGGGAACCAGGCAAGATAAGGGCTTGAAGATGTCCACAGATATTGGAACACACACTAGGAAGGATGCCAAACTCAGAGAGGAAAGACAGACTAGAGATATTTCCTCGCTTTGTTTCCAGCACTGGCCCATACGCAAGTCCGTCCTTTTAACCAGTTCTCACAGCTGCAGCCCATGAAGAGGATCAAGGCCCCTTCCTCCCCCGTAGACCACACCATTCATGTCTCTCCCTTATCCTCTTCTCCCTGTGTGCCCTAGGATGGAGAGGGGATGGGCCTGGGTCTTCCTCTGACTGCCCAGATGGCATCTGCCCTTCCCCATCCTCCTCCCCAACCTCCGGAGCCACACTCCCTGTCAGCTGTTCCTCCTCTCCCTCGGAGTCAGTCTTCAACAGCGGCATGACATCTATTCTGACACTTTCAACTGTCCCACTGACATAGTGCCTTGGTTCTTTCACCATCTCTTCAGAAAGGACCAAGCAGCTGTAAGTGGACCCAGGGGTGGGATTCTAACGGTTCCACCTATTCTTTAGATCCGGTTGTTAACATTCTAAGCAGTTCGGAGAACCGGTTGTTAGAAGAAATGACTGGCCTAATCCTGTAAGGAAGGCAGGAAGGAAACATTCTGGTGTTGCTTACAGAAACTGCCTCTCCGTTAATCCTTATTACGTTCTTGGCAGGACTGGACTTCCTGTCTCAGGAACTTCTCTGGAGTTTTTTTCCCCTCCTTTGCTGGTACTTTGCTTGTGTGGAGTGACCATTCAAAGTTACAATGGCACTGAAAAAGGTGACTTATGACCGTTTTTCACACTTATGACTATTGCAGTATCTGCACAGTCATGAGAGGCCAGGCGAGGAGATGCGTGCCTCGATGTGAGTGATATTGAGTTGGCCACACCCAGCCAGTCCCATGACCACCAAGCCATGTCCACCAACTAAGCCACGCCTACAGAACCGATTGTTAAAAAATTTGAATCCCACCCCTGAGTGGACTTAGCATGCTTTTCCACATTGGCTCACTACCCTCCGTGGCCACGTTAAGTTTTATCCAATTAATATTTGTAAGAGTCGTTCATCGGAGTCTTCAAATGGGAAATTTTAAGGGTGTCTGGTGCACAGGAACAAGGAATGCATTACATTAATGCCATTTTAATACGTGTGTATGGAGGGGGAGGTGTACAAGTTGTCCTTGACTTAAGACCAAGAATTGAATCCAAAATTTCTGTTGCTAAGCGAGACATGGCTTGAAGGCTACCAACCCATATCCTTGCAGTGCTTGGGGGAGAAAATATATAAAAGAATGAAAAAAAAAGTCCAGCTTTTTGCACGAGAGAGAAAAATCGCAACCCAAGGCTGGCCCACCTGAGTTAAAACAATAAATCTACAGGTAGTTTTCTGTTACTAAGTGAGACAGTTGTTAAGTGAGTTTTGCCCCATTATAAACCCTTCTTGCCACAGTTGTTAAGTGAATCTAGCTTCCCCGCTGACTTTGCTTACCAGACGGAAGCAAAAGTTGCTTTTTCAGGAGGCGACTGGACTTCCTTCTTTTATCTTTTGAAGACGTTTCGCTTCTCATCCAAGAAGCTTCTTCAGCTCAGAACTGAAGAAGCTTCTTGGATGAGAAGCGAAATGTCTTCAAAAGAAAAACAAAACAACGAAGTCCAGTTGCCTCCTGAAAAAAACACCTTTGAGACAACCATGATGTGGATGACTGAGAATTTCTACAGACTTCTCATGCCCCTGGTGGAGACTGACTCTGAGGGAGAAGAGGAACAGTTGACAGGGAGTGGAGGTATTGGCTCCGGAGGTTGTGGAGGAGGCTGGGGAAGAGCAGAGGCCAGCTGAGCAGTCAGAGGAGGACCCAGGCCCATCCCCTATCCATCCTAGAGCACGCAGGGAGGAGAGGGTAAGGGAGAGATGTGGTCTACTCGGGAGGAGAGGGCCTTGATCCTCTTCATGGGCTGCAGCTGTGACAACTGAACAAGAGTATGGACCTGCGTACTGGCCAACGCTGGAAACAAAGCGTGTTTTATTTTGGGCTGAAGTTATCTTGATTGGCGTCCTTCCAACAGACTGTGCCTTGTTATCTCCTTGAATTCGGTAAATACTTCTCCTGTTCCGTTGTGGAAATTCCTTCATTGTAGTTTGTTTTGGTTTTTTATTTCACCTCTATCTGCTCATTAAGTTCGGACTGTATTGCTTTCTTTTGAAGACTATTTTTGAGTACGTTTTATCTCCAACTGAGTATTATTGAACAGTGGGGCCAAGTTGGAGGCATTGAAGGACATTTATTTACATTTTGGATTTTGTTATGTTTGTGGTACACTCTGGGTCATCACAAGACTTTTTGCTTGTCAGAAGGTCGTAAAAGGGGATCACGTGACCCTGGGAAACTGCAACCCTCATAAATATGAACCATAAATCTACCTGACCGTACAGTGATTGCTTCCAGATCAGGTTTCAGCCTGTGATGATACTGTACATGTCCATTCATGCAATGGAAACTGATCTGGCTACATGGCTGAGAAGGCCAATAACAGCACAGACCATGTAGGTTAAAATCACAAGGAAAAAAATATATTCCCATCCCCATTCAAGATCATTTACATTTTTATTTCTATGACCTTTATTAAGCATTGGATCAGAACTCACAGTGCTCTCTGCCTTTAAAAACATTGTGCAATGATAACTTTGGTCTAATTCTAGATTCAAACACCGCATCTCAATTCACTTAATAACCACGGGAAGAGAAATCATAAAATGGAGCAATATCGCTGAACTATCTTATCTAGATCCATTGCCTATCAGCTCCATCATCACCACTGTGGTTAAAATCCTTAAAATTAATGTTTCAACCTCCACTAAGAAATCTCCAATTCTCAGACAAAACTCCTTCTCTTTCAAATCCATTAACAATAACTTAAATTCCATCCAGTGTATGTACATACACACCGCACAATATAACCATCTGTTGTTCTAAAGATCACAAATTCACTCAGTCTCAAGGACAGGCAATTTGAATTATGCATTTTTATTGTAAATATCGTAACATCTTCTTCCCACTCCAAAATATAGAGATGACCTTATGATGACATAATGCAAAGCTTCTCTGAATAGCTGTTTGTGATTTTCCTCTTTTTAAATAGATCTACCAGATTTGAGCTGCACAAATGCAGCTATCCCCCAGATGTCAGTAAAGAGTTCTTTTTAATATGTTTCCTGTCCTCTAATGGTCATCTGCATTTTTGCAACCCAGATCTATAGTGATGATCAAATTATAATTGTTTTGGCCAAATAGCCAAGAAACCTAATACAGTCCTTAATTGTATAAACAGAGGCACAAAATAAAAATCATGTCAAGTATTAGTAATGCTTTATACAACCTTAATAAGAAACCCCTGGAATACAACATCCAGTTTTGGCCACCACATTACATTACACTATATGTAATTGTACCACATTACAGAAAAAATGTTACGACTTTGGAAAAAGTGCAGAGAAGAGCAACTAGGATAGAATGGCATGGCATGGCATAGGATAGCATAGCATAGCATAGCATAGCATAGAATAGAATAGGAATAGAATTCTTTATTGGCCAAGTGTGATTGGACACACAAGGAATTTGTCTTGGTGCAAATGCTCTCAGTGTACATAAAAGAAAAGATACATTCATCGAGAGTCAAGAATCATCAGGTACAACACTTAATGGTAGTCATAGAATACAATAAGCCATCAAATCATACCAGGAAACAGTCAATATAAATCATAAGGATACAAGCGACAAAAAAATAGTCATACAGTCACAAGTGGGAGGGGATGGGTGAAAGGAAGGATGGGAAGATTAATAGTAGTAGTAATAGTAACGCAGACTTACTAAATAGTTAGACAGTGTTGAGGGAGTTATTTGTTTAGCAGAGTGATGGCGTTTGCGGGGAAATGACTAAAAGCCTGAAGACTAAAACATATAATGATTGCAGGAACTGGGTTTGGCTAGTCTAGGGAAATGAAGGACTAGGGGGGGACATGATAGCAGTCTTCCAGTAGTTGACGGGTTGCCACAAAGAAGAGGGGGTCCAATTATTTTCTAAAGCACCAGCAAGCAAGACAAGAAACAATGGATGGAAACTAATCAAGGAGAAGCAACCCGGAATTAAAGTGCAACTTCCTATCATTTAGAACAATTAGTAATCATAGGAATGGCTTGCCTTCAGAAGTTGTAGGTGCTTCTTCACTGGAGGTTTTTAAGAAGAGACAGGACAGCCATTTGTCTGAAATGGTATAGGCAGGGTCTCCTGCTTGAGGAGGGAGTTGGACTAGAAGATCTCCAAGGTCCCTTCCAGCTCTATTCTGATAGATTGATTAAAGCCGAGCACTTATCTCTCTGGGTTATGGAGATAGCCTTCAGGCTGCTGGGAAACCCATTTATGCCTGTCCTTGTTAATCTTCTCTAAGCCAGTTTAGAGTTATCAGATGCCAGAGGCTTGCAGGAAATATTTTACAAGAAGAGTTCTCCACTCCTCTATTCGTTGCAGAATACCTTATGCCACCAGACTAGAAATTCTAGACCTAGAAAACCTAGAACTGCACTGCCTTCAGTCCGATCTAAGTATAGTATATAAAATCATACATTGCAATGTCCTACCTGTCAATGAATACTTCAGCTTCAACCATAACAACACAAGAGCAAACAATAGATACAAACTCAAGGTTAATCGCACCAAACTTGATTGCAGGAAATACGACTTCAGCAACAGAGTGGTCAATGTCTGGAATACCCTACCTGACTCTGTGGTTTCTTCCCCAAACCTCAAAAGCTTTAACCTTAGACTGTCTACTATTGACCTCACCCCTTTCCTAAGAGGCCTGTAGGGGGCGTGCATAAGCGCACCAATGTGCCTACCGTCCCTGTCCTATTGTTTCTTTTATATTTTATTTTTCTTATATCCATCCATGTATTCATAACTATGTTTTACTTAAAACATAGTACTGGAACACCCACAACTTCTGAAGGCCGGCCATTCCTCTAATTATTCTGTCAAGAAATTTCTCCTTTGTTCTAAGTTGGTTCTTTCCTTGATAAGCTTCCACCTGTAACTTCTTGCCTTGCCCTCGGGTGCTTTGGAGAATAGGTTGGGTTTGTGGCAGTGGTGGGTTTCAATTTTTTTTTACTACCGGTTCTGTGGGGCATGGCTTGATGGGCGTGGCAGAGGAAGGATACTGTAAAATCTCCAGTCAGAGGTGGGATTTGCCAGTTCTCTGAACTACTCAAAATTTCCCCTACCAGTTCTCCAGAACTGGTCAGAATCTGCTGAACACCACCTCCAGTTTGTGGCAGCCTCTCAAATAGTGGCAGATTGCTATCTAGTTTTTATTTTCATTAAACTTCCATTAAACTAGACCAGGGGTGTAGTTTAACTCAAGGCCTGGGCCCCAGATCTAGCCCATGGGGTGCTTAGATCTAGCCTGCAGGGCTGCCCTGGAAACAGCAAAGGATCAGTCCACGGTGCGTCTGCCAATGAAAACAGAACCCTAACCCACTCGAGCTCTGTTTCGTTGGCAGAGGGTTACAGGAGGCCATTGCAGGCGAAAACGGAGCTTGGGGCCCCGTTTTTGCTGGCAGACTGCTCAGGCCACCACAGGCGCCCCTGATATGAGTGACATCAAGCTGGCCACACACCCCTGGCCCTACGGAGATGAAACATAACCCTGATGCGGCCCTCAATGAAATCGAGTTTGACACCCTTGAACTAGACATACCCAACCAGTGGTAGGATTCAAATTTTTTTACTACCAGTTCTGTGGGTATGGCTTAGTGGGCATGGCAGGGGAAGGCTACTGTAAGGTCCCCATTCCCTCCCCATCCCACTAACCTGCTTTCCAGCTCCATTCTCCTGTGCAAGGCAACCAAAGAAGACCCAGCCGATCAGCTGGGACTCAGGAGGCAGAGAATAGATGGGGTTGGAGGGGCCAGTCAGAGGTGGGATTGGCCGGTTCTTCCAAACTACTCAAAATTTCCGCTACTGGTTTTCCAGAACTGGTCAGAACCTGCTGAATGCCACCTCTGTACCCAACCATCCCTCACGTTTTGGCTTTCAGTCCAGTGGTGAGATTCGAATTTTTTACTACCGGTTCTGTGGCCGTGGCTTGGTGGGCGTGGCATGGCTTGGTGAGTGTGGCTTGGTGGGCATGGCAGGAGAAGGATACTGTAAAGTCTTCATTCTCTCTCCACTCCTGGGTGAAAGCTACCACCGGTTCTCCGAACTTCTCAAAATTTCCGCTACCGGTTCTACAGAACTGGTCAGAACCTGCTGAATACCACCTCTGTTTCAGTCCCCTATATAAACCTATTCCTCCTTTCTTTAATAAGGTCCAAGGACAGCCTCATGGTTTCCCAGTTCTGTTAAGACTTTGTCACCCATGATTCTCAAAAGGAAATCAAGAACTCTCCATGACAGAGGAATTAAAGTTGGGAATAACCAATTTGAAAACAATCTAGTTTCCCACAGACTTAAGGATGGGTGGAAAGCTCATCAGTTCAGAAGCAGGTTAGGGTCCTTAGTGACAGTAGCTACAAAGAGAAGGCCCCCTAGAAGAAGTGGCCATATCCTGAGTCGAATGGCGTTCTTCTCTAACTGGATGACAATATCTGGCATTAGCCACACCTTAGTGACAAATTAAACACACCCAATGGAAGTGGGGCAGACTTGTTCTACAGATTTTTCTTCTGCCCTCTTTTTAAAAAAGTCTTTTTAAACAAGGAAGCATAGTTATTAATGATAAATACAGGGTGGATTCATCACACTAAAAGAAAAATAGCAAGTGATTCAAGAATTGGTGACATTCCAGATACTATCCTCCAATTCTTCAATTCAATCAAACTGAACAATTGTTGAAATGTTTCTTTCTCCCCGATCCCTTGCTTATTCTCAAGAGAGAAAAAGTTGCTTAAAATTATCTTGTTTTGCCTTTAGACAATTGCCTAGAGGGCTACATCTCATAAACATACGCGTCATTCTCATACAAACGATCGTAAGTTCCCTTTTTATATTGATGAGAAAATGAACGCAAAAAGAGTTCTGGGTTCGGAGGGTTTTTTTGTCATTTATTTATCACATTTATTTTATTTACTCACTGGCATTTAAATCTAAAAACTTCCCATTACTTGAAACCTGGTCAAATACAGGTAATCTTTGACATGCAATCATTGGTTTAGTAACCATTCAGTTACAATGGCACTGAAAAATCTGACTTGTGACCATGTTTCACACTTAATGACCATTGCAGCGTTCCCCATGATCACATGATCAAAATTCAAACGCTTGCGTATTGACTCACATTTATGACGGTTGCAGTGTCCCGGGGGGGGTCATGTGATTCCCTTTTACGACCTTCTGACAAGCAACATCAATGGGGATCCCAGATTCACTTAACAACCGTGTTACTAGCTTCACAAGTGCGGTGATTCACTTAGCGACGGTGGCAATAAAGGTTGTAAAAATGGGGCAAAGTTCACTTAACCACCTTCTTGTTTAGCAACTGAAATTTTGGGCTCAGTTGTGGTTCGTAAGTCAAGGAGAAGCAGTACAAAAAAGATTTGGTTCCTCTGGATTTTAAAAAAAAAATTGTTTCATTTTTAAAAAGCCTACCGTAATTAGCATTTTTTTTAAATGTAAGCCTGCTTTGTTCCTTATTTTCATGAAATACCTGTTGCCAAAGATTGAAGAATTGCCACTGAATTATTGCTGGTGGCAATAAAGGTCGTAAAAATGGGGCAAAGTTCACTTAACCACCGTCTTGCTTAGCAACTGAAATTTTGGGCTCAGTTGTGGTTTGTAAGATCAAGGACAACCAGTACAAAAAAGATTTGGTTCCTCTGGATTTAAAAAAAAAAATTGTTTCATTTTTAAAAAGCCTACCGTAATTAGCATTTTTAAAAATGTAAGCCTGCTTTGTTCCTTATTTTCACGAAACCCGTTGCCACTGAATTTCACCGTGTGTGTGTGTGTGTATGTGTGTCTGTGTGTGTGTGTGTCCATCTGTCTGTCCCCAGAAAAGAATGAAAATAAGATCATGGGATGCACAAACCCAAACACTTTTTTCACCTCCCCTGTGATTGGGGGAATCCAGCTTTTTATAACTTAAGGCAGGAAATGCAAATCAGGGACTTGGCCCAGTTCAGTCCATCATAAGTTTAAAAAAAAAAAAAATAGGACTTAGGGCAACGTGTGACTCAGGGATGGATTTCCACCGGTTCTGTCCACCTCTGTTAGAACCGGTTGCTCCGAAGAGCAGCAGACATGGAACCGGTTCTATGCAGGGGTGGGATTCAAATTTTTTAACAACCGGTTCTGTGGGCGTGGCTTATGTGGTGGGCGTGGGTTGGTGGTCATGTGACTGGGTGGGCGTGGCTTGGTGGTCATGTTATTGGCTGGGTGTGGCCAACTCAATATCACTCATATTGAGGCACGCATCTCCTCGCCTGGCCTCTCGTGACTGTGGGGATGCTGCAACAGTCGTGTGAATGGTCATAAGTCACTTTTTTCAGTGCCACTGTAACTTTGAATGGTCACTCCACACAAATAAAATACCAGCAAAGGAGAGGAAAAATAACTCCAGAGAAGTTCCTGAGACAGGAAGTCTAGTCCTGCCAAGAATGTAGTAAGGGTTAACGGAGAGGCAGTTTCTATAAGCAACACCAGAATGTTTCCTTCCTGCCTTCCTTACAGGATTAGGCCAGTAATTTCTTCTAACAACCGGTTCTCCAAACTGCTTAGAATGTTAACAACCGGTTCTAGCGAATAGGTGCGAACTGGTAGAATCCCACCCCTGGTTCTATGTCTGCTGATGTTTTTGCCCACCCACCTGCTCGCCCAGGCTCTTACCTGACCTTTATTTTCTGCTTTTTCAACCGCAGCTGCTTTGCATGGCACAGCTACGGTGGAAAAAGCAAGGAAAAAAATGGCTTTTCCCACCGCTGCACACTTTCACACAGCGCTGCTCAGCTGTCCGGGCAGCTCAGCAGGTTGTAAATTGCATTCGCGCGATTCGTGTGCATGCACACGCAACACAAAGCAACAGAACCGGTAGTTATACCAGTCGGATCCCATCCCTGGTGTGAATCCATTCCATGTGGCATCCTCTCCACCTTGCACGACTGCTGTGAAGACCTTCACAGGCAGGCCAATGGGCCTAGCCCTAGAGCAGTGGTGGCTAACCTTTTTCGGCTCCCGTGCCGATTAATTGCACATGCACTCGCTTGTGTGCACTTGTGTGCCAGCACTCAGAAGGCAATGCGTGCTGGGCCCCCCATGCCTCCTGCGCATGCGTGTACGACCCCCATCGCACGCCACGTGCCTGCGTGTCCAATTCCCCCCTCGTGCGCCGTGCATCTTTGTGCATGCGTACAACTCCTTCCTTGTGCACCAAGCATCTGTGTGTGCAATTCCCCCCTTGTGCACCGTGTCTTTGCACATGCATGCGTGACTCCCTCATGCTCAGCACATCTGTACATGTGCATTTCCCTGTGTACAGCACATCTGCGCATGCACACACCTTTCCCCCTCACACAGCACATCTGCGCATGCGTGATCCCCTCACATGCAGTGTGTCCCTGCGCATGCATGCACGCCAGATACCTGATAATCAGCTGTTGGGCGGTGGCACATGTGCGCATGCACAGTGGGGCTCTTCTGGGTGACCTCTCGCATGCCAGGGGAAATGGCTCTGGGTGCCAGTTCCGGCACGCGTGGCATAGGTTTGCCACATGGTCCTAGAGCTTCCACGGAGCTTCCGTGGTCAGCAGTAGTCTACCAGTTGCAGGAGGCCGAAAGAGAGGAAGAAGGGAAACCGAGTGTGAGTTCGCACTCTGATTCTCAAGCTGCCCCTTTTGTGACTGACTCAGCTTTGGGGTGCGATCCAAGAGCGAGTCTTTCCTTTCCTGTTCCAGACAAGGAATAATGGATGGAAGCGGATCAAGGAGAGATTCAACCTGGAAATAAGGAGGGATTTTCTGACAGGGAGAACAATCAACCCGTGGAACGGAAGTTGCCTTCGGAAGTTATGGGAGCTTCGTCATTGGAAACTTTCAAGAAGAGACTGGACAGAAATGGTGTAGGATCTCCTGCTTGGGCGGAGGGTTGGACTAGATGACCTACAAGGTCCCTTCCAACTCTTGTTATTCTGTTACAGGCCATCCTCGACTCACAACAGTTCATTTAGTGGCCGATGTTACAACAGCACTGAAAAAAGTGACTTGTGACCGTTTTTCACACTTACGACTATTGCAGCATGATCAAAATTCAAACACTCAGCCCACTGACTCGCATTTAGGATGGCTGCAATGTCCCGGGGGGTGGTGGGTGGTCATGTGATCCCCTTTTGCCACCTTCAGTGGGGAAGCCAGATTTCACTTAACCAGCAGTTACTAACCTAACAACTTCAGCGATTGGTTTAACAGCTATGGCAAGAAAGGTCCTAAAATGGGGCAAAGTTTGCTTAACAACTGTCTTGCTTAGCGACAGACATTTTGGCCTCCATTGCGGTCGTAAGTCAAGGACTACCTGTATGCTAGCAAAGAAGCTGGGCAACTTTCTAGCTGCCTCCTTGCCTGGCCGTCTCGCTTAGCGACAGATATTTTGGCCTCCACTGCGGTCGTAAGTCAAGGAGTAACGCCTGTATGTTGGCAAAGGAGCCGGGCTGCTTCCTTGCCTGGATCAAGGGGCACCCCTCGCTGTCGCTGCCCAGTAGGGAAGTACCAGATGTGTGTGTGGGGGAGACTCGCAGGCCACCCCCCCCCCACAAGCGCCTTTCCTCTCCCGAATAAGGAGAGATGAAACCCCACTCTAGCACCCCCACCCTCCCGCGGGACCCGGACTCGCGCAAGAAAAGCCAGGCGCGGAGGGGTGCGCGGCGCGCAAAACCCGGCCCGGCGAAGCGCTGCTTTCGGGGCTCCGGGCGCGTGACGTCTGCCGCCGGAGCCCGCGGGTCGGCGACCGACCGACCGACCGCCGCCGGCGGGGCTGAGAAAGCAAAGGGCTGAGGGAAGGAGAGGAGGGGAAGGGGGAGTCCTTCGACCCCCGCCTTTCCTTCTTCGCTCGCCTCCCCCGCCCCGCCTCTCCTCCTCCTCCCCCCCCTTCCCCGAATGGTCGCTTCCAGCCGGGTGGCCATGTTCCCGCTTATAGAGTCGCGAGCGAGCGCGGGCTGAAAGGCGAGCGGGGAGGAGGAGGAGGAGGAGGCGGCGGGTGGGGGGAGCCAGAAGGAGTGGCCGCGCCGGGCGGAGGCGAAGGGCGGCGGAAGGCGAGGCAGCGTGAGAGGAGACGCCGGACAGAGCCTCCTTTGCGCCCGCAGACCCCAGCGCGAAGCATGGCCGTGGCGGTGGGCAGACCCGCGGTGAGTCCGGCGGCAGGGCGGGGTGGGGCGGGGGGGGGAGAGAAAGCCAGGGGCCCGCTCTGGAGCTGAGCCGGCCCGGCCGGAACACGTGTCCGCCGCCTGATGCCGTCTGCCAGGCTGCGCTAACGGAGGTGCCGGCGGGAGGGCGCGAAAAGCTTCGCCCGGGAGGGCGGGGAGGAGGGTGGGTAGGGAGCTCGCCGTCTCCCGTGGGCCCCTTCGGAGCCCGGGGCCGGGCAGCGAAAGAGCTTTCCTTCCTTCTCGGTTCTCCGTCCAAAAGCCGCTTGAAAGGAGCGCGGGGCCATTGGGCGAAGCTGCTGGCATTTGAGCCGTGGGCCTCTTCAGACGTTACGGGAAACACGTGGGTTTCAGCTCTGTGGGGTGGTGGGGAGGGACTCGGCCTTGCTAATTGTATTGTATTGTATTTTATTTAAAAAGCCTGGCGGGTTTAAAGCAGCCAAGCGCTTTGCTATTGGAAGGTATTCCAGGGTTGGTTATTTGGGGAGGGGGGGCGGAGATGGTTATGCAGTGGCGGGGAACAAGGATGGGGGCGAAAAGCAGCGCGTTTCTCGGGGTTTTAGATACGTGTTTGTGTTACGATGACAATCCTAATGATAATAATAGAAGCCCCCATCACTACACACACACAAAATCCTGCAATAGGTTTTTGCAATGGGCTGGGCATCCCTCTGATACGACTGTGAATTAACACAGCTTTTTTTTTCTGCACGTGTGAATGCCTCTTTGGGCTTTTGCAATGAGCTGGGCATCCCTCTGATACGACTGTGAATTAAACACCGCTTTTTTTTTCTACACGTGTGAATGCATCTTTGGGCTTTTGCAATGAGCTGGGCATCCCTCTGATTCGACTATGAATTAAAAGCTGTGTGAATGTATCTTTGTAGCTGCCATTTCGGATCTATCTAGTGCTGTTGAACCCAGAAAAGCTGCTGCCAACTACCTTTCCCCAACCTGCTGCCCTAAAGGTCCGTGGGAGGAGAACCTTTCAAAATACATTTATTTATGAAATTTATTTACCGCCCGTCTGGTATCCAATGACTCTTCCCAGTGGTTTTTCACCAGCCGTCATCTGCAACCTTTTTCCCGCCAACCTTCTTTTCCTCCCCCACTCCTCCCTATTCCCTTCATTTTCTCCTAGCTCTTCTTTTGAGGGGAAATTAAGTACAAGCACAGTTCTAAATTCCCAAAGATGAATTAAGTGAGCTGTCAAGCCAGAAATCCCTAGCCTAATTCTTTCCGCCACTATCCTGCTGGAGTTTCTTTTGGCAGTTCAGTCTCTCCCATCCTTTATATCTTCCATCTGTCCTGGGGAAAGGAACAAATATGGATGAAAGTTTTTGTAAGTCTAAAAATGTTAAGTGATAAGTTTATAATCATAGTTGAACAGGGCAGACGGCTTTCTTTCACAGATTCTGACCTAGTTGTCCAACTTATAGGCTTTTTCTCTCAACCCTATATTTCTGGACTGATTTCATCTCCTTGGTATTTATACAAGGAAGTAGAAAACTCTGGAGATTCAGCACAGTTGATACTACAAGGGCAAAATCTGGTGCAAGAACAGACAGTACATCTGTGGTTTTCAAAGCATTACTTTATAGGGAAATTGTAAAAACTTTCTTCCAAACAACTCCAGAAAGTTGTTGGCGAATGCATAGAGAAATGAATATATTGTGATTTGACGGCCTCTTTATCTGTTTTGAATAAAGGCAAAATGGAACACCGTAGTGGTTGGAGGTCTGCCTTTCAAGAATGAATTCTTAGGAGGGTTTCAAATGCCTCCTGTTCTAAAAACAGTGATGTAAGTCAATATTATAGACCCGCAAGATTAATTTAATCTCTTTTTCTATCACCACCCTCCCAATTTTCATGCAACAGTTAGTCAAAGAGTTCTGGTGTACTCTGGGACTGGAGAGAGATCTGTATTTTGTGGGGGAGGGGACTGTAAAATCAGCCCTAGAGGAAGAACTGTTAACCCCCCCCCCAATCCCCCCAGGTTGGAATTAGCATTTCAGTTGTGTCTTCTCTGTGTGTGGCACTCAGAAAACTGAAGACCAGAATATGAAGTTAATAACTCAGTTCATTTAGCTGATTTCTATATTTTTCAGAAGAAAATTTTCTAGCTGGTGAAAAGCTTTATTTTCTGGATTCCACAGTTGTGGTGGATATGTACACACACAAAAAATCAAAATGTTAATAGATATGTAAATTTGTCATAGCAAAACCAGATCTTGCTTCTGTAGTGTTGCGAAGGCTGTTGATACCCCAAAGAACAAGGAGGCATTGTAGATGTTAATTAGCATTATTGGTGAAATTGTTAAACAGAGATTAAAAGTGAGCCATTTTGGTCTAGTCTAGGGGATAAAGCAGCAGGCTAGAAAGAGGGAAGTCTTGAGTTCAGGTCCCATCTTAGCTATGAAAGCAAACTTTGGGCCAATCAACAGGAGCCAATGATTTCTAGGCCTGCCTAAGGCGTGAAAGCCAGTTGGGTGAATTTGAACCAGTCCCACTTCACAGAGTTGTTGTTGAGGGGAAAATAGGAAGAAGAAAATGTGTTGGATATGTTCCCTCCTTTGAGTTATTTGTAAAAATAATAAAGGTGGGATACAAATAAACAAAAATTTTAAAAGATTAGAGGGTGTTCATGTGTGTGTGTGTATATGTTTCCAAAGGCAGCTTCGCTCCTTTCCCTCTTGCTTTCTCATTTTTAATGTTTTTTTGAAATGTGCTAACAAATTAGTAATTTACAATAGCAAACTAATTATTATTTAATACTAGTAATTATTTAATATTAGTAATTATAAATTAGTGGGTTTTTTAGAAAATGTGGGGTTGATCTTGTGACCCTTCAGCCTAATATGAAGATTCTTACTAAAAAGGAGAGAAAAATAAACTTTTTGTTATGTCTGTAATGTATGGAGATGTTGGTGAAAGTAAATTCTAAACATATGAAGGTAATCTTACATCTTCCCGAGGAAGGAGGGGGAAAAAAAGATTTGATTGACTTTTCCTGCTTACTTTTTTTTAAATGTGCATGCCTGTAAAACAGATGTTCTAGTTGAGCAAATGACTTTACTGTGGCTCCTTTCAGATTGTGGAAAAATAGATCTCTGTTCAAGACGCAGTCTGGCCTTATCTGGTTTCTTTGGCCATTTATAATGCAGTGTTTAGCTGTAATAGACTCATGGGTGATCTATTTGGCAGTTGCAATTTCCCTTTTAGCCGACATTGTGGATTTGATGGTAGGAAGGGAGATTGTTCAGCCTTAATCAGTTTTCAAGCTTCAAAGTTTGTACCATAAAAAGATCTCTTGAGTTTTGCCCATCTTTTGCAAAAAGAGAGGGGGTAAAATGCAGGTAGTCCTCAACTTACAACAGTTCAAAGTTACAACAGCATTAAAAAAAGCGACTTATGACTGTTTTTCACACTTACGACCATTGCAGTATTTATTTTTATTTATTTATTTATTTTATTTGTCAACTGCTTACAAGATAATAGGTATAAGTATAACATAGTTACGAATACATGGATATATATAAGAAAAATAAAATATAAAAGAAACAATAGGACAGGGACGGTAGACACATTGGTGCGCTTATGCAAGCCCCCTACAGACCTCTTAGGAAAGGGGTGAGGTCAATAGTAGACAGTCTAAAGTTAAAGTTTTTGGGGTTTGGGGAAGAAACCACAGATTCAGGTAGAGTATTCCAGACATTGACCACTCTGTTGCTGAAGGCGTATTTCCTGCAATCAAGTTTGGTGCGATTAACCTTGAGTTTGTATCTATTGTTTGCTCTTGTATTGTTATGGTTGAAGCTGAAGTATTCATTGACAGGTAGGACATTACATACTATAATTAGATCGGACCGAAGGCGGCGCAGTTCAAGGTTTTCTAGGTCCAGAATTTCAAGTCCGGTGGCATAAGGTATTCTGCAACGAGTAGAGGAGTGAAGAACTCTTCTTGTAAAATACTTCTGGACTTTCTCAACTGTGTTAATATCAGATACGTAATGTGGGTTCCAGACTGATGAGCTGTATTCGAGGATTGGTCTAGCAAATGTTTTGTATGCTCTAGTTATTAGTGTAATATTACCAGAGAAAAAGCTACGTAAGATTAGGTTAACAGCGCCTTTTTGGCTATGTAGTATCTCCATGGCCACATGATCAAAATTCAGATGCTTGGGCAACTGACTCCTATTTATGACAGTTGCAGTGTTCCAAAGTCACGTGATCCCCTTTTGCGACCTTCTGCCAAGCAAAGTCAATGGGGAAACCAGATTCACTTAATAACCATGCTACTAACTGAACAACTGCAGTGATTCACTTAACAACTAGGGCGAGAAAGGTCGTAAAATGGGAAAAAATTTGCTTAACAAATGTCTCGCTCAGCAACAAAAATTTTAGGCTCAACTGTGATTATAAGTCAAGGACTACCTCTATAGCCATTACACTTAAATTCACATTTCCCCAACTATTTTTTTTAAAAAATATATTTATTGAAATGAATAATAACAATACTGTGGCTAGAATTTGAATATTAGTGCAGATTTATGGCTTGGAATAATCAGCTTTGAAAAGTCCCACTGGGAAGGCTACATAGAAAGGAAACTAGAGCCCAGTAGGTGGTTGGGATAGTTTATAAAAAGGGCAGAAATATTCTCTAGGTCAGAGTGGGCAACTTTCTGGCAACAGGCAACCACATTGTTTATATTACATTTTTTGCATAGCTGAGGGTCACAGCGGGGCCCTTGTGATTTTGTGTGCCGAGAGAAGAAAAATTTAAACCAGATGTGGCTGTAAATGGTAATCTAAGACAGGGGTCTCCAACCTTGTCAACTTTAAGCCTGGAGGACTTCAACTCCCAGAATTCCCCAGCCAGCAAAGCCAAGGTTGGAGACCCCTGATCTAAGATGTGTTTGGCTTAGTGTGTTATGTGAATGCAGACACTGTCGCTAAAAATCACCCTGAATCCTTTAGTATCTAGGAATCCTAGTTAATGGTTTAGCATCACATGTAAATTTATGAACACACAAACTAGAGTAGCAAATACAGGTAAGTCTTCAACTTACAGCAGTTAGTTTAATGACCATTCAAAGTTACAATGGCACTGGAAAAAGTGAGTTATGACCATTTTTCACACTTACGATGTTTGCAGAATTACTATGGTCACATGATGCTTTGGCAACTGACTCATATATATGACGGTTGCAGTGTCCCAGAGTTTTGTGATCATCTTTTGTGACCTCCTGGCAAGGAAAGTCAATGGGGAATCCTGATTCACTTAACAACAATGTTACAAAATTTAAGAACTGCAGTGATTCACTTAGCAACCGTGGCAAGAACAGTTGTAAAATGGGGCAAAATTCACTGAACAAATGTCTCACTTAGCAACAGAAATTTTGGGCTCAATTGTCATAAATCAAGGACTACTTGTATATCATCAAAGAAGTACGGTATAATTTATTTTTTATTCATTCTTGGAAATCGCTCGTCTGGAATTCAGGACCACCTACAAAGCATGCTTTGTTTTAAAAACTCTTGTATTTCAGTGTTCTTCGTTGTCCCTCCCTCCCTCCCTTCTTATCCTTCCCTTTCTAACCTTCCTTCCTTTCCTAATTTTTCTCCCTCCCTCTCTCTCATCTTATCCCTCTTTTCCTAACCTTCCTTCCTTCTCATCCTTCCCTTTCTGACCTCCCTCTCTCCTTTCCTAATCTTTCTCCCTCCCTGTCTTCTTATCTCTCTCTTCCTAACCTTTCTTCCTCCCTCTCTCTCCTTATCCCTCTTTCTCCTTATCCCTCCTTCCCTTATATGTGATATATTTTATAGATGGCCCTTTACTTATATGACATTTAATTGCAAGGATGATTGGTTCCATCTTCTTGCTGTATCATAACCCATTGTTATGCTCTTTGACCAAGATAACTGGTTTAATCGTTAAAACACTACTGTTAATGTGTAGAAAGGTTCTCCCACACACACACACATTGTAGTTTGTCAGTAGGAGGCAGGACACAAATCTAGGAGAAATCTGCGATCTGTTTGATTAACTCCACCCCAATACTGGTGTTGAGTCATAAGCTTTATCAGGCAAATATGATGTTACATTAAGAGCCCCCTTCAGAAGTAGCTAGCAGAAACATTATAAACAAACCATACTGTTGCATGACAATGTTTCCTTTACTTATTTTTATAAAGTAACTTTACCCTAATGTATTACATTTTTCTCTAGTGGAAGCAGAATTGTTACTGTGTGCTTTCAGTTTGCAACAATGACCTGGCTATGAATTTTATTTTTATCCTTAAGCTTCTGATACTTCAAACCAAGATCCACTTTAACCACTTCCTGTAGAATTGTCATTCTTTCTCTTCAGCTTGGTCTTTATCTCCCATGACCGTTTTTTTCTGGTTCAATTCCTTTCCCTGTGTTTATTTTTTAATCAAGCAAACATTTAAAAATATACCTTGGATACAGATAGTCCTCGACTTAACAACAGTTCATTTAGTGACCATTCAAAGTGGCAGCGTTCCTGAAAAATGAGACTTTATGACTGATTTTCCAACTTATGACTGTTGCAGCATCCCCATGGTAGTAATAGCACTTAGACTTATATACCCCTTTACAGTGCTTTTACAGCTCTCTAAGCAATTTACAGAGTCTATTGCCCCCAACAATCTGGCTCCCCATTTTATTGACCTCGGCAAGGATTGAACTGCTGGCAGTGGGCAGAGTCAGTCTGCAATATTGCATTCTAACCACTGTGCCGTTGTGGCTTCATTCCTTCTCATTTCCATTCATTCCTTCTCATCTTCGTTCTCACCTTCCTTCCTTCCTTCCTTCCTTCCTTCCTTCCTTCCTTCCTTCCTTCCTTCCTTCCTTCCTTCCTTCCTTATCAAATAATAGTGCTTAGACTTATATAGCCCGCTCTAAGTGGTTTACAGAGTCAGCCTATTGCCCCCAACAATCTGGATCCTCATTTTAACCATCTTGGAAAGATGGAAGACTGAGCCAATCTCAAGGATCATGCGGTTTACATTCAGATGATTGACAACTGATTCATATTTATGACGGTTGCAGGGTCCTGGGATCACATGATCCCCTTTTGCGACCTTTTGACATGCAAAGTCATTAGGGGAGCCAGATTCACTTAAGAACCGTGTTGCTAATTTAACAATTACAGCAATTCACTTAACAAACATGGCAAGAAAAGTTGTAAAATGGGGCAAAACTCACTTAACAAATTTCTCACTTAGCAACAGAAATTTTGGGCTCAATTGCGGCCATACGTTGAGGATTACCTGTATATGCTTATTTGCGTCATGTTACAAACCACTTGTATGTGAAGTTTCATAAGGTAGCAATACCTTCTAGCATGATTTGTAGCAGGTTTCCCTGCTCTTAAGCTTATTTTAACACGAGATTAAGGGACCTTTAATTTTACTGATGAATAAATACTCTAAAAGGTGTTGGACTGGAACTGGAGAAAGTAAGATTGAAGGTATAAGCAGTCCTTGTTAAGCAAGATGGTTGTTAAGTGAATTTTGCTCCATTTTAACACTTTTCCTGCCCCCCATTGTTAAGTGAATCACTGTTGTTAAATTAATAACATGGTTGTTAAATGAATACGTCTTCCCCGCTAACTTTGCTCGTCAAGAGGTTGCAATAGGGGATCATATGACCCAGGGATGCTGCAGCCGTCATAAATGTGAGTCAGTTGCCAAGCATCCAAACTTTGATTGTATGTTGTGGGGATGCTGCAGTGGTTGTAAGTGTGAAAAATGGCCACAAGTCACTTTTTTCAGTGCCGTGGTAACTTTGGTTGGTCACTAAATGAATGGCCGTAAGTCAAGGATGATGACCTGTAATTTTCAGCCGCAGAAGATCCCCGAGTGACTTTGAACCACTCATGCTCTCCCAGTGTTGTGATTCGCCGGCAGCAGGTGAGGACGGCTGAGGTCTCGGTGAGCGAGGATTCAGATGAGGGGCCTGGTGTGCGATGCAGGGATGGGGCCAGGAGCATCAGGGAGTGGAGTGCTGCCTTCAGAGATTGTGGAGGCTGGCAGCAATGGTGAAGAGGTCCCCAAGGAGCCCGTGCCCAGTGCACGCAGGACTGCTTGAAGGAAAGAGCAGCTGCAGCAGCACAGGCGACTCAGGAGTAAGGCTGCAAGGTAATGGCCCCTCCCTGAGAAGATAAAAGCCAGCTGAGAAACCGGAGTTCTTTGCAGAAGGCAAAGAGATTTGATACTTGAGCCTGGTGGACATTAGGAATATCTGAGTTGGAGTTTGAAGACTATTTGATTTATTGTTTAGTAACTTTATCTAGTGTTCTTGGCAGCCTCGCAAAAACTTGGCAAGGCACTTTCTTACCGGAGCTAATTAGTTGGAAGCAGCCTTTTATCCGTGAAGGAACAGGATTCGTAAATGAAACATTAAAAGGTTGTGCTGTTGCCTTTGTCTCGTGTTTGCTCTCTTGGAACCAGGTTTGGCTCAGAACACCCAGACCATCCTAGCTCTAAGGTGGTAAGAAGATGCCTCTGTAAGATGCCTTGAGTCTCTAGAGCAGGGCTGTCAAACTCAAGGCCTGGGGGTCAGATGCGGTCCGCGGGGCCATCCTGGAAACAGCAAAGGACCGGCTCACGGTGCCTCTGCCAGCGAAAACGGAGCTCGGGAGGGCTGCATGCGGAGGCCGTTGCAGCTGGAAATGGAGCTTGGGAGCCTCTCTTCGCTGGCAGAGCACCCAGGCCACCAAAGGGCCCTGACGTGAGTGACATCAATTTGGCCATGGCCCCTGGCCATGCCCAGAGGTGGTATTCAGCCAGATCTGACCAGTTCTGGAGAACCGGTAGCGGAAATTTTGAGTAGTTGAGAGAACCGGCAAATCCCACCTCTGATTGGCCTCGTCTTCATCTCTTCTGTGCCTCCCATGGAGTCTCAGCTGATCGACTGGATCTTCTTTGGTTACCCTGCACAGGAGAACAGTTGGGAAGCAGGTTAGAGGGGTGGGGACGGAATGGAGATTTTACAGTAACCTTCCCCTGCCACGCCCACCAAGCCACGGCCACAGAACCGGTAGTAAAAAAAATTGAATCCCACCGCTGGCCACGCCCCCAATTCCTCCACAAGGTCATACACAACCCTGATGTAGCCTGCAGCGAGATCAAATTTGACACCCCTGCTCTAGAGGAACACAGGATAGAAATCTTAACAAACAACTAACTGGATTGCAGGCTTGATTTCTATCCTGAGAGTCCTTCAATTGGAGTGATTAGGTCGCCTGCCTTTGATTCTGCTTTGAAAGTGTGCTTAGGTGTTCTGTGTGTGAACTCTGGAAATAAATGATGCAAGTCAGCTTCTTAAGAAGAAAGGGTTTTGCAGAAGTCATTTCGTTAGCTCGCTGTCCAATTAGATAAGAAGAGCTCTTCTGTTTGAATCATTTACTTCCTTTTGCCAATTGCGCTTCAAAGATTCTGGATGGCATTTAGCTTAATGTATTGTATGAATCCAGATATAACGGTTTTGCATATAGTTTACAGATATGTAAGGTTGCATGGACTCAATAGGTAATGTCTTATTTAACTTGCACGAACCCAACAAGTTATGGCTTATTTAATCAAACATGATTTACAAAAATCCTTTCATTAGGACACCGTGTAAACCCGATGAGTAATGTACCAGCATGTGTGAATTATGTGGTACTTGAACTTGTTCTTCCTGGCTGTCATTGGTAACTGTACAGGTGGTTCTTGCTTAGTGACCACAATTGGGATTGGCAAGTCTGTTGCTAAGTGCCATGATCACTAAGTGGAAAATCACAGAATGAAGACAGTATCACTTCCCATTCAATTAATTGACTTTCCAGAGTTATTAAATGAAACTTCATGCAACCACAGTTTGCAATTTGACCTTTGCATTCTCCACTAATTCTTGGGAAGCAGGTAAGTGTCATTCAATTAATTACAGGATGCTGTGATGGAATGTTAATATGAGATATAGTCACAAAGCTGGTTTGTTAACACTGTTGTAACTTTGAATAGTCCCTAAACTAGATAAGCTGTCCAGGTAATCCTCAACTTACAACAGTAATTAAACAAATGGTATTTGCGCTGTCTCGGCCTTCACTGCCTTGTTGCGCTCCGCATGAGCTGAGATCAATGTTGCCAAAATTCCCAGCCGGTGTGACTAACTGCTAATAGCCATATTATCTGGGAATTCCAGAGCAATATGAAGAGGAACATATTGGCAGAATGTCCGCAAATTTTCGCGGCAGGCAAATTCTGGAATGGTGCATTGTATTAAAAATAACTCCTTTGTTCTTTTGGAAGCTCTTGCCAATCGGCTTCGTTGGCGGAGCTCACGTTCTCAAATCATAAAAGGAGCAAATGAGATCCTTTCCCAGCTTATCTTTCCATGTTGTGCCCAGTTTGATAAGACTTTCAGCCAGGTTGCCACTTTCTTTTATTTTTCTTTCTTTAAAAACTGCTTATGCTTTTGTTGGACAAATACAGACGCTTGATAATTTTGGTTGCTTTTTCCTGAACTTTTTCCAAGTGATAAAGTTAGCTAAACAGAACGACATCCAGTATTTCAAAAATAGCTGGTAGCCTAGGTTTTGCTTCATAGCATTGTGATGTTAGCAATCGTATTTTTCCATCTAAAAAGGGTAAAAGTTTCGCTGTCCAGTGATGTCCGACTTTGCAGTGTGGTACTCAACTCTGTTTCTTGACTGAGGGACCCAGCATTGTCTAAAGACATTTCTGTGGTCATGTGGCCAGCATGGCTATATGCCTAAGGCATGTGGAACACTATTACCTTCCCACCAAAGTGGTACCTACAGAATGACTGTTGGAAGGGACCTTGGGCAGTGATGGGATTAAAAAAATGTTACTAACAGTTCTGTGAGTGTGGCTTGGTGAGCGTGGCATAGCTTGGTGGGCGTGGCAGGGGAAGGATACTGTAAAATCCCCATTCTCTCCCCACCCCACTAACCTGCTTTCCAGCTCCGTTCTCCTGTACAGGGCAACCAAAGAAGACCCAGCCAATCAGCTGGGACTCGGGAGGCAGAGAATAGATGGAGTTGGTGGTGCAGGCTGTTAATCATCTAGCACTTAGTGCAAGCTGCCTGCAATTAGTGCAGGGTCGAATCCCACCAGGCTCAAGGTTGACTTAGCCTTCCATCCTCTCGGGGTAGGTAAATTGTGGACCCAAGATTGTTGGGGGCAATAAGCTGACTTTGTAAAAATGCCGCTTGGGGGGGGCCAAAAGCCCTAGTAATAATAAGCAGGCATATACAATGGAATGAAGGCTATTGCCGAGCACCTAGCATGTTGCTTCATAGACTGTAAGCCGCCCTGAGTCTCCGGAAAAGGGTGGCATATAAATGTAATTAAAATAAAATAAATAAATAAAATAAATGGAGTTGGCAGGGACAGTCAAAGGTGGCATTTGCTGATTTTCCGAACTACTCAAAATTTCTGCTACCAGTTCTCCAGAACTGGTCAGAACCTGCTGAATATCACCTCTGCCTTGGAGGTCTTCTAATCCAATTCCCTCCTCAGGCAGGAAACTATACCATTTCAGATAAATTATTGTCCAATCTCTTCTTTAAAAACTTCCATCGTTGGTGCATTCATAACTGCTGGATACAAATTATTCCACCTATTTATCTACTTGCATTTGCATGCTTTCAAACTGCTAGATGAGTAGGAGCCAAGGGTAAAAAAAAAAAAGGGAGCTCACCCATCGCATGGCACTCGGGTCTCAAACCTGGGCAATTGGCTTTCCAGCTGACAAGCTCAGCATCTTTAACAGTTGAGTCATCAAACCCGCAATTTTCCATCTGCTTTCTAATAATTTTCAGCGTTATTGCACATGGCGTGTGCAACCAGCATGGATTATGTAAGCAACCTACCTGACAAACAAACTTACCTCTTCTGAATAGTTTAGGCCAATTCAGATTTTTTTAGGTGTGTCTGACTGGAATTCCTTTTATTAAATGTTAACATGCCATTTTGCTGAGTTGTCTTGGATCACCAAGAAACCTTCCTGGCGGAGTGGAGCTTTGAATGATGCTTCTGTTATAAATGGTCCAATATACAGGTAGGCCTCAACTTACAACTACAATTGAGGCCAAACTTTCTGTTGCTAAGTGAGAAATTTGTTAAGTCCCATTTTACAACTTTTTCTTGCCACATTCGTTAAGTGAATCGCTGAAGTTGTTACATTAATAATATTGCTAAGTGAATCTGGATTCCCCATTGTCTTTGTTGCGTCATAAGGTCACAAAAGGCGATCACATGATCCCAGGACACTGCAACCATCATAAATATGAATCAATTACCCAACTTCTGAATTTTGATCACGTGACCATGGGATGCAGTACAGGATCACCTGTACTGTCTCTGACTTCTTGAGGACAATAAAAAAAGATAAGAGATACAGGAATCCTGTACTCTCAAGTAGTCATTTAATGATGGTTTGAATTTGATTTAATTGCTTATTATTATGTTTCCTAATATAATTTGAATGCTTATTTGTGCCCTTTGACTACTATTAAGTGTTATACCTACGATTCTTGACGAATGTATTTTTTTTTCTTTTTATGAACACTGAGAGCATTTGCACCAAAACAAATTCCTTGTGTGTCCAATCACACTTAGCCAATAAAGATTTCTATTCTATTCTTTTTTTTAAAAAAAATTTTTTTATTGAATTTTACACATTTAAAAACAACACAAATACAAAACAACACAACAAAACAACACAAATACAATCTTTGCAGTGTTGTGACATTGACTTTTCCAGTTTCTTCTAACTATATACCATAACACACACACACACTCTGTCTCTGTCTCTGTCTCTGTCTCTGTCTCTGTCTCTGTCTCTGTCTCTCTCTCTCTCTCTCTCTCTCTCTCTCTCTCTCTCTCTCTCTCTCTCTCTCTCTCTCTCTCTCTCTCTCTCTCTCTCTCTCTCTCTCTATATATATATATATATATATATACACATATATATATGGATCTTTGGTTCTTCGGGTTTTCTCCCGCGAAAACCCGAAGAACCAAAGATCCACATACAAATACCCGCGAAAATCTCCGAAAGCACATATATATATATATATATATACATATACATATACATATACATATACATATATATATATATATATATATATATATATATATATACATACATACATACATACATATATATATTTGTAGATTTTCATGGGTACAGGTATGCAGGTCTTGGCGTGATCAAGTCTTTTCCCGTGTAAGATCTTACACGGGAAAAGACCCGAACATGCCAAGACCTGCATGCACACACACACACGCACACACACACACCATACCTATTCCTACTGTCCTACTATCCAACCAGTTGTACTATTTTTCTATTTTATCCTATCCCCCAAAAGTGACTTACCGCTTGGTTTTGAAGTTATGACTGCTGCAGCACCCCCAAGATCATTTTCCCTTATGACCAACCATAGGGATGCTGCCACTAACCCCTTGCCTAACTTCCACCTGTGCTGCCCCTTGGTTTCTATGGGTCTTGGGCAGTGGTGGTATTCTACCGGTTCTGGTGAACTGCTAGCACTGAAGATCAGTTTGGCGTGCACGCATGCACGATCACGCAAGTTGCACTATCTCACCCTTACAGCCACGGCCACCAAGCCACACCCACAGAACCGGTGGTGTGAACTTTTGAATCCCACCACTGGTCTTGGGCCTGCTTTCTATCCCTCTGGGCCCCAACACTCCCATCATTGATCATACACTTCAGAGGTGATATTCAGCAGGTTCTGACCAGTTCTAGAGAACCGGTAGCGGAAATTCTGAGTAGTTCGGAGAACGGGCAAATCCCATCTCTGACTGGAGATTTTACAGTCTCCTTCCCCTGCCACGCCCTCACCCACCAAGCCACGCCCCCAGATCCGGTAGTAAAAAAATTGGCATCCCACCACTGGTGCACTTACCTTTAAAATATTGTGCATTTATCTTTAAAAGATCTCTGGGGGGGCGGGGGGGGGGGGTCACGTTTGGAAAGGAAGGAAAGGCCTCCGTCACTCAGTCTCGGTAGCTCTATGTGGCTCCATCTTGGAAGCAGACACCATTTTCAGAGTGGCTGCAATGAACAACATCGGTCAAGTTTTGCAACCCTAATCAGAAGGCTCCATTATGGCTGTGAGTCATGAACTATCTGTAGACAGTTTGCCAGGATAACAATGGGAATTCTAAATGGTGCAATTGCTGTTTATTTCAAGGACATCTTCATTTTAGGTGCTCTAAATTCCCAGTGTTCCCGGGCGTTTTGCACCTAAGTATGCCAACCAAAAGTGTTGCCAGCTAAAAATATTGCCAATTAAAAACGTTGCCAACTAAAATGTTGCAGATTGAAGTAACTGTGTGCCCAATAACAAGTTAAGATGAAGAGAGCCATTTTGGCGTAATGGTTAAGGTGTTAGCGTAAAAACCAGGAGATTGTGAATTCTAGTCCTGCTTTGTGCATGAGAATGGGCTGTATGACTGGGCTAGTCACTCTCTCCCAGCCCAAGTCTCCTCACAAGGGGAAAATAGGAGGAGGGAGAAGTATAATGTGTATTTGCTACCCGGAGTTACTATAATGTAATAAAGGCAGGATAAAAGTCTAATAAATAAATAGTTATTCCTGCATGAAAATGCATGTGTGAACTGTCTAAATTTGCATATAGAGAGCACTCTTCATATGCTTTTGCGGTGAAGGGATAAGAGGTGAAAAACAGAACTCAAGACAGTTATAAGTGCACACATCGGAGTTGGTTCATCAGGGTGAACATTTAATCATAGCTTTACGGTTCTTGTAAACTGTTATTGCTACAAGAATCTGCTCCTGTGGGCTGGAGGCGTTCAGGGTGGGTGCAGAGAGAGATATATGATTCCTGCTTTGGAACATCTACTTTCTATTCCATCGAAACTTGGTCGGTATGCCATGAATACAAGGAATAGAAGTAGACACTGCATATCTATTTAAGTGTATCTCCCAACCAAATAGAATATTGTAGTCAGAACATTGTAGTTGGTTTTTTCCCCTCCATGTTGTCTACACAAATAATCCTTGACTTACAATAGATCACTTAGTGATTGTTCAACGGCACTGAAAAAAAAGGTGACTTATGGCCATGATTCACTTTACAATGTGGCAAAAGAGGTTGTAAAACGGGGCACTTAACTGTCTCACTTAGCGACAGAAATTTTGGGCTCAGTGGCAGCCAAAGTTGAGAAGTACCTCAGGTGTATTAATATCTTTTAGTAAGATTGCAGCCTGATTGCATTCATTGTAATAAGGTTAATGGACATTAGTTAATTTTATATTGCATTGAAACAGTAGTTCTGAAACAGATGAAGTTTAAGGTTAAAGTAGATGGCCAGCATTTTCTGCTTTTTGTAACTTTTGCGTACATTTTAAGCCTTGCTGATCTCAGATTTTGTCCGCTTATAATAGGAAAAGGAAAATATATATATAAAAATTGAAGTATTACTCCTATCCACATGTATTTTTTTTTAATTTATTTTACCATACATTTATGTGCCGCCCTTCTCCGGAGACTCAGGGCGGCTTACAGTCTTTAGAGCAACCAAACTAAGTTATAATATGTATGTTAATAATATGTTAATAACATGTATGTTAGTTCCCTGCTTTAGCTGAAAGCTGTGTTAACATTTTTCAAACAATACGAATCCATGAAACATGCTGAGAAAAGTTGCATGGATCTTGAGCACATTAGCGATTCTGTGCTTTTTATAAAATCTGTTTGTCTGCGCAGAAAATTATTAGCACAATTTGGGAATGTTGTAGTGTTACACAACTTGCTTGCGGTTGCACACAGACCCTCGCTTCATCACCATGTTCATCCCTATGGAGCAGACTCTTTGCTACAGCCCCTTTTAAAAATAAAACAATGTGCATCTGGTTTTTAGTAAAGCCTGTGACTTTTCAGTACTTTTTCAGTTGCTTAACTCCAGGGAAGCTGTGTGTGTGTGAGAGAGAGAGAGAGAGAGAGAGAGTCCAGGGAGCGTGGGAAAGTCTTAAACCTCTTCCTTAGCAAAAGCAGATGGGGTTCCCAGATTAGGAGTTTCCATCAGACCCCTTAAATGCCAACAATGATTCCCTCACGTCGCAGTTCGTTGGGAAACCCGTTTGGATTTTTAACAACAATTAATTGAACCATTTTCATCTGTAAAGCAACAGTCCCTGAGAGAATCTGAGTTTGTGTGTGTGTATAATTGTATAAAAGGGGAGATTCTACTTTGCCTCCCTCGCTGGCATTTATTCTTCGTTCTTTAGAAATGGCTCCAGGGTGCTTACAAAAGGGTTCTTTTTGTAAGGAGCACAAATCACATTGTCTGTGGGATGCTGGGAACATGGGAGCCCAATTCTTCTCGTATGTGGACAACTTGGCAGTGACCGCAGTCTTTCACACAGCGCAGGCCTGAGTTGTTTCTTCTCAGAAAAGAAGAAGCATAATTATTATTTATCCTTTGGTCAGTGAGAGCTGTGCTTCGCTCTCCCCCAAGGCTATTGCAAAGCAGGGTGTGTGTGTTCTCTCTCTCGGATCCTATTCTATGCTCCCTAAATATAACATGCTTCTCTTCGGGGAAAAAAAACTGGGTTTTTATATTTTGAGCCAATTTTTTCCCAGCTACATGCAAACTCTTTTCATGTTGTGATGCCTATAGTATTATGCCTGTACCTGTAGGAGACCAATACACCACAACAGCACTGTGGAAATGGTCCTTGAGATGGGACCAGAATCTACACTGCTAAGAGAGGCAGTTATTAAATGAGTCACACCTGATTTTTCTACCTTTTTTGCCATGGTTGTTAAGGGGATCATTTCAGTTGTTAAGTGAGTCATATGGTCCTTCAATGAATCCGCCTTCCCCTATTGATTTTGCTTGCTGGGAGTGCAAGTGTCAGTCACGTGACTGAAGGATGCTGCAATTGTCATAAATACATACATAAATACAGAAGCAACTGATGGAAACTAATCAAGGAGAGAAGCAACTTAGAACTAAGGAGAAACTTCCTGAGAGTAATTAACCAGTGGAACGACTTGCCTCCAGAAGTTGCGGGTGCTCCAACATTAGAAGTTTTTAAAAAATATGTTGGATAACCATTTGTCTGAAGTGGTGTAGGGTTACTTGCCTAGGCAGTGGGTTGAACTAGAAGACCTCCAAGATCTCTTCCAACTCTGTTACTCTATTCTATTCTACATATAGGTTGCCAAGCACCCAAATTTTAAATAATTTAAATATCAGCTTACGTTTAATATTTTTTTCTGATATTTAGACTGTAGAATCCTTTCGTTGATGAAAATTTAATCATGCTGATAAAAATTCAAAGTTCTATAGATATATCACTTGAGACTTTCAAGAAGAGATTGGACTGCCATCTATCAGAAATGGTGTAGGGTCTCCCGCTTGGGCAGGGGAGGGGTTGGACTAGATGACCTACAAGGTCCCTTCAAACTCTGATTATCTGTTGTCTGTTAAAACCATATATACAGAAGACTGGTGAGGTGAGCTTTACTGGGAGAGCATAAGTATACAGTTGTTGGCACTGGAATTTTTTCTGGTGCTCTTTGTCTAAAAATCTGAATAGGTTGTTTTGCCATTAAAATAAATTAGTCTTATTTGGTTTGTTTAGTTAGAATATTTTCTATACCCATAGATATTACAGTCCCAAAGATACTTTTTTTCAAAAGGCAACTGGACTTTCCTTGTTTTTCCCTGAAGGCATTTTGCTTCTCATCCAAGAAGCTTCCTCAATTCTATCAGAACTGAAAATGCTTCTTGGATCAGAAGCAAAATGTCTTCAAGGAAAAAAACCCAAGAAAATCCAGTTGCCTTTTGAAAAAGCTTCTTTGGGACAACCATGAGCTGAATAACTGAGAATCTCCATAGACATAGATATTACAGGTTGTGTGGATTAGCAAAATGAATTTGCAGGGGGGGGGGAAAGAATTGATAAATTATCCTGTTAAGGACTGAGGTCTACCCATTTTCAGGCATGGAAATGCCATGTTGCTTCATTTTGTGTGGATTGGAAGAAACAAAAGAGGTTCCAGATTTGTGAGCTGTTCATACAGGAAATATTTCCTTCTAACTGTTAGGAAAGAAGGAATTTTGAAGAGAGAAGAAAGGGCACTTGCTGATCACAGAGGTTAAATTCCTTGGAATTTGTATTTTCCCCCCCCATCCTGCAACTTGAGAAAGAAACCTCTATATTCAGCCCATTGAATCTGTGCCTCATAATCGTGAAACCCAGTCTTAGAAGTGTTTTTCGGCCTTGGCAAATTGAAGAGGTGTGCCCTTCAGTTCTCAGAATGATTTGAAATTTATACAACTTCTAGTTGCCAAGGTTGAGAAACACTATTATAAAGGTCTCTTGTTCCAAAAGATATTCCTAGTAGTTACCTGACCTTGGCTAATCTCAGAAAGCTAATTGGAGTCAGATATCAACAGAAGAGGATGTTTGTAGCTCAGAGTTGAATTGTGGGGTCCTTGGTACTCCCCGAGCTTGGTGCCTTTCTTGAAAATGTTTCGTTACCCGACTTAAATTGGAGAAAATGCACATAACTACTCTGCTACACAGCACATATCTACCCCTAATATTTGAGGGGCTGCCAGAAGGAAGAAGGGGTTAAGCTATTCTCCAAAACACCTGAAGGCAGAAGAAGAGGCAATGAATGGAAACTAATCAAGGAAAGAACCAACCTAGAACTAAATTTCCTGACAGTTAGAACAATTAATCAGTGGAATGACTTGTCTCCAGAAGTTATGGTGCTCCAACCTGGAGATTTGAAGAAGATTTGAAGAAGAAATTGCACAACCATCTGAAATAGTATAGAGTCGCCTGCTTGAGAAGGAGGTTGGACTAGAAGTCCCTTCAAATTCTGTTATTCTGTTATAGGGGCCTTCAAACTTGACAGCTTTAAGACTTGTGGACTTCATCTCCCAGAATTCCTCCTCCAGTCATATTAGCTTAGGAATTCTGGGAGTTGAAGTCCACAAGTCTTAAACTTGCCAAGTTTGAAGACTCTTCTTCTCTAGGAGCACATAGCACATAACATTTCTATGCATATGGGGGCATCACTGATCAAATTCTATGTTTCATTGAATCCTGGAGCGAAGTGACAGTGTAAACATCAGCACACCTTTCCTGCAAATTTAAAGGCATACTTGCTTTTTTTAGGCCCTGCTGTTTAAAGATTCAAAATAAGAAAACGGTGAATATGGTGGGCCCAGAAATGTGGAATTCCTTTCAGACCGTTTTTTTTTGTTACACCTCATTGACGCAAATTATTTAGCACACTTGAGTTAACATTCTTCAACCAGGTGTCCTCCAGATGTTTTGTGACTCTGGCTCATAGAATTCATAGCTTTAAGTAAAGGAAAGATGATATACAGTTAATTTGGAGGCTTTGCTCTCTTAAGATGTGGCAGTGACCACTGGCCAAAGTGATGATAAAAGGCAGTTGTGCAACATATGTGAAAGGAAGCAGTTTGGTGGCTATTAAAGTGATAATTTAAATTGAGTTTCCATATCAAGGAGCGGTTTAACCTGAATGCCAATAGCAGAAGAACCACAGGTAGTACTTGACTTACAACCATAATGGTCATAAGTCATGATGGTTATAAAATGGGTCATCATGTGACCAACCTAATTTTACAAACTTTTTTGCACTGGTCATTAAGCAAATCACTATGCTTTAAGTGAATCGGCGCTTGTTAAGAGAACCCATTGTTTACTATAGGGTGTTTTAGCTGAAAATCGGAAGTAAATGCTGGGTTTTGGCAAAAATGTAAATTGTCATGTGACTGCAGTCATAATCGGAAAGGCAGGTTGGTTACTGAGCTCAAAATGCATTCACATGGGGGAGAATCTATCTACTATCATCAATCTATCATCTATACATCATCTATCTCTGTATCATCTATCATCAAACTAGCATCAATCAATCAGTTTATATCATCAATTAGTCTGTTGGTCTGTCTATCAGTCTGTCGGTCTATCTATCATCAATCTATCATCAATTAGTCAATATCATCTATATCATCTAATCTCTACCAACTATCTTTCTCTCTGTCCCTCTGTTTTGTTATCTATCTATCTATCTATCTATCTATCTATCTATCTATCTATCTATCTATCTATCTATCTATCTATCTATCTATCTATCTATCTATCTATCTGTTGCTGACCATCTCATGGTTCAGACAACTTTGAGCAGAAGTTTGAAATCAGATCCTAGGCTTCAAACCTTTATGGGGTCAGTCGTTTATTGACTGGTCATAAACTGAAGACTACCTGTGTTGCGTTTATATTGTTGGGAATGATGATATGTAGACAAGAGGGACCCTCTAGTCTTATTAAGCAGAACTTTTCTCTACTGCTTATGTACGCTATAAAGGGATGCTGTTGTGCTTGCCTCATTTTCCAGACATCTTGTGTGCGGATACAAAGAATATCAAGACATTGAATCCATCATCATTTCAGCAAGAAGGAAAAACGGAGAGGTTTCGTGCATTGAAATTTGGTTCCTGGAGCCTGCAATGTTTTTGTTTTCTTCCACTATTTACAAGTGAGAAGTAATCCCTTGAAGTGGCACAATTCTGGGCAGTGGTGGTACCATTCCAGGTTATCTCTTGTAACTGTAGTAGTAATAACTGAGGAAAGGGAAATTCCTGTTCCTTCTCCAAAGCCCCCGGTTTACGACTCCTTCTCCTGTTCTTCCATGGATGGTACCATCCTTCGGCTGCTCATTGCTCAGTCACCTGCCTGAAGTTTTGATAACTTCAGTCTCAAGTGTTTGTTTTTGGCCTTGACAGTTTTGGAACTCTTCCCTATGCAAGGAAAATGTTGGAACCACATGTTTTTTTATGGAAGGCAGTTCTCGTGAAATTGTTGGGCTTTGCTTGGGTGGAGTTGGCACAAAGAATGGGAAAAAAATAACTGGATGCCAGTCACTCATGCCCGTTTTATTTTTTGTCTGCTCAGATTTCCATTGGACAGAATTTTATTCCCACTGAATAGAGTTTTCACTGTCCACTTTTCTTTGCCTCCTTGATTTATTTCTCTTCTTTTGTTCTGCTAATGCAGAGGTCTCCAAATATGGCAACTTTAAGTCTTGTGGACTTCAACTCCCAGAATTCCACAAATCTTAAAGTTGGCAAGTTTGGGGACCCCTGTGCTAATGGAAAATCTTTATACCTCCCTTTTGTGACTACCTACATACTGTACTTGCAGAAGGAGCTGGATTATTGGCAATTTGAGATGGATGCCGGAATACGCGACTTAATTTTTGGGTGTCGCTATTAAGTTGCCCAAAATTACCCTTCTCTGGCAAATGGTGTTTTCCAAATTTGTAGGATTGCCTCCCCCCTTAACTTCCAGTCAGCAGTTGGCTAAGGATTACGAGGGTTGATGTCCAGCCCATTGGCTTAGAGTATCACATTACTATTCCTCATTCTTGCCAATTGTTTTATCCATTCCAAATGGTTTTCCGCTTCAGCTCTCAACCCACATTTTGCTGGAACTAGTCAAACAAAAACTGCCAGTGAAGTCAGCTAAGGGGATCCATACGGACGACCTTTTCAAAGAAGTTAAGTTTGGAAGTTTAAGACTTGATTTTTTTTCCCGCCTCTTTTTGTTCTTCCCTGGGCCTATACTTGGCTGTCAAAGCCTGTTGACAAACAATTCAAAATGTAAATCGAGTTAACACTGCATTTTTAATTAAATACAGTTAATTTGGTTATTCCCCCCCCCCCTCTCTCACTGTCTCTTTCACTGTCTTTCTCTCTCCCTGTCTCTCTCTTTCTCTTTCTCTTTCTCTCTCTCTCTCCCTCCTCCTCCTCTCACACCCCCCTCTCCCTCCCCCCCTCACACACACACTGCTACTGCTGCTGCCTCTGCTCTTATCTGGCTTTCATTGTCTCCCCCCACCCTTCACTAGGCCCTCTGAGATATCACACTGGGGGAAACAGAGGTACAAGATTTCCTGTGATCTTCTTTTGAGTACAGAGTATTGTAGAAAATGCAAAATATCAGCCAGCTTAGGCTGAGCAACCAGAGAAGACCACATCCTGTGCCAAGTTTTAGTGGTCAGTTGCTTTAACTTGCAGGTTCCACTCATTCGGCCAAGGTAAAAAGGAAACTTTTGAGTGAAAAGGTGGCTGCTGTTAAAAAAAAAAAAAAGGTAGCAACCAGGCAAAATAAAAAATAAAAATGCTCCTATGAATTCCTGCTACAGCTTTAGAAGTGATCACCCTTAAGGGTTTTTCCTCAGCTTATATGTTGCGTCATGACTATTTCCAATTTCCATAGGCAATGTTGGATCAAGAGAACTGCTAACATTTTACATGCAGGTGTCCTGATTTTACCCTCATTAAGATACCAAGTTAGTCTTTCTCTCCTTCATCTGTCTCATTAATATTGAATACATGCCAACTTCATACGGTTTTTTCTGCAAATATCTCAACAACAGTCGATGCAGAAATTAGAATAACCCCTCGTTCTGGAGGAAGCAGCTGCTATATGTATAAAAATAATTGGCATTTTTGGGTAGCATGTGATCTGGTTTTCTTCGTTTCCTCAACTGCTTTTTAAGAAACCTCAGTTAAGATAAAACATGCAGATTCTCTTTATTTCTTTGTCAAAAGAGAATGGAGCTCAGCTCCATGGAACATGGAAATTAAAAGTGTGCAAAGATAGAGATTAATGTTTCCCATCATACTATATATAGGTAGTCTTCGACCTACAACCGCAATTGGAACCAAAACCCTAGTTGCTAAATGAGGTGATTGTTTACTGAGTGGCACCGAATTTTCCAACCTTTTTTTTGCTTTGGTCATTAAGTGAATCACCACAGTTGTTAAGTGAATCACATGGTTGTTAAGCGAGCGCTTTCCCCATTGGCTTTGCTTTTTGGAAGATTGCAAATGGTGAACATGTGACCCCAGGATGCAGCAACTATTATAAATACATGGAGGTGTCAGGGTTCCAACAAATCCACCCCCATTCAAATCATGAGTCTCTAGCCGCATCCTCAGAATAAAAAAAAAAATGATTTATTAGAAGTGGCCATGTTGGAGCTAGCTGACAGGAGGTTAGCAAATGCCCAAATGTTGTTCGTGCAACTGGGGAGGCTACAATGGTGATAGGTGTGAGGACTGGTCATAAGTACAAGGACCTGATTTCTTTTAGCACTTTCATAGCTTCGAATAGTCTTTTAAGTTCAGGATCTGTATCTGCAGATGTTGAAATACACAAAGCATTGAATATAGTTTTAATTATCCACAACTAGAATAGAATAAGGACAAGAATCTTACAGTGTCCCATTTGGAAAACTGAGAGTGTGTGGTGAGTGAATGCTCTTATGAAATGGCTGCCCTAGGAGACTTGCCTTTTGGCAAAATGGCTGCCTCACAAGATGTAGGATACAGACTAAACCCACCTTTTTGCAAAGCTAAAAGGAACTTTATAGGACCAGTGGTATTGCTGCCAATAAATACAATACTAGAGGTTGGAATTTCATTCTGAAACATCCCAGCTTACCTGTTTCTATCTACCTGTTTGTCAGTTTATCTAATGCAGTGTTTCTCAACTTTGGCTGCTTGAAGGATGTGTGGAGATTGTCGAAGAGAATTCTGAGAATTGAAATCCATGCCTCTTCAAGCTGCCATGGTTGAGAAACACTGATCTAATCCATATTAAACAGGAGAGTCAAGTTGACATGACATGTCTTGGAAGCATTCCTACAGTAGGATACAGTCTTGAAAGGACATTGAGTTGTAATTAAAAGTGTTTAGAAAACTGGTTTCAGAGATATAAAGATATGAAAAATTGCATTTTGTTTGTGCTTGTGTAAACACCCAGCCTCTCTTACACACTTGTACATCCTTCATGCTCTAGGGAGAGTTTGAACAAGTTTGAACAAGACTATATTCAGATGTTTCTCAATATATTTCTTAAGAAATATATTAAGATTCTTAATATATCACTAGTTCAGAGGGATTAATAATATTCTATCTGAACTATAATAGAATAGGATTTTAGGGTTATGAGATTTCTTTGTGGGCATTGGTGAAGTGGTCCCTATTTGCTTAACTTCCACAAGTAAGTTGCCTTCTTAAATTAACTGGTTTTATGGGTTTATGTTGCACAAAGTATAATATCAACAGGAACAGCTGCCCTGGTGGCCTAATTGTTGGCACAATGGGTTTATTGCAGAGAAATATCGTAATTCCATCTTGGAACCAACCAACATGCAACTCTATTATTTATTTTATATTGGAATTAAATTTCACAGGGCTGTCTGCTTTTTGTTTTCTCTCTGTAACCAGAAGGAGACACTTGGATGGTACTTTGCCAACATCCACCACTCACTGTTGTGGAATAGGAGCAGAAGCCTTTCTCAGCAGGCTCCTCTCGAAACCTTGCTCAGATGCACAACTGCAGACCCAGGCATAGGCAGTATATAGTTAATCTTTGACTTACGATCACAATTGAGTCTAATATTTCTGTTGCTAAGCGAGAGAGTTGTGGTGAATTTTGCCCCATTGTACCACCTTTCTGGCCACATAAAATAGGAATATAAAATACATCATAAATATTAACCAGTTGCCAAGTGTCTGAATTTTAATCATGTGACCAAGGGACGTTTCAATGGTCGTAAGTGTGAAAAATGGGACATAAATCCCTTTTTTCAGTGATGATGTAGCTTCAAATGATCACTAAATGGCAGAGTAATACCTGTAATACCAACAGTGAGCGCTCTGAGAAATAGACATGCTGCAAATGTAAGAAATTATTTCTTTTAAAACATTTTCCTTTTATGTCTAATGGAGATTATCAGTCATCCAGGTCATGAGGTGCTTTTCCAAGAAACAACTGACTGGACTTTGTGGTTTTTCTTTGAAGACATTTTGCTTCTCATCCAAGAAGCTTCTTCAGCTCTGACTTCTATTCATCACTATTCTGCCAGAGCCGAAGAAGCTTCTTGGATGAGAAGCGAAACATTTTCAAAGAAAAACCAGAAAGTCCAGTTGCCTCTTGAAAAAAAGCATTTTCCTTCTAGATTTATTCAAAAGCCCTGAATTCTGGTGAACCTCATGGACATGTCTCTTCGTTTTCCTAATGGCAGTGTCGAAGTGATTTGGCGCTGCAGTCTTCTGGTGGTCTCCCCTCCCAAGGGACAAACCGAGACAACCTTGCCTAAGTCCAAGACAAGATTTCCCAACTTCTTTTTAAGGAAAGAAAAAGAAAGAAAGAAAGAAATGAAAACCTCTGTGCCTTTTGGCCTCTCTCTTGAATCTGCACAGCCTTGATTCTGAATCACCTCAGCAGTTCCAAGTTTTAAGCTGACACTGTGTAGGAGATAAAATGATTGTGTAGTGATGTTTACACATTGGAAAGTTCTGGAGGTAGAATTCAGCTGGGCCTTTTTAAATCGTGTTCCTGCAGCTTATGATCAGCTCCACTGTCTATCATCTGTTCTAATTGCAGGGAAAGATCTCATATCAGATGGTGTGGGGGCAGATATGAGAGATGGGTTGCCATGAAAAAAATAACCAGAAATAGCTTTCTGATGTGTAAGTCATCCTAGGGACAGAGTTGTACTGTAGTATGTTTGCCCCAAATACTAGTAAGCCTTGACTTAACAACCACAATTGACCATAACATTTCTGTGGCTACCTAAGCAATTCAGTTTGTTAATTGAGTTTGTCTGAAGTAGTGTAGGGTTTCCTGCCTAAGCAGAGGGTTGGACTAGAAGACCTCCACAGTCCCTTCCCTTATCCTATTCTTATTCTATTCTCATTTTTATGACCTGTCTTGCCACAGTTTAAGTGGATCACTAAAGAAGGTTGCAAAAGGTGATCATGTAACCATGGGACATGGCCAACATTATAAATGCACGCCCTTTGCCAAGTGCCCCAAATTTTGATCATATGACCACAGGAATGACGCAACGGTCGTAAGTGTGAAAAATGATGATTGGTCTTTTTTTTTCTTTTTTTTTCAGAGCTGTTGTAACTTCAGTCGCTAAAGAAATGGTAGTAAGTTGAGGAGTACTTGTAACTTAAGTTAATTGCATTTCACCAAGAACAGTAAACATTGATTGGAAAATAAAAACCCCTAGAAATGGATATAATAGCACCAGGAAACATGGATTTAGGAGAGTTGAAAAGCAATTATCAGTGTTATCTAGAGCAGAGGTCTCCAATCTTGGCAACTTTAAGCCTGAAGGACTTCAATTTCCAGGATTCCACAGACAGCCATGCTGGTTGGGGAATTTTGGGAGTTGAAGTCCACATATCTGAAAAGTTGTCGGGAAACAATAGTCTATTCTAGAGTATTCATTCCAAGTACAGTACAGTGATATGAGGAGGTCGTCAAGTTTCTTTGTTCATGGTTTCCACTATATATCAATGCATATGGAAAATAATCCCCTTACCTTTCTTATTATTTATCTGTTTATTCATCTTCTTCCCTAAAGACTCCTTATAGAGTCTTGTATAATGATTCAGTGTCTGAAAATTTCTAGTTTTGTTTATAAAACTTGCACAACCAGATATATATCTTCATGCATTGCATAGTTTTATTGGATCTTCCAATCATAAATAAACATAAATCATGCCGGCCAAATATTACTTTAGAGTTGGCATTATTCCTCCTCCTCCATCATCTATCATCATCATCATCATCATTTAAAAAAGAATCTTTAATATCAAATCAATCAGAAAGGTATTTCTATTACTGTTTTTTATTTTAGATTTTTTTATCCTATCTTTGTTATTTTTATAACTAACTCAAGGGACTGATTGTACCTAATGCTTCTTCCTCATATTTTCTTCACAACAACAATCCTGTGAGGTAGGTTAAATGACTGGACCAAAGTCGGTTTTATATCACAATTTATGTCACATCCTGGACATAAATTGTTTCAACTGCTACCCTCAAAACGACTCTATAGGGCACTGCACACCAGAACAACTAGACACAAGGACAGTTTTTCCCCAAATGCCATCACTCTGCTAAACAACTAACTCCAACAACACTGTCAAACTATTTACTAAGACTATATTACTATTCCTGTCATCCTTCCTATTACCTACTATTCCTGTCATCCTTCCTATTACCTATGACTACACCATGTTGCTTGTGTGTTTACAATTTATATTGTTTTATTTGTTTTCCTAGTATGCTTTATAGTTTATTAGTAACCTATGTATGATTTGATTGCTTATTAGTAATCTATGACTATCACTAAGTGTTATATCTTATGATTCTTGATGAATGTATTTTATTTTTTTCTGATGTATATATGAGAGCATATGCACTGAAGACAAATTCCTTGTATGTCCAATCACACTTGGCCAATAAAGAATTCTATTCTATTCTATTATGCCTAAGGCGGGACTAGAACTCACTGTCTTCTGGTGATTGGCCCAAAGTCACCCAGTTGACTTTCATGCCTAAAGCGGGACTAGAACTCACTGTCTTCTGGGTGATTGGCCCAAAGTCATCTAGTTGACTTTCATGCCTAAGGCGGGACTAGAACTGACAGTCTACTTTGGTTGGCTCAAAGTCATCGAATTGGTTTTCCTGCCAAGGCAGTGCTAGAAATCACCATCTCCTGGTTTCTAACCCTGGTGCCTTAACCATTAGATTAAACCGGCTTTTATCTTACTATGATGTGTAATTTAAGTATTAATTGGTTAGGTTTGCCCTGGATATTTTCATCCATTTTTTTCCTGAACATGCTACATTGTTGATGGTGTATTGTGAATATTTTATGGCTTCAAAACCCGCAGTCAATTTGGTGAGGTACAAATGGCCTGAATAAAGAAATGATGCCAGTGATCCCAGATTTAAAAACATTCCACCTGGAAAGCACATTCAGGCGATTTCCTGTTCTGATATCTGATTGTACATGAAAATCTTAATAAGCAGCTTATATATAAAAACGATGTGGCTTAAATCCCATCCAGGAACAATGATGGCCAGTCTCATTCCTGAATTGTTTCTTCAACGGAGTTGGGACAATTCCAGCAAAGGGCTGATGCTTTGGCTACTGGCTTCTTATTTAGAAAGAAGCTTTTCAATAGTGTGTCTGTTCTGAATCCAAAATGAAACTTGAACTGAAGGATGAAATCAAATCATTTCCCCTTCAAATATTGTTAAGCCTTGCAGGCACATGACAATGGGAGCGTAGAGGCAGAAGAGAAAAAACAGAGCTGTGTATTTCATAAAAATAAAAAGGTATGGCAGGCCATTTACAAGAATTCTTTTCTTGTCTTTGAAGTTGTTTTGCCTTTGGTCCCTTGTTCGTCTTGATCAGAGGTCTCCAAACTTAGCAACTTTAAGACTTGTGGACTTCAAGTTAAGTTTTAGACAACTTAACAGGGACACTAAAAAATTCAGTCACATATTCCGGCATCCCTCATCTCAATTGCCAATACAACTCCTTCTGCAAGTACAGTATGCAAGTCATCAAAATGGGCCCATTTACTCAAAAAACGGAGGCATAAAAATTTTCCATTAGCACAGAAGCCTCCAAACTTGGCAACTTTAAGACTTGTGGACTTGAAGTCCACAAGTCTTAAGTTGCCAAGTTTGGGGACCCCTGGTCTTGATTGAAGTAATACTTCCAAATGCTCATGTATAGAATATGCTGCAAGATGCAGTGAGGTCTTTGCCACCAATATATCTATTTTACTAGACGATGCATGTAGCTCTCAAACCTACGGCCACGATGTGAGTCCAACATTTGTGTTGCAATGTAAGAAAATTGTTAAGTGAGTTTTGCCCCATTTTACGACTTTTCTTGCCACATAAGTGAATCAATCCAGTTTTAACATGGTTGTTAAGTGGATCTGGTTTCTCCATCGATTTTGCTTTCTCAGAAAGTTGCAAAAAATGACTCCAGGACACTGCAACCGTCATAAATGTGAGTTGGTTGATAATAAATCATGTGATTGTAAATCAAGTGACCATGGGGATGCTGGAACGGTCGTAAGTATGAAAAACGGTCATAGGTCACTTTTTTCAATGCTGTTGTAACTTTGAACAGTCACTAAACAAACTGTTGTAAGTTGAGGACTATCTGTAATGTCAGTGTTTTTATTTTACAGATAGTCCTTGACTTATGAGCCCCAAATGTCCGTTGCTAATTGTGACAGTTGTTAATTTTATCCCATTTTGCAACCTTTCTTTGCCACAATTGTTAAGTTAGTAACACGGTTGCTGAGTGAATGTGGCCTCCCCATTGACTTTGTTGTGAGAAGGTCACAAACTGTGATCATGTGACATTGCAACCGTCATAAGAAAGTTGCCGTGAAAAATCATCATCAGTCACTTTTTTCAGTGCCATTGTAGCTTCAAATGGTCACGCAATAGCAATAGCAATAGCACTTAGACTTATATATCACTTCACAGTGCTTTACAGTTCTGTCTAAGTGGTTTATAGTCAGCCTATTTCCCCAACAATCTGGGTCCTCATTTTACTGATCTCGGAAGGATAGAAGGTTGAGTCAACCTTGAGGTGGTCAGGATCGAACTGCTGGCAGTGGGCAGAGTCAGCCTGCAATAATACGTTCTAACCACTGTTCCACTATGGCTTCCTTCCTTCCTTCCTTCCTTCCTTCCTTCCTTCCTTCCTTCCTTCCTTCCTTAGCAATAGCACTTAGACTTACATACTGCTTTACAGTGCTTTACAGCCCTCTCTAAGCAGTTTGGCCCCCCCAAGCGGCATTTTTACAAAGTCAGCCTATTGCCCCCAACAAGTTTGAGTCCTCATTTTACCCACCTCGGAAGGATGGATCAACCTGGAGCCTGGTGAGATTCGATCTGCCAAATTGCAGGCAGCTGGCTGTCAGCAGAAGTAGCCTGTAGCAATGCACTCTAACCACTGCGCCACCGAGGCTCTTGTAAGTCGAGGACTATCTGACGTATGCTGCAATGTCCAACTTAAGAAGCAATCTAAAACGAATCCTGTCCAGCCAGTTAGAATTTGATTGTAGTTTTTTAGCTTGCACATTATATGATATTAAACAAGGAGGTTCAGATAATCCTTGTTTAATATCATATAATGTGCAAGCTAAAAAACTACAATCAAATTCTAACTGGCTGGACAGGATTCGTTTTAGATCCTTGACTTACAACAGGGTTGCCAAACTCAACTTCATTGAGAACCGCATCTGGGTTGTGTTTAACCTGGGGGGGGGGGGGGAACATGGCCAGAGTGGGCGTGGCCAGCTGACATCACTCGTGTCGGGGGCACCTTTGGTGGCCTGAGCATTCCACCTGTGAAAACGGGTTCCCAAGCTCAATTTCCGGCTGCGACGGCTTTCTGCAACCCTCTGCCAGTGAAAACGGAGCCCAGGAAGGCCACACACAGCTTCGCGAGCTCCGTTTTCAGCTGCAATGGCCTCCATTTTCTCTGCCAGAGGCACCGTGGGCCGGTCCTTTGCTGTTTCCAGGGTGATTTAAGCACCCCACAGGTCGGATGTGGCCCCGGGGCCTTGAGTTTGACACCCCTGACTTACAACCATTTGTTTAGTGACCATTCTAAGTTGCAAGAGTACCGAAAAAAAGTGACTTACGACTAGTTTTTACATGTAATAAATTGTTGTATCTCCATGGTCACGTGATCAAAATTTGGGCACTTAGCAACAGGCATGTCCTTATGACAGTTGCACTGTCCTGGGGTCATGTGATCACAGTTTGTAACCTTCCCAGCTGGCTTTCAACAAGCACAGTCAGTGGATGAAGCCAGATTCGCTTAACTCTGAGTAAGAATCCAGGAAACGCCAGCTACTAAATGACCACATTAGCAGAGGAGAAATACATATTTAAAAATCATTTTCTACAGCTGCCAAATATCTCTTCTGAATTGTTATGGAATAAATGTTCATTGTTTTGAAGAGTGGGCATGTGCGTCCTACATTTTATGTTATGTAATTATTTTCCTAACTTAATTTAAAAATATAATTCCTTAAACGCTGAGCGCACCATATGTTTTCTTTTAAACCAAGTCAGCCAGAAAACCTGAAAAGTAAATCCAGCAGGACTAAAGATTATTTCCTCTTTGAAAACTAGCTGGAATTCTTTAGAAAACTTGTTCCTTTTCCCCCCTGTTATGGATCAAAATAGAGATCGTACGCTCCAACGGTGTGCTTTAACTTAAATTCTTTTTAAAAGGTAATGCCTTCTGAGACATGACTTTGCTAGGCTGGCTTTGTTTACACAACACACATTAAAATAAAATAAGTACAGGTAGTCCTTAATAATGGAGCCTTGAATTTCCATTGTTAAGTCCATATATATATATATATATATATATATATGTGTGGATCTTTGGTTCTTCAGGTTTTCTCCTGCTTAGAATTGGAAATATCTAGGCAATATTTCCAATTCTACGCGGGAGAAAACCCGAAGAACCAAAGATCCACATACAAATACCCGCGAAAACCTCCGAAAACATATATATATAAATATATATATATATATAGTTTTTTTATTATTTTTAACAAACAAAAACACAAAACATAACACATAAAACAACAAATAAAACCTTTCAATTATACAGTGTGTCAGTTGGTACATATATCTTGTGCACAATCTCTATAGTCTTTTCCTCTTAAATTTACATTCATATTGCATTCATTAACTTTCCATATCATGTTTTATTATCACTATACAATCATTAGACCTTAATTTCAATTCCATATTATCTTTAGAGCATATCTCAATTCTTTCTAATTTTTATTCATATCATGTCTTATCCATTGTTAAGTCCTGACGGTTATTTGTTAGTCTAGACCAGGAGTGTCAAACTCAATTTCATTGAGGACCTTATCGGGGTTGTATTTGACCTCTATGGGCCAGGGTGGACATGGCCAGCATGACATCACTCATGTCGGGGGCGCATATGGCGGCCCAAGTGCTCTGCCAGCAAAAATGGACTCCCAAGCTCCGTTTTCGGCTGCAACGGCCTCCTGCAGCCCTCTGCCAGCAAAAACGGAGCTCGGGGAAGGGGGGCATGCACAGCCTTCTCAATGTCAGGATTCCGGCAGTTACCCCCATTTAAATCATGAGTTCCCATCAAGGAACACATCCGTGAGTTCAGAAGAATCAGTGGGAAGTTATCCCTTTTGCCTGAATGGATGCTGGTTCATTTTTTTCAGAACAAGCCTGGACAGGCAAATTAGTAAAGTAACCACCTATCGGGACATCCCAAACTGATTCTGTTAGTGGTTCCGAGTAGCCATTAAAGTCGACAGGGTATTGCACGCTAGTGACATGAGGAGGCCACCAGGAACCAAAGACAGAGGGCAACCAAACCAGGGGCCACCAAGCTGACGGGACAACACAACACCAGGATCTGCCCCAAAACCCTCTCACGAAGCCCAATTAAATGCTATCGATGTGGGTGGGTAGAGCACATGGCAGTGGCATGTGCAACCCCAGATTAGAAACCAAGGCCTAAACAACCACCCAGGGCATGACCTGAATGAGGCCCCAGATGTGCCACCAACGCATCCCAGAAGGTCCGTCAGGCTGCAGAGGTCCCTCTCCATCCAGCTGAAGGGGGAGGAATCCGGACAACGATGACCAGTTGGATTCTTATGACAGAAATCCTGACAGAAAACTGACTCAATAATTCATTGTCACCCTTGACCCTGGTTTTCCCCCCACCTCCTATGGGTGTATCATAATTCATATTCTCCAATGGGACACTTCCATAGCCCAGAGTCATCAATCATGCTCTCCAGTTAGAATTTTGCGCTGCAGAAACTTCAGTCACCTAGTTACTGTCTTTGAAAACATTTATGGAATGCAGTTTCGGTTTGCAAGCGGCTGCACTGCTCCCCCCTCCCTTTCTATTGGCAACTCTAAAAAGACCATAGAAATACTTTGAGTTGGCATCCGAGGTCTATTTTCACTGGCAGAGGCACCGTGGGCCAGTCCTTTGATGTTTCCAGGGCAGCCCCCTGGGCCAAATCTAAGCACCCCGTGGGCCAGATCTAAGTGGGCCCACTGGCCGTATCTGGCCCCTGGCCCTTGAGTTTCACATCCCTGGTCTAGACCTTTAATGTAGGCACCTATGTGTCAAGACCTGATTTTACAATATTTTTATGGTGGTCATTAAACGAATACCACAGTTGTTAAGGGAGCACCATGGTTGTTGAATGAGTGCTGTCGTCGTTGACCAAATCAGTGTATTCTATGACATATTTTGCCCGAAACCTGCAAAAAACTTAAATTGTGGTCATATGGCTATGGAACATTGCAACTGGCTGTATGTGTGAGCCGGTTTCCAAGCAACCAAAATGCAATCGTGTGACTGCAGGGGTGTTTGCAGCCATTGGAACTCCGAAACCTTGTAATAAGTAATTGGGGGGGGGGGATTGTAGCTTAGATGATTGGTTGATAATTGAGGGCTACCTATATTGGTTTGGCTTGGCTGAATATCCTGTGTGAACCTAAACAAATTAGTATACAATGCAGATCAGGTCCTACAGTGGTTTGGTGGATAAGCCCCCAAATATTTGTGGATCTCAAGCACATTTTGGAATTATATTGGTATCTAGTATCCAAATAGGCCATTTAGCACAAATTAATTATGAAATTAAAAATGAACTTTCCAAGTTGAGCTTGGATAATATCCACTCATTCATTCATTCATTCATTCATTCATTCATCAAAATCTTATAGGACTCTACAAATTTTCTTGGCAACATTGTGATTTGCCATTGTGTTCTTCTGGGACTTTTTTGATATCATCGTGATCTAGTCTCCAGGAATTTTGTGATGGTTTTCCATCTGAATAGCTGGGCGTTGACTTAGTTTTAAGGAATCAGTTATAGTGAATTAGATTTTGTATTTTTGCAAGTGCATCAGTTAAAATTCTAAGCTTGCATACTTTTCCTGGTTATATCAAAAGAGTGGATCATTCCTCTTAGTAATAAGCAGACCTCAGTCTTTACATATGGAAAGGATTTTAATTCCAGAAATTACAGCTGTGATTATAAAGTAAAATTAAGTGATGAAACTACTCTAATCATAAATGGTGTCTTTTAAAAAATGTACTGTATAAATCTGTCTTCATCACAGCAATTTAAAGCTTGTACTTTCAAACAAAGTCATAACAAATCTCTATTTTTTTAAAATGACTTAATGATGTACGGCCTACGTATTCCTTGTTGCAATTAACACATATTGTAGATTACTACTTCAGTGCATTAGGACCTTGATCTTTAACGTGTGCCTGAATTTGCATGAGATACTGGTGCTGAGTTCAAAGTCTTGCTATTGTTGGAAAATTACGGTAGGTAAATTTCCAGTTGAATTTGCCTCCCAGCACTATCGCAGCCCAATTCCGTATCCGGATTAGACAGGCACCTAAGCCACTCAAATTCAGCTACAAAAAATATAGCTTGAGGTTTGTTTATTAAACATCAAAACCTGGCAAACATGGATGAAAGCAGAGAGGTGGGAAATGAGATGAACAACAGGGAGCAGATAAAAGATAAAGAGAGTTAATAGCAACAATCTACAGTATCTATATCCAAAAAGCAAAACTTTCCAGAGCCACCGGAAACAATTGCAACTTAACACAAATTGTCCTAAAGGAAGCAACTTTTGGTTGTTCCAGATTTTACTCTTTTACGTACATAGAGAATAAAGATGGGAAGTAAGACACCAGCTGATCCTTTCTTTATTTTGTACCATGAAGGAAGATATTCGCTAAACAGGGATGGTTTATTTAACAGATCTTAACTTTCTGAGTCTAAATGGATTGGGGCCATGTTACTTTAAAAGAGGCTTCTCCCATAGTTTCAAAAGACCGCAAAGCAATGGCATCATGAGTCAAACTTTGGTCTCCTCCCTAGTAACTTCTAAATGAGGCAAACTGGAAAGCCTTTTTTAAAAAATGCATTAACATCTGGTAGTCATTCCTTCATATATCTTAACTTTGTTTTATAGGTAGCCCGCAAATTACAACCACAAATTTGTTTTGCTAAGTGAAAGTTTTTGCTTGGTTCCATTTTACGACTTTTTGTTCCATTTTACAAATTTTCTTGCCACATTCATTAAGTGAATCATTGCATTTAAGAAGTTAGTAATATGTTTTGTTAAGTGAATCTGGCTTCCCCACGGATGTCGCTTGTTAGGAGAGGGAGTAAAGGATGATCACATGACCCCAGGACACTGCAACCGTCATAAATATGAACCACTCTCCAAGTATCTGGATTCTGATCATGTGACCATGGGGGTGTAAGTGTAAAAAATGGTCCTAAGTCCCTTTTTTTCAGTACTGTTGTAACTTTGAACAGTCACTAAATGAACTGTTGTAACTCGAGGACTACCTGCACTTTACTGCTTTAGGTTCCTTTTAATGTGCATTTTGTTGTGCTTATTGTTTAAAAAAAGGAATAGTAATAATCAGTGGTGGTATTAAATTTTTTTTACTACTGGTTCTATGAGAGTGTGTTTCGTGCATGCGTGAAGCATTCAAAATACACCAATTTCAAGCCCTACAGCTTACCTTCTAGGGCAGCCCCAGTAAGTAAAACTGCTGAGGCACGAGAATCTACTGTGCTGTGCGAATCAGCTGAGCTGATATAGGACAGGATATAGGGCAGGGCCAGCTGATCATCGGCGCTACTGGTTCACTAGAACCGGTCCAAACCTGCAACCTCCCACCACTGGTAATAATAGTAACAACCTAGTTAGTGGTTACAAGGAGATTGTACAGATTGACTGCAAACAGCGGCATGAACAAAGTAACAGCAATGGTGTTTTGGAACATCAGCAAGAAATACCACTTGCCCACAAGTGAGAACTGGCAAGACTGCAAAATAGATGTAGAAAGAGAAGAAGTTAATAATGCTCTGGGACCTTAGAAATTCATTTGGACAAGCAACTTCTCTCAGCTGTTGTTGGCCAGCGTGTGCAGTAAAAGGAATCCAGGATACATACCACCAGCAAGGCAGTACCTTCTTTAATCCGGGTTCGTAACAGCCAATGCAGCAGCAACAAACAGCGAGCTGGGAATCTCCCATGCAAAATTAGCGCTGGGAGCTCTGACTTCCAGCGCTGCCTTTATCCCTTCAGGAAACAGTCCACATATCCGCCCACCCCACTTAGCTCATCCCGATGTCAGTTTCGCCTTTCTTGCTCAGTCGCTGCTCTCCTTTCAATCCGCCATCTGGTGGTCTGTGGGAAGGCTGTGAGGATTGGCGTTTCGGCTGCTTTCTGGGTTCGCGCTGATCAGCTGTGAGTCGCGGGATTCTGACGTGACGCGACATCACGATTGGGCTGTCGGCTGCATTCCCTCTTCTCCATAAGTGCCTCCCGCCTCCAGGACTCCCCCCTCGCGATGGCGAGCCCCATGTTAGCCTCGACACCTACTACATAGCACCTCAAACTTAACAATTGTTGATAAGAAAGATAAAAAAAAAGTCTAGATTCTCAACATGGCAGTACCTAGAGACAGCAGAGTATAGGTAGTCCTCGACTTACCAACATTCATTTAGTGACCGTTTGGAGTTACAACAGGATTCCGTGGTTATGTGATCTCGCTTTGAGTCCTTCTGACAAGCAAAGTCAACGGGGAAGCCAGATTCACTCAATCATGTTACTAACTTAACAACTGCAGTGATTCACTTAACAACTGGGGCATGAAAGGTGGTAAAATGGGGCACAGCTCACTTAACAATCGTCTCGCGTAGCAATGGAAATTTTGGGCTCAATTGTGGTCATAAGTGGAGGACTACCTGCAGAAGAAAAAGACCTGGAGAAAAATCACAAAATGCAAATAGAAGTAGAACAACTGTGGCAAAAGAAAGCAAAGATAGTGTCAATTGTACAGATAGTCCTCAACTTATAATGGTTTCATTTGGTGACCGCTTAAAGTTACAATGGCACTGAAATAAATGACATGACCATTTTTCACAGTTACAACCTTTGCAGCAATCCCCATGATCACGCGATCAAAATTCAGATGCTTGGCAACTGATTCATACTTACGACCGTTGCTGTATCCCAGGGTCATGTGATCTCTTCTCGTGGTCTTCTGAGAAGCAAAGTCAATGAGGCAAAATTCACTTAACCACCAGAGTACTAACTTATCAATTGCAGTGATTCACTTAACAACTGTGGCAAGGAAGGTTGTAAAACGGGGCAAAACTCACTTAACAAATGTCCCACTTAGCAACAGAAATTTTGGGCTCAATTGTGGACTTGTAATATGCACCTTCATTTCAGTCCCAAAACACCTGAAACACCATTTAAATCCCATCAAAACCCCCAAAGTCACCAGCAGTCAATTCCAAAAGGCAGCCTTCCTTGGAATGGCTTACATCTGGCGGAAATACCCTTAATATTATTAAACAGCATCGGTCTATTCCAGGCACTTGGGAATGCAGGTCCAAGGCTAAACATCTGTCTGTGTGGCCAACCATCATAATAATACAGACAGTTATAGCTTGGGTTGTGTGTGTGTGTGTGTGTGTAGTGTTTTAAATGTCACTTTGGTTCTTAACCATTTTGGTTGCAGTGACTGTATATCTGTCAGCGAAGGTCTTTTAAAACTCAATTGGAATCATCTTGACATTTTAAAAATCAGTACCGCAAAGAGCTCTATCCAGGTTTCTGCCATTCCTGTCACTTAATCTGCACCCCAAGATCGAGTATCCCAGAAAGTAGCTTGTGAGAAATTGTAGAGCATGGTTCAGCAAACACATTGTAGGGTCATCGTTCCAGAGTTTATGCAAAGTTGTTTTGTTTCGTTATTGTGTTAACTCCTGGTGACTTCCTGGATAAGCCCCTGTAGTTACCTTGGCAAGATTTTTGCCCTTGCTGTTTTCTTGGAGCTGACAGTGAATGACTAGTCCAAGGTCACCCAGTTGGCTTCCTGCATAAGGTAGAACTAGAACTCCCAGTCTGGTTTGTAGCCTTTTACCTGAAGAACTACATCGAAGTGTTCTTAATTACTTGTCTTTAAAGTTGCAGGTGGTAAGTTTTTCCTCTTCAGCCGGTTTCTATCTAATTCAATAGCATTACTTAGAATCACAAGTATTGGTAATCAGAGCCTTGTAGATTCCAGGAGACAATTGGTTTGGCAATGCAATAGGACTTTGATTAAAAGGTTAAGAAACTGGAATGAAACCACAGTGCATCTCTTGTTTTAATAGAGTGTTGAGGTCCACGAAATAAAATTCTGGGTTTAACCCGAATTTGGATTCCATATCAATGATGAATTCATCGTTTCTTTGTAAAAGGATATATATGGGTGTGAGTCGGTGTTATAAGTGCAGTGCCCTTACATTTCTTACTGATGATTTTGCTTTTCTAAATTTAGAGCCATATGTTAACAATCTCCTTTTGCTTTCATTGAGTCGAGCAAATTAATTATTGAATTATTGTTCCCATCTTTTTGTTTTTGCCATAGTCCAGCATGGAACAACATATTTTGCAGGCTGAAATCCTTATTTTCTTATCAAATATTTATGGGGATTACTTATAGGCCAACTACTGTTTATATATAGGTTACTTTGCACAATATCCTAGGCTAGTGTAGTTATTTTATTGTTCAATGTGGAATGCAAACCCAGCCATCTGAATTAATTTAACAAACCATATTTTAATTGACAAGGGTTTACTAAACTGTTCTGGGCTTTCTCCATTTTGCATTTTTGTTTATTCCAGAACAGCCTTGGTTTTTCCTGCCTTAAGCAAAATGTAAGCAGGATTTGATTATTCTGGACATTTGATAATTTCTCAGTATTTTTTTAATAAGGACACAAATAGAAGTGAAAGGAAGTCACATCATATCTAGAAAATATTAACAAAAAATCCCAGGAGATTAGAAACATAAGAAACTTCAAATGATTTTAGTAGGAGGTGTAACTGAATTGCATTTTTTTTTTTAACAGAGAGAGATGCACTGGTAGAAACTTGAATTGGAGAACTGTAGTTTGGATACAATATATTGTGAAAAGGATCTTGAGATCACAATCATTTCAGAAGCCCAGCATAAACCAATAGCTTCTGCAAAAATGATATATTAAATTATCCCATACTACAGTGCATGTAGTCCTTGACTTACAACAGTTTTAGTGACTGAAGTTATAACATCACTGAAAACGTGATCGGTAGCCTTTTGTCACACTTACACCGTTGCAGATGGACGCTTGGCAATTGATTCATATTTATGACGGGTTGTATGTGATCCCTTTTTGCAATCGTATTGTTGAGATGCACTTTGAACAACCATGTTACTAATTTAATTTAATAACTGCAGTGATTCACTTAACAACTGTGGCAAGGGATGTCGTAAAATGGAGCAAAACTCACTTAAAACAACTGTCTCCCCTAAGCAGCAGAAATTTTGGGCTCAGCTGTGGTCATAAGTCCAGGAGTACCTGTAATAAACATTCCTGAATATTCTGTGCTGGTCAGTTTGTCATATGGAGTAGCACTCACATCTGAATGGTGATGTTTAGGAACATGGGAAACATCCTGAAAAACCATATGGAAAACAAGAGTTGGCTTAGAGGTGAACTGTAGTGGAGACAGAGAAAACAGATTTAGCATCTGCGCAATCACTTAATCATTTCCACGAAAGTTAGGTCTGATCATTTTAGTATCGTCATGACATATGACAGTAATTGCCAGGCTCAATTACGGTCGTAAATTGAGGCTACTTGCATCTCTTTGTATTCTAGCTTTGTGGTCGTTCCTTGATGGCATTGTAACCTTCAGGGACTAGACAGTCAGTGTGAGAGTGTAAACTGTGCTTCAAAATATCAACAATGTACTTAGGACTAGTGGGATTAAATGCATGGTATCCTTGGTAATAGAGTGGGAGAGGATACTGAGATTCTTTGCATTTTTTGCCCCTGAGAACAATGTTTGATTTTTGAATTGAATAGTATAGGAATAGGAATAGGAGTAGAAAATAGAGTGGAATGGAAAGAATGGAATGGAATAGAATAGAATAGAATAGAACAGAACAGAACAGATTAACTGAATTGAATTCTTTGTTGGCCAACTGTGATTGGACACACAAGGCATTTGTCTTCTACATGTTGATGGTAGTAATGAAGTTTAAAGATTCTTAGTTTCTACGCTCAACTATTAATGCAGTACCAAAAAGGAGGAACTGGTTTATCGGATTACATCATGGTTCATTCTAATCCCTCCCCTCAAATGCCTCAATTAAGCTATTTTAATGACTGTTTTGCATCTTAGCAATTTATTTTGTTGAATGCTCTCATGCCCAACTAATGTATTTGCCTTTGACTGTGTGTCAGAGCGAAGCACTTTGCTCCAAAAGCTTAAACATGGTTTAATGCCCAGAGATACTGGTTCATGTGAATAGATTGATTTTGCACATATTTTCTTATTAAAAGAATCAGTGGGTTAGATCAAAATTGAAGGAGTGCAACCATGGAAAGGAAGAAGGGATATTTATTGACATGGAAGAATTTTTGCATTTTTTTCAAAGCAAAGTGCAAAATGAATAATCCAGTAACACCTCTATAAATAAAATGAAATTGTCTGCCTTTAAAATAATCTTGACTCCTGGATAAGCTTTTTCAGTTTTCTTGGCATCATTTTGTCAGTGGTTTCCTAGGGCTAAGAGAGGAATTGGCTTACAGTCTTGGAGTTGGCTTGGTGCCTAAGGTAAGACTAGAAATCACGGTCTCCCAGTCTCTAGCCAGATACGTCAAGCTGACTCTTATAAGTATAATAACACAAGATAAATATGAATTGAATTCCACCCGCATTTCCTGATTTAAGCTATATTTATCTTCTTGTGCCATGGCTGTTAATAAAGGCATTGGAATGTTAGAGATTTAACACTTCTCAGCACCCCATCATTTCCAATTATAGTTTGTTTATTGATGTTCCCTCTTTCTGCCACCATTCCGTATTCAAGTAACTTGAGACTTTTTAATGATATGGGCAACCTTGAAGTGCCTTCCATCTGGTGGCAAAACTATCCCCCTGTCTCCAAAATAATCTTGCTCTATGAAAAGTTTACGACAGCTGCTTATTTTTTTTTTTTTTAAAAATGGCTCGCTAAATGTACATTGGTTGTGCCACTGAAAATTATGTTTTGTTGACTAGCCCTATTTGAAAATTAAGTAGCATAAGATTTCGATAAGCTAAACAGATACAGTTTTCTCTTTCTGTCTCCCTTTACATGTGTGTGTGTGCGCGTGCGTGTGCATGCATATGGACTATATACAGATAGTCCATGACTTACGACCACAATTGAGTCCAATTTTTCTGTTGTTAAGCAAGGCAGTTGTTAAGTGAGTTATATCTCATTTTATGTTCCTTTCATGCGGTAGTTAAGTAAATCTGGATTCCCCATTGAGTTTGCTTGTTGGTGTTGTGGCCTGTCGGCTGCTGGCCCCTCCAACAAGCCAGATCAGAGGAGGAGGCATAGAGGTGGCTGATGAGGAAGAAGAGGAACAGCTGAGTCCAATGCCTGACATGCAGATGCGCAGGAGAGGAGAGCAGGGGAAATCTATGGGCCGGTCCTTGGGACGGAAGAGCCACTGCTGCTAGCAAAGCCCTACCCTAGCTCTGGGGAGAAAAGGCAGGAGGCAAAGATGAATAGGTGTTGCAGACAACTATTCATCTCCCTGCCGGACAAACTTGTTAGCCTGCAATAAGAGAGAAACTTTTTACCGGGGCTGCTGGTGCTCCTAATAAAGGAATCATTGATTTAAATACAGAGGGTTTGTCGTGTTTTGGGGATCTGGGTCAGAACCGTTGGAAGATGGCTGGGAAGATCGCAAATGGTGACCACAGGACACTGAGGAAGTGCAACCATCATAAATACATGCTAGTTGCCAAGCGCCCAAATTTTAATCACATGACCACAGGCTTGCTGCAACAATCGTGTGAAAAAATAGCAATAGCGCTTAGACTTATATACTACTTCACAGTGCTTTACAGTCTTCTCTAAGTGGTTTACAGAGTCAGCCTATTGCTCTCTAACAATCTGGGTCCTCATTTTACCGACCTCGGAAGGCTGGAAGTCAACCTTGAGCCAGTTGGGATCGAACTGCTGAAATGTAGGCAGACGTCAGTCAGCAGAAGTAGCCTGCAGTACTACACTCTAACCAGTGCACCACCACGGCTCATGATCATAAGTTATTTTCAATGCTATTGTAATACACACACACACATTCCCTTCTCACCATTATGGGGTGGCCTGCCTTGTCCTCAAATTGGGGTCCTCTACCAGAGGCCTGAGAAACTGAGGGTTGTGCACAGGATCTTACCTGGGAACAGAATGCACTGCATTCTTCTGGACAGAGAGCTCTGATATTGTTCCTGGCATCTGATGGAGCCACACACTGAGCCTCAAGTACTCCTACCATCAGTGGGATTACTTTGGCCTTTACTTTCCACATTCTCTCTAATTCCTCCTTCAGTTCCTGGAATATCTCCATCTTCTTATTCTCCTTCCTGATGTTGCAGTCACTTGGCAATGCCACATCTATCACCACTGTTGACTTTGGGCCTTATCTACTACTACCACAATATCCAGTTGATTGTCTACCACCTCCCTTTCTGTCTGGATGGGGAAATCACTCAGGATCTTGGCTTTTTTATTCTCTACAACCTTCGGTGCGATCTCTCATCTAGACTTCGATGGGTCTAATCCATATTCTGTACAGATGTTTCAGTACACCATGCCAGCTGTTCAGTGAATGCTGTTCCTGCATGCAGAATGGGCCAACTTGCCAAGGACAACTCGCCTTGGGACAATTCAATTTAATTATTTAAAATCATTTAAAATTTTATTTTAAGTTTTCTCACTCACGGTTTATTTTGTCCCTTCTTTTGCATCCTTTCTTTAATGATTTTATTCCATCATTTTTTCGATATCTGTACCCCCCTTCTGTGGACTGGCACAGGGATACGGCATGCCAGAAACTGGGCCACGCAAACAAGTGAAGCCCTATCCACGGGATGTAGGCAGCAGATGAAACCACACCCTCCTCTAGTCCACAGAAAAATCTCTTTCCATGGAACTGGTCTCTGGTGCCCAAAAGGTTGGAGGCTGCTGCTGTGGTGAGTTGACCATGGTATGTTGACCACAATGAGTTGTCCTAAACCAGCAGTCACCAACCGGTGGTCCGTGGACCACTGGTGGTCCGTAAGAAAATTTTGGTGGTCCACAGAAAAATTATTTGTATTTTTTTATATTGCACTAAATCAGAGGCCCTCAAACTACGGCCCCTGGGTCGGATAAGTGCAGTGTGTTGTGGTCCACTGGCAACCTGTGGAGATGGAAGCAGAGTCAGACAGTGGGAAGGACCATGGACCAGTCTGGGAGTCTGTGGAGGACTCAGATGAGGGTTCTGCGTCCGATACAGAGGTGGGCCAGGGCCATATGGGAGTTGTATGCTGACTCCAGAGCCTCCAGAGTCTGGCAGCAACGAGGCAGAGGCGCATGTGCAGAGCTGCCAGAAGGCAAGAACAGTTAAGACAAAACGGGCGACTCAGAAGTAAGGTTTGGAGGTGATTGGCCCCTCCCATAAGACATAAAGGAGGAACAAGGGGACATGAGCCTTTGCAGGAAGCAACTTTGTTCTTACTGGTCGGTTTGAAACCTGAAGTTCTGTATTGAATTTTGTTTGGCCTTGTATAACTAATTGGAAATTTAGTTATTGGCAGCATTTCAAGGAAGATAAAGGTGCATGCTTATCAGACTTATCCTGAAGGACTTTGGCAGACTTCCATGGGACTCTTTACAAACTGTTTGAGACTCATTATGGGTTGTGAAGGACTAAAATTCACAGCCATTGAAATAAAGAAAAAAGGGTTTTGGAACTAACATGTTTGTTAGTGTCTCAATAAGCCTTGGTCAGAACACATTTGTGTTGATGTAGAGAGTCTCCCCCTTTGAGGTCTTTTTGTGCGGGTCAGAGTGGGGCAGAACTTGGGGTCTGCTTCAGCTTCCTGGTGCAGGGCTTTGGGCGAAGGCTGGAGGACGTGCCGCTGGTGGCGAAGAGCCGGAGGGCCTTGTTCCAGTGGGACTGCATCATGGCCTGGAACTGGCTGACCATCTCAGCCTGCTGAGCCTTCAGGCACCGGTACCTGGCCTTGCACTCCTGCAGGTCTTCCCTCTGCTTTGAATGCCTATGCTCCTAGTCTTCAGTGAGGTGCTTCTGCTGAGCCTCCTTCTCGGTCAGATCCAATTTGAACTGAGCCAGCTTTTTTTGCCAACTCTTTCTCATGGTGGCTGCTTAGCTCCAACAACTGCTTCCTGTTGGGGCCCTAAGGAGCTTGGTTGGGCAGATGAAGAGTGGCTGGGAGGGGAGGGTTGAGTAGAGGCCGGTGAGGCGCCCCTCAATGTAAGTGACACCGAGTTGGCCACGCCCACCCAGTCACATGACCACCTAGCCACGTCCACCCTGCCGGGCATTAGGCAGATCATATTAGTGGTCCACGGGATTTAAAATTATGAATTTATTGGTCCCTGAGGTCCGAAAGGTTAATGACCCCTGTCCTGAACCCTCCCGCCAGCATCTTACACCCTGCCACTATTTCTTGGACTATCTCTGAAGCCTCTCTATTTATATGAAAATCACAACTGCTAAAAAGGGGTATTTTTCCAGTCCAAGTAGTTTTAGACTTCCTATCCAGAGTCCTGTTATTGTAATCAAGGCAGTTACCGAGGTAAACATGCGAGTCCCTTCTCCTTCGCCCTTGAAATATTTGGCTTCGATTTTCCTACTCTAAAAAGGGAAGGAAAATTCGGGAAGTGAGAGGGCATGGAGTCCAAGAGTAGCACAGCCAGTTGCAGTTGGAAATATTAAACTCCAGGCGCTCTCTCTGGTTTTCCTTAAGTCATTAGGACTCCGGTTATTTTAGCTCTCAAACATGCAAGTGGCAGTGGAATAGCAATTTGGCATTTCCACTAGGGAGTTTTGGATATGACTGATTTATGTTCTTCCTTATCAGCTTAAATGCAGCAATTCAGCTAAAGATGAGGCCTGTAAAGGCACGATAAAATCTGGTTTTGATTGGAGTTTGCCTTTGGAAATTCTTTGTATTTTTGTCACGTTGCTGTGGCGTGTCTTTCCTTTTCTCTCCCATCTGTTCCTCCCCTCTTGTTTCTTTCCTTTTGCTGCTTTACAATTATTATTATTATTATTATTATTATTATTAATAATAATAATAATAATAATAATAATAATAATAATCCATTTTTCTTGCTGGTTAGGAATCTGAAATGAGAACCATGATTTAGAGGAATCACTTCTATTCCAAATAAGAAACATTAGCGGATTGTTTAAAAGCCTTAAGGAAAATAACCTTTTATATCTCTTCTTGGCAGAAGTTCTGCTGTTACTGCTTTGAGTATGAATTGACCTTCTAACCAAACAGCTTGCCTTGAAGATCCACGTTTTGGTCTCACTATGGAAAACAGAGTTGGATTATTGTGTTAAGGGGGAATACTTGTAAAAAGATAATAACCCTGTCTTCAGAAAGTGCTCTCAGCAAAGTGGAGCGAAGAACCATCTTCTCAAAGTGAAGGTTGAGGAGATAAAATAGTAACCCTTTTTCGATTGCTTTGTCATGAATTGGTTGTACAAGTAGTCCTTGAGTTACAGCCATAATTGAGACCAGAACTTTGGTTGCTAAACGAGGCGGTTGTTAAATGAATGACATCCTTATGACCTTTACTAGCTGATAACCTGGCGTTGTCTGGGTATTTATTTATCCCAATCCTGTATTAGACAGGAAAAGGAATGAATTATATCTATTGTGTCAAATCAAAGTAATTTTATTTACAGAGTTAAAAGTATAAGTAGAGTATACAAATTATAAAGGAAGCTGTAGATGTAACAGCTCTATCTCTCCTATAGTGTAGTCAGGCCTCATGGTGTTGTACTGTCTCTGAATATCTAGATAGAACAACTCTCTCTCCTGCAGTCGAGACTCACGCTGTTGTACTGTCTCTGAAGCTGAAGATGTAGTAGCTGTCTTGCGCAGCGTCGCAGTCTTCTATTCCTCTCCTCAGGAGTTTCTCCTCTATGCTGGTGTTTCATTTTTGTAACGTTTGATTGCGCTTGACCTGAGGTTTCCTTGGAGGGCTGAGGGCCCCTTACCAGAGGGACACCCCCCCGCTCTTGTTTTTTTTAAGAACCAATTCCTCTTACCAGAGGGAGCTCCCTTGTAGAGTACTGTGAAGACTTTACCCTGTGAAGCTATTGCCATGGCAACTCCACTGTGCTGTACAGTAGAAGCCATTTTAAGGTACACACACCCCTGAGGGGTGTTAGGGGTGTCTTACCCCCATAATATTTTTTTTCCAGAAGGTAAGTCATCTGTCTACCAAGTTTGGTTGAAATTGCTCAAGGCGTTCCAGTTATGCTGGAATAGACACACATATAGAAAGATTGTCACGGTTGTTAAGTGAATCACTGAAGTTAAGTGAATCATGTACTCAGGCGACTGGACACTAAACAAATGGTTGTAAGTCGACTACCTATTTACAGGTAATCCTCGATTTACAGCAGTTCACTTAATGACTGTTTGAAGTTACAATGGCACTGAAAAAAGTGACCTATGACCATTTTTCACACTCATGACCATTGCAGGATACCCATGGTCACATGGTTTACATTAGCTTTCTTGACAACTGACTCATATTTATGACGGTTGCCGTGTCCCGGGTCATATGATCCCCTTTTGTGACCTTCCAACAAGCAAAGTCAATGGGAAATCCTGATTCGCTTAACAACAGTCTGACTCATTTAACAACTGCGGTGATCCGCTTAACAATGGTGGCAAGAAAGGTCGTAAAATGGGGCAAAACTCACTTAACAAATTTCTCGTTTAGCAACATACATTTTGGCCTCAATTGTGGCCATACGTTGAGGACTAGCTGTAGTTTGTCCTCAACTTGCAACCATTCATGTAGCGAGTATTTAAAGTTACAGTGGCACTGAAAAAAAAGTTACTTACCACCAGTCTTTGCACTTAACAACCATTGCAATATCCCCATGGTTATGTGATTAGAATTTGGGAGCTTGGCAACTGGCATGTACTTACGCTGGTTGCAGCATCCTGGAGATTATATGATTACCTGTTTGCAACCTTCCCAACTGGCTTCTGACTAGCACAGTCAATGCGGGAAATCGGTTTCGCTTAATGACGGCAAGATTCACTGAACAACTGCAGTGATATGTTTAACAGCATGGCAAAAAGGTCATAAATTTTGAGCCTCAGTGGTTAGAGTGCAGTACTGCAGTACTGCAGGCTGCTACTGCTGACTGCTGGCTGATTGCATTTCGGCAGTTCGAATCTCACCAGCCTCAAGGTTGACTCAGCCTTCCATCCTTCTGAGGTGGGTAAAATGAGGACCCAGATTATTGGGGGCAAGAGGCTGTAAACAGCTTAGAGAGGGCTGTAAAGCGGTGGTGTTATTCAGCCGGTTCTCACCGGATTGGGCGAACCGGTAGCAAGAATTTGGCTGGCTGCGCCCCCCCCACCCGGTCACCCTCTCACCCGATGCTCGCTCACCCCGCCGCTCGCCTGCCTGACATTCGCCTAAGGTATTTCTTTTTTTTCCCTCCCAACGATCAGCTGTAGATAAGATCAGCTGTGCCGGGATTCCCCTTGCTGAGGCCCAGGAAGGAAAAAATGGAGGGAGGAGCTCAGCCCCCCCCCATCCATTTTTTGCCTTCCAGAGCCCCAGAGGAGCCTTAGGGGAGCAACAACGCCCCCCAGGGGCTCCTCTGAGGCTAGGAAGCTCCCCCAAAATGGGTGGGGCTGCAAAAAAGCCACGCCCACCCATCAAGCCACCCAATCAGTTAAAAACCACCTTGCTTAGCAATGTAAATTCTAATCCCAATTATGGTCATAAGGTGAGAATTGCCTTTAAACACCGAGGACAGTGAATGAGCTTGCAAGGATATTGTGGTACCCCAGATGGTGCCTCCTTCGTGGTTCACAGGTAGCAGGTAAACTCTTGGTGCTTATCTTACTCGAGTGAAGTTGAGTACGATCTTCTCCACTTAAATTATAACTTGCATGTTTGAATGCTACCCTGTTCTAAGCCCTCTTGTACAGGCTGTGCTTTCCAAAAGTAAAATGAGTTTTGTTCACCTCAGATATATACAGGTAGTCCTCGACTTACGACCACAATTGAGCCCCAAATTCTTTTTGCGAAGCGAGACAGTTAAGTGAGTTTTACTCCATTTTACAACGTTTCTTGCAAAGTGAATCACTACGGTTGTTAAGTTAGTAATGTGGGTGTTAAATGAATTCAGCTTTCCCCTCTGGCTTTGCTGGTCAGAAGTTCGCAAAGAGTGATCACATGACCCCAGGGCACTGCAAACTACCATAAATATGAGTCAGTGACCAAGCAGCCAAATTTTGATCATGGGACCTTGGGGATGCTGCAAACGGTCATAAGTTCAAAAGACAGAATACAGAATAACAGAGTTGGAAGAGACCCTCAGAAACGGGAAGAGTCTTGGAAATAGAGTTGGAAAAACTAAGAAAGTCCAATGGCTTCTTAGAATAGAATAATAGAGTTGAAAGGGACCTTGGAGGTCTTCTAGTCCAACCCCCTGCTTAGACAGGAAACCCTATACTATTTCAGATAAATTGTTATCCAGTCTTAACGAATGTTCCTTCTTTATGTATACTGAGAGTATTTACACCAAGACAAATTCCTTGTGTGTCCAATCACACTTGGCCAATAAAGCATTCTATTCTATTCTATTCTATTCTATTCTATTCTATTCTATTCTATTCTATTCTATTCTATTCTATTCTATTCTATTCTATTCTATTCTATTCTATTCTATTCTATTCTTAAAAGCTTCCTGAGTTGGAGCATTCACAATTTCTAGAGGCAAGTTGTTCCACTGATTAATTGTTCTCACTGTCAGGAAATTTCTCCTTAGTTGCTTCTCTCCTTGATTAGTTTCCACACATTGTTTCTTGTCCTGCCTTCAGGTGCTCTGGAGAATGGCTTGACCCCCTCTTCTTTGGGGCAGCCCCTGAGATATTGGAAGACTGCTATCATGTCACCCCCAGTCTTTCTTTTCATCAGACTAGACATGCCCAGTTCCAGCAACTGTTCTTTGTATGTTTTAGCCTCCAGTCCCTTAATCATCTTTGTTACTCTTCACTCTTTCCAGAATCTCAGCATCTTTTTTACATTGTGACGACCAAAACTGGATGCAGTATTCCAAGTGTGGCCTTCCCAAGGCATTATAAAGTGGTATTAACAACCACAACTCACTTTTTCAATGCTTATGCATCTTTGGCCATTAAATGAGCGGTTGCAAGTCTTTTTTGCTACCAGTAGTAGCAAAAAACAACAACGTGTAATCAATGACAGGCAGAGAAGCTTTTATCATTTGTGGGATCCCTAGTACGTTTCCCACCAGCTGCTGCTGGCATTTTGTGTTGCTCCGCGTGACTAAATGGTTGTAACAGGTTTTTTTTTTTTCCCTTTTAGCAGGGTGTCTTAAGAAGAGCAATGAGATATTAACTTCTAAGCACTTCCTTGGCAAGGAAAAGCTACAGAGGAAGAGCTGATTCCTTGGAGGGAATGAGAAAAACTTAAATGAAATCAAGAGCTTGCTTTGTTAGGGTTTCTTCTTGTGTTTGTTGGCTGGATCAAGTTTGCCTATGTGGCATCTTTTAAAATTAGTACGATCTGGAAAGAGAGCCAGGGAAAGCATCGGCGCTCGGCAAGTTTATAAACAGAGCAAAGAGGCTTTGGAGATAGAAAGAAGAGGATGGACCAAAGCTCTGAAATAACTCAGTGTTTAAATCAAGGGTGTCCAACCTTGGCCACTTTAAGACCTATGGAGCTCAACTCCTAGAACTCTGGGAATTGAAGTCCACAAGTCTTAAAGTTGGCCAAGGTTAGATACCCCTGGTTTAAATGCTACTTTCTGTCTATCTTCTTTAGCTCAGCTCTTTCTTCTTGGTGTGTGTATATATATATGTGTGTGTGTGTGTAAGGTTTTTGAGCTGATAATTTAAATAAATAAATAAGGAATAATAAATAATAAATCAGCTCAAAAACCTTACACACATGTAAACAAAAGACAACGAAACAAATAGCTTTTTGTCGGTATGGTCTCTGGTGATGAGCTGAAAGACAGAAAAGAAAGCAGTATGCTTTCTCCCTTAATTGGGGCTTAACAGGGTGTTGTAATACAAAGTGTATATATATATATATATGTGTGTGTGTGTGTGTGTGTTTTCGGAGGTTTTCGCGGGTATTTGTATGTGGATCTTTGGTTCTTCGTGTTTTCTCCCGCATAGAATTGGAAGTATCTAGGCGACGTTTCGATGAAGTCTCATTCATCATCTTCAGGCTTGCGTCTTCGGCCTTGTGCTTCTCAGAGTAATGTGAGCTTGCAGCTGCTTCTTCCTTTTCACACCCCCACTAGTAGTTAAAAGGAAGAAGCAGCTGCAAACTCACATTACTCTGAGAAGCACAAGGCCAAAGACGCAAGCCTGAAGATGATGAATGAGACTTCATCGAAACGTCGCCTAGATACTTCCAATTCTACGCGGGAGAAAACACAAAGAACCAAAGATCCACATATATATATTTTGGGATGGGAGGGAAACTGTGGGAGGAATCCTTCATTGACTTTTCTCTAGTTGGAGAATGCAGTTTCTTAAAAGTAAAAGAAGAATTAATTTTGAGAATATGACGGGTGGGTCCCGTATTTACAGCCCATTTCAGAGGGGGAATTTCAAGAGCCAACATGGATGTGCATTCTTCAAACATGTCCAGATTGGCCATAAAAGGAGAAATGGAAATTGAGAGCTTTGCCAAAATAGATCCTCTGGGAACAACAGAAATAGGGCTGAGGATGTCATGTGCCTTAGAGGCCAGGAATTTTTTAAAGAAGAGATTGGATAATCATTTGTCTGAAATAGCATAGGATTTCCTCTGCTTGAGCAGAGGGCTGGACTAGAAGACCTCCAAGGTCCCTTCCAACTCTGTTGTTCTGCTATTCCCTAATTTCTCATCCCTATCCTAAATATTGTCATTTTCCATCACCCTTGGTTCTTTGAAGCTGGTGTAATAGAAGTCTATTATTTGGATTGGGTAATATGATTCTTTATATAATGGATTTGGAAAGTATCTAGCAGCTGCCAAAAAGCCAGCACAGTCATAGGCTGCATCAACAGAGGGATAGTATCAAAGTCACATGAAGTACCGCTGCATCCAGTTTTTGACACCATGGTTCAAAAAACATTGAGATTTTAGAGTATGGAGAACAACAAAAATGATCAGGGGGACTGGAGGCTAAAACATATGGAGAACGGTTGCAGGAATTGGGTAGGTCTGGTCTAGTGAAAAGGACTGGGGGAGACATGATAGGAGTGTTCCAATATTCAATTCCAAAGAGAATTGAATTCTCTTTGAAGAATTCTTCTGAAGTCAGAACAAGAAGCAGCGTCAGGATTCCAGCAATCGCCCTAATTAAATCATGATTCTCGAGCCAAACTTCAAAAAACTTCAAAAAATTTATTAGGCGTACTGGCATTGCCCTGTATGAAGCCAACTCTGGCATACATAATTTACTGTCCCCTGTGATCCTGTTTCCCCCCTCCACCCTGGGTGCATCATCAATCAGATTCTCCAATTCAGCACATTCACGGGCTGGTGTCATCATTCACGTTCTCCAGTTAAATATATTTTCGGGCAAAAGCTCTGGTATTTTAGTTACAGTCTTTTAAAGATAAAGAGTTGGAATGTAGTTTCACTATCAAACTGCTGCATTGCTCTTTCAGATTTCCTTCCGCCCCCATCTTTTTTTTAATGGCAACTACTAAAACAGGCATAGGAATGTTTTATGAGTTGACAAGCAGTGGATGGAAACTAATCAAAGAGAGAACCAAGGAGAAATTTCCTGACAGTTAGAACAAATAACCCGTTGAATGGCTTGCCTCCAGAAGTTGTCAATGCTCCATCACTGGAGGTCTTTAAGACTGGGCAGCCTTTTGTCTGGAATGGTATATAGGCCCTCCTGCTTGAGCAGGGGATGGACTAGAACAGGGGTCCCCAACCCTGTTAGAAACCAGGCCACACAAGCGAGTGAAGCTTCATCTCTGCCTGTGTGAGATCTAGGTAGCCCACGAAATCATCTCCCCACATCCATACCCACACCTCACTTCCGGTGCATAGAAAACATTATGCAACCCAACAGGACAGACACAGACTTCAGAGGATAATTAGGACTGCAGAAAAAACAATTATTAAAAACAATTACCTGCTTTCCATCGAGGGCCTGTATCCTGCACGAGTCAAAAAGAGGGCTGTGAAAATATTTACAGACTCCTCACATCCCGGACATAAACTGTTTCAACTCCTGTCCTCAAAATGATGCTATAGAGCACTGCACACACCAGAACAACTAGACACAAGGACAGTTTTTCCCCATATGCCATCACTCTGCTAAACAAATAATTCCCTCAACACTGTCCAACTATTTACAAAGTCTGCATTACTATTACTATTAATCTTCTCAGCACTCCTTATCACCCATCCCCTCCCACTTGTGACTGTATGACTGTAACCTTGCTGCTTGCATCCTTATGATTTTTACTGACTGTTTTCCTAGTATGATTTGATTGCTTATTGTACCCTACGACTATCATTAAGTGATCCTTGACGAATGTATACAGAGAGCATTTGCACCAAGACAAATTTCTTGTGTATCCAATCACCTTTGGCCAATAAAAAGAATTCTATCTAATCTGTCTAATTCTATCTAAAATGTCTTACACAAAACCATTTCCTGGTACCAAAAAGATTAGGGACCGCGGGACAAGGTCTAAGATCCCTTCCAATCCTTTGTTATTCTGTATTCTATTCTGTATGATTTTTCTGCTTGCACACGACCCCTGGAACATCATGGCTTGTGCCCTCCAGATATCCCTTAGTTGCATCAGAAATGCTTCAAACTCAGATAGAAGTAAAAGACTTTATGATAAAATAATATTCTTACGAGTTAATTCTTATGCCACTGTTTGAAGATTCCAAAAAATCTCTTTTGACATATCCACAGTGAATAAAATTTTACAGCCAGAGGGTGAATATGTCTCTCTCTGAGGCTTTTTAAAGAGCCTGGCATTCAGGACATGTAGGAAGCTAACCGAGTAGCCCTTTAGATGAGTAGAACAGACTAGTAAACGTTTCTGTAAGTAGCACGGCCTCATTTCTTTATTTTCAAGCTGCCACTTGTATAACGAATGACTAATATAAACAGGAAAAAGGTTGTGAATGACTAGCTTGTGGAGAGTTGTGTCGAAAGATGAATCTGAAGGATGTTTTTGGTCTGGTTTGAAGGTCAGGATGGGGTGGAAACGTACCTTATACCAGCATGTTAGACATGAATTACACAGCCTAATATTATATACAATTTTTAGGGAAATTGGAAGTCATAATTGGCAAGTGCTGCTTGGCACAGAGCAGAATGGGAGATAAAATGGTTTCTCTAACATTAGAAGTATGTTCGTGTTTATTGCTTTCCTGTCTCAGCTGGAATAAATCACAGTGATCCCAAATGGTGCTTTTTTCAAAAGGCAACTTGACTTTTTTGTTATACTTTGAAGACGTTTCTCTTCTCATCCAAGAAGCTTCTTCAGCTCTTCCCCACCATCCAATCAGAGCTGAAGAAGCTTCTTGGATGAGAAGAGAAATGTCTTCAAAGTATAACAAGAAAGTCCAGTTGCCTCTTGAAAAAAAAAGAGCACCTTTGGTACAACCATGACCTGGATGACTGAGAATCTCCATAGAAACCACAGTCATCTTTAGGGCTAGGAAAACTGTGGAAGAATTCATTTTGCCTCCTCCACGGAGCGCGATGGCTCAGTGGTTAAAGATGCTGAGCTTGTCAGTGGGTTCGAGTCCCGAGCGATGTGCGACAAGGTGAGCTCCCATTACTCGCCTCAGCTCCTGCCCGCCTAGCAGTTTGAAAGCATGCAAATGCGAGTAGATAAATAGGTACCACTTTGGTGGGAAGGTAACAGCATTCCATGCACTTTGGCAGACAGCCATGCTGGCCACATGACCATGGAAATTATCTTCAGGCAACGCTGGCTCCGTCGGCCAAGAAATGGAGATGAGCACCAGGCTCTAGAATCAGATACGACTGGACAGGGGAAACCTTCACATTTTCAATATAAATGAGGTTTTAAAGGGAGAATGCTATTGCAGTCAGTCTAGGAAACAAAGGATCCTTCTTCCTTATCCCAAAGTATGTGGATCAGTGTAAAGAGAAGGAAAAAATGCAACAGAAAGAACATGAACTGAGAAGGGGGGAAAAGAGACCGTATGAATATTTCCTTGGCAACCAGACAAAATGCGCAGAAAGAAACTTGGTTAAATGCTTGGCAGTCGTGCAGTAATAGATTTAGTAGATCCATGGTGAACTACTATTTATTAGGATGTTTGGCAACCAACATGTATTTACGATGATTTCAACATTGTGGGGTGATAGGTAGGTAGGTAGGTAGGTAGGTAGGTAGGTAGGTAGGTAGGTAGGTAGATAGATAGATAGATAGATAGATAGATAGATAGATAGATAGATAGATAGATAGATAGAGATAGACAGACAGACAGACAAATAGATAGGTAGGTAGGTAGGTAGATAGATAGATAGATAGATAGATAGATAGATAGATAGATAGATAGATAGATAGATAGATAAACTTTATTGTCACTTTGAATGTACACTAATCGGCATACATTAAAATGAAATTTCGTTGCATGCAGCTCTCAAAGGGTCACCACTTCCAATAAGCACTACATACACATGACAAAATAATAAATAAATAAATGCAAAATTATGCACATACCCAAATATAGGACATTGTAATATATGTGATTGTCATTTTTACCTTCCCAACTGGCTTCCAACAGGCAAAGTCAATGGGAAAAGCCAGATTCGCTTAATAACCATGTGATTCACTCAACAACTTCACTTACAAAAAGCAATAGAAAGGCCATAAAAGGGGGCACAATTCACTTAACAACTGCATGCTTAGCTACAGAAATTCTGGTCCCAATTGTGATCATAAGTCAAGGACTTATCTTTCCTTCCTCTCCATCTTTTAACAGAATTTTATTATTGCTGTTATTTTTTGCTTCATTTATTTTAATGTGTGGTAGTTTTAATGTTTCTAAGCTGCCCAGAGAGTCATCTCTAGACAGGATGAGTGGTACATAAATTTAATGAATGAATAAATTAATAATAATAATAATAGTAACAATAATAATAACAATAATAATAATTAATAAAGCATACTGGTCTGGACTAACGTGGAGGCAATACACTGAAATGCCACAACTGTGTCTTAAGTAACCTGATCTTGGAAGCCCCCTGGAGGTAAAAGGTAAAAGTTTCCCCTGTCCAGCTGTATCTGACTCTAGGGGGCAGTGTTCCTAGCCGAGGGAGCCAGCGTTGTCTGAAGATACTTCTGTAGTCATGTGGCCAGCATGACTACATACCAAAGGCGCACGAAACACTGTTACCTTCCCACAGAAGTGGTACCTATTTATGTACTCACATTTGCATGCTTTCAAACTGCTAGGCAGGCGGAAGTTGAGGCAAGGAATGGGAGCTCACCCTCGTCGCACATTGCCTGGGTCTCAAACCTGAGCTTTCCACTGACAATCTTTAACCATCGAGCCATCGCGCTCCGTGGAGGAGGCAAAATTAATTCTCCCACAAACACTAGTTTTCCTACAGCTAAAGATGATTGTGGTTTCTATGGAGATTCTCCAGTCATCCAAACCATGGTTGTACCAAAAAAAAATTTTTTTTTTTTCAAGAAGCAGCTGGGCTTGTTTTTCTTCAAATCATTCCCCACCATCCAGTCAGAACTGAAGAAGACTTCCCATCTAACAGTTTGAAAGCATTTATACTGAAATTTAACTAAATAGGAACAGAGAGAGTATGTGATGACCTGGGGCGCGGCACAAAAGCAACGCAGTCAAATAAGCAATAAAGTCCCTTTATTATCTCCAACTTCGCCCCCAATGTCCAAGTTACTTTTGGGCTGGAGAAAAACTTTCCCAGGAACAGCCTTTGACTGTAGAAAATTCAACCCAAACCAAGGTACACACAAACTGTAACTTAAAATCCAAACAAGCCAAACTGAAGTAATTAGTTTGGCAGGGCAGAAGCAGAAATTTCAAACTTGAAAGCACGGCAAAACTCACACAGTTGGGAAGATGCCAGGAACACAGATAAGCCATGACGATATAAGATAGTTACGTTTGCTCCCAACAGCTTGCTGTACGCAGGTTGCCTTTTTTATATACTGTGTTCCCAGCTGCAGCTAATTAAGGGAATCAGAGCCCTTTCCTCCCCCATAAGTCATGCAACCCATGTTGCTCTCTTCTCTGTTCCTCCCTGCGTGCCCTAGGATGAAGAGGGGGTGGGCCTGGGTCTTCCTCTGGATTCCCTCTCTCTTGTTCTACCTCTCCCCTGCTCTGCCCAGCCGGACTTTGCCCTTCCCCAGTTTCTTCCACAGCCAATGGAGTCACACTCCCACTCCCTGTCAGCTGTTCGGTTTCCTCCTCTGAGTCAGATTCCAATTCCGACAGGGGCATGACAGAGTGCGAACACCTGATCATCTGAAAGCAAACTTGGGTAATCAGAATGAGTTTGCAAGAATGATTATTTTGTCCTGCCAACTGAATGCTTTTCTCCTTAGCTTAAAAAACAACCTTAGAAAAGGCGTTGTAACCTCTGAGACACATTGTAGTGTGATATCTTTTCCTGCCAGGAGTTTCCAATCGTTTCCTTTTAATACAGGCCACTACATCCTTAAAAGTCTCGGAGACCACCCTATAAGCGAATTGTTTTAAATTTGTCTCTCAGGAGCAAATTAGATAACAGTCATTGCTACAGCTTGGGATTCCCATATCCTAACCGCAAAATGATGCATAAAAAAACATTGGGGCGTGATGATACTGCATAAAGGGTTTCCATTAAAATTCAGAGGGAGTTGGGTTATGAAAGCTTGTGAGTCAATAGCATTTCAAATGATCATGTCACCTCCAGTTTTACTTAGAGATCTACATGAATTGGAAATGGATCGTGGAGGTGGTCCCATAAAAATGAGTTGCTTGCTGGAGCAAAGTAAGGGTAGTAAGTCCTAGACTCATAACCACATTTGAGTCCATCTGTTGCTAAGTGAGACAATTATTACGTGCATTTTGCTGTATTTTACAACTTTCCTTGCCACAGTTGTTAAGCATGGGTGTAGGAATATCTCTCTATATAAAAGCGAAATATCACTCATGCATCATCACAAAATCTCCTGAACCGTAAAGCCTACAAACCTGAAATTCAGCATGTATGTTCCTCTTGGCTTCTAGGTGCTCACTAAGAAAGGATTTTTCGAAATGATCATCAGAGCATTAGTATTTCCTATATTGTGATGAACACGCTCTGATCAGAGATGGCATTCAGCAGGTTCTGACCAGTTCTGGAGAACCGGTAGCGGAAATTTTGAGTAGTTCGTAGAACCGGCCAATCCCACCTCTGACTGGAGATTTTACAATATCCTTCCCCTGCCACGCCCACCAAGCCACACCCACAGAACCAGTAGTAAAAAAAATATGAATCCCACCCACTGGCTCTGATGCTAAGGAGTTCTACTCCCCCTCCCCACCTGAAAAGAAATCTGTTCCAAATGCAAAACACAAGCAGAGGAGAGGAGTTTCAGTTCCAGTTTTAGTTTCACAGCATCAAGCAGCTTTAGTACAGAACAGTTGAGCTCAGCCACGCCCAGGCTCCTTGCTGTCTCCTTGCTCACACAGCAAATACTGTTTCCGTTTCCAAACAGCTCTCAACTCTCTCCCACACTGACAGGATGTTAGCCAGATGAATACCAATGGGATGCTGGTAGGTAGAGGCAGAATTTTCACCCCCTTATTTTCCTCCTCAAAAACTAACCCCGATCACATAGTTTCGTAGTGAAGCACGGGTATCCAGCTAGTATATGTATAGACGTATGTATATAGCATGTGTATATGTGTGTTATGTATGTGTATAGATAGATATTTTGAGACCAGGGAACAGAATTTCATTTTTAATGTGGGCCTGTGTGCTCATAGTAAAAAAATGACAGTTAAGGTTGCCTTACATCTCTGCTGCCCTGTCTAGAGACAGTCCAAATTTTTGTAGACCAGATCTGGTAGCCCTCATATGTGAATTTCCTCTGAGGTTAGGATTATTTTAATGGTGAAGATTCTATTAACTTGGTGGTAGAACCTGGCTTGTTTTGCATACACAAACTTCCGTGTCCATTTGTTTTTCAATTTCCACTTAAATGGAGTTTGGATAGCCACAAGGAAACACCTTTGTGAGTCAGCCTGGAGAGCCACTTCCAAGAAGAATAGCCACGTAAATAGGCCAGTGGTCCAACACTGAATTTGTATATTTAATAATATATGTGCAAGTTATTAAATACAGATACAGGCTATATTTGAAAAGCCAGGCTGTTGATGTCCATCTCCATAGAGAATATGCACCCTGACCTTGTGCAAATAATTAAAACAGTACAGTTAGTCCTCAACCTTTTTGTCCCTCCCTCTTTCCTTTCCTTTTATCCCTCTTTCCTCTCCTTCCCTCCCCCTTTCCTTTCCTCCCTCCCTCCCTCTTTCCTTTCCTGGCTGATGGTCACCCAGCTGGCTTTCATACCTAAGGCAGGACTAGAACTCCTAATCTCCTGGTGATTGGCCCAGAGTCACCCAACTGTCTTTCATGCCCGAGGCAGGACTAGAACTGAGCCCAAAATGTATGTTCCTAAAGTGAGAAATTTGTTAAGTGAGTTTTTGCCCCATTTTATTATTATTTTTAGAATAGAATTCTTTATTGGCCAAGTGCAATTGGACAACAAGCAATTTGTCTTGGTGCAAATTTATTTATTTTATTTATTTTATTGGTCTTTTATACCGCCCCCTCTCCCAACAGGACTCGGGGCGGTGTTCAGCCAGATAATATGCTCTCAGTGTACATAAAAGAAAAGGTACATTCGTCAAGAGTCAAGAATCATCAGGTACAACACTTAATGATAGTCAAAGGGTAAAATCAACAATCAAATCATACTAGGAAACTGTCCGTATAAATCATAAGGATACAAGCGACAAAGTTAGAGTCATACAATCACAAGTGGGAGGGGATGGGTGATAAGGAGTGATGAAAAGATTAATAGTAATAGTAATGAAGACTTTGTAAATAGTTGGACAGTGCTGAAGGAATTATTTTTTTAGCAGAGTGATGGCGTTCAGGAAAAAACTGTCCTTGTATCTAGTTGTTCTGGTGTGCAGTGCTCTATAGTGTCGTTTTGAGGGTAGGAGTTGAAACAGTTTATGTCCAGGATGTGAGGGGTCTGTAAATATTTTCACAGCCCTCTTTTTGACTCGTACAGTATACAGATCCTCAATTGAAGGCAGGTGGGTAGTAATTGTTTTTTCTGCAGTCCTAATTATCCTCTGTGTCTGTCCTGTTGGGTTGCAGAACCAAACCAGACAGTTTTAGAGGTGCAGATGACAGATTCAGTCATTTCCCTGTAGAACTGTATCAGCAGCTCCTTGGGTAGTTTATTTTAAAATAAAATTCTTTATTTTATTTTATTTATTTTATTTTAAAAGTCATACGTTTTATGACTTTCCTAGCCACATCTGTTAAGTGAATCACTGCAGTTCTTCTATTAGTCACATGGTTGTTAAGTGAATCTGGTTTCCCCCACTGACTTTGCTCATCAGAAGATCGCAAAGGGGGATCACACGACTCCGGGAACATGTGAGTCAGTTGTCAAGCATCCGAACGTTAATCGCGTGGCCATGGGGAATGCTGCAAGGGTTGTTAAGTGTGAAAAATGATCATCCTAAGTCACTTTTTTCAGTGCCGCTGTAACTTCGAACAATCACTAAATGAACCGTTGTAAGTCGAGGACTCTCTGTAAATGGAAATTAGTTCTGTGGAAGCCTTCAAACCTTTTCTCTTTGGACTTGCAGAACGACGACCTTCGAAATCTCGGCTTGTCAGGCCATGTCGGCTTTGACAGTCTCCCAGATCAGCTGGTGAACAAGTCAACCTCCCAAGGCTTCTGCTTCAACATCCTTTGCGTTGGTAAGTGCTCCCCGTGAGACTCCACTGAAGCACTTTTCTGCGGTATTTCCAAACGCAGAAAGCTGGGTGTCAACTCAAAAATATTTCTCTGGTCTTTTAGAGTTTGACAACAGAAAAGGGAGCAAAGGAAGTAGTGCAGTCCTTAAATGCTTTCATAGATAATTGCTAGGCGGCCGAATCTTCTGGCGCTCAAGGTTATTACTAGAGAGCATGTTTGATGACTCTTGGCTATGGAAGTATCCCATTGGAGAATATACATCCAGGGGGTGGGGGAAGACCAGGGTCAAGAGTGAAATGAGTGATTTGTCTCACAGTCGGCTGCACCCAGATAGCACCGGCATGTTCACTCCTAATAAATCTTTTTTTTTTTTTTTTAAACTCTGAGGGGTGCAGCTAGAGATCCCGGAGTTACGGACAGCCACGGACCTGGGGACCTTTAGGCGTGCTTTGAAAACCTGGCTTTTTGACCAGGCCGGCTTGGGCTGATTTTAGTTTTGGGGTGTTTGGTTTTTATTAAATTTTAGGGTTTTAGAGTAGGGTTTTAAATTTGTTTACAGCCAGGGTTGGGTTTAATTTAGTTTTATTGTTTCACATATTTATTGTTTTAATCTGTACGGCTGTGCACCGCTCCGAGTCCTTCAGGAGAGGAGCGGTATATAAATAAATATTTATTATTATTATTTGAATGGGGGTGGATGCCGGAGCCCTGACACTCGGTTTGTGATATAGAATTCCTTCCTCTTAAAGATAACCATGTGTAAGACAGGAAGCTTCGGTAAGAATATATTGGCAGGATCTGTGTCAATGCCTTCTGTTCACCGGAAGGGCAAATGGCATCACATCATACCTATAATGCCAATGACATCATTGTGGTGCAGAAGGATGCATGTCCATAATCTGCACGGTTTGCAAAATCAAACGCTCAAATGTAGAAAGTGTTAAATTTTGAACATTGGAGGAGCATTTTTAAACTCCTCTAATGTTCAAAATGTGACAACTCTTTACATTTCAGATCTTTGAAACTTTCCTTTGAAACTGTGAAGTTTTCCTGACTGAATACAGGCAGTCCTTGATTTATAAGACCACAAACTGAGCCCCAGAATTCCTGTCGCTAAGCAGGACAGTTAAGTGAGTTTTGTTCCATTTTACGACCTTTCTTGCCACCGTTGTTAAGTGAATCTGGCTTCCCCATTGGCGTGGCTGGTTGCAAAAGTTGATCACATGATCCCAGAACAGGGCAGCCATGAAAAATACATGTCACTTGTCAAGCATCTGAATTTTGATCACATGACCACGAGAATGCTGCAACAATCATAATTGTGAAAAATGGTCAAAAGTCACATTTTCCAATGCCATTGTAACTTCGAACAGTCACTGAATGAATGGTTGTAAATTGAGAACTGCCTGTAATCATAGTTCGACTCCTAGACATGGAACACCATTATTTTTCTTGTTTCAATTTTTGAGTAAGTCAGTTTCCTTGTGCACTCAACTTGAATTTACTCTGCCCTGAGTTAATTTTGCTGTTGACTGCCCTAACTTTATCTCTGCTTAGTCCTAATTTTTCAAACTAGGCAACTTTTAAGATGAGTGGAATTCAACTGAAAAAGTGCAGAGAAGAGCAACCAGGATGATGAGGGGACTGGAGACTAAAACATATGAAGAACAGTTACAGGAACTGGGCTTGGCTAGTCTAGTGAAGAGAAGGACCAGGGGAGACAGGATAGCAAGTCTTCCAATATTTGAGGGGCTGCCACAGAGAGGAAGGAGTCAAACTATTTCCCAAGGCACCTGAAGGCCAGATAAGAAATAATGGATGGAAACTGATCAAGCAGAGATTCAACCTAGAAGTAAGAAAAAATGTTCTGATAGTGAAAACAATCAACTCATGGAACAGAAGTTGCCTTCAGAAGTTGTGGGAGCTTCATCCCTGGAAGCTTTCAAGAAGAGTCTGGACTGCCCAACTTTCAGAAATGGTGTAGGGTTTCCTGCTTGGGGGGCGGGGGTTGGGCTAGATGACCTATAAGGTCCCTTCCAACTCTGTTATTCTGTTAACTTCCAGAATTCTCCAGCCAGTATGAGGGGTTAATACTTCTGCCATTATTAAAAGACTGATATGGCTGTCCTTTTTAAAAGACACGACTGGCTGTTCACTGCTGAGGTAAAAGAACAAAAACACTCTAAAAACAATAAAAGCAAAGTGATTAAAGTGTAAAAACTCAGCATCGCAACCAATTTCAGAGAAAGCAGCTAGCACCCACTATTTTCAGTCTCCAACCTCACCCCATTTTAGCACTCAGGGATTATTTCTAAGCGTAAACTTTCAAAGTTCCCCTCGGTAAATGTTAATAAGCCCTTGTGATACAAGAATTCAAGTGAGTGAACTGATTTCAGTTTGTAACCAGTATATTTATATGTGCGTCTGGGCCAAAACTTTTCAGAACTGTTATTTCAGGTTTATGGTGGCTCTGGAATGGAGGTCAGGAACCTTTTCTGATAAAGAAGGAATCTACAGCAATGCATTATTTACATAATGGTTTCCTGAATGCTTATCAGTCTGAGAAGCAACTTCTACAGCCTATATTATAATTGTAAGGCGGCATCTGGATCTGCTGCTTTTAAAAGTGGGGGGGGGGAGGTGGAGTCCTGCATTTTTAATGCCTCCTGGTATCGAAAGTTGGGATAATATAGACATTTTCTTTGCATGCAGAGAACTTTATTCCTGTTAAATGTGGGAAGCATTTAAAAAGTGTAATAATTCACTAGACCAAGGGTCTTCAAACTTGGCAGGTTTGAGACTTGTGGGCTTCAACTCCCAAATTTTAATTTATGATTTCCTCGTGATTGCTCCTGCAAGTTTTTTTTTTAATTTCTTTTGAGATACTGAAGCAAATTGATTTTTAAGAGTTGGGATCAAAGTCACTGCACTAAACAAAGAAGCTATGGAACATCTAAGTCAAACGTCTTCAGAGATTTGAAAATCTCTGGAATGCAAAAAAGTTGCTTCTTCCCCTCGACATTAGTACTCTTCTCTTCTCTTCTCTTCTCTTCTCTTCTCTTCTCTTCTCTTCTCTTCTCTTCTCCTTTTCCTCCCTCCCTCCTTCCTTTCTCTCTCTCTTTCTCTTCTCTTTCCTCCCTCCCTCCCTCCTTCCTTCCTTCCTTCTATTTGCTGCAAGCTATACAACCAAGTAGTTTAGCCTTCTAACTCCTTGGGGTGACTGATAACCGTCTTGAGACTTTTTGCATTCCTGAAAAACCATTTTTCTGTGCGCAAGAGTGAAATAGTTGATCTCTGCCCTTTATTTGGCCTAGATGAGCTATTCCCATTTCTGTCCCTTTATCTGATATCTTGATTTGTTTTTACAGTAAAACTTCGTTTATTTCTTTAGAAAGAGACAATATTGACTGAAGCTTTATGCACTTTAAAACATTTAGCCTGTGGAGACAGATTTCATTGTTGAATTCCTCTCTCTCTCTTTTTTTTTTTTTTTGCACATCAATGTTTGGGGGGTGGGGAAAGTAAGAGAATTGGGCTGAGGGATATTTAAGGCATGCCAGGAAACTTCTGGATATAATGATGTGAAGTTGACAAAAATTAGTTGCCTTTTTTTCCACTGCCATTCCTGTTCTTCGGCCAAATTCAATTTTGGAAACGCAACGAGCAAAAGATGAGGAGTGCCTTTCAATTCAGTGTCATGACAAACAAAAGTTCAGGAGCCAATACAGGTAGTCCTTGACTTATGAGCAGTCACTTAACAACTGGTTGAAGTTATGACAGACCCTCCCAAAGGTACTTACAACAGTTTCTAAAATTCTAATCAGTTGTTCTTCCTATACAATCATGTGACATTTAAGACTATTTGCGGTGTTCTGTGCTCATTCTTTTTCTTCTTCTTGTGCCACATCTGTCATCGGATGTTGGCGATCCTATTTTTATCAACAGCTGCACGAAAAAGTGCTGCTGAGTTTTATCAGATTTGGAATCCATGATGTTCTTCTTCTGCCTGGACCTCGTCTGCCTTTAATCTTTCTTGGAGGATTAAGTGAAGTAGGCCATATTTTTCTGGGTGTTGCATCCCTTGTCCAAAATATTCTAACTTTTGCTTTTTTCTGGTTTTGATGATTTCCCTTGGCTTTCCCTGTGCTCAGGCGACTGCGATTAATATTTTTTTTATCAGTTTCCAGTACTTTGAGCTGGTCTCAGGCAAAAAAATGCCCATAGGAGTGCATTGCACCCAGGCATTCACATAACAACCATTGTGTTTACTTAATGAATTCTGCAAAACAGTGATAAAATCGGTGCTTTGTTTTTGCTGAAAAATCAGGATTTATTTCCATTGCTTTTGGCAAAAACACCCCATTACAAACAGTGAGCTTACAATTGCTGCGTTCACTTATATTTGCAACAGAAAAGTCATTAAATTCAGATTGGTCTTGTGGGTGACTTGCTTTTCAACTGTTCTGACTTATAACGGTAATGGGCAAGCTTCATTATGATCATAAATTCTGGACTATGTACTGTATAATTGTTAATAAAACAAAGGAGTTAATTGTAAATTTGAGGAAGAGCCAGCATAGTCATACTCCACTCAGTATCAAAGATGCAGCTATAGAGACGGTCAACAATATTAAGTATCTTGGGGTGCAGATAACTAACAATCTGAACTGATCACTCCACACGTCATCCTTAGTGAAGGGTGCAAGTCAGTATCTGCATTTCCTGCATCGGGTGAGGAGAGCATATCTTTCTCCTTCTGTCCTGGCCACTTTTTACAGAGGCACGATTGAGAGCATTTTTAACAAACTGCATCCCTGTTTGGTTTGGTGGCGGCAGCACCTCAGATAGAAAGTTCCTACAGAGAGTGGTGAGGACAGCCGAGAAGATTATAGGAAGTTCACTTCCTGTCATTCAGGATACTGCTTATAAGCACTATGTGCTTAGAGCTTGAAGCATTGTTAAGAGACCCCATGCACCCACTTTACAGTTTGTTTCTGTTGCTTCCCTCTGGGAGGAGGTTTCGAAGTATCTATAGCAGGACTACTAGATTCTGTAACAGCTTTGATCCCTGTGCCATCCATCTGGTAAACTTGCAAGATTCGTTTTTCTCGTCCTGCACATGTATAAATCACACTAGACTGTTGGTTCTCTGTATCATATAATATATATGGGTATATGCATATTTATTTATTTATAGTCATGTTTATGTAGTGTAAATTGTACATGCAAACCCTTTGAGAGCTGCATGCAATGAAATTTCATTTTAATGTATGCCAATTAGTATATATCCAAAGTGACAATAAAGTTATTGACAGTCTAAGTCTACATCTCCTCCTTAAAAGCTTCTCAGCTGGAAAGTTTTAGATCAGTGGACTTAAAGGGGTTTGTCTCATCTCCGATTTTAATCCAGCCACCATTGCAACAGACGGTGGTAGTCATAAGTATGGATGAAAGAACCTAGTGTCACATTTACACTGTCGTAATTCACAGGAGCAGTAAAAAGCAGCCGAAAAACTGTGGTGTCGCCTCTGAAAATTCTTTGGAAGCTTTTAAATGTTTTTGTCTACAGTTTTATAATTAAATTTTCCTTGTGCAATTTCTCATCCTAAACAATCCCTCAAAGTGTCATGCAAATTGCAAGGCATATGCACGCAGAGCCATGTCCTGAAATACATGCTTTTTTTTCTAGGATGTCCTTAAAAAACTCCTTAGAACTAGCAATTTATTTTATTTCGGGTTTGATCAGAGAGGGGTTGAGATTTATTTATTTTTAATTGCTTAAGGAGAGAGGTCTATTGCTTCTTCAAGAAGCCATTAGTTGGACCCTTTCTGGACAAGGTTCTGGAGAAGGTGGTGGGCCTACAGTTGCTGAATTTTCTGGATGATGGTGGTGATGCCCGAGTAGACTAGGGCTGGAGAAGGCAGTGAGCCCCCTCCTCTGCTGCTGCCCCCCCCCATGGCCTCTGCTCCTTCCTTTTCAGTTGGAAAGGGGACCAAGAAGGGGCACACTCTCCTGAGCAACAAGGAGCGGTCCAGAGCTGGCAAAGGAGTGGGTGGATGGGCTTAAGATCCAATCTGAGCGTGTGGCTGCTTGATAATTTTTCTGGCTGGCCTATGATACCCCCTCCCCCCTTTGGTTTAATGCAGGGCTGGGCTACTACTGGTTTGCCCCGGTTCCGGCGAACCCGTAATCATTTTATGGCCATTTTATGGCCAGTTCGGCAAACTGACAAATCCCACCCCTGCCTGGCCCCACCCGCCCCTCCCCATCCCTTGAGTCCCCACATGGCCCATTTTGGATCCCAGGTAAATACAGAGCTTTTATGGAGATTCGGGGAGGGCAAAAAACAGGTGTCCCATAGGCTCCAGAAGGCCGGAAACAGGCCTATTTCCGGCCTCTGGAAGGCCTCTGGAGGCCATTTTCATTCAGGAACCCTGGGAGGGTGAAAACTGCCCCTTGCCATGGTGCAGGAAGCCGACTAGGCCACGCCCACCCAGCAACCGGGCAGAGATCCTTCGGAGCAGTTATACAATCTGGAAAAATATCCTGAACCAAAGTACAAAACTACCATTTTTTTAAAATCCACTCTGACATCACAAGTCTAAAACTATTATGTACTCTACGTTCAATTATCATGTACTGTATACTGACTTTCAATTTGAGTTAAATGTGTTTACATGGAAATGATTCAACAAGAACATGTTTGCTTTCTAATCATGTACTTTGCAACAAGAAATACAGTTAATTTAGATTAAATGTTTGTTCCTACCAGATTTCTTGTTTGTTCCATCCCAAAATTGCAGTTTCTGTCTCTGGTGTTATGTTTTCATGCTAGTAAAGAACAAATTTTTAGCAATTGTATTTGGCTGTAACTTCTGTCTGTAGTTTAACTTGTTAGTCAAAGTGCTGTGCAGTGCCAGAAATATTTACATACTGCAGGTAGTTCTTGACTTATAACCACAATCAGGAGCCAGAATGTTGGTTGCTAAGCAAGGTTGTCAAATTAATCACATCTGATTTTTGCCCCCCTTTTTTTTTGCTACAGTTGTTAAGTGGATTATAGATAGTTCTCTATTTATGACCAGAATTGGGACCAGAATTTCCCAATTTTTTAAACAAGGCAGAAGTGAGCCACACCCTATTTTATGACCTTTTCTGGTTGTTAAGCAAATCATTGCAGCTGTTAAGTGAATCATGTAAACTTTAGGTGAATCCGGCTTTCCCATTGTCCCAAAGGTGCTTTTCTAGGACGCAATTGGACTTTTCTTGTATTTTTTCTTTCCCTTCTCATCCAAGAAGCTTCTTCAACTCTGACTAGATGGTGGGTGTACATCCCAAATAGCATAGCTAAAAGTCTGTGGAGATTCTCATTCAGCCAGGTCATGGTTGTCCCAAAGGTGCTTTTTCTGGACTTCCTTATCTAGGGTTTCTTCTTCTCCTGGACTTTTTCTGGACTTTATGGACTCGGCCCCCACACCTGCCCCCTGAATGGTTTGGGAGTAGGAATGGATTTCTAGGAAAAAATTGCAGGCTACAGGAACCACGAGCACTACCCAGGTGACCCTCAGGCTAATTCTGCTGATTGCCAGCAGTTCGAATCTCACCAGGTTGACTCAGCCTTCCATCCTTCCGAGGGAGTAAAATGAGGACCCAGATTGCTGACTCTGTAAACCGCTTAGAGAGGGCTGAAAAGCACTTGTGAAGCGGTATATAAGTCTAAGTGCTATTGCTATTTATTTATTTATTTATTTTATTTGGTTTGCCAATTGCTTACAAGATAATAGATATAAGTAAAAATAGTTCTGAATACATGGATACATATAAGAAAAATAAAAGAAACAATAGGACAGGGACAGTAGGCACATTGGTGCGCTTACGCACGCCCCCTATAGATCTCTTAGGAAAGGGGTGAGATCAATAGTAGACAGTCTAAGGTTAAAGTTTTTGGGGTTTGGGGAAGAAACCACAGAGTCAGGTAGAGTATTCCAGACATTGACCACTCTTGCTGAAGTCGTATTTCCTGTAATCAAGTTTGGTGCGAATAACCTTGAGTTTCTATCTGTTGTTTGTTCTTGTATTGTTATGGCTGAAGCTGAAGTATTGATTGACAGGTAGGACATTGCAATGTATGATTTTATATACTCTATTTAGATCAGACCGAAGGCGGTGTAGTTCTAGGTTTTCTAGGTCTAGAATTTAGAGTCTGGTGGCATAAGGTATTCTGCAACGAGTAGAGGAGTGAAGAACTTTTCTTGTGAAATATTTCTGGACTTTCTCAACTGTGTTAATATCAGATACGTAATGTGAGTTCCAGACTGATGAGCTGTATTCGACTATTGGTCTAGCAAATGTTTTGTATGCTATTCTTGCTATTCTTAAAGAAAATATAGAGAAGCAGAAACTTGGGGATTGGCATGTCCTAACCCAGATGTCTTTTTTCCCAGGGGAAACCGGCATTGGCAAATCAACCCTCATGGACACGCTGTTCAACACGAAGTTTGAAAGCGACGCTGCAACCCACAAGGAGCCTGGTGTACGATTGAAAGCAAGGAGTTATGAACTTCAGGAGAGCAACGTCCGTCTCAAGCTGACGATTGTCGATACGGTGGGATTTGGAGACCAGATCAATAAGGATGACAGGTACTGTAAAAGATGATAATGATGGTATCTATTCAGTCATGTCCGACTCTTGGTGATTCTGTGGGCCAAGTCTCTCCACAGTTTCCGATCTTGCGCTACTTCTTTGACCCAAAGGTACATTTTTCAGGAGGCAACTGGAATTTCTTGTTTATTTTTTTGGAAGACGTTTCGCTTCTCATCTAAGAAGTCTCTTCAGCTCTGACTGGATGGTGAAGAATGGAAGGATATATATTCCTTGCAGACAGCTGGTCATTTGCATCCTTTTAGAGGATCATTGAGGCCACTTGGAGATTTATCTGTGTCCTCAGGATCACCTGAGAAGTGCTAACAGTTCCTGTAGTCTGCAGTTTTTTCCTCTGGAAATCCCTTCCTACTCCCCACACCATTCCAAGGGTGTTTATCCCAAATTGCACAGCTAAAAGTCTGGAGAGATTCACAGTCATCCAGGTCACGGTTGTCCCAAAGGTGCTTTTTCTAGACTTCCTTATCTAGGGTTTCTTCTTCTTCTGGACTTTTTCTGGACTTTCTTTTCTTTTTCCCCCCTCTGAATGGTGTGGGAGTAGGAACACTGTAGACTATTCACTGATTTAAAAGATGCCCTTTCGTCCATTATTGTTGTTGTTACTATTATTATTATTATTATGTTGTGACTATTCTTTTTTATATATTTATTCAAAGTACCTGGTGCTTTGACTATTGAAGAACAGAAAAAGAAAAAGGCAGCAATTTTTTCTTATTTGTATACAGGTTGTCCTCAACTTACAACCACAATTGAGTCCATCATTTCTGTTGCTAAGTGTGACATTTGTTAAGTGAGTTTTGTTCCCTTTTACGACTTTGCTTGCCCCAGTTGTTAAGGGAATCACTGCAGTTGTTAAGTTAGTAATATGGTCATTAAGTGAATCCGGCTTTCCTGTTGATTTTGCTGGTCAGAAGGTCGCAAAAGGGGATCACGTGACCCCAAGACACTGCAACTGTCATAAATATGAGTCAGTTGCCAAGCATCTGAATTTTGATCATGTGGTCCTGGGGATGCGACAGTGGTCATAAGTGTGAAAAACAGCCATAGGTCTCCTTTTTTCAGGGCCGTTGTAACTTTGAACAGTCACTAAATGAACTGTTGTAAGTATACAGGAAATCCTCAACCTATGACTGTAACGGACCCTGCCCACTATGGTTGTAAGTCGTGATGGTCATAAAATGGGTCACCCAACATGATCTTACAACCTACAAACCTCATAGTTTTGATCAGTTGTAAAGCGAGCACCGTGTTTTCCCGAAAATAAGATCCTGTCTTATATTTATTCGCCAACAGAAAAAGGCACCAGGTCTTATTTTGGGGGGAGGATGGTGTCCACTGACTCACCTCACTTGCCTGCCTCCTTTTTGCTGTCAGAGGCCTTCAGAAACTTCTTCTGCGGCTGGCAAGACTTTCCTGAAGGCCTCTGCAGCTGATATCGGAAAGCCTTGCCCGCTGCAGAAGAAATGGGCCAGCGAGGCAGGTGTCAGGGTGTGCGAGGCCTGGCTGCAACTGTTCAAAGGTAAGTAGTAGGGCAGCTCCACCCCCCCCCCACCCCACCCCATCCCAACCCTAGCTTAATTTTTACCCGTGCAACCTGGAGTGGGTGGGGATCTTAATTAGGGCTTATTTTGGGTAGGTTTTATATTGGACACACGTGTTAAAAAAAATCAAGCTAGGGCTTACTTTTGAGGTAGGTCATATTTTCGGGGAAACATGGGACATGTATCAGTTTTCTCCTAAAGGTCCAACGTGAATGCAAGTCGGAGTACTTTCTTGAACCTTGCTCAGTTTCTTCTTCTGTTTATCTCTTTCGACTAATTCTTTTAGTAGCAAGCAGTGCTTCTTCTTTTAACAGTCCTCGAGTTTGGGGAAGACCTTCATTTTGCTTTGGAGGCTGATAACTGATCTTGAAATGCTATTTTTTTTTTCCATTCTGAGGATTGGAGATTTTAATGAATGCATCAAACTTGGGACACCAAGGAACAATTCCTGCCTGCTGGAAGGGATCTTTTGGGAAGCAGTATAGATACTTTCAAGCCAAGAGAAAGGACAGACTGACAGAGAGCCAAAGAGAAAGAGAGATCAGTTGTTCAAAAGGAAAAATTCCTTGCCGTTTCTTGTCTGCTTTGCATGTGATTTAATTCGGGAAGGGTTGGCAGCAAGGTTTCCTTCATCTGTCAAGATCTTCTTTGTTAAAAAGGCACCCCCTGAAGGTGATATAAATAGGCAAGCTGCTATCCCAGTATGCCTTGACACAACCGAAGGCTTGTTTCAAATAAACATTAGCCAAAGCTGGCAACCACAGTTAATTATAGTTGCTTAAAACAATAACTATGGGGTCCAAAAGCTACTAATCAAAGATGGTATTTGATGATTGAATCCTTTATGGAAAAATCTTCAGTTTTTCAAGAAGGTATATCGGCTAAATTACATCAATTCTAGAAGGCAATAAGGCTGCGTCTCTCTTTGGATGTGATATGGTGGCACAGTGGATAGAGTGCAATACTGCAGGCTAACTCTGCTGACTGCCAGCAGTTCGATCCAACTCAAGTTGACTCAGCCTTCCATCCTTCTGTGATCGGTAAAATGAGGACCCAGGTTATTGGAGGCAATATGCTGACTCTGTAAACTGCTTAGAGAGGGCTGGAAAGCACCGTGAAGTGGTATATAAGTCTAAATTCTATTGCCATTGCTATCTCTTGTTGGGGAGGGGGAGGATAAGTAGCAGGAAGGTTCGTTAGAGGTAGTCCTTACTTACAACCACAATCGAACCCCTCATTTTGTTGCTAAGCAAGACAGTTGTTAAATGAATTTTGCCCCATTTTACAATCTTTCTTACCACCGTTGTTAACCGGATCACTACAGTTTGTTAAGTTAGTCCCATGGTTGTTAAGTGAATCTGGCTTCCCCGTTGACTTTGCTTGTCAGAAGGCCGCAAAAGGGGATCACATAACCCCTGAACACTGCGACTGTCATAAATATGAGACAGTAGCCAGGTGTCCAAATTTTGATCACGTGACCATAGGGATGCTCCAGCATAGTCATAGATATGTAAAATGGTCATGTCACCTTTTATAATGCCGTTGTAGCTTTGAACGATCACTAAATGAACTGTTGCAAATCGAGGATTACCTCCATAGGGAGAATGACACCTAAGACACAGCCCTTACTCTCAACCTGACCACAGGTCACAGGGACTGCCAATTAACAGACTTACAAAACCAATTTAGGTTTATTTCAGGCATAAATAAAATACTCATTTCAAGCCATGGTGATAATTTAAGTTACCTTTTTAGGGATATCTTGTAACTTTGAACAGTCACTATAAGCGATCATTTATAAGCCAAGGAGTGTTGTGGTTAGCCGGCAGCAGGTGTGGACGGCTGAGGAGAGCAAGGACTCAGATGAGGGGCCAGGACCATTAGGGAGTGGACTGCTGCCTTCAGAGATTGTGGGGGCTGGCAGCAGCGATGAGGAGGTTCCCGAGGAGCCTGTGCCAAGTGCACATGCGCACAGGATTGCTCACAGGAAAGAGCAGTTACAATAGCACAGGTGATTCGGGAATAAGGCTGCAAGGTAATGGCTCCTCCTTCAAGAAGATAAAAGCCAGCTGTGGATCGGACGTTCTTTGCAGGAAGCAAAGACGTTTTGAAACTCCAGCCTCGTGGACATTACAGTATCTTAAGTTGGTATCTGAAGACGCTTGTGTTGTAAAATATCTCTAGGTAACCTTATCTGTTATTCTTGGCAGCCTGGCACAGTTTTGGCAAGGTTTGTGCTTATCAAAGTTAATTAGTTTGCAGCAGCCTTTTAACTGGGGATTTGTAAGAATCATTAAAAGGTTTCTGTTCCCTTTGGTTCGTGTTTGTTTTATTGGAAAAAAATTTGGGTCAGAACAAGGAGTACTTGTACCATTCTTCTCAAAGAAGTGAGGTTTGTGGGCTGCCGAAGGAAGATTGGGACTTCCTGTCACCCTTCTTCCGTCTCTGATAAAAGGGTCTTGTGTAGATTATATTTAATGAAAAGTGAATAAGATTTGCAGTGCAATAGTTACCCAGCTAGGTAAGCAAGCTTATTCCATATATGTGAACTGGAACCATTTTTTTTTAATTATTTTCATGTGTGCAGTGACTCACAATTTGAAATCTCTTACTTTGCTTTGTCTTTATACTAGACCATTCCGGTGTAAAGGAAAAGATTATTTCCACACAAACACTGTGAGAAAACCTGTGAATTCTGGATTTGTTTCACATGGATTTGAAAGTTTATAGATTACTTAAAACCTTGGGTGGGTGAGTTGATTTTAGCTAACCGCCGGGCTATTTTAACCATTCTGTCTTAGATTTTTCCTAAATAGGGAATAAGTCTTTCACAAGGAATTCGTGGAATGTGTGGTTTGGGGGAGGAAAAAAAAAGAAGAAATTCAAGATGCGTCATTTTAAGACCGTGGAAACATAGAATGAGAAACTGATGAGTGGAAGTCTTTATCTGTGTATAAAATAGCATGGATGATCCTTAGCACATCCTGCCTTTAGAGTTTCATTCCTCTGTGAAATTTAGCATTCTGCCATCGGCTTACCATGTTTCTCCAATACACACATATTTTGGAATAAGGAATACTATGTGAGCAAATCAGCTTTTTCAATATAATTACATTGAATACTGGATCACATAATCACTGGATCTCATTGGATCCTGTGTTCACACGGTATCTGCTGTTGTCTGTTGTCTAGTTGCTTTCACAAGAACCTTCTATGCCTATGATCAGACTTTCTATCAGGCTCTCTGAGAGTCTGGAAAGAATGCAGAAGCAACCTAGAATTAAAGAAAAATTTCCTGATAGTTAGAACAATTAATCAGTGGAACAACTTGCCTCCAGAAGTTATGGATGCTCCAACGCTGGAAGTTTTTAAGAAGAAACTGGACAGCCGCTTGTCTGAAATGATATAGGGTCTGCTGCTCATGTAGGGAGTTGGACTAGATGACCTCCAAGGTCCCTTCCAGCTCTGTTATTCTGTATTCTGTGTCACCCTTTTGTGGGAATGCCTCAAAGCACATTCTTTTACATTTCTGTTTTGTGTGTGAAATTTATTTTCTTAAGCATCTGTTCTCTTGAAGGGAAGAATGTCTGGTCGTTTTGTCTCTGGACAAGTTCCATGGCATAATAAATAAGTCTGGTGGAGTCTGGGAAACCAAAAGATTCTGATATTCAGCATCAAAAGCAAAAAAAAAAAAAAACCCAGATTTTTCATGAATTCAAATGGAGTTTAAGTATTATATGTTAGTTCTTGTCTTTTCCCATGATTAATAAAACCATAGACAATTGAACAAATGATATTTGCAAATGCACATGAATTATTCCATAAATTTGCATTATATATGCAAGTTATGGAGGCTTGACAGTTTGTGTTACAAAAACGGAATGCACAATCACAGTACGCTTCTTTTTAATAACATTATGGACACACTGTGTCATCTCCAGTGCTGTCTTATAGTAAAAGATACTTATAGTAACCTTCTAAAGCAGTGTTTCTCAACCTTAGCAATTTTAAGATGCAGGGACTTCAACTCCCAGAACTCCCCCTCCCCCTGCTGACATGCCAAAAATTGAACTTTCAAGTTTTCTGTTGTGGAATCTAGAAGTGAATTATACCACTGTACAGAAGATTCTCACGGACAGGGAAGAACAGGTAGAATTTTAGCTCAGAGATGAAGTTGGCCGGCCTCTTCTCGCTTAGACTACAAGATCAGAATAACAGAGTTGGAAGGGACTAGTCCAACTCTATGCTGGCTGGTTGGAGAATTCTGAGAGTTGAAGTCCACAAGTCTTAAAGTTGCCAAGTTTGGATAACTCTGCCCTATACCATTCTGGACAAATGTCTGTTCAATCTCTTTTTAAAAAGATCTAGTGATGGAGCACCCACAACTTCTGGACACAATCTGTCCCACTGATTAATTGTTCCCGCTGACAAGAAATTTCTCCTTAATTCGAGGTTGACTCTCTGTGTGTTGAACATCCATTCATTGCCCTCAAGTGCTTTGGAGAATAGGTTTGACTACTCCCTCTCTGTGACAGCACCTCAAACACTGGAAGACTGCTATAAAGTCACTCCTAGTTCTTGTCCTCATTAGCCTAGACCAGAGGTCTTCAAAGTTGACAGCTTTAAGACTTGTGGTCTTCAACTCCCAGAATTCCTCCTCCAGTCATGTTTAGCTCAGGAATTCTGGGAGTTGAAGTCCACAAGTCTTAAACTTGCCAAGTTGGAAGACCCTTGGCCTAGACATTCCCAGTTCTCACAACCGTTCATGATATGGTTTAACCTCCAGACGCCTTATCTTCGTTGCTCTTCTCTATGTCTTTTTTTTTTTTTAGCGTCTCAACATCTACTTTATGTTGTGTGACCAAAACTGGATGCTGCATTCCAAGTGTGTTCAGTATAAAGTGGTGCTAAAACACTTTGTGTGATGTTGATAGCATCCCTCTGTCAGGGTTACCCTCCTATGGTGTCAGAATCGTTTTCACAAGGGTGAGACAATACAGGTGGTCTTCAACGGAGCCTACATATCTGTTGTTAAATGAGAGTGAGTTTCTTCCCTTTTTACAATCTTTCTCTCCACAGTTGTTAAGTGAATCCTTGCAGTTGTTAAATTAGTGATACGGTTGTTGAGTGAATCTGGCTTTCCTATTGACTTTGCTTGCCAGACTGTTCAGAGTATTGCAGCGTAAATTCAGCGCCAGAAAAGTAAATACAGATGGCTGAGGCTTCATTTAACTTCTTTATAAAGAGATAAAAGTAAATTTTACAATACCAGTTGTAGATTTCTCCAACATGGAGCAAACTCAGAACAGAAGCAGACATGTTGCAGATTCAGAGCAGAGCTCTAGTTTTCAGCAAGCAAGCAAGCAAATTAGTTTCTCTTTCACTTTAGAGCTGAGCACAGAACAGAGATAAACCACACCCAGATTCTCTCTTAAGTTTCAGCCCTCAATTCAGCTCTCATTGGCTGACCTTGTTACTAAACTCTATTGCAGTTCATGAATAGATTCTGACACAAACGGTCACAAAAGAGGATCACCTGACTCTGGGACACTGCAACCGTCATAAATATGGGCCAGTTGCCAAACGTCTGAATTTTGATCATGTAACCACAGAGATGCTACAATGGTTGTAAGTGTGAAAAACGGGCACATATTGCTTTTTTCAGTGCTGTTGTAACTTTGAACAGTCACTAAACGAACTGTTGTAAATCAAGAACTACCTGTATAGTTGCTGCAGGAACAAGGTGGATTTATAATTGCTGCAGGAGAAAGGTGGATTTGAACGGGTGAGTTGGACCTAATGTCCAGAATAGGTTAAGCTCTTCCATGCCAATTGAGGCTCCAGAAGATCTGGACTGTGGATAGGGCAGCGTCCGAAATTGTTGCTTATTCAGATTTAAATATTTCTAACCACAAGATGAGGTCCAAGAAGGAACAACCCAGCCACATGGATTTATTCCCCTGTTTTGTGCTGTGTCAGCTTCTATTATAATTTCGGCTGCGTCCTATAAAACCTTCCTTATCTTCAGACTCGGAATTTGCTATAAGCCCTCTTCGTTCCCTCAGTGTAAAGTTTCTTCCTTGTTTAATGCTGATGTGAGGGAGATTGGGAACAGCTGTCAGAAGATGCTGGCAGTTTTTTTTATTATTATTCAAATTCCAACGAGATGGCCTGATAAACAGACCCTGAATCAGAGCATCCTGCAGCTCATTAGGAGCTCTTTGGATACACAAGAGTTCATCCTCAGTTGAAGAGCCAGCTGTCACCCCCCCAAAAAAAAGATGTTTCTGCAAAAGAATAGTTCACGGCCTCCTTAAGTATACAAACGTGCTCACGAACTGTGTAAAAAGTTGTTCAGAAGCAGCACAATGCTAGATATGGGAGATGACCAGACTGGGCCTGAGGGAGGTGTCAAACGCATCATTAGTTTGGAATCTCTGCACTTCCATAAGAGGTCTAAATCCAGCCCTCCTTAATGTCCTTTTGACATTGAAGTTTGCCTTGACCATTAGTAGTTCAGATTCTTATGTATCACTACCATGAAATAAACTTGTAGCACTCTCGAACTGTATCCTCTAATCCTTGCCTAGCACTTCCACGGCCCGGTTCTCAACAGCTGCAGCCTGGCATTGGGCTATGGACCGCAGGTTGGGTACCTACCCCCTGTTCTATCCTAACCCAGTTCCTTTTTTTTTTAATTGATTTTTTAAATTAATTACATTTCTAAGTACTTAATAAACATCGTGTTGTCTGGGTATTTAATTTGTTTAGCAATACTAATCTTAATCCCAGCTCCTTTTTTCCAACCACTGGTAGAATAAATTACATTTTTGATAGTATTCTGTGTCTTCTTTCTGTTTAATTTTCAATATCAATCTATCCATTTCTGCACAGTCTAGTAGTATCTTCTTAATTATCTTTTCATCTCACGCGGTTTCTTCATTTTTCCAATGTTGTGCAAATATAATCCTCACTGCTGTTACAACATGTAATATTAAACACATACTTTTCTTATCTAATTTTTCTGATATTATACCTAATAAAAACATTTCGGGTTTAAAATCTACACATTTCCTTACCATCTTTTCTAGCCATCTGTGTATCTTTGCCCCAAATTTTTTTGTTTTGTCACAAATCCACCACATATGATAAAATGTGTCCATCTTTTGATTACATTTCCATCATTTGCTAGGTATATTTTTAAATGTTTTAGCTAACCTAGCAGGTGGTAAATGCCTTCTATAAGGCATCTATATCTTCAGGACCGCATTCTGCCGGTGATCTCCAACGGGCCAGTGCGTTCCCACAGAGAGGGTCTGCTCCGGGTGCCGTCGGCCGCTATGTGTCGTCTGGCGGCGCCGAGGGGTAGGGCCTTCTCTGTGGGTGCCCCCGCCCTCTGGAATACTCTGCCACCGGAGCTTCGTACTGACACGGACCTGAGGGCCTTCAGGCGCGCGTTGAAGACCTGGCTCTTTGAGCTGGCCGGCCTGGGCTGAGATAATGGTTTTAATTTTGGTCTCCATGGTATTTAAATTTTAAATTGGGGTTTTAAGGTGGGGGGGTGGGACCTGTTTAGTTTTTATTTATCAGCCAAATTGGTTTAATACTTTTTTAATTTTTGTATATTTGTGGGTTTTTAGATAGGCTGTACACCGCCCTGAGTCCCCTGGGAGAAGGGCGGTATATAAATTTGATTAATAATAATAATATAAAACATTTTATATAATTTTTTTTTATAAGAAGTTGCCGTTGTTACCTGTCCTGATTCCTTTTGAACTCTTATCCTGGTTTCTGACTTCTTGTACCTGACATTAAGATGATATCACCTGTTGTTGAGCAACTATGATTAGCATAATATGTACATCATATTTAAATGTCTTCCCATGTGGGATGCTCGGAGTCATGAATACAAGTAATCCTCTATTTCAAACTGTTAATGGAACCTATCCCTTATGGTCATGACAATTGTGAAGTGCATTGTCACATGACCAGATCACATTTTTACAACTTGATGGCAGTTGTTAAGCGAATGCCACAGACGTTAAAAGGGAATCAATTGTTCACTATGGGGCAGTTTTGCCAAAAATAAATGCCAGTTTTCAGCAAAAAAAAACCATTGTAAAATGGGATATTGCAGATGTCTATAAATATAGGCCAGTGTCCAAAATGCCATCATGTGATTGGGACAGTGATGGCCATTGGAACTTTGGACCAGGTCATAAGTACCCCTGGGAAGGTCCATCATAATTTTGAATGGTTGCTAAGTGACCAGACGTAAGTTGAGAACCACACGTATACAATTTGAGCAAACTGGGCCAGCTTACCATCCTTCTGATCTGTTTGCTATAGTTATTCAAGATGGACGGGTCATAGAGGAGGTTGAATCCAATTCAACACCTTTTATAATCCCAAATCACGAGGAGTAAATAATTCTACTTTAACTTTGCTGCAGTCAAACCCCACCTGTTTGCTGAAAGTCTGTTTACAATGGCAGTTGTTCCTGATGTGAATGTGAATTTTTTTTGTTTCAGCTACAAGCCCATTGTGGAATACATAGATGCTCAATTCGAGGCCTACTTGCAGGAAGAGCTGAAGATCAAGCGATCCCTGTTTAATTATCACGACACCAGGATCCACGCCTGCTTATATTTCATTGCCCCGACTGGGCATTCACTGAAATCCCTTGATCTGGTCACCATGAAGAAACTCGACAGCAAGGTACTGTTCACCTGGATGAGATAGGATTCTTGTTTTTATCATCACATTGTTATCTAGATCAGGGGTCTCCCACCTTGGCAACTTTAAGACTTGTGGACTTCAACTCCCAAAGAATTCAACCAGCGAAGCTGAGGAATTCTGGGAGTTGAAGTCCACAAGTCTTAAAGTTGCCAAGGTGGGAGACCCCTGATCTAGGGGAAATCCTTGTTTTTCCGAAATGAGGATGAAAATTGGAAGGTGAGGCAGAATCTGAGATTCATTTTTTGAGGAGGGGGTGAGCCAGTGCCTCTTTAAGAGGCAAAGGGTGAATTAACCATAGCCAGAAACCACATGTCCCCTGCCAGGCAGCCTTAACTATCCAGGAAAGGTGTGTATCTAAGAAGCAGGGGAAGTCATGAAGATCCTGTCCATTTTATCAGGTTCAAACTATTTCCAGATAAGAGAGTGAGACTTTCCCACTGAACCTGTAGTAAGGATGATGTCTAATTAGGATTGAATTCTACACTTAGGCAAGAAAAACCAAAAGTACACATATAAACTGGGTAAAAACAGCCTCAATAGCAGTAACTGTGAGAGGGATCTTAGAGTCTTAGTGGACAACCAGCTAAATAGGAGCCAGCAGTGTGCAGCAGCAGCAGCAGCCAAAAAGCTAATGCAATCCTAAATACAGTCAAGATCAAATGAGGTACTAATATCACTCTATAAAGCCTTAGTAAGACCACACCTAGAATACTGCATCCAGTTTTGGTCACCACACTATAAAAAGATGTTGACACTCTAGAAAAAGTACAGAGAAGAGCAACCAGGATGATTAGGGAACTGGAGACTAAAACATGAAGAACGGTTGCAGGAACTGGGCATGGCTAGTCTAGTGAAGAGAAGGATCAGGGGAGACAGGATAGCAGTCTTCCAATATTTGAGGGGCTGCCACAGGGAGGAGGAGGTCAAGCTATTTTCTAAAGCACCTTTAGGCCAGACAAGGAATAATGGATGGAAACTGAACAAGGAGAGATTTAACCTGGAAATAAGGAGAAACTTTCTGACAGTGAGAATAGTCAACTAATGGAACAGAAGTTGCCTTCAGAAGTTGTGGGAGCTTCATCACTTGAGACTTTCAAGAAGAAATTGGACTGCCATTTGTCAGAAATGGTGTAGGGTCTCCCGCTTGGGCGGAGGGGTGGATTAGATGATCTATAGTATAAGGTCCCTTCCAACTCTGATTATCTGTTTATCTGTTTAATTCGAGCAATTTTGTCTGACATGCTCTGAAATTTTGTTGGTGTGTTTTATACATTCAAAAAATACAATCCCTTCTGCACTGTGTAGTGATGGCCCATCTTGGTTACCTTCTTTCTCTCTCTTTTTAAATTTCTCTCTAAATGACATATTTGAAGAAAAAAAGGGGGCCGTATTTTTTCGTCCCTCCCAGATTCCTGAATGTTCACCTCAGCTTTTTGCAAACAGCAGGCAAAAGTGATTACTTCTTCACACACATTTAAATTCTGGAATTCTCAGCATATAAAATTTGGTTCCAAATGGTGTGGTGGATGTTTTTTAAAAAGCATTTAAAAAGTCATGAAATATAGGTGAGAATTCTTTTTTATGCTTTCTCTGGGGGGAAAAACTCTGAAAAGAAAATTCATAAATTTGGCAAAAAAAAAAATCCAAATAAGTATCACCCACATTCTCTTCATACAAGTTTATGTAATGTAAAGGACTTCTCTAAGTACTCCTTAATTTCTTATGCTCACCACCTGTTTAATTTGTTTGTTTGTTTATTTATTTATTTGTTTGTTTATTTGATTTTATATACCGCCCCCTCTCCCAATGGGACTCAGGGCGGTGTACAGCCAAGTAAAAACAACACAATTACAAATACAGTTTTAAAATAGAGTTAAAATAGATTAAATTAGTGGCTGGAATACAATAAAAATAAAACTGAACAAGGAATAAAAATTTAAAAAGCTACAACCATTAAAACCAATTAAAACCCTACCAGTAACTCTAGGCCAGACCGGCTTGTTGGAAAAGGTGGGTCTTCAGCGCACGCCAGAAGGTTTGTAGGTCAGGGATAGTTCTCATCTCTGCGGGTAGTTCATTCCAGAGGGAGGGTGCTCCCACAGAGAAGGCCCGCACCCTTGGGGCCGCCAGCCAGCCTCGCCCAGCTGACGGCACCCCGAGGAGGCCCGCCCTGTGGGAGCGCACTGGCCGACTGGAGGCCGATGGTGGCAGCAGGCGGTTCCGTAAGTACCCAGGTCCCAAGCCATGGAGCGCTTTAAAGGTGACCACTAACACCTTGAATCGCACCTGGAAGGCCACCGGAAGCCAATGCAGCTCACGCAGGAGCGGTGTAACACAGGAGCTCTGAGAAGCCCCCAAAACCACCCGCATTAAACAGAATGTTTAATGACATTCTGTTTAGATTAGCTTCCCAAATGTGGCAACTTTAAGAAGTGTGGGCTTCAACGTGGCTAGTTGGGGAATTCTGGGAGTTGAAGTTCACACATCTTAAGATTACCAAAGTTGAAAAACATTAGTTTAGAAAGAACTTTATCCTCTGTTCTTCATTTAGTTTCTTTTGTATTGTTTCTTCCACTTCAACAAATAATGTAGGTTGTAACTTCTGACACCCACTGTGAAATTAGTATAAATCCATAAAGAATGTTTATAAGGCAGAGTTCTCCAATTTAATAGGCCATCCAAGAACTTGAAACTATGATCAACAATTACATTTGGAATTTAATTAATAATTACCTGTGAAATTTTAAGAACGTTTGCAAACATTGAGGGGGGAAAGAGGCTCATTCACAATTTGGCAGTGGTTGAGGGCTAGCCATTTACAAATTACCCATTTATTGTTTCTCTTTGAGCCATATATGGATGACAAACATACAGTCCTTGATGATGGAGGAAAAAAATGGCAAAACATGAATTGTGACATCACAACATGAACTTTCTTACTTGTTTCCTGGCACTGGATGCAAATGTTAAGCTGTGTTATTGTGAGAGGTGTTCGTTTATTTGCCATCCTGCAGATGCTTGTGTTCCCAAAGGTATTCTTCAAAATAAAAAAATGATTCTGGTAACTGGACTGACGCTTTAATTTGCAAAAAATAATTTCTGAAATATATTAAAGGCCAGGGGTGGCTGAGCACCTGATAGACCTGAAGGGAAATGTTCCAAAATGCAATGTTGCTTCCTACCAACATACTCAGAATTATAGTTAAAAGGTGCATCATGCCACGTCAGTATATTTTTATTTATTTATTCAATTCATATAGCTGCCCATCTCAAGTGGCAAAACATCCTATGTTTAATTTGGAAAAGCAACACAGATTCCAATGGGATGTTCTGCCAAGTTGTAATGGCTTCAATTTCCCAGCAAGTATGTGTTGATTATATTTGGAAATTACTTTATGAGATAAGCAGCATGCCAAAATCTTTTTTTTTTTTAAATTTGTTTGGATTTAGTAATTAGTTGAATGAGCTTGCTCAAAATCTCAGTTTGTGTCCTGGGCCCCCTTTGAAGTGGTGATAAGAAACAAAGAGGAAACTTTTCTTCTCTTGTTAATTTCTGTTGTGCAAACACAGGCAAGACACAATTAGTATTTCCTGTGCTTTGGGGTGGGAAAAACTTAAACTTAGCATATGAACCTTGATGCAGTTGAACAATTCTTGGAATTTACTTTCACAGCAATTCTTATTTCCTTCCTTTAAAATAGTTGCTAATAGTATATAAGGCATATAATATTTCCTGTATAAAGCATATGCTATAGAGAGAGGAAATAGGAAATTGTGTTATTTTACTTACTTTATATGCAGCTGCCTTCTATATAGGTAGTCCTTGACTAATGGCCACAATTGAGCCCAAAATTTCTGTTGCTAAGCAGGACATTTATTAAGCGAGTCTTGCCCCTATATTTCTTGCTACGTTTGTGAAATTAATCACCGCTGTTGTTAAGTTAGTAACACGGTTGTTAAGTGAATCTGGCTTCCCCGTTGACATTGCTTGTCAGAAGGTCACAAAAGCTGATCACATGACCCTTGGGACATAGCGATGGTCATAAGTATGAACCAGTTGCCAAGCATCTGAGTTTTGATCACATGACCATGGGGATGCTGCAGTGGTGCAAAATGCAAATCAGTGGATCTAAGGAGCCTCTATGGCGCAGCGGTCAGAATGCGGTACTGCAAGCTACTTCTGCAGCCAGCTGTCTACAATTTGGAAGTTCAAATCCCACCAGGCTTGCGGTTGACTCGGCCTTCCATCCTTCCAAGGTGGGTAAAGTGAGGACCCAGATTGTTGGAGGCAAGAGGCGACTCTGTAAACCACTTCGAGAGGGCTGTAAAGCACTATAAAGGAGTATATAAGTCTAAGTGCTATTGCTATCTTATTTTATTTGCTGCCATTGATTTGGAAATTTTAGACTGGAAATGAGTAGTTTGTTCTGAATCAGAGGTGGTATTCATCAGGTTCTGACTAGCTCTGGAGAACCGGTAGCAGAAATTTTGAGTGGTTCTGAGAACCTGCAAATAGCACTTCTGACTGACCCCGCCCCCATCTATTCTCTGCCTCCCGAGTCCCAGCTGATCGGCTGGGTCTTCTTTGGTTGCCCTGCACAGGAGAACAGAGCTGGAAAGCAGGTTAGTGAGGTGGGAAGAGAATGGGGATTTTGCAGTAACCTTCCCCCAGGAGTAGGGAGAGAATGGAGATTTTACAGTATCCTTCCCCTGCCATGCCCACCAAGACACACCCACAGAACCAGTAGTAAAAAAATTTGAATCCCACCACTGTTCTGAATAGTGTTAAAAATTTAAAGTGTGTCTGATAGGATCCTAATCCATTTTATAATGCAAATTGCACCATCCAAATTTGACAGCTTAACTATAAATTAAATAAATATTGACACGAATACTTTTAAGAACATAAAACTCTACCAAGAGCCTTATGGGGTTAAGTCTAACATTAGTCTAGTTCAGCATTCTTTATTATAAAATAATCAGAGGACTATAATAAGGAAACTCACAAACAGGATGAGAAGGTATCAGTCCTTTCGATAAGCTAATTCTTGAATTAATATACCATACAACCTCTAAAATTAGTAATTGCTCAGTTTTTTGGCTTAGGTGGTCTAACCACCTATAAGGAAGATGTGAATTTTGTTCTGATAGTGTTCTGATATTGTTAATATTTTCTATTCCTTTTTCCTAAGTAGTGGATTGTTTTACTGGTTTTTTTCTGTGTTTTTACATGAGCCATTCAGAGCCATTAGGAATCTGGCAGTGTACAAATTTAATCAATCAGTTTAATCCAGGGGTCACCAACCTTTTGGACCTCAGGGACCACCAAACTCATAATTTTAAATCCCGTGGACCAAAGACCCTGGGAAAAATCCTAAAAAAAGTCTGTAGGAAAATTTCCCACCCCGTTTTCCTACCGATCAATTGTTCTTTATTTGGGACCGCAGCAGAGGTGGTATTCAGCAGGTTCTCACCAATTCTGGAGAACCAGCAGTGGAAATTTTGAGTAGTTCGGAGAACCGGCAAATATCACCTCTGACTGGAGATTTTACAGTATCTTTCCCATGCGATGCCCACCAAGCCACGCCCATAGAACCAGTAGTAAAAAAAATTGAATCCCACCACTGGATCGCAGGATACCGTCTCCAGCTCCGTTCTCAGGGGAAGAAAGAGAGAGAGAGAGAGACTTTTGGCTTCATACAAGGAAAGTAACAGAAGCAGCAGAAGTCTTTCTTTCTCTCCCCCAAACTCCTCCAGAAATGAGTCTTTGTGAGACTTGTCGCAGCCTCTTGGAGCAGGATGCCTTTCAGGGTCCCAAAGACTCGCTTCTGGCGGAGTTTGGGAGAGAAAGAAAGACTTTCGCTGCTTTCCCTGCATGCAGCCAAAAGCAGAAGAAGAAAGAAGCGGAAAGAAGCAGCCTGGTTGGCCAGGCAAGTTCCCCCCTCTCCGCTCTTTCCCCCCTCCTCTCACTACCTCATGTTGTTTGCAATGCAAGCCACACAAGCCTTGTGTTCCCATGGGCCATGTGGGTGGCGCAGCCTTGTGTTCCCACACAGCCTGGATTAATTGCTTTGGGGGTGACATTTCTCTGCGGACCACCAAAATTTTCTCGTGAACCACCAGTGGTCCCCACCCCACCGGTTGGCAACCACTGGTTTAACCAATCAACAGTTGATAATCCCACCTTCTACGAATTTGTCCACTTATCCACTAAAAACATCTAACACTAGTGGTCATTGCCACACCCGTTGGCAATCAATTCCAACTTGGATATTTGATATATAAAGAAAGAAATCCTGAGTCATCCCCTAATTGCTTTTGGTGCTGATTCCAAGTTTTAATATAGCAAGAGAAATCTTTCCTGACCAACTTTTCATGCCATGCATGATTTTAGAGTAAATATCGCTACCGTGTTTTCCTTTGCTAACATTCTTTTTTCTTTTTTAAGCAAGAAATCCACAAACTCTTAATTGGGTAACTGCTTTTTGTACTTTTTTCAGCTGCGTGGCATTTTTTTCTTGAGAGCTAAAGATGAGAATCATTCTCTTAAGGGCAATTCTGCTGTAGATTTACACAGAGGCATCACTGCCACTGGTAATTTTATTTTCCTAGCGTGAAGTATGCCCTTTTAAAATGTAGCTGTATGCTAATTACTTCCACTCAAGCGAAGACTACAACTCACGGTATAATAAGGCTTGTATCTTCGGGTGGTAAGCTAGAGTGAAGGAGAGATTTGGTTCATAGAAGGATCTACTGTGCAGTTCAATCAAAAGCTAGCATGTAGTTCTTTGACAAATATTGAGGCACGAGATTAAAGCAGGAAGATCTGGACTCCATACTAAAACACTTAACCTGGTGATGGCTTTAAAAGAGGTATGGATGAATTCATAGTTGACCATCAGTCTTGAAGACTTATTGTTACTTCTAAGTCGAGGAAATACGTTCCCAGAACAATGGTGGGAGAAGGATGTGTTTCATTTTCTTCTGGTAAAGACCAAAGTGGCATCTGGTTGGACACTGTGAGAAATCAAACATTGGCCCGCGATGGGTCTTGACTTGATCGAGCAAGACTGCTATTATGTTCTTAAGTAAGCCATAATAGTGCTGAGCATTATTTTCATCCTAGTTTAATTAAGTGGCTTGCTTCCAGATTTGATTGAAAGTGGGGGAGGAGAGATTTCAATGCACACAGAGAGACAAATTGCATGTTATACTGTATCTCCATGTAGATGGAATCTCAGCTGCAGTATGCCTTTATATGCTAGTTCTGACCAAGGCTTCCAAGACCGTAGTTAAGCACACGCTTAGTTAAAACTACTCTTGTTTTATTTCAACTCTGGGAATTACGACCTGCTTAGTGATTAGCATGACTTACAACCATCGTTGGGGACTCAATTACAGTCTTTAATTGAAAACTACCTGTTATCTACGTATTTTTTTACCTGCTCATTTTGGGGTAGCTTTTCTTTTCTCTTCTGCCATCACCAGGAACTGACGCAGCATAATGATCTTTTGTTTTGTAGGTCAACATCATCCCAATAATAGCCAAGGCTGACACCATTGCCAAAAACGAGTTACACAAATTCAAAAGCAAAATCATGAGTGAGTTGGTGAGCAACGGGGTCCAGATCTATCAGTTTCCAACCGACGAAGAGACGGTGGCTGAGATTAATGCCACAATGAGCGTAAGTCTTTCTTTCCTTTCATCTTCCAAATGCGCCTTGGGGTAAATGGCTGCCTTGTTACATTTTTATTTATATATGTATATATGTATAGTATATATATATATATATATATATATATATATATATATATATATATATATATATATATATATATATATATATATATTAATAAATACACACACACACATACATACATACATACTTCGGAAGCCCATACATCTTGAATTTTGCACCTTCTGTGCATGTGTGTGTATGAGTAAATTCAAGGAACACGGTGAAAACTTGGGACTAAACTTAAAACGTAAAGAAGACCCAACTAAATGCAATGGGTGCAAGAAACAGATTTAGAACTGACTGCGAAGATATAAAGTGGAAGACAGCTTCTGCCTTTTAGGACAGAGTTTCCCAACCTCTGGTTGAGGGCCCGGAAATAGGGGGAGGAGCAGCGGCCTTTATACACGCATCTGTGAACGGGGCCACGAGTGTGGCCGCAAATGGGTTGCTAGCGCGCATGCAATGCAAAGAGGGTGGCGACAGTAGTGCCCCCGCAGCACTCGGGGTGATGGTAGCACCCAGGTGGCCCTCACGGCAGTGATAGCGCCCTCCTGCCAGTAGCGCCCACACAGAACTCGCACTGCCGGTAGCTCCTGTGTGGTACTCACAGGGATGGTAACACCTGCGCAGTGCTCACACCGATGCTAACACGAGTGGGGAGTGCGCGCATGTATACATGTATACATGCGGTCCAGTGGCCAACAAGCCACGGCTCACAGATTGGGACTCTTGTTGTAGGATCAACAGTCAACCGAAAAGAAACAGCAAATTACATCACAGGCGTAATCATTATTAATTCAGTGTTGTGAAAATTTACTGATTGACCCATCTATGAGGAGCTTATTCATTTGACCAGTCTGCAGAAGAAATGGGTATCCTAGTTCTCGACTTACAACTATTTATTTAGTGACCATGCAAAGTTACAACAGCACTGGATAAAAATTACTTACGGCCTTTTTTCACACATACGTTGCAGCATCCCCTTGGCCATGTGATCAAAATTCAGGCACATGGCAATTGAGACTCATTTATGACCATTGCGGTGTCCCATAGTCATGCAATCCCCTCTTGTGACTTCACTTTACAACCGTTTTACTAACTTAACAACTGCAGTGATTCACTTGATACCTGTAGCAAGAAAGGTCGTAGTAATGGGGCAAAATTCACTTAGCAGCTGTACGGCTTAGCAGTGGAAGTTTGGAACTCAGTATAGGATAGGGATAGGATAGGATAGAATAGAATAGTTGGAAGGGACCTTGGAGGTCTTCTAGTCCAACCCTCTGCTTAGGTAGGAAACCCTATACCAGGGATGTCAAACTCGCAGCCCTGAGGCTGGATATGTCACATTGGGGCTGCCTTTGAAGAGCATCCGGAGGCTCCAGTTGGTGCAGAATGCAGCCGCGAGGGTGGTAATGGGAGCTCCTAGGGGCTCCCATGTTATGCCACTTCTGCGTGAGCTGCATTGGCTCCCGGTGGCCCTCCGGGTGCGCTTCAAAGTCTTGGTCACTATCTTTAAAGCGCTCCATGGCTCGGGACCGGGATATTTGCGAGACCGCCTCCTGCCACCATCGGCTTCCCACCGACCGGTACGCTCCCGATCGGTCTCCTCGGGGTGCCGCCGACTGGACGGCTGGCGACCCCGAGGGCGCGAGCCTTCTCATTGGGAGCACCCCCTCTCTGGAATGAATTACCCCCGGAGGTAAGGGCCGCCCCTGATCTCATGGACTTCCGTCGGTTACTTAAAACTCACCTATTTTGGCAGGCCGGACTGGCCTAGGGGTCTTTTAAATTTTAACCTGGTTTTAATTTCTTTTAACTCTCGTTTATATTTTAATTAGAGCCACACTATATTCAATTTTTAAATTTTAATATTGTCATGTCGTGTGTTGTATATGTGTTCTGTATATGTATTTTTATTGGCTGTTCACTGCCCCGAGTCCCTTTGGGGAGAGGGGGGGCGGTATATAAATCGAATTAATAAATAATAAATAAATAAATATTGGCCACACCCACCCTCCGGTTTAGCAATGGGGGAAAAGTTTTGATACATCATGTGACAACGTGTCATTGTGAGTTTGACACCCCTGCCCTACCATTTCAGACAAGACATCTGTAACAGCCCTTTTCATCAGCTGCTCTGAATGAGTTTATAGCAAAGTAGCTGAAATGTATAAAAGTGAAACCTGAAGGAGTAACCTGAAGTTTTCGTTATCTGAAAGAGATGTTATTGAAAATAGTTCATCCCCATCATATTCATGCACTTTCATGCTGTGCAGCTCAGAAGTTTACACTTTCCTAGGTAGACTGAGAGCAGGAAAGAAGACCACAAAAATACCAGTTGCCATCATCTCACGGATCTTGTCCACCCATGTTCTTAACCCAAGCTTGTGAAAGTGGACGGCTACTAACTTCCTCAAAATAGAAACCGATTCAGAACTGAAAACCACAGAATGAAAACAGCACCTGGAAGACTCTCCAGAGATGGAAAGACCCAAATGTCACTTCCTCTGCCTTTGGGGCTCCACTTCAAAATATATACTATCCCGGAAGGGGGAAGAATCCCAAATATATATTTTATGGCTTCCTTGCCGAGGCTGAAAACATCCCTTCTTCTTTAGGCAGAAGGGTTGTTTACTGCAAATTCCCAACTCTCCAGGGTGGTTTTGAGGTTTTGGTTTGAAGCTTCAGAAACGGAGGAAATTAATTGTAGACCACATCAGGCTTTGGTGTGTGTGTGTGTGTGAGAGAGAGAGAGAGAGAGAGGGTGGGGGGGGGAGAGAGAAAGAGAAGGAGGGGGGGAGCGAGACAGAGAGAGAGACAGAGAGAAAGAGAGGGAGGGGGAGAGAGAGAAAGAGAGAGAGAACACGTGTGTATATTTTGAAACTTCAGCAAGGTATTAATTACATACTTTCAAATAAATAAATCAGTGGCCTTGGGCCAAATCTGGTCTTCTGGGTGTTGTCACAAACCTTGCTAATTAAATTATATCATCTTGCCAAAGAAGGCCAGAGAGATGGTCTCATAAAGAATAATAGATTCAATGAAACAGTTTTCAGAAAACTGTCAGAAATTTAATATAAACTAGGGGCAATCAAAATGAAACATCTTTAAAAGGCAGTGTGGTTCCCCAGCGGCAGTTCTCTTTCAGTATGCAAGCGAATAACATATTGAAGTTGTGAGCTAAAAAAAATAGACAATGTGGAGGCCAGGTGCGGTGCACGAGGCATCATTGGGAAGGTCCTTCCACATTTTATTTACTTCTCTGCATCCCGCCTTTATTGTTTTTACAAGCAACTCATGTAAGTGGAGCCCCACCCAGATCCTCCCAAATTATGTGCATTAGTCATCTATGTGGTAGTGGAATATTAAGAATCCTGAAGACTGGTTGTCTCCCTCTTTTCTGTAATGTTGTCTTCAGATAATAGATAAAATATCAAACAACAAATAAATAAAAATGCAGTCTGAGCCATGCAAACTTTAACCTTTGCCTCTGACATTTGCAAGAATCCTCTGAAAGGTTTTAAATCAAATGGTCTTTGGCATTTCCAGCCATATGGCATACAGACTACTACTACTACTTCTCCTCCTCCTCCTTCCTCTCCTCCTTCTCCTCCTTCATCTTCTCCTTCTTCTTGTGCCCTATCTGTCATCTGACTTTGGCGATCATGTTGGCGATCCTATTTTTATCAACAGCCACACGAAAAAGTACTGCTGAGTTTTCTCCAACCCATCCCTTACATTTGGAAGCCCTGATGTTCTTCTTCTGTCTGGACTTTGTTTGCCTTCAATCTTTCTGCAACTTATATCTGCTTACAATTTCTAGTGTTTCTGTTTTTATGTGACTTTTGACAAATACCGTGCCTGATATATAGAGTATTTATTATTGAGAAGAATATTGCAGGTGTTTTTTCCTTTACCTGTTGTTCCTTCATTCCAGAGGTGAAACTCAAAAAATTAGAATATCGTGCAAAAGTTCATTTATTTCAGTAATGCAACTTAAAAGGTGAAACTAATATATGAGATAGACTCATTACATGCAAAGCAAGATAGTTCAAGCCGTGATGTGTCATAATTGAGATGATTATGGCTTACAGCTCATGAAAACCCCAAATCCACAATCTCAGAAAATTAGAATATTGTGAAAAGGTTCAATATTCTAGGCTCAAAGAGAGAGGGCTCGCAATCTAGGCGTCTTCCTGGATGTATGGCTGTCATTAGAAGAGCATATTACGGCTGTCTCCAGGGGGGCTTTTCATCAGGTTCGCCTGATGCGCCAGTTGCGGCCCTTTTTTGATCGGGACGCCTTACGCACGGTCACTCATGCCCTGGTCACCTCCCGCCTGGATTACTGTAATGGGGCTCCCCTTGGGGAGCACCCGGAGGTTGCAACTGGTACAAAATGCGGCCGCGCGGGTGGTTATGGGGGCGTCTAAAAGCTCTCATGTGACGCCTCTCCTGCGCGAGCTGCATTGGTTGCCGGTTGCCTTCCGGGTGCACTTTAAGATTCTGGTTTTGACTTTTAAAGTGCTCCATGGCATCGGACCAGGCTATCTGCAAGACCGCGTTCTGCCAGTAGTCTCCCACCGACCTGTGCGCTCCCACAGGGAGGGCCTCCTTCGGGTCCCGACGGCCTCTATGTACCGCCTGGTGACCCCGAGGAACAGGGCCTTCTCTGTGGGGCCACCCGCTCTCTGGAATGGGCTCCCCCCTGAGTTGAGAACGACCACCGACCTGAGGGTGTTCAGGCATGATTTGAAGACCTGGCTTTTTGAGCAGGCCGGCCTGGGCTGATCCTAAATTAATTTTAATGGGGTTTAATGTATTGAATTTTAAGGTTGGGATTTTAAATTCGGTTACAGCCCTTATTTAATTCTATTTTAATTGTTATATATATGTGATTTTAGTAGGCTGTGCACCGCCCTGAGTCCTTCGGGAGAAGGGCGGTATATAAATCTTAATAAATAAAATAAATAAAGTGTCCCACTCTAATCAGCTAATTAAGCCATAACACCTGCAAAGGGTTCCTGAGCTTTAAATGGTCTCTCAGTCTAGTTCAGCAGGAGTCACAATCACGGGAAAGACTGCTGACCTGACAGTTGTGCAAAAAACTATCATTGACACCCTCCGTAGGGAGGGAAAGCCTCAAAAGGTAATTGCAAAAGAAATTGGATGTTCCCAAAGTGCTGTATCAAAGCACATTAACAGAAAGTTATGTGGAAAGGAAAAGTGTGGAAGAAAAAGGTGCACAAGCAGCAGGGATGACCGCAGCCTGGAGAGGATTGTCAGGAAAAGTGTTGGGGACTTTCACAAGGAGTGGACTGAGGCTGGAGTTAGTGCATCAAGAGCCACCACACACAGACGGATCCTGGACATGAACTTCAAATGTCGTATTCCTCTTGTCAAGCCACTTCTGAACAACAAACAACGTCAGAAGCATCTTACCTGGGCTAAAGAAAAACAGAACTGGTCTGTTGCTCAGGATCCAAAGTCCTCTTTTCTGATGAGAGCAACTTTTGCATCTCATTTGGAAACCAAGGACTCAGAGTCTGGAGGAAGAATGGAGAAGCACACGCTGCAAGATGCTTGAAGTCCAGTGTGAAGTTTCCACAGTCTGTGTTGATTGGGGGAGCCATGTCATCTGCTGGTGTTGGTCCACTGTACTTCATTAAGTCCAGGATCAATGCAGCTGTCTACCAGGAGATTTTGGAGCACTTCATGCTTCCTTCCGCAGATGAGCTTTATGGGGATGCTGACTTCATTTTCCAGCAGGACGTGGCACCTGCCCACACTGCCAAAAGCACCAAAAACTGGTTCAGTGACCATGGGATTACTGTGCTTGATTGGCCAGCAAACTCTCCTGACCTGAACCCCATAGAGAATCTATGGGGCATTGCCAAGAGAAAGATGAGAGACATGAGACCGAACAATACAGAAGAGCTGAAGGCCGCTATTGAAGCATCCTGGTCTTCCATAACACCTCAGCAGTGCCGCAGGCTGATAGCTTCCATGCCACACCGCATTGAGGCAGTATTTGCTGCAAAAGGGGTCCAAACCAAGTACTGAGTACATATGCATGCTTATACTTTTCAGAGGTCCGATATTGTTCTATGTACCATCCTTGTTTTATTGATTGCATGTAATATTCTAATTTTCTGACATTGTGGATTTGGGGTTTTCATGAGCTGTAAGCCATCATCATCACAATTATGACACATCACGGCTTGAACTATCTTGCTTTGCATGTAATGAGTCTATGCCATATATTAGTTTCACCTTTTAAGTTTCATTACTGAAATGAATGAACTTTTGCACGATATTCTAATTTTTCGAGTTTCACCTGTATCCCTCCCTCCCTCCCTTTTCTCCTCTCTGTCTCATACACATACATGCAGCTTCCTCTGATTGCTGATCTGTGGATTCTCCCTCAATTATTGCATTGGCTAACTGGAATGCAGACAGGCTCTGCCGCTTTTTATTACATCCTCTTTTCCTTCCTCTTTTAGTAGAGGGCTATAAAATAGGGTGTGGTGTGGGCCAAGCCTTGACTTCCTTCAATTCACCATAACCGACTTCCTAGGAAATGTCAACACTCACTTGTATTATAGACTGTCAGAGTTTAAATTGAACAAGGATATTCTGAAGCATAGAAGAAAAGCCAGCAATGAGCTCTGAACTTATTTAAAAGTGTAATTTTCATCACCATTCCTTTTCTGGGGCCAGATATTACTTGGGTTGTTTCGAAGGGCAGCAGTTGAAGCAGCTTTTTTTTTTGCTGCTTGTAAAGTTGAGTTGAAATATTTGGTGATCATATTTCCCATGATAATTTACGGCTATGTGAAAGTTTAATGGAAGGAAGGATGCCTAGCAAAGAAAAAAAAAATTTTTTTATAAGAAAGAAGTGACAGAATTCCTTTGGGTGGAGTGTGGGGGGGGGGGTCCTATGATTTATGTTATAGATCCTAATTTGGATATTCTTAGAAAAGATGTAATCCTCGTTGTCTTTCTCTGAAGCACAGAATAATCCAAAGCATTTAAGAAGTGGATTCTCTGCCTTGAGAATCCACTTCTTAAAAATGTCAGCGATCGTTTTAAACAAGCAAAGATAGCTTGAAAAAAATCGTTGGATCGTTGCTCGTTGAACCATTTTCAGATCATCAGGTCATTTTTCTTTCTTGGGCTTTGCTCTTCTTTGCTCCTCTCCATGCAACAGATCATGGGTGGCTTGTGCTGTAATTAACTCTCTCCAAATATTGCTGCATAATGCAATTAGGGTTGTTAATGAACTCTGGAGGAAGAAGCTGTTTTGGTGTCAAGCCTGCTGTCACTGATACACACTCCCTTCAAACACTACAGCTGTATTCTAGAGATGCTTTCACCCCCACCCCCACCCCCCAAAAAAGTCAGCACTGTGTCCTGAATGTTGCCTTTTTCTCCACCCAGCTCTTTCTTAAAGGAAACTGTTTTTGGCAAGAGAACACAGAGTCGCCATGTTTGCTCTGGGTGGTTGTGCAAAACGTTGAATGACTTCAAATTCAGAACGCCACACTTTCAAGTCTGAGGCCATTCATTAGGTTGCAGAATTCCCTCTTTCATTTCCAAAATAATAATAAACAGCTGCCTCAAACATGGGACTTTTCCTTTGAAACTTTTAAACAAATGCTTTGAAGTAAAAGTGAGATTTTTCTACTGGATAACGAGTTGAAAAGGCCTTGGAGATCATAGCTTAGCATAGCATAGCTGGAAGGGATCTTGGAGGCCTTCTTAATCAAACCTTCAGTTCAAGCTGGATACCCTATACCAGTGGTGGCTAACCTTTTTGGGCTCCTGTGCCAAAAATTGTGTGCGCAACAGCACGCACGCACTCGTTTGCCAGCACCCAGAATGCAATGCGTATTACAGGAAGTGACAAAACGGGCCTATAATTTGTCCTGAAAAGCCTTGCTGAGGCTTTTTCCAAGCCTCTGGGAGGCCAAAAAAGGCCTCAAACCAGCCGGAAAAAAAATCAGCTGTGAGGCACGTATATGCGCAGTGAGGTAAGTTCGCCTGTGGCTCGTGTACCAGCACAAATGGCTCTGTGTGCCACTTATGGCATGCATGCCATAGGTTTGCCATCACAGCCCTATACCATTTCAGACAAATGGTTATCCAATCTCTTCTTTAAAACTTCCAGTGTTGGAACATTCACAACTTCTAAAGGCAAGTTGTTCCACTGATTAATTGTTCTCACTGTCAGGAAATTTCTCCTTAGTTCTAGGTGGCTTCTCTCCTTGATTAGTTTCCACCCTGTTGCTTCTTGTCCTGCCCTCAGGTGCTTTGGAAAATAGCTTGATTTCCTCTTCTTTGGGGCAGCCCCTTCTAGCTCAACCTCCTGCAGAGACCCTATGCCTGCAGCAGCAGCCCAAAAAGCTAATGCAATCCTAAATTGCATTAACAGAGGGATACAATCAAAATCAAGTGAGACACTAATACCACTTTATAATGCCTTGGTAAGGCCACACTTGAAATACTGCATCCAGTTTTGGTCACCACATTATAAAAAAGATGTTGAGACTCTAGAAAAAGTAGAGAAGAACAATCAGGATAATTAGGGGACTGGAGACTAAAACATATAAAGAACGGTTGCAGGAACTTTTGCATGGCTAGTCTAGTGAAGAGAAGGACCAGGGGAGACAAGATAGCAGTCTTACAATATTTGAGGGGCTGCAACAGAGAGGAGGGGGTCAAGCTATTTTCTAAAGCATCTTTAGGCCAGACAAGGAATAATGGATGGAAACCAAACAAGGAGAGATTTAACCTGGAAATAAGGAGAAACTTTCTGACAGTGAGAATAATCAACCCATGGAACAGAAGTTGCCCTTGGAAGTTGTGGGAGCTTCATCACTTGAGACTTTCAAGAAAAGATTGGACTCCTATTTGTCAGAAAAGGTGTAGGTCTCCCGCTTGGGTGAGTGAGGGGTTGGACTAGATGATCTATAAGGTCCCTTCCAACTCTGATTATCTGTTTATCTGTTACCTATGCCATTTCAGACAAATGGCTGTCTTAATCTCTTTTTTAAAATTTCCAGTGATGACCCAGCTATTAAGAATGTCTGCCCCAGATGAATAACATTGGGTTGTCCTATACCCACTTTAACCAGGGCCGTGAAGATGCTGAGCTTCTCAGTTGGAAAGCTGTCTGCATGATGGGATGAGCTCCTGTTATACTTGTCCCAGCTCCTGTCCACCTAGCAGTTCAAAAGCATGCAAATGCAAATAGATAAATAGATACCACTTTGTTGGGAAGGTAACGGCGTTTCATGTGTTTCGGCGTTTAGTCATGCTGGCCACATGACCATGGAAATGTCTTCAGTCAACAATGGCTCCTTTGGCTAAGAAATGGAGATGACCACTGTCCCCTATCATCTCACCTGGATTCAGAAAATCCCTAAAGGTCCAAAATGAATGTCTAGATGCAGGAGTGGGTCAAGGGCAGAAAAGGAGATTAGTGTTTGGTTGGAAGTGTTTCTTGGTGAAAGGAAATAAGTAGCTTGGCTTTTCAGAACTGAGTTGGGCTCCTTCAAAGTGGCATCATTGGAGATGTAAGCACAAATAAGGTACATTTTTTCATATGTGGTGGATGTGTATAGAAGCCAGGAAACATTGGATTAAAATAAGGAAATGGCTAGAGGAAGTTACGAAACAAAAAATTGAGTTGAAACCAGAATTATTTCTACTAGGTATAATAAAAGGAAACTTAAGTAAGAAAATTCAGTATATTATACTCCACATAACAACTGAAGAATTATCTACGCACAAAATTGGAAACAGGACAATACTCCCTCAGAGGGTATGGTGATAAAAAAAGGTGCTTGATTGTGCAGAGATGGATAGATTAACTATAGAACTAAAAGACAAAGGAGAAACAGAATACGACATGATCTGGGACACATGGTACGAATGGTTAGAATATAGATGTAAAGATTATAATAAAAGTTACTTAAGAGTGATAGTAAGGTGAAAGGGAAATATATGTATTTGTATTTGTGGAAAGGTAAAATATATGTGTAAGAATATTGATATAAAAGCAGTAATGTATATAAGCAGAAAGGAAGAAAAATGAAAATACTATTATGTAGTTATGAGCGATACCGATACTGAAGCACTGTAAAGATTGGAAATGTGGTGTAAATGATGAAATATGCTTAATAAAAAATATTTAAAAAACAGCAACAAAGTGGATCGCTCAAGAGTGGCACAGAACCTGTTACTCCATGCCCAGGTGATCAGCCCCAGCAATGAGGGCACCTTTCATAATCCCTGTGGGGCTCTTTGGTGCTTTCCGAGCTTCGTTGTTTTCTTGCAAACATTTCATCACCCAACTTGGTAACATTATCAGTGCCAGAAGGGAGTGGGGTTTGCTCTAATTCAGTTTTGGGAATACCTAACCTCTTTATATCACCCTAATTTCAGGTCCATCTCCCATTTGCCGTGGTTGGCAGCACTGAAGAAGTGAAGATTGGCAATAAAATGGCCAAAGCTAGACAATATCCATGGGGAGTGGTCCAAGGTATGTTGATGGGGACAGATAAATCTGTATATGTTTTGTACCAAGGGTACAAAAATTTTTTAAATCAGGGTTGACAGGCGGCAGCTATACGAGCAATTTCTTGAATCAGCAGGAAGCGAAACAACAGACGTGAAGGTTGCGACTGAGATCTGGAGAATTGTATCTGATGCACACCAAGAAAACATGTCCTTTTAAATTCAGTAACAGCATGTGGGGTTTCCAATGAGGTTCTGTTTAGACTGTTTTGCCTTTATTGTTAATAAAAGAGTTATTAATTAAAAGGAATACAAACTTAGCACATTAATCACAATGGATACAAATATAGTAAATATATTTCTGAATCGTAGAGGAGATTGAATAATCAATCAAGCTCATTATGAATTTTCAGAATATTCTTAAGTCAACTCAGTATCGGTTACAGGAACCGGACACGGCTAGTCTAGTAAAGAGAAGGACCAGGGGAGACATGATAGCACCTTCCAATATTTGAGGGGCTGCCATAGAGAGGAGGAGAAAGGGGTCAAGCTATTTTCTAAAGCGCCTGTAGGCCAGACAAGGAATAATGGATGGAAACTGAACAAAGAGAGATTCAACCTGGAAATAAGGAGGAATTTTCTGACAGTGAGAACAATCAATCCATGGAACAGCTTTCCCTCGGAAGTTGTGGGAGCGCCATCACTTGAGACCTTCAAGAAGAGATTGGACTGCCATCTGTCAGAAATGGTGTAGAGTCTCCCGCTTGGGCACGGGGTTAGACTAGATGACCTACAAGGTTCCTTCCAACTCCGGTTATCTGTTATCTGTAAAACAAAAGGATCTCTTCCAACACCGGAACTGTTAATTACTGAAATAATGGAAATCAAATAATTTTAGCTCTTTTGAAAAATCTTTTGGAGATATAGAGATTTCATCTTCATCTCCTTTTAATGACCCCTTAATCCCTTGAGGGGTGGAGTCTGGTCAACTGAATGGAACTGAGTGTTTACTGGCCGGATGCCTTTTCTGTCGCCAATGCGGAGTTTTTTTCAGCAGATCTATTCTCATCATGCCCAGAGAAAGAAATATCTGCCTCTTCCTAGGATCAAACTCACAGCCTCCTGATTGTGAGGCGAGCGCTCCACCTCTAGGCCATCACACCATTCATATAATGATGGAGTTATAATGGCAATAAATCTTGGTTTTGATTTTTTTTTTAAATGAAAAATAGTTAGGTTTTTGTGTTAAGAAAAAAAGGGGAAACCGGGTTTCCGCCATATCCTTGATCTACATTTCCACATTTGTATGATTTTTTAAAATAGTTGAAAATGAGAACCACTGTGATTTTGTAAAGTTGCGCGAAATGCTGATCAGAGTGAACATGGAAGACCTGAGGGAGCAGACTCACAGCCGACATTATGAGCTTTACCGCCGGTGCAAACTAGAAGAGATGGGATTCAAAGACACAGATCCTGACAGCAAACCATTCAGGTAGGTAAAGAGCAGGTGAGCTTCCAAACTAACTCAGAAGTTTGGTGTGTTGCTGGGAGCAGGCACACAAAACCTCATCTTAGGATTTCAGAGCCAATCCTGGCTAGTAGTTAAGAAAATGCAACTCGTCCTATTTTAGATTTTGCTTCTTGCAATATCTCCCTATATATCCAACTGCTCTCATTGGCCTTGGGAGCCGTTGGTGGCGCAGTGGTTAGAAAGCAGTATTGCAGGCTGACTTTGTCCACTGCCAGGAGTTCGATCCTGACCGGCTCAAGGTTGACTCAGCTTTCTTTGAGTCTTTCCTTCGCCCCACTCTTTCCCAGGGGGCTCTTCCTTTATTATATTAAAAAATTGTGTTGTTCCCACCAAGCAAGGTCACACTTTTTTCAAACTCTTCTTCCTGTCGGCAGCTTTCCCAGCCTTGTAGCGGCTCGCAATGGCCGCTTTTCTTTCCCGCTGGCTTGGAAGGCTTCCCCTGGATCAATCAGAGACTTTGCAGTGTCCCTGAGATCGACAGAGCATTCCTTCCTCAATTGTCATTCCTCCGAGGCAATTTGGGTCCAAATGGACCACCCAGCAGAATATTGACTCCCCCCCCCCTCCCCGGGAGCTCTGCTAAAGTCCATCGTGTCACCGCAATGTCAGCTCCGCCCTGCAAGGTTGTTGGGGGCAAGAGGCTGACTCTGTAAACCACTTAGAGAGGGCTGAAAAGCACTGTGAAGCGGTATATAAGTCTAAGTGTTATTGCTATTGCTATTTTAAGATAACCCTATGACTATCATTAAGTGTTGTACATTATGATTCTTGATTCTTAACGAATGTTCCTTTTCTTTATGTATACTGAGAGTATTTACACCAAGACAAATTCCTTGTGTGTCCAATCACACTTGGCCAATAAAGTATTCTATTCTATTCTATTATTGTACAGGTAGTCCTTGACTTAAGACTGCAATTATGGTCATAACTAATAATGCTCATAAAGCAGGTCACCCATGAGATCGATCTGAATTTATTACCTTTTTTTGTGGCGGTCGTTAAGTGAACCACCATGGTCATTAAGTGAATGCTACAGGTGTTAAGTGAACGTTGAAATTGTTAAGTGAACTCATTGTTTTCTACGGGGCATTTTTGCTGAAGAGCGTAAGTAAATGCTGGTTTGGGGCAAAAACATCATACATTACAATCACATGATTGTGGAATGCTCCAGACAGCCAAAAATACAGGCCAGTTGCAGAGCACCTGACAGATGTGATTGTGAAGGGGCACAACTCTGGAACCAGATAGCAAGTGCCTTTTGTGGCGGGGGGTGCACTGTAACATCAAATGGTTACTAAACAAGCAGTTATAAGTTGAGGACTACCTCTAATGCTCCTGCTTTTGAGATGTCAGTGAGGCTTAACAATAGCCCTTAGACTTATATACCGCTTCACAATGCTTTACAGTCCTCTCTAAGCGGTTTACAGAGTCAGCCTATCGCCCTCCAATAATCTGGCTCCTCATTTTACCCACCTGGGAAGGATGGAAGGCTGAGTCAACCTTGAGCCTGGTGAGGATCGAACTGCAAAATTGCAGGCAGCCAGCAGTCAGCAGAAGTAGCCTGCAGTACAGCACTCTAACCACTGCGCCACCGTGGCTCATTGCTAGATAAAACACAAAGCAGGTTTGAAAGGCTTAAAAACTGTATAGAAAATAGTATGCAGGTATTAGGTGCATTTATGATTTTATGCTCTGACTATGTGAAGAAGAAAAGCATCGTTTAATGTTCAGATGCTCCTGCAGAAACTAAAAAATGCTACTAGTTAGTATTCATTTAGGCTGAATGAACAAGTTAGCTGAATGCTTGTTGTATGCAGCAATAGAAGTCACAGTGGAATTTTATATTCTAGGAAGTGAGGTTTTTGGTTGTTAATCTATCCGTCCCCCACATCAATATTCTTTCGTTTTCATTGCTACATTTTACACTTCTCTTTCTGCTACTGTTAAATGGCTTGGGATATTCTGCAATAAATTTTTACAATGAGAATAAATGCCAGTTCCCTGCTCATATATTTGTTCACACTGAATACATGCTTTCTTTCCACAATGCACATTTTCCATTTGATGGATGATGTGAATGAATGAAAGCGTTCAAGTTAAGATTGGCTTTGCCAGCCAAGGCACTTGTCTAAGAAATATTGTACATTTTTTATAGCATGGTTATATGGGACAGTTATATGTGAATAGTATGAATACTTACTGGGGAAAGAGAAAGGGAAGGAAGGAAGGAAGGAAGGAAGGAAGGAAGGAAGGAAAGAAAAAGACAGGAAGAATATGGGAAGGAAGCAGGAGAAAAGCAGGAAGAATATGGGAAGGAAGGAAAAAGACAGGAAGAATATGAGAAGGAAGGAAAGAGGGAGAAAGGCAGGAAGAATATAAGAAGGAAGGAAATAGAAAGGAAGAATATGGGAAGGAAGGAAGGGAAAAAGACAAGAAGAATATGGGAAGGAAGGAAATAGAAAGGAAGAATATGGGAAGGAAGGAAGGAAAAAGACAGGAAGAATATGGGAAGGAAGGAAAGAGGGAGAAAGGCAGGAAGAATATAGGAAGGAAGGAAATACAAAGGAAGAATATGGGAAGGAAGGAAGGAAGGAAGGAAAGGAAAAAGACAGGAAGAATATGGGAAGGAAGGAAATAGAAAGGAAGAATATGGGAAGGAAGGAAGGAAAAAGACAGGAAGAATATGGGAAGGAAGGAAAGAGAGAGAAAGGCAGGAAGAATATAGGAAGGAAGGAAATAGAAAGGAAGAATATGGGAAGGAAGGAAAAAGGGAGAAAGGCAGGAAGAATATAGGAAGGAAGGAAATAGAAAGGAAGAATATGGGAAGGAAGGAAAGAGAGAGAAAGGCAGGAAGAATATAGGAAGGAAGGAAATAGAAAGGAAGAATATGGGAAGGAAGGAAAAAGGGAGAAAGGCAGGAAGAATATAGGAAGGAAGGAAAAAGACAGGAAGAATATGGGAAGGAAGGAAAGAGAGAGAAAGGCAGGAAGAATATAGGAAGGAAGGAAAAAGACAGGAAGAATATGGGAAAGAAGGAAGGAAATAGAAAGACAGGAAGGATATAGGAAGGAAGGAAAGAAGGAATTATGGCAGTCAAATAATGAATATCCATATAAAACATAGTCTACCATCTACTTGAACAAGATGCTTTATTGGTTTGCTCCATCAAAACAAAACCTGACTCATTTTGCCAAGTGACAGATGATTCTGAATTCCCTTTCACCACCTACTTTGTCCAGTTTTCTTTCTCCTCAACCATGTGGTGAAGCAATTCCTCATTACAGCTTGCCAAGTCCTGTTTAATGGGTCTGGTCTGGAGCCAAACCCTGGTTCTTGTTTCACTGCCACTGATTCGGCCCACGTTTAATCAGATTCCTATGAGCATGTTCCCCCACCTTCACCCCCGAACAGTTCCCACACAATAAACGATGTAATGTTGTTTAATTGGGCAAAGGAATATTCTATACCATCCCCTTGGATTCAATTGCTGACATACAGGCACCAGATACAACAGCTTGATTCCAATTAGATGTACGTGCATAGTGTTTCATGTTTCTTCAGTCATTCAGATAATTGGGCATCTTCAAATACAAATTCCTTACTCCCTTGAATTGGCTGTGTCTATGCGCTGTGCAAAAGGACAACAGGATCATGGGAAGGAAAGAGGGTACTTAACTCAACAGATCAAGATTTATGCTGCAGGACTGGAATTCAAATTATTCCAAATTAAAATAGGAAGGAGCTCTTTTAACAGCTACTGGGCTTATTTAGAAGAATCAGTCTGGAGGTATCCATTAATGGAACTAGTTAGGCAAATGGCAACTGGGTAAGGCAGTGGTGGCTAACCTTTTTGGGCTCCCGTGCCGAAAATTGCGTGCTCCCGTGCCAGCACCGAGAAGGCAATGCACCCCACTCCTGTGCATGCGCACGCAACACCCCCCCCCCGGTGACCCCTTACCTGCACTGTGTATGCACGTGCCTCCCAGCTGATTTTTGGGCCATTTGAGGCCTTTTTCAACCTCCCTGAGGCTCAAGAGAAGCCTCTGCAGTCTTGTGAGGCCGAAAAATGGGCCTTCTGAAAATACCGGAAGTGCCCGTTTTCAGCCTCCAGGGGCCCTGTGGAGCCCGGTGGAGGCTGTTCTTGCCCTCTCGGGCTTGAGGGAAGCCTCTGCAGCCTTTGGAGGCCAAAAAACAGGCCTGTTTTGGCACTTACGATATTTCCGGAAGGCCCGTTTTTCGGGCTGCAGAGGCTTCCCTCGAGCCTCAGGGAGGCTGAAAAAGGTCTCAGATGGGCTGAAAATCAGCTGGGAGGCGCGTGCATGCACAGTGCAGGTAAGCTTGGCTGGGGCTCGTGTGCCCTCATAAATGGCTCCGCATGCCACCATAGGTTCGCCTTCACAGGACTAAGGTAAAGATAAAAGATAGAAATTCACATGTATTATTTTTCTTTAATTTTTATTTTTCTTTAATTCATCCTCCCCCCTTCCTCTCCCCCAGGTTTTTAAGGAAGCGGTTAGAATCGCCCAAGACTGTTTTTATTTGAATTAAAAACAAGTTGATTTCAGTCGTGGTTTCTCTTGGGAAAAGCAGATTTTTCATGCCAAGAGTTAAATTTGGCTTCTAAATGGCATGTTGAGAAATGCCTTCCAGTTACGAGAACAAGGCCAGGACAAAACTTTATTTTAAAAAAAATACAATTCATATATTAATTTATTATTTTTCCCTTCCTGTCACATTAACAATCACTATGACTTTTGGAGGAATTTGTGAAGGCACCCACACAGGTTGTAGGTTTATCGAAATAAATCAAGGTGATAAATTAAAGGTTAAAGTTCTCTGTGCTGCTGATTTAGTATCACGTAAGCTAATTTGGTGTAGTATTTAAGACACCAGGCTAGAAACTAGGATACAGTGAGTTCTAGTCCCGCCTTAGGCATGAAATCCAATTGGGTGACTTTGGGCTAATCACCAGGAGACTGAGTTCTAGTCCCACCTTAGGCATGAAACCCAGTTGGGTGACTTTGGGTCAATCACCAGGAGTCTGTGAGTTCTAGTCCCACCTTAACCGTCAAAGCTAGCTGGGTGACTTTGGACCAATCACCAGGAGATGTGAGTTCTAGTCCCACCTTAGGCGTGAAACCCAGCTGGGTGACTTTGGGTCAATCACCAGGAGACTGTGAGTTCTAGTCCCACCTTAGCCATGAAAGCCAGCTGGGTGACTTTGGGCCAATCACCAGGAGATGTGAGTTCTAGTCCCACCTTAGGCGTGAAACCCAGCTGGGTGACTTTGGGTCAATCACCAGGAGACTGAGTTCTAGTTCCACCTTAGCCATGAAAGCCAGCTGGGTGACTTTGAGCCAATCACCAGGAGATGTGAGTTCTAGTCCCACCTTAGGCATGAAACCCAGCTGGGTGACTTTGGGCCAATCACCAGGAGACTGTTGAGTTCTAGTCCCACCTTAGGCGTGAAACCCAGCTGGGTGACTTTCAGCTAGTCTCTCTCTCTCTCTCTCTCTCTCTCTCTCAGCCCAACCTATCTCACAGGGTTGTTTTTGTGGAGAAAATAGGTTTGTTCGCTGCTTGGAGTTATTTATGAAATTAATATTTTAAAAAATACGATAGTAAAGGGGCTTTAAAAAAATCTTTTAAAATATTGACTATGGGTGGAGTTCAGCTTATGACCAGTTGCTTGGCAACTATTTGAACTTCTGAGAGACCTACTTGGGGTGGGAGGAGGTGTACTTATGATCTGAATTTGAAGTTCCAATCGTCAGTGCCCTTCCCCCCATGGTCACACATTGGGCGCTCAATGCCTACAACGAATCCTTGGTTCGCTTAATGCTGTGAAATTGGGTGGGTCATGTGAGACCAACCTGCTTTTACAACCATCATGAGGCTCCATTATAGTAGTTTGGACTACTTATATACTTCAATATTTTTTTCCCCTGTGACCATCTTGAACAAAGAATAAGAGGCTTGCTGTGTTCTTCTGTTCCTAGAAATTTTATTTATTTATAATTTATCACTTGAGAGTCTTTCATAAGAATCCCTCCTGGTGTTAAAGGTTGACTTCTTTTTTTTTTCTTCTCTTCCTTAACTTCCTTCTTCCTCTCATCTCTTCCAACCGTTTTCTTTGGGGGTTGTTGTGATGGAAATCAGCCTGCAAGAAACCTACGAAGCCAAGAGAAATGAATTTCTGGGTGAACTACAGAAGAAAGAGGAAGAAATGAGGCAGATGTTTGTCATGAGAGTGAAGGAGAAAGAAGCAGAGCTGAAGGAAGCAGAAAAGGATGTAAGTATGACACAGGGTGTTAGAGACGAAAAAGGGAACGAAGGCCAGATTTTAGGTGGCTGATGATTCTCAACCAACTGGCCTTCACTCCCTTTTGTTTGCTCTCCAACACAGGTGGAGGGGGGGGGAAACCAGGGGTGGGTTTCTACCGGTTCTGTCCAACTCTGTAGAATCGGTAGCTCTGAAGAGCAGCAGACATAGAACCGGTTAGGTGGCCTACATGCCCACCCTGGCTCTTACCTGACCTTTATTTCCTGACTTTTTCAACTTCAGCTGCCGTACGAGGCACAGCTGCAGTTAAAAAGGCAGGAAAAAGGGGCTTTTCGAAAGGCTGCTTCTCTGCACGCAGCATGCTGATGACACGATGCACGTCGCAAATCACCGAACTGCGTAAATCAACCGAACTGGTAGTTAACCCTGTCGGATCCCACCCCTGGGGGAAACCTACTGTTGAATTTTTTTTCCTAAAACAGATAGATCCAAAGAGAAGAACTGCATCAGTTGTGGTTGTGACTTGCATTTCAACATTCTGCATTCTTTGGGCCTTTTGGATAAACCAGTATCCAGAAGAGCAACTCTTGTTAGATGCAGCGGAGAAAGGTCAGGCATGAGACAGAGTGAAGTAAGCTGAAGATAATACTTTATTGATCAGGCAAACCTGGATCACATCTATTTATAGTTCTTCGGTTACATGGTGCTCAAAACGTTATATATTCTGTTGCCCTCTGACCTTGAAGAGGGCAGCAGAATATTTGCCTTATATTCTAGAATGTTAGACTAGAATAGAGCTGGAAGGCGCCTTGGCAGTCTTCTAATCCAGCCCCTGCTCAAGGAGAAGAACTTATACCATCTCAGACAAGTGACTGTCCAGTCTCTTCTTAAAAGCCTCCAGTGAGGGAACGCCTGTGATTTTTGAAGGCAAAGCTGTTCCACTGGTTAATTGTCCTCCCTGTTAGGAAGTTTCTCCTTAATTCCAGGCTGCTTCTCTCTTCGAATAGAAAAGGTCGGCAGTTCAGTGGTTCGAATCCCTAGCTCCGCATAATGGAGTGAGCTCCCGTTCCTTGTCCCAGCTTCTGCCAACCTAGCAGTTCGAAAGCACGTAAAAAAAATGCAAGTAGAAAAACAGGGACCACCTTTGGTGGGAAGGTAACAGCGTTCCATGTGCCTTCGGCATTTAGTCATGCCGGTCACATGACCATGGAGACGTCTTCGGACAGCACTGGCTCTTCGGGTTTGTAACGGAGATGAGGACCGCCCCTTAGAGCTGGAAATGACCACACACACACACACACACACACACACACACACACACACACACATTCTATGTATATATTCTCTCTATATATTATAAATATTCTAAATATAATATATAATAACCTTGGCATGGCTAATACAGGTAGTGGTTTATAAGGCCAAGTGCTATTGCTAGTCCTTGACTTATAACCATTGGTATTTGAAGTTACAAGGGCACTGAAAAAGTGACCTGACCATTTTTAACAGCTGCAGTGCTTCACTCAACAGCTGTGGCAAGAAAGGTTGTAAAATGGGGCAAAGCTCCCTTAACAACCGCCTCGCTTAGTAGTATAAATTTTGGGCTCAGTTGTGGTCGTAAGTCAAGGACTACCTGTATATATTGACTGACTTCCCACCTGAGGTCCTGAATTTCCCAGGACAAGCCACTATGGCCCTCTCTCCCTTACTCCAATTTTCCATTATTACCATATTTTTTGCACTGTAAGACACATTCTTCCCCATCAAAAGAAGTGGGTGGAAACATCTGTGCGTCTTATAGAGCAGAGGTCTCCAACCTTGGCAACTTTAAGACTTGTGGGCTTCAACTCCCAGAATTCTCCAGTCAGCATAGCTGGCTGAGGAATTCTGGGAGTTGAAGTCCACAAGTCTTAAAGTTGCCAAGGTTGGAGACCTCTGTTATAGAGCAAATGTTGCTGAAGCCCCGCCCACCCTTCGGCCCCCACCCTTTGGCCTCTGCCTCCAGCAGCAAACAGCAAACAACCTGGTCAGCTTCAGCACAGCCTGATTTAGCATGAGCAGCTGATTGGTGGTTGGATCAGCCTCCTGGAATACCACTGATCAGCTGTTCCAGACTGCAGGGAATCGCCGCCGCCCATTGCTGCCGCCGCCTATCACCACCTCTGCGTGCCCCATTTTCGTCCTCTGCGCGTCCCATTTTTTGGCCTCCGCACATCCCATTTTCAGCCCACCTATCGCCATGTGGCAGCAGCGATCAGCGGCGATCCCCTCTCCCTGGAGCGGGCCAAAAATGGGACACGCGGAGGCTGAAAATGGGGCACATGGAGGCAGCAAAGGCAGCGGCAACAATAGGCAGTGGCGATCCCTGCAGCCTGGAACAGCTGATTGGCGGTATTCCAGGAGGCTGATCCAACCACCAATCAGCTGCTCGTGCTAAATCAGGCTGTGCTGAAGGTGACCAGACTGTTTGCTGTTTGCTGCAAAGAAGGCAATTTGCTAGGAGGCCAAAAGCAGACCTCTTTTTTCTTGTTTTCCTCCCCCAAAGGCTAGGTGCATCTTATGGTCTGTAACAGGGGCCTCCAAACTCTGTCAAGGACCTTGGAGTACTCATCTCTAATGACCTAAGTGCTAGAGCCCACTGTAACTACATAGCCAAAAAGGCATTAAGAGTTGTTAACCTAATCCTACGTAGCTTTTTTTCTGGTAATATCACACTAGTAACTAGAGCATACAAAACATTTGCTAGACCAATACTTGAATACAGCTCATCAGTCTGGAACCCACATTATGTATCTGATATTAGCAGAGTTGAGAAAGTCCAAAAATATTTCACAAGAAGAGTTCTCCATTCCTCTACTTGTTGCAGAATGCCTTATGCCACCAGACTCGAAATTCTAGACCTAGAAAACCTAGAACTACGCCGCCTTCGGTCCTATCTAAGTATAGTATATAAAATCATACATTACAATGTCCTACCTGTCAATGAATACTTCAGCTTCAACCACAACAACACAAGAGCACACAATAGATACAAACTCAAGGTTAACCGCACCAAACTTGGTTGCAGGAAATCCGACTTCAGCAACAGAGTGGTCAATGTCTGGAACACTCTACCTGACTCTGTGGTTTCTTCCCCAAACCCCCAAAACTTTAACCTTAGACTGTCTACTATTGACCTCACCCCCTTCCTAAGAGGTCTGTAGGAGGCGTGCATATGCGCACCAACGTGCCTACCGTCCCTATCCTATTGTTTCTTTTTATTTTTCTTATATGTATCCATTTTATGTATTCATAACTATGTATATACTTATACCTATTATCTTGTAAGTGATTGACAAATCAAATAAATAAATGAAATAAAATAAATAAATAAGCTTGGCAACTTTAAGACTTGTGGACTTCAACTCCCAGAATTCTCCCAGAATAGCTGGCTGGAGAATTCTGGGAGTTGAAGTCTACAAGTCTTAAAGTTGCCAAATTTGGAGACCTCGTAGTCTGGAGCATCTTATAGTGCAAAAAAATACGGTGTTTCCTTTGTCCGGTGACTGCCTACCTTCTCTCTTTTGCCCTTTCCCTCTGAGCAGCTTCATGAGAAGTTTGACCATCTAAAGCGGACTCACCAAGATGAGAAGAAGAAGGTAGAAGACAAGAAGAAGGAACTCGAGGAGGAGCTGAACAACTTCCAAAAAAAGAAAGCAGCGGCTCAGCTATTACAATCACAGGGTCAGCAGGCCAGCTCTCAACCCACCAAGAAAGACAAGGACAAGAAAAAGTAAGCCGTTGTCCACGGTTGAGCTCAATGGGCTTCTGTTCCAGTGTGCTATCTTCTGTTGCATGTCTGTATTTGCTTCTTCCCATTATCAGACTGGAAACTGGGCTCCCCCACTTCTAAAACCCAGACTGATTTTTTTTTTTTTTGGTGAAACACTATTTTTCCAAGAGAAAAGAGGGACGGGGATGGGAGGGCATAGGGCTTCGACTTTATTTTTTTATATATACCTGAAATATTTTTTGACTTATTTTTTTTTTTCCGACGAGATGGGGAAGCAGAGACCAAAAGCCAAAAGCCACAAAATTGGCTTTCAATATACTGTACTAACAGAGTTTTGATAACTGACACAACACCCGTGAGCTGTTCGGTTCTCACTGTCTTCTCTGGTATAAAGTTCTTAAAAGTGTTTGCTAATTGTGCAGAACCCAAAGCAGGAGAAGTTGGTGCAGGTGTGACATCATCTTGGGTGTGGTAACAAGGGTGAAAGGTCTGATTCTGGACCTTCTTGAATTAGAATTACCCAGGTTTTGCTTTACCAACAGTTGAGGAAGAGAAAATGAATAGCTGGAGAGGGAAGGAAGGAAGGTGTGAACCTGTGGTCCAATCTCTTAATTTTATCTAATTATGGATTTTCTTGTGCCAAAGAGCAAGGAACATTATTTGTAATATCTCTGCCTACATTCCAAACTCTCTGTAGGGTGTTAATTAAATAATGAAGCACAACTTTAGGAAGCAGCACAACATTAATTAATCCTGTTAGATGCACGGTGATTTGGGAGGGGAATATAATTTGAGACTTTGGTGATGTGAGAAGGATCCATGTATTTGCTGTGGAAGTGGAACAAAATTTGGTAAGCAGAATCAGAGTGCCATACGTAGAACATCGGTGGATCTCCACGGTTGTAAAATTGAGTGTACAAGGTTCATTATGCCTTTCTCTGGAATAGAAGCCTATTTGAAACCTTCAAGATTGGACTGCCATTTGTTAGAAATGGTGTAGGATCTCCCGCTTGGGTGGGGGGGTTGGACTAGATGACCTACAAGGTCCCTTCCAACTCTGATTATCTGTTATCATCTGAAGCACTGATGCGAGGTTAGCTTCAAAGGAAGATGGAGTAAAGCATAACTGACCTGGTTTTGCATAGATAACAGGACATTCCCTCTGCATTTTCAGTGATTTTTCTCCTCCTGACAGCCAGCTCGACTTCATTTAGATTCTTCATACAGCCTTCTCCACATTTTAGATCAATGGTTTGTCAACCTTGGCAACTTGAAGCGGTGTGGACTTCAACTCCCAGAATTCCTCTGCCAGCATGCAGAATTTGGGGAGCTGAACTTCACTCATCTTCAAGATTTGCCAAGATTGAAAAGCGACGATTTAGCTCTATGGATCAACTCTTAGAATTCTTCGCAATGAACATGTTGGCTAGGAAATTCTGAGAGTTGTTGTCAAGGCATAATATTCCATGGAGGCATAATCAGAGTGGTTGAAAAAAAATCAACCATTTTGTGCAGTGGACATTGGGCAACCTAACTTGTCCCTAACAATGTGCTTTTTAAGACACTTTCCTCTTTACATTGGCGGTTCTGAAAGTCACAAAAGAACTGAAGGAGGGGATTGCCAATCGTAAATCAATCCGTCTGCCCCTAATCATGTTTTGAATCGGTTAACAGTTTTGAAGGGTGAGAGCATTCAGTGATGTATAAATAGCATCAATAAAGAAATACGTAGGTAACTGTACCTTTATAAAGTGTGGCTACAGGCATGACTTGAAGGAGCAATCTAATGTTCTTGAGATGTCATCTGAAAGAAGGTATTTCCTTTGCCGCAAGTGGCTTTTCTGGGTTGAGAAGGCACGGTTAGTTAACAACCTATAGCTGAGTTTGCCAACCAAGGCTCACATTCTTTGCCTTTCTGAGCCAATGTTGAGGTTCATGGGTTCCCACAAAATGGTAAAGGAAGCCAAAATGGCAGGCATAACTTTGCAAGCAAAGCTCCAGCTTCTTTGTAGATTTTCACATGAAAAGCAGACAGGGCATTGAATATTGATAGTTGTGGTTGCCATCTCGACTTTATGTCCCTGTGGATATTCCTCTTAGTAGCCAGAGGAAGCAGCAGTGAAGGTGATAAAATATTTGAATCAGAAGACTCTTAGCTGCCTAGTTTCCAACTTACGTTAACTCAACCGAAAAGCATTTTTGTATCCATTCCATTCTTTTTCTCTCAAAAGTCTCAAAACATGGATTAATTTTTCTTCCTACCATAAGTAGAATGTAATTAGGTGCTATCTTAAGATCTAGAAATTTTTCTAGGACAATTATAAATGTTTGTGGCTAGATAACATTTTTTTTTAAAGTATAATACTTCTTTGTAGGGATATATAAAGGGAGTCAGAATTGTTTTGCCAAATATTTTTGAAGTACGAAGGATGCTACTAATTTGTGACATTTCTATAAAATGTAAATACCTTCCAAGGTAATATAATACTTCCTCCATTTGTTGATTTAGATTCCCTGGAAGCTTATCCTCCCAGAAAAGTGTATGGTATTTAACAAGACATGATGGTTTGTTTTTTGCTGTGGCAGACTTCTCTCTGCTGTTAGGGGCCTTCAAAATTGCAAACTGTATAAAGAGCAAAACGAAATTTGTATTGATAGCATCTGTGATCAGCTCTGCTTTTCTAAGGAGCAGCAATGAATGTGTAGACGTGAACATTAACCATTTTTAAATGAAGGATTCTATTTTTGATAATGGCTGCACGTCAATGGTCGTGTGCAAACGTACACACTCGAGCAGTGTGCAAAATTGTGTGTGAAGTTCTACCTTTGTAGATTATGATTGTGTTCAAATGAAGGATTCTTTGATGGCACTGTTTCTCAAGGAAGAAGTTGTGCATATGTATGTATGTACACATAACAGCAGTGTGCAAAAAAACTTTTGAATTTCCACACTGCTGCTATGGACCGAATAGGGCTGGAACACTTCCAGTGAGGTCAGAATAATCGATATAAACATTATCTCTGATTCACATCGATTATGTTTTTGGTTGATGTATTTATGGGGAAATCCCAGGTTCAGTCCTATTTGCAAATAAAGAATTTAACGCAGGAGATTGTTTCAGCCTGAAAATTACTGCCACAATATTGCATGATTTCAGCGTACACTCAGATGTATCATGTTTGCGACTTCCCAGCCAATGTGAGCAACACCTCTGGTGGGTGACAATTTTTTTCATTTCCCGCACCTCTGGAGAATGATGTCAAGGAAACTCCAATAACTCATTTCAGCTTGGACCCTTTTGGTCGTCTTCTCCATCTCTCTCTTTTTTCCCCCTATTGCTAACAGTGTGCAAACAATCCATTCAGAAATTCTTGTTTGCAGAAACCATTGAAACCAACGGGAGGGCATGAGAAAGCTCTAATATCCATCCTATTCACTGAGACTTAATGAAGGAGAATCACTTGAAAGGTTAAAATTTGAGGTCTTGAAAGAATTTTAGCGTTCCAGCAGTGCTCCGGTCTTTAAAATTGGAGGATTTGCACCACCCTGGATATTGTTTTCTAGGACTGGTGGAGTCAATTAAGTCTTCACTAAGACTCCATGTGGCTTCATACTTGCATTCTTGGTAATATTATGAAAGTGGTTTCACCTACCTCCTTATAATACATTATTTTGACTTCTCGTTCTGACAAACTTCTCTGAAGTTTTTTAACTGTCTCTCATCAAAGGACAAAACCAGTCTGAAGTTTATAAGGGTCAAATATTCTGTAAGCTCAGAGCCACCTCTCTACAATTACATCTCATCTTCCAGAGCTGAAAACAGCCAGTGAAATATTGCTGTGGTTCCTTCATAACTCAGATCAAGCTAAGTGTTCCCTAACTTGTTTTCTGTACAAGACCGTTATTAGATATCAAAGCAGCCACTTAATTCCCTTATAATTTCCCACATCTCGCTAGCTGACACGGTCTTGGTGATCCTGGAAGTCGAAGTTCATTGACACACGTGACACCCCACAATAGTGTCTTTTCAAATAGCACCATCTCTTTTTCAAAAGAAAAATAATTTGCTTTGATCCAAGTCTAGATCTGGATTCCTGCTTCCTTGTTCGACTGCGCATTGAAAACACATCATTGTTTTGTGTAGTTGTGAACGACTCTTTCGGGGCTCAATCCGGTTTGCAAATAAAAGATAAAAAATAATATTTTGAGCTTGAATCTCTTAACTGAGCATTTTTTAAACTGCCATGGATCATAAAGAGCAGGGGTCCCCAAACTTGGCAACTTTAAGACTTGTGGACTTCAACTCTCAGAATTCCCCAGCCAGCTGGCTGGGGAATTCTGAGAGTTGATGTCCACAAGTCTTAAAGTTGCCAAATTTGGAGAGCTCTGATGAAGAGGATTCTCTTTGGGGAATGCAAATACTGTCTTAAAGAGAATATCTATATAAATTAATTATGCATCCATGCGCAGTTCCTATTCTTGCAGGATCTAGCTTTTCAAACAATTTGGTTCTTTCGTCAAGAAAAAAGTATTTTGAAACCTGGGTTTGGAAAGAATTTCTGAATATAATTCTGACAGTTCCACATGACCTGCATTTTTAAAAGTCCCCCTCAAACAAATCCCACAACAGGAAAATAACAAAGAAACAATTCTACCCAGAGACAGTCCTGTCCTGCAACTAGGAAGAGAAGGCTACCAGAGCAGATAATTTTATTATTACCCCACTGTAATTTTTTTTTCCCTGCAACAACATGAGGTCTGATTTTTAAAAACAAAATGGAAGTCTTGTAGACTTGTTGCAAGTCGGTAAAAGCCCTAATTGCAGGTACAATTTCATTTATATTCATGGAGTTCCCCCGTGTGGTTATAATCTCACATTGCACTTTACAAATGGAAAGAGCAGTTCACACATACCATGTGATTTGTGTTGGCCACATTCAACACGCTTAAAATTTGTTTCTGTGTTGATAGAAGCATCTTGCTAAGCAGCAATTTGAAACATCTTCTTTACATGGGCATCTAAACAAGCATCATTGTTAGGTCAGGTAGCAGAATGGCAGGTAGCTGCACCTAACTTGGATTTCCACAATTCATGGCTAAAATAGGATTAGTATTTGATTTTAGCTATTTCTAACAGGCTTGTGGACCACAAAAGGGGGGTGCGATGGTTCAGTGGTTAAAGAGCCCGAGTTTGAGTGTTGCTCAGTTCCTATTCCTGCCCCAGCTTCTGCCCCAGTTTTGAATCTAGCAGTTCAAAAGCATGCAAATGCAATAAATAGTTACCAATTTGTTGGGAAGGTAACAGCGTTCCATTCATGTCTACGGAGATTCTCAGTCATCCAGGTCATGGTTGTCCCAAAGCTGCTTCAGCAGCTTCTTGGATGAGAAGCAAAATGTCTTCAAAGAAAAACCAGAAAGTCCAGTTGCCTCTTGGAAAAAAAAAGCACCTTTGGGACAGTATTCCATGCACTTTTGGTATATAGCCATGCTGGCCATATGGCCATGGACAATGACCATGCTGGTTACCTTGACCAAGAAACAGAGATGAGAATTGTGCCCTAGTGTCAGACACAACTGGACAAGAAAACCTTCACTTTTTGTGCAACACAGAATCTTTATGGTGTATCCCTCATGCAAGGATCAATTTTGTTGGTGTCAAGAAACACGTTCTACTTCAGCATACGGGACTAAAGTGCCAGAGGCAAGGTGCTAACCAAGTTTTTTTTAAATCCTCGCAGGTGGATTGCTTTCAGATTCCTACAAAGAATTTCTTTCTGGCAAGCTACCTTTTCAAACAAAAACAAAAAACTGGTATTCTATATCAGAGGCTGATGAATGCCTTTCATCCTATTTACCATAGGATGCTTTCTTTAAGCAGGAAAGTGAAGAAAGGTTTGTTTGTGGCAGCCTAGTCTGGAGTTCTGCTCCTGAAAGTTTTTGTGTTTCCTTTTAAGGAACTGCTCCAATTTCCTTCCATAAAAATTGAAGCTTGAAGCTTTCTTGGTGACAAAATTACGGTGGCATGGCTGCAGTGTGACTTAAATCCATCAGCTAAGACTAACTTCACATCTAAATCCAATAGGTTACAGTGCAAATTGGACAGCTGAAATCTTTATACAGCATTGTTCAAAACAAAGCAGCATAGAGCAGGGGTCTCCAACCTTGGCAACTTTAAGACTTGTGGTCTTCAACTCCCAGAATTCCTCAGCCAGCAAAGCTGGCTGAGGAATTCTGGGGATTGAAGTCCACAAGTCTTAAAGTTGCTAAGGTTGGAGACCCCTGGTGTAAGAGCACAGGAACAGAATTATTTGTTGTTAAATTGGAGTTGTGTAAGAGTTTTCAAAGCTGAAGCAGACTTTGTTGTTCTGGTGTAAGACTATGCTTAGAATTTCCCAAGTTCAGTCTCCCAAGTTAAAGTATGTTAGAGAAAGACGTTTTGCTAATGACGTTGATAGATAATATTCTGGTTTAAATTGTGTGCTCATGTTAGAAATCTAAATAATTTGCAACTATAGTAAAACGCTTTGTGCATGGTGGAAACATACCACGAGAAACAAAGTAGATAAGAGTCAGATCTAGAATATGGAGAGAGATATCTTATTTGCAATATATTGTATGTGTGAAATTTCAATAAATACGACTCATAAAATGCTGTTGGCAGGCAAACGGTTTTCAGTGGTTACACGTTTGAGAAAGGAAACCTTGCAAATTTGGCTTTTTAACTCCATTGATTTAAATTGAATTCAACTGTCTTGTGAAATCTAGGGAAAGAATAAAGATTCCTGCTTGTGAAGTTCTGAGGTTCTTTGGGGGTTAAACTAGAAGAACAGATATTTTGGCTTAACTCCCAATCTGGATCATAAATCACATTTAAAATTCTGTTTGGCCACTCATAAACCAGGAAATTATTTCACCTGAAATCATTTGCTCCCTTAGATAGTGAATTATAAACAAAGAAAGTTCCAAGCTGGTCCAATAGCGGGAAAATATTTTTAATACTTCCAACTACTCCAGGCAATAGGAATGACATTTTTAATTTCATGAAAAAGCAGCGTTTAAGAGACACATACATTCAGAAATAAGCCACTTTCTCCGTACTTTACTTTTCCCCCCTTGCATCATAGATTAGATATCATTATTTCAAATATTCATTTCTGTCCCATCAGAGAATCACTGATTTAATAGGAACAGACTACTGGTTTTATTAGAAACTACACCCAATCATAAAAAATACCAGGAAGAGGGATTTTTTCCCCCTAGATTAGACTGCCTATGCAAAGAGGTGTTTTTTCTTCTTCTATAGAGCATTGAATTTTTGTTACAGCCCTGGAATAGTTTATTTTCTAGCTACTATAAAAGAGATTGACAAGCTCTTGCAATATATATTGTTTAGCTTTGATTTAAAATACAGTAGCTTTTGTTTAACTCAGGGAATGATGTAGCATGTCCAATTCAGAATATAATTAAAAATTATTTCCACCACATCCAGTGGCTGAGTTCTTCAGTGTTATTTAATCTATTTTGCTCAGGTGCCTTTGATCCAAAATACAGAGTATTGCCCAGAAGTACCTATTTGCCTGTTAACATTAATGCTTTCTAAATTCCATTTTAAAGTCCAGGGTCTGCATGGACTTACGTTATCTGTCATAGCTTTTGCATTCTTGCAAAACAGGGAATCCCCAAGTAGGTGTGTTGATATGTCCAAAGTTGTGTTCAACAAATCTGGGTGAATACTGCATTCAATTTATGGTCATACCAGGATACAGCAACTTCAAAATACGTTTTGCGTGGTAGGGAGTAACTCAAGTTAAATTGATCCCTGGAGCACAGTTGGAAAAAACATCTGTCTGAGAATTTTTACCTAGAAAGCTGCTTTAATTGTATTTGCACAAAATGGGAGAAATGAAAAAATTCTGACAGAAGAGGAAATAATTAAGAAAATAATGGAATGTTCAGAAACGAGTAGATTAACAATGGCGATTAGAGAACAAGAAGAAAAAGACTATTATAAAATTTGGAATCTATTTTATGAATGGTTGGATAGAAGAGTAAAGAATTGAATTATGTACCTATAGTATAACATGCTGTTACTGATTAATAGATGAGCTAGATAGAGTAAGAAAATGAACTTGAAATATATTATTGAAAGTTAAGGACTTAAAAGTTAAGGATAATAAGTGACAAATGTGATATGAAATATTGATAAGAACAATTATAAACATATACTAGTTAAATATGTATGATATTATTTTGTGCACGAAGAAATATGTACTCAACTGACACACTGGAACAGAAAGAAGGTTTTATACTTGTTTTTGTTGTGATAAATTTTTTTTAAAAAATTTAAAAAATAAATAAACTGACCTAGTTTGGACATCATACTGCACTTCGTTTTAAGTGCAAACTGTTGAAAATAATCTCAGCCATAAACATTTTGATTTTCAAGCTGGTGCAGTCAGTTTAAAAACAAAGCCAAACTCCTGATGGTTTAGTCAAGCAGAGGTTTCCAAACTTGGCAACTTTTAAGACTTGGCAACTTTAAGCTATGCTAGCTGAGGAATTCTGGGAGTTGAAGTCCACGAGTCTTAAAGTTGCCAAGTTTGGGGACCCCTGGTTTAGTGGCAATGTGAACAATCGAGCAGTTAAGTAAGGCTGCAGATCCATTTGGCTGTTCTCCGGTGTTGGAAGCGTCTGTTTTTCCGAGTTTTAACCATACAAAGATCAATCATTACCAGTCAATCAAAACAACTCTGCTTTGGGACTTTCTCATTTCTCAGTGAAAGTGCTAATCTGTAAACAGCTGGGAAATTTGGGTTGCGGTTTTGTATCCTTTGCACAAGATCTTTCCTGCCATCAAGACGAGCACGGGGAGGAGGGAGCAATGTGTGGTTTGGCTTCCTTTTTATTTTACCTTCCGTAATGATTCCTTTGCCTTGGTCTGCGCCATGAAGTGAGAAACCAATGTCAACGCTTCCTTTCCCCCGGCCCCCAATTGTTCCCCCTCCCTTTATTTTCCCCCTCCTTTTGAGTTGCTATTATTTCTAACATTTCTATTTTCGTGTTTGTTTTTTAATTTGCAGTTCAAGCTTCACATAAAGGCTGCCAAGGATGTTCCTGCATTCCCCTGCTTTTGCAGTCATGTGTTTCGGCCATCTTATATCTATTCCTCTTAAACACAAATCCTTCTGGTTAGTGTTAGTATTAAGAGGGCAGGGAGGGGTGAAGCGAGAGCCTTCTCCTTCCTCTTCCTTCCTCCTCCTCCTCTTCTCCTTTCTTCTTCCTCTTCCTCCTCTTCTCCTTCCCTCTTCCTCTTCGTTCTCTTCCTCTCCTCCTCCTCCTTCTCTTCTTCTCCTCTTTCTCTTCTTTCTCTTCCCCTCCTTCTCCTCCTCTTCTTCTCCCCTTCTTCTCTTTCTCCTCCTCTTCCTTCTTCTTCTCCTCCCCCCTTCCTCCTCCTCTTCTCCTTCCTCCTCCTCCTCTTCTTCCTTCCTTCCTTCCTTCCTTCCTTCCTTCCTTCCTTCCTTCAAAGGCCAGCAATGGTGATGTTCTTTAAAACAGGTGAAGGGATCAAGACCAAAGAGTTCATGAATTGGGTTTAGGGCTGTCAGCAGGGAGGGAGTCAAAAAATCAAGAGAACCACCACAACCGTCCATTCAGAGTCCCTGTCCTTGTATTTTTTTTACATCCATCACAATTCTCATAAAGAGATGACAGGGCTTCAGTCAACGGTTGTGATCACCATGTTGATGTTGTTTGGACATACAGGGAGTCCCCGACTTACGACCACCATGGAACCACCCAAAAATTTCTGTTGCTAAGCGAGATAGTTGTTAAGTGAGTTTTGCCCCCTTTTTCCGACCTTTCTTGCCACCATGGTTAAGTGAATTGCTGCAGTTGATAAGTTAGTAACCCGGTTGTTAAGTGAATCTGGCTTTCCCCATTGACATTGCTTGTCAGAAGGTTGCAAAAGGGGACCCCGTGACCTTGGGACATAGCCAAGGTCGTAAGTGTGAACCAGTCGCCAAGCATCTGAATATTGATCAGGTGATCATGGGGATGGTGCCATGATTCTAACTTTTTCAGTGCCGTTGTAGTTTTGAACGGTCACTAAATGAACTGTTGTAAGTTGAGGAGTACCTGCACATCCATGGGAGATTTCCCTATTGACTGAAACATGGTGGCTGATGAATATTTTTATTGGCAGAATTGGCCCCTTTCTTTCTTGCAACAGCCTATTGAGGGGCAGGGAGGACCAAAACCGAGTCCTTGACTATCCTAATATTTTAACAGAAAGTGACAAATTAATCTGGGACTCCCATTGAAGTCGATGGGATTGTCTTCTGAATTCACCTATGAAGGATCGCATGAGCCTTAATTTTTTCTTAATTCCCATTAAAACCACTTGTATTTTACAATTTTGATTGTGCCTTGATTTTCTTCTTGTCTTTAGGGTTTTAGACATGTAATATTCTTCTGTAGCTTCAGTTTGTCCCACATTTTTCTCAATAAGGAACTTATTTTTAGAAAGCCATCCTTGTCATTATATTTGCCCTGGCTTTTTGTACCCCCAAAAAACCCTTCTATCTGTTTTTTCTAAACCTAGCATCAATGAAAATAATTCCAGTCTTTGAATAAACTGCATGAATTATGTCCTTCCAAAAGCCTCCAAGATATTGCAAAGATCTAGCATGGAAGTATTGCCGATTTTCTCTAGAACTCTCCAGGATAATTTCAATTTCAATTACAAATACATAGATGTATTTGTAAATAAATATAGATGTATACTCATCTATTTCACCAAGCCGGTCTGGCCTAGGGTTCTTTTAGGGTTTTTAATCTGGTTTTATCTGGTTTTTAGTCTTTTTAATCCCTTTTTATATGTTTTTATCTTTCAGCCATTATATTTGATTTTTAATTGATCTTAATTTTGTATTGTTGTTGCATTTTTATCGGCTGTACACTGCCCTGAGTCCTGTCCGGGAAAGAGGGCGGTATATAAGTTTAATAAAATAAAATAAATAAATGAATAAATATTTTCTTGTCTCTCTAGAGAAAAATACAGGCTAAACTCAGTTAGGTTGCCAAGTCTCATTCTGTCGTTGAGGAATCCCAGAATCAGAGTGCAAATGCCTAATAAGAAAATCATCCTTATGTCCTACAGCAGTGTGGCAGAAAAATTTAGGCAGACCAGTTCTTGGGAGTGTCACTTGTACATTCATTTTGGTTGTCACAAGTCTCCTTGAGACCCAACCTTAAGGTCTCAGGCTCAGATCTTTGAATAGTGATTCCATTCATGAGTCAGTGCAACCATCAAAGATCAGTACGTATCTCTGACTTTGCTTAGAGTTTGTAGTGGAATTTTCAACAAGGAACAAAGCATATTTCTTCCTTCTGATTCTCATCAAGAAGACTTACATGCTTGTAAACATTTTAAGGACCAGTAGCCTGGAGGTATACCAAAAAAACAAAAAAAAATCCATGAAGGAACTCGTTTGTACGTCTTAATCCCAACTTGTGATCACCAGATGCCCAGTGAGGAACAATAAGGACTTTTAAACCTTACATGAAAGCTATGCCCTTCTGTTCTACTTTCATCAAGCCCTATCCAAGCCAGTGCTTCTTCTAGGAAGAACTGTGAGGTGATAGAAAAACTAGGAATTTATTGCATGTTATTTTCTGATTTGCATGGCTTTCCACTGGCATAATATTTTTTTAATTTCCCTGGGTGCTATTACATGGGCCTCCTGCTTCTTAACCCAACAGGTTGATTTTTTTTTTCTTCTGTAACCAAAGAGCTCTGGGGAAGTCATAAAACTAACAAATGCAACCTATATCCAATGCAGAGTTGCAGTATTTTTTTAAATTGATTATTGATTCCATTTTGGTTTCTTCAGCTAAGGCAGTATTTCCAACCTGAGCCATTTTAAGATGTGTGGACTTCGACTCCCAGAATGCTGGCTGAGGTATTCTGGGAATTGAAGTCCACATGGTCTTAAAATGGCTCAAGTTGGAAAACACTAACCTAAGGAAACAATAGGGCATCAAGAAATTTCCTTGCAAAAGACTCTGGAATTCTAAAGTTTCCAAAATCAAAGGGTATCTGAACGAATTAATTAACTGCCTATTCGGAAAAAGAGAAACACAATCAGTAGAGATCAAACTTAATGGGATAATGGATATTTAGTGCTATGCCTGGCCACCTGACTTTAAGCTAATAGCACTATATACCTTTAATGAATGTCAAAGGAAGTGTTTCATACAATTTTTTTTAAAAAAATCTTGTCAAGTCTAGAAAGTATGCAGAAATCTTTTCCAACTGCTGTCCTCTAATTAAAGGAGATATCAAAGTTTCTAGTACAACAACCTGCTGAAATGATAAATGACCCCATGAACAAAATAGATGACTTCCTTGTGGTTAATATTGGTAAAAAATGCACTTTTAATACTTATTTTTTTTAAACTACAGCCAATAAAATGGTAGAACAGTATATTATAAAACAGAACTCATTTGCTGAATTTTTTAAAGGTCCCAGTCATATTCAAAACAATTTCTAATAAGGATAAGCTTGCCTACTGTTGCATGAATCCTAAAATCTGGATTTCATCTTTGTGACACTGTCTACTGTATGTGAAAACCTTGTTCATTTCAATTGTTTTAAACCACAAAATAAATTACCCTTCAATCCAAGCAAGTGACAACACTTCACTGTTGCTTGGACATAATAGTCTTTAAAAGAGACATTTAAACTTTTTCAAAAATAAGTAGACATGCAAGCATAAGAAAGACCATTTCAAAATAATGTTCTGTGGCATTTAAATGGTGCAATGTTACTGGGAGTTTGCAGAATCTTTATGCCGCTACTAAGAAAAGGGAGCAAGTAGAAAGAAGATTTGTAAGCTTAGTACAGGGATCCCCAAACCTGGCAACTTTAAGACTTGTGGACTTCAACTCCCAGAATTCTCCAGCCAGCTGGCTGGAGAATTCTGGAAGTTGAAGTCCACAAGTTTTAAAGTTGCTGGAGAATTCTGGGAGTTGAAGTCTACAAGTCTTAAAAGTTGCCAAGTTTGGAGACCTCTGGCTTAGTAATACTCAAAAGTGTGAATTTGCCTGCCAGAGTTTGAGAATCTTTTCTTCAGTGAGTTGAAATGACACCTGTCACAATCCACAGGTAACATTGGTGAAATTGATGCTGGATATGAATTCTGGGAATTGTCCCAACTAGCTAGACAGCATTAGGTTGATTAAGGGTGATCTAAATTTTCTGGTTTCTTGTAACTTCAGACAATGATGGGAATCTTGGTTTGGCAGATGGACATCTTGGCATACTGATTAAAACTGCGTTTTTCCAAGGGGTTCTGAGAAAAAAACAAAGCTATGAGTATTGAGGCAGGTGAAAACCTGTGAAAACTTTCAGTGTAAACTTCGGATGAGGAAAGAAGGAAGCTCTTTTGCCCAGATGCATTTTTACTTTCATCATTGTTAAATGGCGAGTGCCAGCAGAGTTGAATGTACAAATAAAATGTATCTTCTGTTTTTAAGTTCTGCAAAGATGAAGTGTTGAATTATTTCTGTTCTTCCATGCTGGATAAAATTATTTTCCTTTCTGATATATTCCAAGAGGTGACTTTTGTTTAGCTTCTTGGCTTCTGAATCTCTTTGTTTTCAGCTGATGTCCTACCAACTTTGTCTCGGCATCTAACTGAGTACTCTCCTATTTCTTGCCTTTTAAAACCGCTTTTTGAATACATACCAGTCCGCTGAGTCTTTGCTCACTTTTTGCACTCCATTGCTTCTCTTTTCCAACAGTTGAGATGGATTTTAAGGTTATCTTGCTCTTCCCTAATGCAAAAACATGGAGCTTGATCTTTCTTCAACTAAACATGTTTTTTTTTTTTTTTGGGGGGGGGGGGGGGGAGTAATAGACTAAGCATGGAATTGAGCTATCACAAAACGTAAACAGATAGAATATATTCCTCAAAATTGGTCACTTTAAGCTGTATGGATTCCCACTCCCAGAATTCCCCAGCCAAGCTGGCTAACTGGCTGGCTGGAGGATTATGGGAGTTGAAGTCCATACAGCTTGAAGTGGCAAAGGTTGACGAACACCAGGCTAGAGAACACTGCTAAAAAGCTTCTACGATGAACAATTGCAGGAACTGGGCATGGCTAGTCTAGTGAAGAGAAGGACCAGGGGAGACAGGATAGCCAGTCTTTCAATATTTGAGGGGCTTGCCACAGAGAGGAAGGAGTCAAACTATTTTCCAAAGTCCCTGAAGGCCAAACAATAGATGGAAGCTGATGAAGGAGAGATTCAACCTAGAAATAAGGAGACCTTTTCTGACAGTGAGAACAATCAACCCATGGAACAGAAGTTCCCCTCGGAGGTTGTGGGAACTTCGTCACTGGAGGCTTTCAAGAAGAGACTGGACTGCCCTCTGTCAGAAATGGTGTAGGGTCTCCCGTTTGGGTGGGGGGTTGGACTAGATGACCTACAAGGTCCCCTCCAACTCTGTTAATCTGTATCTATCAATCTATCTCTGCTGGTAGACCTTAACTTTTCCCAGACTTGAAAACCGGAGCCAGTTTCCTAACCATGCCCTGTTCAACGCCTTTTGTGCAATTATCTGGCGCTTGAGTGCATTGTTATGGTGTGTTTCTGTGAGCTGTGTCTGTCTGTGTCCTATTTTTCATTGGCTTCCGTGCCTGCTGAATTTGTTCTTCTCCTGCTTAGTTTCGTGGAACTTGTGTGACATCCCAGTGCACATGCACACTGGTTGGGGGAGTTGTAGACAACTGTGGGTTAAAGATGTACTTTTTGCCTGTGTGGGAAGCTTAACGGGCCAGCCAGTCTTCCATGATATCCTTCTAAGCCGTCCCGGGAACGTGTTCAATGAGTTAAAAATTAGCAGGAAGGTGATGAAAATGGTGCCCTCGCTTAGTGGAGAGAACCTCACCGGCATAAGGGCCCTGACCCTCTCTCCAATTGAAATTGGGATGGAAAAACAATTAGGTTAGTCTATAAACAAGAGGGACGCGGTGGCTCAGTGGCTAAGACGCAGAGCTTGTTGATCAGAAAGGTCGGCAGTTCGGTGGTTCGAATCCCTAGCGCTGCGTAACGGAGTGAGCTCCCGTTCCTTGTCCCAGCTTCTGCCAACCTAACAGTTCAAAAGCCTGTAAAAAGGCAAGTAGAAAAATAGGTGGGAAGGTAAGAGCGTTCCATGTGCCCTTGGTGTTTAGTCATGCTGGCCACATGACCACGGAGATGTCTTCGGACAGCGCTGGCTCTTCGGCTTTGTAATGGACATAAGCACCGCTCCCTAGAGCCGGAAACATCTAGCACGTAGGTGCAAGGGGAACCTTTACCTTATAAACAAACAGACCTGTCCCCCCACTTACTTAACCATCATTAAGTAAGGAAATAACTGCTAATTATCAACCCTCAGCAAAGTGTCAGGATATTGAATGTAGTAGCTGGAGCAGTAAACTGTACAATAGGCCAGAACCCCACAGTTATACAGGTCGTCCTAGACCAGCGGTAGGGAACCTTGGCTCTTTTATCACTGATGGACTTCAACTCCCAGAATTCCTGAGTGAGCCATAAAAGTTTCCCCATCCCTGGCCTAGTGGTTTTTCAGTTGTGAGGGAAATCAATTTTTGACTTGAATGGGACTGTTTAATATACAAATGTAGGACATATAAAGAATATTGATCATTCAAGTCAAAAATTAGGACATTTGTATATTGAACAATCCCATTCAAATCAAAAATTGATTTCCCTCACAACTGAAAAACCAGTAGGTCAGGGATGGGGAACTTTTTATAGCTCATTCAGGAATTCTGGGAGTTGAAGTCCATAAGTGATAAAAGAGCCAAGGTTCCCTACCACTGTCCTAGACTTACGTTTCTGTTGTTAAGTGAGACATTGGCTAAGTGAGTTTTGCCCTGTTTTACGGTTTCCCTTGCCCCGTTTGTTAAGTGAATCATTCCGGTTCTTAAATGAATAACACGATTGTTAAGTGAATCCAGCCTCCCCATTGGAAGAGAATTTGCTTGTCAGAAGGTTGCAGAAGGGTCATAAATATGAACCAGTTGCCAGGCGTCTAAATTTTGATTTCCATGTGTGTAAGAGGCAGGCATGTGCAGGAAACCATCCACTCTTCCCCCACCCCTGGTGCCAGTCCACAGAACCAGAAAGGTTGGGGACCGCTGCAGTAAGTGATAGAAAATGGGAGGCCGTGTCTCTTATTTTTAACCCTTTGCTGATTAGGAAACCAAATAACAACGAGGATCTTGTCCTGCTTTATGGCTCTCTCTGGGCTATGTGTAGTTCGTTGACTTCTGCCCTTGCGTTTTCCTTTCTGCATCTATTCTGCCTTTCTTCACAGTAACCCTTGGCTGTGCACAGAATAATGCCCCTCCTCACCACTTTTGGGATGTGCTTTCACTCTGCATGTAAGTACAGCTTGAGAAGAAAAAGTTTTGTCTGTTTTTGGAGGGAGCTTACAGGCATAATGAGTATGGTTCAAAATAATGTCTTTTGGCCAAGATAAACGAGCATGTCTTAACTGGAACATAAAACACACCGACTCCACTCCAGGAGCTGATCAGATTTCAGCCCCTTTGAGACCAAAGGCACAGCTCAGTCACAGAAAAAAACTTCAGTGGGAAATTAAAAATAACAAACCAAATTTATACAGCAGCAAATAGATCTGGTCTACTTCATTCCCCATTACCTATGCTTACCCTGGAAAATTCCCCGCACCATAAACTTTCTAATTTTGAAATAAATTAAGTAAATTTCAGTTTATTGCCTGGATTTCAATTGGTTCAGAGAGAAATTCCATCTAGAGCCATTGCAACTTCATTCTTTCCTTGGTTTAACCCAAAGCATTTTGCATTATAGTGGGAAATCCCTTAAAGCAGCGTTGGCCTGTTAATTCAGTTTCCAGATAGGTTTCAATAAACAACCCTTGAAACACAATGCTACATATTTTAATACTAACTAGGTTATTGGATACTGACAGAATTAGGGGAGGGGTGTATTAGTGTGTGTGTGTATAAATAAAAGGGGGAGAAAGATTCAGACATTCACTCAACTATTTTAAGGGTTAAGTATTTCAAGTGCCAGAATATAGAAATCAAATTTCAGATATTTCATACTTGTTCTGTACTGAAGCTAATCTTTTAAAAATCATACAGGGCTGATTTCATTCATGCACAGCAATAGGAGATAGTTCGCTACAATTTGATGGTTTATTGCATAAACTACAGTTATATTTGTACAACACGACTAAACCCAAGCAAAACAAATCTTCATCATGGCTTCCTGTGCTATGAGAATTCAGCCAAATGCTAAGTTTAGTTTAGTTTGCTTTATTGTCATTGCACCTCGTACAACAAAATCAAACACCATATTCTGTGCACATCATGACCATGAAAATAAACACAAACACACATCTTTTACACTCCACGTTGAAAACCCCTGATATTGTTTTAATATTGCACTATGCAGTAGAATTCAAAAGAGCTACTGCCCTAGGATAAAAGCTGTTTTTCAGCCTAATTGTCCTTGTTTTTATTTTCCTGTACCGTCTGCCAGATGGTAAAAGAACAAAAAAAGGGTGCCCAGGATGAGATGGATCTTTAAGGATGTTTTGAACTTTCTTTAGGCAGTGGGAGGTATAAAGCTCTTCCAGAAAGGGGAGAGGGCAACCCATGATCCTCTGGGCAATGACGTTAACCCTCTGGAGTGCTTTCCTATTTGCCACTGTGCAATTGGCAAACCATCCACAGGTGCAGTAAGTTAAGATGCTCTCTATGGTGCAGCGGTAGAAGGTCACCAGCAGTTTTTCATTCAGTGGTTGTTTCCTGAGAAGTCACCGGTAGTATAATCTCTGCTGGGCCCTTTTGCCCAGGGCTGCAATATGAGCACCCTAGGTCAGGTCTTCTTTTAGGGTAACACCCAGAAATTTAAAACTGGCCACTTGCTCCACTCTTCAAGAAAAAGCTTGAAGAGAAGATAGTGGTACCTAGCCTCTAAAATCTAATGCTTAAAGTGAATACTTCATAGCAAGATCAATTTGGGTTTGCAACCCTGAGAGGTATGATTGATAACTCATGAAATTGGGGGAAAAAAATGAAGCACTAGAATCTGTTCTTCGATAGGACTTAGTGGAATCTCGATTGCTTCTTTCTTATGGGTTTCTTTAGATCACCAACACCATACAATGACTCCTCCAGAGTTGGTTGTCTGTTGTATGTGACCATGCTGTGGGATGAACTACAGCTTGTCCTCTACTTACGACCACAACTGAATCCAAAATTTCTGTTGCTAAGTGAGACCTATGTGAAGTGAACTTTTGCCCCATTTTACAACTTTTCTGGCCACAGTTATTAAATGAATCACGATGGTTGTTAAGCTAGTAACCTGGTTGTTAAGTGAATCTGGCTTTTCCCCATCAAGTTTGCTTGTCAGAAGGTCGCAAAAGGGAATCCCATGACCCCAGGACACTGCAACTGTCATAAATAGGGATCAATTGTCAAGCGTCTGAACTTGGATTACACTACCACAGGGATGCTGCAAGGGTTGTAAGTCTGAAAAACGGTCCTAAGTCACTTTTTGCAGTCCGTTGTAATGTTGAACGGTCAATAAATGAACCGTTGTAAATCGAGGACTACCTGTATACACCAGAAATGCAGGAAAATGAAAATGGAATCCAGTCATGGTATGTTAAAAGACATGGTTTGATAGTGAGATTGTATATGCTCACTGCACAGCTGGATCATATACAAGCAGGGGTGGTGAATCATGGCCCTTTTATGACTTGTGGACTTCAATTCCCAGAATTCCTGAGCCAATTCTGGGAGTTGAAGTCCACAAGTCTTAAAGGGACCATCATTTACTACCTCTGATCTAAAACTACCTTAGCATTTCCCTCAATATAGAATATAGACTTTACTTCAGTGGTGGGTTTCAAGTATTTTTATCATCGGATCTGTGGGTGTAGCTTGGTGGGTGTGCTTTGCACACATCAAACATGCGCTTTGCATACGCACAGAGGGTTTGCTATTGACTCCTGCAATCCTGCACCTTCCCTATGTCTTCAACAGCTGGTTGCCACGCAAAGCAGCTGAGCTTGAAAACCAGGAAATAAATGTCTGAATGGAGCCCAGGCTGATGGGCCCAGCAGCTGATCATCCGAGCAAACCGGTTGGCTCACAGACAATCTTTGGAGCTACCAGTTCAGCCAAACCGGTAGAATACACCACTGCTCTGCTTACTTAGTCCTATGTCTAATTTCTCCTGTCCTCCTAAAAGCCCTTGAAATGCTATTTACACTTCAGTCCCATGGAGTCTAAACTATGACACCCAGATATGGGTGTCTCCAAAAAGGACAGTTACCAGGACAGAAAACAAACTAAGCATAATTAGGTAGGTAGGAGATAAAAGTGTCTTCAAAATATTTATTATTTTTTTATTTTTATTTTATATATACAACAATTCCATTCCATTTCAACGGTGTGTCAATCAGGTACATATTTTATATGCTTACAGTTTATAATTAATATTATTCTTAAGAATACAACAATATAACAATAATCTTATTTTCATATAAGTAATATCCAATATATCTGTTTTACAATCTTCTCTTGTTACTTTATATATACATTTAATCCATTTTAATTTATTTTATTTTCTATCCATTGGTAAAATAAATCCCGTACTAAAGTGTCTTCAAAATATTGAAGTTGAAATAGTACAAATTTGGACTTACCTAGGATATGATCTCCGCAGTGAACCAACTTAACAGGAAATACTAATTGTGGGCTAGTAGGCATTGCCACTTTAGTGGGATCCTGTCAAATGGCATCAAAATTTATCCTGATTAATGAATTCATAAGCAAATAGACAAATCAGACATGGTGTCCATAGGCACAACTTCCAAGAAGAAAAGGAAAAATGAATGTAGAGATGATGAAACATCTCCCAGGAATTCGTCAGCTTCAAGGGCTAATTGTTTGAATGGGCACAACACATCCAAAATAAGATACATCTTCCAATTCCCAGAATTCTTTGTGATAGACAGCCTCGAACAAGGGGTTCTGGGGTTTGAAGTAGCTTCAACATGGACCAGATGGCTTCAGTGGGGCTGAAAATCTTTGATCCAAGTCCTTTCTCCTGATTGATTAGAGATCTGCTAGTAAATACTACATTTTGTAAACATTGGTGTACTTGTGAGCTTGTGTTGTTTCTGAACATGTGAATTGTATGTGTAACTTATTCTTTGGAATTGTATTGTTTTTCCTATCTATAACTTTGCCTCAAAAAATGGAATCAAAATCACAGCTATATTTACAGTCTTATCTATCTATAACTGTATAGCTTGGAGCTTTGTAGTGTATTTTGATACTTATATGAAGGTTTATGTTTTACCTCTTTCTCCCAGCTTATTGAAAAATAAAACTGTGAACAACAGTAGGAATATATTGCTTCTATACTTCTATTTTTGTGAGGTTTTTTTTTTTTTTAAGTTTTACACAACAGCCTTGAAGCTTTTTAGGTCTAGCTTGTTTATTAACTTCCTATTTTGAAAATATCCTGTTTTTACCAGAATGAATTTGTAACTAATTTACTATTATGTATCTGTTCATTAGACTTTTGTTACCAATGTGGGAAAAAAAAAAAATCTTCATTTTTTTTCCAAAATACACTAATGCTGGGAATCTTCTGCATTTGAAGAAGAGGGGCTTTTTGTATATGTTCTTAAATGTCCATTTCACAAGAGCCTGAACATCTAAAGTGGGAAGGAGAAAATACATTTAAAGAGGGGTGGAATCCCCAACCAAGTAATTAACATTGTTTTATGTGTATGTGCTTTCTTTTAAACAAAGGATGATTTGATTTTTTGATGTATTATTCAATATTTGTATGGGTTGGGAATGGGGAGGGAACCAGACAACAAAATAATTGATGGATTTTGCATTTATTTTTCCCATTTTTCTTTGAAAACACACACACACGTTTTTGTTTCACTCTGTTTTCCCAATAGTTTACAGATTTCACGTATCATCTTGTGCTCCTTTGTTCAAGTAAGAGCATTCTGGCAAGGTTCCAACATTCTGCTTCATGTTTTCATGTGTTGGGCTTATATATTCAGGTCTAGTTCGGGCCCTGTGAATTTCCTCGCCTCAAGAGCCAAGGCATTTTGGACAGCACGAAAGGGCCGTTGACATAATGGCAGCCCAGGTTGTCACCCGATTATAGGAATAACCATTTATTTCCCCTGTCCCAGATCAAATGGAGAACAGAAATAAAATGTCCTGAAGTAAAATGTCAGTTTGCTGGCTTTAGTTTCTTTGGGAGGATGAAAGTTTCAATAGTAGTAGACCATTTGGTCTAGTGCAGGGGTCAGCAACCTTAAAACACTGAAAGAGCCACGAAGGTCCTAACCCTGTGATGGCGAACCTATAGCATGTGTGCCAGAAGTGGCACGCAGAGTCCTCTCGGTGGGCACACACACCGTTGCCAGCTGGTCTTCGTGGGCGCCAGAGCGTGTGAAATTGGCCCAAAAAACAGCCTGAAAATGGCCCCAAAAAACGGCCTGAAAACAGCCCCAAAAGCGACAAAAACACAACAAAAGAAAAAAGGCAGGTGCGCACCAGCCAGCTGGTTTTTGAGTTTCCAGCGTTCTGGCACATGCACATGCACATTCCGGTTTGGGCACTCGATGCCAAAAAGGTTCACCATCACTATCCTAACCGGAAGCCCTCCATTCAATTCTGGAGCCGACTGGAAGTCCGATTCCACACCACCATAGAGTCTCCTCCTAGCATGGCATCCTTTTTCCTCTACCTGTCCTAACTGAAAGCCCTATCAATTGTGAAGCCGACTGGAAAACCCGCCCCTTGCCATATAGAGTCTTCTCCTGGCGTGTTGGGCTTCCCCCCCCTCCCAAAATCAGAGAGCTCCTCAAAATTGTGGCACCAACTGGCAACAGGGAGCCTCAACACGGGGATGGAAGAGCCACATGTGGCTCTAGAGCCACAGGTTGCCGACTCCTGGTCTAGTGCTTAAGGCACCCAGCTAGAAAGCTGGAGACAGTGAATTCTAGTTCCACCCTAGGCATGAAAGTCAGCTGGGTGATTTTGGGCCAGTCAAAATCAGGAGGTGGTGAGTTCTAGTCCCACTTTAGGCATGGAGGCCAGTCATTCGCTCAACCCAATTCAGCTCACAAGGTTCTGGAAATAGGAGAAGGAAGGAATGTTGGATATGTTTGCCACCTTCAGTTATTTCTAAAAATAATAAAGGTGCGATACAATTTTTAAAAAATGTACGCAGATCCCAGTAGCTAGACTTGACTGTACCATCCTATTTCTCATGTCTTCATTCACACTCTTACTTTGGAAAACAAACAATGGCGTGTTTATTTTTCTGTTATGTTATACTTTCCCTTTCTTTGTATTCTGAACCTTTTTTCCTTTTTCTTCTCTTTTTCTGTAGCTTCTTCTTTATGTAGCTGTCAGTCACCTTGCCAAGTTCCACTTCCCTTCTCCTAAAGGACTATAAGCGCGTTAGAAGAACCAGCAGGGCCTCTCTCACACACCCCCAATTGGGAGACAAGTTACCTCATTCCTTCCATCACCTCTGCCTTTGTGGTCTTTCAATATTAACCTGTTGGGCTCTTTGCGGTTCACGTCTTTGACAAGTCTCGGTCCACTTCCAGACTTTTCACGCCTGCCCAGATTGATTAGGCAGAAAGGGGGCAGAGAGAACTTGGGCACCATTCTAGTTTGTTGCACTGAGGAACTTTCTAGAATCTCCTTTGAGGGGGTGATGCAAGGAGAAAGGACTCCTGAAGTGGACCTGCAGATGTGTGTGTGTGCGTGCGTGCGTGTGTGTCTATGCATGTCAGAGGGTTGGGTGTGTTTATATGCAAACTCCAGATACTGCTGAAGTATCTTACTGACGTGTTAGACCAAATCTAGCACTCAGTTGTTATTTCTTTCTGAAAAGTACTATATCCTAGTCACTTTGAAAGCCATATGAATTCGTACAAGTTCCTACCGTTTTTTCACAACACTCCTTAACACGAGCCTATGGAGACTCAAGACATCAGACTTAACGATGGAGCCACCATTTTGGATTACACCGTATTTTTAATCCAGTTTCAATAGTTTGACTTCTTTTATTTTTCAACCTGTCCACCGTGGCTTTGGGAAATTCCTATGACTATCGCTAGTCTCTTTGCTGTCAGGTGAACACTTTGTGTACAGGTAGTCCTCAAGCGTACGACCACCATGGAGCCCCAAATTTCCATGGCTAAGCGAGGCAGTTGTTCAATGACTCGAGCCTCATTTTATGACATTTCTTGTCGCAGCTGTTAAGCATATCACTACAGTTTTTAAGCAAATCTGGATTCCCTTGTGGATTTTGCTTGTCAGAAATCCGGCTGAGGAGATTACAAATGGTGATCACCTGATCCCAGAACAGTCATAAATACATGCCAGTTGCCAAGTGTCCAAACTTGGATCACATGATGCTACAAGGATCGTATGAAAGTTGGTCATAAATCACTTTTCTCAGTATTGTAACCTTGTAGGGTCACTAAGGTAATTGTTATAAGTTGAGGACTACCTGTATTGCATATTAGGAAATCATTGTTTACCTTTGGTACTTGAGAGATTTTGACGATTCTGACTTTTGCATCTCATGGGGATTTGTTCTGTTCCGCTTTAAAAGTTCATCCGTGTCAGTGTAAAAACACAGTAAACATGTCTTGAAAACAAGCTGGGAATTGTATGTGGAACAGAGAATATTCTCTAATGAGTTCAACCTGATTAATGATTGTGGCATTTAATGTTTACAGATGGGACACCACTCACCATATCTCTGTTTTCTGCATCAACAAGCAAGGAATTTGGTAGTTGAAACACTCCATGATCTTGTCCTGACCCAAACCCTTTTCCAATAAGACAAACAATAACCAGAGGAAACGGATACTAAAGACACTAAAGAGTCTTACAAATCCCTTGTTAAAAGGCTGCTGCAAACTAGTTAGCTTTGACAAGCACGAACCTTGCCTAAACTGTACAAGGCTGCCAAGAATCACAGATAAGAAATATTTCACAACACAAAAGTCCAACTGAAAATACTGTAATGTCCACGAGGCTGAGTTTCAAAATGTCTTTGCTTCCTGCAAAGAATGTTTGCTTCACAGCTGGCTTTTATCTTCTTGAAGGAGGGGCCATTACCTTGCAGCCTTACTCCCGAGTCGCCCGTACTGTTGCAGCTGCTCTTTCCTGCGAGCAACCCTGCACGCATATGCTCTTGGCACAGGCTCCTCGGGAACCTCCTCATCACTGCTGCCAGCCCCCACAATCTCTGAAGGCAGCAGTTCACTCCCTAATGGTCCTGGCTCCTCATCTGAATCCTTGCTCTCCTCAGCCGTCTGTACCTGCTGCCGGCTAACCACAACAGATCTCCAACCCTAAAGCCTAAAGTGCCCTAGAAGTCGACAGTCCATTCTTTTCGTCATTACTGATATTTTTCAAGACAAACTCTTACCAAGCGGTTCCAATTAAATCAAAGATTAGAATCTAGTTGTAATAAAATGCAGTGAAAAATCAAAGCAATGAAATAAAACCCAAAGATGCTGTGTCAACATTAAGCACACCTGTCCAAGGTTGAGTGAATTCCCCAGTTCTGTGTGGACTATACAAAGAGTTTGGGTCAGAAGCAACATATGTGTTGTGGAGTGTCCAGTCACACAACAGGCTGACTTACCGATGGAATGGTCAAATCAGAAAATACATGTGACAGTGTAGGAATTCTTGGCCAAAACCATAATGGATTATCTCCCACTTTTTTCAGTTTTAAAACCTGGATTGTAAATCTGTTCACTTGATATCCTGGTGTGTAAATTACATCTCTTGTACAAGGTATGTCAACCCTGGCTCAGCTGTACTAGTGCGATCCCCAAAGAGTAAATCTGTGGGTACAGTATGATTTCATTTTCAGAATTGTTTCGGTGGTGTTTATTCCATTTATTTATTTTTCGGGGTGTGCAGAATCCTGCACAAAACCTAAGACCGATTTTGAACGGCAGAAAAATTCTAGTCCTGTAAATCAGGATAGAAATCAAAATGGAATAGTCTGCCCCCAGAGATACGCACCAACACGGACCTGAGAGCCTTCAGACGGGCGTTAAAAACTTGGCTCTTTGAGCAGGCTGGCCTAGGCTGACACAAGATTTTAACTTTGTCTCTCGTTTTAAATTGGGTTTGAATATTTGGGGTTTTTAATTATTTATGGGGGAGGGTTAAACTTTTTAAATTAAAACAGCCTAAATTATTTAATTCATTTTAATTTTTGTATAGTGTATTGGGGTCATGATCGGCTGTGCACCGCCCTGAGTCCTTCGGGAGAAGGGCGGTATATAAGTACTTAAATAAAATAAATAAAATACAAACCATGGAAGATACCAGATCCAATAGAGTACAAGATGCAGTCCAGGAATAAACCAGACAGTATGTACACAAAGGCATTCTGCTACACAATTGCACAATTCTTGAAGATGACTCACTTGGTTCACTGATGTTACAGACAAACTGGGGAGAGCTGCCCAGTGCTTCATCAGTGGAGGGATTTAGGAAAAGACTGGACAGCCACCTGTCTGAAATGGTGTAGGACCGTGATGGCGAACCTATGGCATGCCTGCCACAGGTGGCACACAGAGCCATTGTTGCGGGCACGCAAGCCCCAGCCAAACTTATCTGCACTGTGCATTTGTGCGTCTCCCAGCTGATTTTTGGCCCATTTGAGGCCATTTTTTGCCCTCCTGGAGGCTTCAGAGAAGCCTCTGCAGCCTTGGGAGGCCGAAAAACAGGCCTTCCGGAAAGTGCCAAAATATGCCCGTTTTCAGCCTCCTGAGGCTGTAGAGGCTTCTCTCAAGCCTCCGGGAGGGCAAAACAGCTTCCCCCAGGCTCTAGAGACCCTCTGGAGGCTGAAAATGGACACTTCTGGTATTTCCAGAAGGCCCATTTTTCGGCCTCCCAAGGCCTGCAGAGGCTTCCCTTGAGCCTCCGGGAGGACGAAAACAGCCTCAAAAATGGGGGGAAAAATCAGCTGGGAGACACACACATGCGCAGTGCAGGTAAGGGGGCAGGACGAGGGTGTTGTGTGCGCATGCATGGGGGGACAGGGCGCAGCATGCGGGCGCTTTCGGCACACCACAACAAAAAGGTTCGCCATCACTGGTATAGGGTCTCCTGCTTGAGCAGAGGGTTGGACTAGATGACCTCCAAAGATGCCTTCCAGCTCAATTCTGACTCTGATTCTCAATCTCTCAGGCATCGAGATCAAGAAAATAATGCATGCACAAGAAGATGTCAGAGAGGGTACTGGAGAATGTAGAAACCAGGAAGGCAAGGTTTTGCACCCATGTTCGGTGCCAGAATTGGGAGGGGAGGGGTAGGCTTTAACTGTTGGAGAAGAATTGAATTTCTGCTGGGTCTAGAATTATGGCTGCAATCGTCTTGGGAAGGTTCCCCTCGCACATACCTGCTAGTCATTTGCAACTCTAGGGGACGATGCTCATCTCCGTTACAAAGCCGAAGAGCCAGCGCTGTCCGAAGATGTCTCCATGGTCATGTGGCCAGCAGGACTATACGCCGAAGGCTCACGGAACGCTGTTCTCTTCCCACCAAAGGGGTGCCTATTTTTCTACTTGCATTTATTTTTAACGTGCTTTCAAACTGCTAGGTTGGGAGAAGCTGGGACAAGGAACGGGAGCTCACTCCGTTACGCGGCGCTAGGGATTCGGATCGCCGAACTGCCGGCCTTTCTGATCGACAAGCTCAGCGTCTTAGCCACTGAACCACCGCGTCCCTTATTTTTATCTTGGGAAAAGAAGGTACAATTCTTACTGGAACCTTGAAAATAAGAAATGTGGTGCTGCAATAGGATTTCCACTGTTTTGGGAGTGTCAACAGGAGTGAAGTTCGAGAAAACAATGGGCACGCCACGGGTTGTGAAATGTTTCTTTTTTGTGTTATAATGCTTCAAAGCTGAAAGTTCCATAGCTTTTATTTTTTCACTCCGTTGACTGAACAGCCCTAATGGTTCTTAAAAATGCTTCAGTTTGCCCCCCATCTCCCAGATATCTGGAAAGTACTAGATAATCTTATTTTTAATACAAATTATTACCATTTCAGGGAGTTAAAAAGTTATCAACTTAGCTGTTGCTCTTACCAGGATGAATGTGGAGCAGTGATGTGTTAATGTGGTTTTATGGCTGTTTTACCGTGATCGCCGTTTCTGAATTCTTTAGATTTGTGTCTGAAAAGATGTGCATTTTTCGCCATACGGCGATGTTCATCTAATGTCTTACTGCCTTGATATGAAATACACACGTTTCCAATGATGTTTAAAGATGTTTTTGCAACAGTAGAAGTCCAGAGCATATTCCTATAGTGCATTTTTATGCGTAATCAAATGGCTCCTCGAACGGTGACGAAACGTTTGCAACCAAATTGCCAAGCTCGGATGACTGACGCTGTCAATCGTGGTGCGAAATCATAGATCCTGAGGCTGAGTGGTTTTTGTGTTCAGAGTAGCTACACTACTTATGATTTGTGTCGGTTCATCTTCAGTACTGTTCTGACCCAAACCTGGTTCCAAGAGAGTAAACACAAGACAAAGATACCAGCACAACCTTTTACTGTTTCATTTACGAATCCTGTTTCATCACAGATAAAAGGCTGCTTCCAACTAATTAGCTGATAAGAGCCTTGCCATGTTTTTGCAAGTCTGCCAAGAACAACAGATAAAGTTCCTAAACAATAAATCAGAGTCTCCGAACACCAACTCAGATATTCTAATGTCCACCAGGCTCAAGTATCAAACTTCTTTGCCTTCTGCAAAGAACTGCAGTTTCTCAGCTGGCTTTTATCTTCTCAGGGAGGGGCCTTCCAACCTTAGTCCTGAGTCGCCCATGCTGCTGCAGCTGCTCTTTCCTTCCAGCAGCCCTGTGCACGTGCGCTGGGCACGGGCTCCTCGGGGCCTCTTCATCACTGCTGCCAGCCTCCACAGTCTCTGAAGGCAGCACTCCACTCCCTGATGGTCCTGGCCCCATCCCTGCATCACACGCAGGCCCCTCACCTGAGTCCTCGCTCTCCGAGACCTCAGCCGTCCTCACCTGCTGCCGGCGAACCACAATATACTGCCTCAAGCATGCCAATAGGCATAGGTCACTAATGAAATGTTAAGTCGAGAAGTACGTGTACTATGGACACAAGTCAAAAAAATTCTGTACTGGGCCTGAGATGGATTCCATGAGTTTCTCTTGATGCTGCTTTGGACATTTAGTCCTTACTTGCCACCTTAAAAACGTGATGCAGCTTTTGATTCCCCTTGCGAGCTGCATGATATGCAGGCCCAAGTATGTGGAGAAGGGAAGCCAATTCTTCAGTTTCAAGGCAGGCTGTCATGCTACTACCTCCCTTTATTTCAACTCTGTCCAAGTTCTCTTTCTCTCCTGGCCAGAGAGATCCCATTCCAGGAACAGCTGCTTCCCTAGTTGCCTTGCTTAAATAGCCAGGGGGTCAGCGAAGCTACCCTTTGTATTTATTCTGGAGAAGCCCACAGTGGGGGTTTGGCTGTCATTCTGCTGTAGCCCAGATGAATCAAAGTTCATCCAAATGCTTGGTCTGCAGATCGCATTCTGGATGAAGTACGAGGTTTATTATCTTCTAAACCTTGCAACGAGATCTACTGTGGTTGCCAAAGACCGCTTATTCAAGGATTGTGGAAATTGTATTTTAATTTTCACAATCCCAGCCCAAGCAGAATGGTCTTATATATAATATGCATAAATACAAATATACATACAAATAGATAAACCATGCCTATAATTTATCAATTCACGGAGTTGCCTTTGTCTAAATTCTATCTAGGCAAACGGCCACCATGTATATTTGAGTGGGGAACTTCAAATGGAAAAGGCCGCCGTTCAAGCAAGGGACTTTGGGCTACTCAATTTGACTTGGCCCAACAAACATGGTAGACTGACATCGAGGATTTGTTGATATACAGGTAGTCCTCAACTTACAACCACAATTGAGCTCAAAATTTATGTTAAGTGAATTACGTTAAGTAAGAGCCAGGGTGGCGCAGTGGTTCGAGTGCAATACTACAGCTACTTCTGCTGGCTGCCTGCAATTTGGCAGTTCGAATCCCACTAGGCTCAAGGTTGACTCAGCCTTCCCTCCTTCCGAGGTGAGTAAAATAAGGACCCAGATTGTTGGGGGCAAGAGGCTGACTCTGTAAAACCGCTTAGAGGGGGCTGGAAAGCCCTGTGAAGCGTTATAGAAGTCTTAAGGGCTATTGCTTGCTTCCTTCCTTCCTTCCCTTCCCTTTCCTTCCTCCCTCTCTCCCTCTCTTAATTCCCTTTCTCATTCTCCCTCCTGGTGATGCAGTGTTTAGAATGCAGCATTGCAGACTAATTCTGCCAACTGCCACCAGTTCGATCCTGACCGGCTCAAGGTTGACTCAAATCAAATCAAATCAACCTTTATTGTCAGAGTACAACATGTGTACAATGAGATTGGCTGAGTCTCCCTTTGTCTCCCCTCGCTATTTGTCCCATTTTATGACTTTCCTTGCCACATTTGCTACATGAATGACTGCAGCTGTGAAATCAGTAACAGGGTTCACAGCGAATCTGAGTTCTCCATTGACTTTGCTTGTCAGGTTGCAAAATGACTCTTGAACACTGCAACCGTCATAACTATGAGTCAATTGTCCCAGCGTCTGAATCTAAACCATGTGATCACGGGGATGCTGCAATGGTCATAAGTGTGAAAGAATGGTCATAAGTCACTATTTTCAGTGCCATTATAACGGTCACTAAATAAACTGTTGCTAAGTCAAGGACTATCTGTATTGAATTCAAATCCCACCATGGCTTCCCAAGGCTTCCCAGCGATATTTCAGCTTTTGCTACCAAGCTCTCCCCAACACCTGACTGAAATAGTACAGGTGGCCCTCAACTTATGACCACATTTGAGCCCTGTTTCCATTGCTAAATGAGTTCTGCACCATTTTACCACCTTTTTGTGTCCCAGTTATTAAATGAATCACTCCAGTTATTAAGTTACAATAGCAACAAGATTGTTATCTGGTTACCCTATGGTTTCTGCTAATCAAGTCGTTGCAAAAGGTAGTCACGTGACCCCAGGACACTGCAACCGTCACAAATACATGCCAGTTGCCAAGAATCTGAAATTGATCACGTGACCACGGAGGATTGCTGCAACGGTCATAAATGTGAACTTCACGAAGTCCCTTTTTTCAGCACCGTTGCAATTTGAACCATCGACTAAATGAATGATTGTTAAGTCGAGAACTACTTATATCAAGCCAGATGTGTGACCTTTCAGGGCTCAAAAAGCTACATCCAGAAAGATCAGTGAGTTAACTGAAGCCCAACTTTGGCTGGTAGAGTTGGAAGTCCAGAAGTTTTAAAAGAGTTTGGAGGAGTCCTGAAGTAAGCAATGAAAGCTGCCTTTACAGGTAAAGGTTCCCCTCGCACCTACGTGCTAGTCACTTCCGGCTCTAGGGGGCGGCTCTCATCTCCGTTACAAAGCCGAAGAGCCAGCGCTGTCCGAAGACGTCTCTGTGGTCATGTGGCCAGCATGGCTAAACACCAAAGGCGCGTGGAACGCTGTTATCTTCCCACCAATGTGGTTCCTATTTTTCTACTTGTATTTTTAACGTGCGAACTGCTAGGTTGGCAGAAGCTGGGACTAGTCACGGGAGCTCGCTTCATTATGTGGCGCTAGGGATTCAAACCACCAAACTGCCGACCTTTCTGATCGACAAGCTCAGCGTCTTAGCCACTGAGCCACCAGTGAGTCCCCTTAAAGCTAAAGTTAAAGCTGCCTTAACTGTTGGCAAAAGGGAGCAGAGAAGAGACTCAGCTACAAGGCTGAGCTGCCCATTCGTTCCATCCAATCTTTTTTTTGTTTTTCGAAAGAAAACCAAGACTCAGAAACTGAAGGACAACGTGTTTGTTTTTATTGCTACCCGAAGCCTTTCTCCGTGAGACCGGCATACACAGTACCTTCCATGGGGGGACTGTGAAGAGAGCTTTAAAATCAAGGAGATCCTTTCAAGAAGGCTATTCCAAGAAGCAGTGCATTTAGAATTGAAACAGAAGATCTTTTAAAGTCTTTCTTCCTTTCTTTCTTTTTTTTGTCCCTGTCTTCAAAGTTGTAAATTTACATAAACATAAAAGGTCAGGGAGAAAACATAAGGGAAGGGGAAATCTAAGATCATTTATACACCAAGCTACAAAATGGCCCAAAGGACACAGGTGCTTAACAAATGCCCACCATTTCTTTCGTTTCGATATATTTTGCATTTGATGCACAACAAAAACGTTTTTTTCTGTATATATATATATATATATATGTTTTCGGAGGTTTTTGCGGGTATTTGTATGTGGATCTTTGGTTCTTCGGGTTTTCTCCCGCGTAGAATTGGAAATATCTAGGCGACGTTTCGATGAAGTCTCATTCATCATCTTCAGGCTTGTGTCTTTGGCCTTGTGCTTCTCAGAGTACTGTGAGCTTGCAGCTGCTTCTTCCTTTTAACTACTAGTGGGGGTGTGACTTGATTGGGTGGGGGCTTGGCTGTGTTCTGATTGGGTGGGGGTGTGTTCTCATTGGTTGGGGGTTTGGCTATGTTCTGATTGGTTGGGGAGTTGGCTGTGTTCTGATTGGCTGGGGGTGTGTTCTGTTCTGGTGCGGGTTTGGTTGTACTCAGGTTAGTCTCAGTTGCTGGGCGATTTGAGCTGGTGAGCTGTGATCCTGTTGTTTGGCTTCGCGTTCGTGGTCGTGCCACATCTTCATGGTGGGCGTACCAATGAGAACACCCCCCCACCCAATCAGAACACAGCCAAGCCCCCACCCAATCAAGTCACACCCCCACTAGTAGTTAAAAGGAAGAAGCAGCTGCAAGCTCACATTACTCCGAGAAGCACAAGGCCGAAGACACAAGCCTGAAGATGATGAATGAGACTTCATCGAAACGTCACCTAGATACTTCCAATTCTACGCGGGAGAAAACCCGAAGAACCAAAGATCCACACATATATATATATATATATATACACACACACATACACAAAAGGAAGGTGTTATGTTTCAGTTTGGTCAGCCCCGCAGTGGTTTTCTGTAAAATTAAAGTCATTAAAATTATTGTGCAGCTTAACCCTTTCCCAAACCAAACACAGCACCCTTCTTGAGCATCCATTTTTGCTTCCTACGAATAGGACAGTTATACAAAAGTTTGTTTGCGTGAAAAGGAAAATATTCATTTTTAAAGGCAAGTTTTCAGTTTGAGCTACCGCCGTCGAAAAGACAGAAAGTGGTAGAAATGACAGAAGAGAAGAGGAAGTCGACAAAAGAGAAAGATTATCAAGGGAATCTTATCCCAAAATAAAAGTGCCAAAAAAAAAATAGTAATAATAATACTTGGAAGTCATACAATTTGGAAATCGTTTTTAAAAGAAGTTTGGCGAAAGGGGTTCTTTAGAAAAAGGAAGAGAATTTGGAAAGAGGAGAGAGAACACAGCCAGAAATCCGAAAAAGCATTCGGCAGACGCCGTGTCAAATTCTTCAAAAAACAATACGTGAGATTACAATACACAACAGTCGATCGAAAACGATGGAAACAAACAACACTACAGAAACAATTTTTGCTACTGGGTTTGGTTTTTTTGTTTTTTTTTTGGTTGGTTTTTGGGGTCTTTTTTTTTTTTTTAATTTTAAAGGGACTTAAAATCAAAGAGTTGAACTTTTGAGAACAGAGTTAAAACTATCATTAGCCGCCAAAGGAAAACTAGGGGAAAAGTGGGGAAATATATTTTGTTTTTGTTAAAAAAACAAAACGCTAGCTCCCTTCTGCTTAACCCTATTAAGGTACAGCCTTCCCTCCATTAACCCAAAAGGCCAATGGCTGCCTTGATGTTGCATCTGCACGAACAGCCTTCCCACCAAAGGCGCATGGAGACATACGACCACACCAGTGTTTCTCAACCTAACCAACTTGAAGATGTGTGGACTTCAACTCCCAGAATTCCCCGGATGGGGAATTCTGGGAGTTGAAGTCCACACATCTTCCAAGTTGCTGGAGGTTTGAGGAACACTGGACTTACATGACAGAAACGGGCTGCAACGGAGGGCAGGGAGAAATGCTGCCTCCTTGCCACGAGACGTCAACGCTGCAGCCGGCGGCAGCTTTGCCTTCCCCGCCATCCAGAGGACTCTCTTCGTTGTACAGCCGCTTGATCCCGTCGTAGAAGTCGTCCACCTCCATCTCTTCCACTTTGCGCTTGGCCGTCGCGGGCTTGCACCGGCCGGGAGGGAGCCGGCGCCGGCGACAGAGCGTGGCGGATCCTTTGGCTGGCGCGGCTGGCTTGCTGTTGTCCTGCCAATCAGGGACTGGGACCACGGGGGCGTGGAATCGGAAGGCCCCCGCGGGGCAAGTCACCAGGTTGTGCTTGAGGGGACTGTAGACGTAGACCGAGTTGGGCAGCAGAGGAGGCTGCAGTATGGAAAGGTGCTTAGATACCAGCTCCCGACAGTGGATCAGCTGGGAGCTGTCCATCTGGGTTGGGGGGAGAAAGAAGAGAAAGAGAGGCAAAAGGGGTCTTTTTAAGTAGTTGCTTTTGGGAATTGGAAACGTTGGAAGGGACCTTGGAGGTCATCTAATCCAGGGGTCCCCAGCTCCCAGGCCACACGAGAGGCAGACTGGTGTATGCGCGTAGCTCAACTGTCAGGGTTCCGATGGATGCCCTAATTAGTTCATGAGCCTCGAGCCAAGTTTCCAAAGAAATCCAATTATTTATTAGGAGCAACATATCTGCACGTTCCCAAGTGCAGTCAGCTCTGCCCCATGTAATTTACTGCCCAACTATGACCCTGTTTTCTCCCTCCTCCTAGGGTGTGTCATACATCACATTCTTCAAAGGAGCACTTTTTGGACTGTAGAAAACACGCCTCTCCAGCTGGCTCTTGTAACCTGGGATACAATCTGGAGAAAGGTATGCGCGGAATGTGCTTCTGGTCATAGCAACCGAGCTTCTCCATCAGTTCTTCCTACCTCCTGCCTACGGCAACTCAAGAGCAGGTCAGGAATGCTTTACGAGTTGACCTCAACATGCAGTCCAGCTGTGTGTGCAAGCATGTGAGCACCGGCCCACTGCTCGTGTGAATTGAGCTGCGCACGCATGTGTTGAGTGCCAGCCCACCCCTCACACAGCTCGGTTCCCCTCTTCCCCCAGCCAAGCCACAAAGGTTGGGGACCACTGATCTAGGGCAACCTAAGAAGAGGGAGTCAAGCTATTGTCCAACACACCGGAAGGCAGGACAAGAAACAAAGGATGGAAACTAATCAAGGAGAGAAGCAGCCTAAAACAAAGGAGAAACTTCCTAACAGTGAGAACAATTCACCAGTGGCACAACTTGCCTCCAGAAATCGTGGATGCTCCAACACTGGAGGATTTTAAGAGAACATTGGACAACCATTTGTCTGAAATGGTGTAGGGTTTCCTGCCTGAGCAGAGGGCTGGTCTACAAGACCTCCAAGGTCCCTTCCAACTCTGTTATTCTGTTACCCTAATGATGGTGATGGTAAACTCATGACATGCCTTTCGCAAGTGACACCATGCCGTTTTTGGTGACGTGCCAAGACTCTGGATGTTGCCCAAGAGGGTCTTGCTCTTGTGAAGCCACAGAAGCGTCCAAAAATTCAGCCACACAATTTTCTGAGGCTCCAGAGGACCTGTGAGAACAGGACCTCTGGAAGCCCCTTTGAAACTGGGGTTTAAATAAAAATAAGTGCAATCCCTATACCCCCCTTCTAGCACTGATGATGTTACCTAGCTTGGTCATGAAACGCCTGCCAGAAAATAAGCAAGCCCAGAGAGCAGCAAGGACCCCAAAATACCTCCAAGCACAGAGGCCCATTTGCTCATTGTCAGGATGTCCATCATAGGGAACTATAGCCGAACAAGTCTTTGGTTCCTGCAATTTACAGATTAATAGAGTTGGAAGGGACCTTGTAGGTCATCTAGTCCAACCCCCCGCCCAAGCGGGAGACCCTACACCATGTCTGACAAATGGCAGTCCAATCTCTTCTTCAAAGTCTCAAGTGATGAAGCTTCCACAACTTCCGAGGACAAGCCGTTCCGTTGGTTGATTGTTCTCACTGTCAGAAAGTTTCTCCTTATTTCCAGGTTGAATCTCTCCTTGTTCAGTTTCCATCCATTATTCCTTGTCTGGCCTACAGATGCCTTGGAAAATAGCTTGACCCCCCTCTCCTCTTTCTGGCAGCCCCTCAAATATTGGAAGACTGCTATCCTGTCTCCCCTGGTCCTTCTCTCCACTAGACTAGCCAGGCCCAGTTCCAGCAACCGTTCTTCGTATGTTCCAAAATGCCAAGACACCATCAGGTTAAAAGTTCCCCCTTTCTCCTAAGGTTCGAAGGTTCTGCTCCTACCTGTGCCTTGTGGAGCAGCTCGATGATGAGAGCCAGCCAATCAGGGATCAGCTTCTCCACTTCTAGGCTCACGATGGCCAGGGCCAACATGGAGCCTTTGAACTGAAGGAGTTGGTAGCAGGCTAGGCAATGCAATAAGTGCTTGGTCAGCAGAGCAACGTGCTGGGACGGATTCACCTTGGGCAGGCTGGTCAGCAGTTGAGGCCTGGTAGACAAGGCGACAGCGTGGAACTGGAGGAGGATGAGAAAGAGAAGAGTGAACCTTAGCTGGGGGAAGAAAGCACGTGCTGATCTGCAGATAAGCTCCAAACCTTCTCTCCGTTCTTTCACACTGGGGTTTTATTGGGAGCAATGGTGCTAGGAAGTTTATTTTCTCTCTAGCTGATTCTTCCACTTTTGTTTTACATTCTGTTTTAGACTGCATTTTATTGCTTTCTCCTCTTTTTCTGATTTTTTTTTCCCCTCTTAAATTTTTAGGTTTCCTACGACAGGTAGTTCTTTTTTGTATCCTGCCATTATTATTGTTGTTGTTATCATCATCATCATCATCATGTTGTTGTTCTATACAACTGAAGGCAGCAACCTATTTAATACTGCTTCTTCCCATTTCCCCCACAACAATCTTGTGAGGTGAGGTGAGCTGAGAGAAAGAAACTGGTTTCCTGGTGATTGGCCCAAAGTTACCCGGTCAGCTTTCATGCCTAAAGCGAGACTAGAACTCCCAGTCTCTTGGTGACTGGCCCAGTCACCCAGCAGGCTTTCATGGCTAAGGCAGGACTAGAACTCCTGGTTCTAGTCTCCTGGTGATTGGCAGTCACCCATATGACTTTTATGCCTAAGGCGGAACTAGAATTCACCACTCCTGGTTACTAACCCGATGTCTTATCCACCAGATCAAACTATCTTTCTATATGTTGTGTTCTATATGTTGTGTGTTGTCCTTAGTTTACTTTCTATTTGTTATGTTGTCTTTACTGAATTCGGCCATTGTTTCTGAGGGCTTTTAAGTGTATTTTGTTGGTCACTGCCCACAATTAAATAAAATTAAATTAAATTAAATTAAATACAAATGAAACCGAGAGACAGCAGCTTTAAGAACATGACTCGAAAGGAAGCCTAAGATACTTTACTCTAATAGTACCCTGAAATCAGTTTAGGGAGAAAAATCTGGCAAGCGTCACTTGTTAAGACAGAAACACACCATTCTCAAAATCCTCAGTGCAACTTTTGCAGTTGGACCTCACTTTGATTAAAAGATATTGGAAATGGTTTTAGATTTGTTGGCAAAACGTGCCCTAGAGGTAGTCCTCAACTTACAACTGGTCACTTAGCGATGATCAAAGTAACACTGAACTAATCTGGGAGGAAGGGTGTATTTATCATTTGGATCCAAAGTTTTAATGCTCGCTACCCAATTCCAGTCACATAACTGCATTCTAGATGCTGAGAAACTGGGCTGCATTTACGCCATTGGTAGAACTCTGTAGTCCTGTGACTGCAATTTTACAATGGTTTTGCCAAAAACTCGCGTTTACTTCCACTTTTCGGCAAAACTACCCCCACAACAAACCGCTGGTTTGCTTAACAACTGTGGCGCTTGCTTAACAAGTATGGCAACCTTCACCAATCTGCTTTGTGACTGTCACAAGCTGTCACTGCAATGGACTGGCTCCAATGTGGTCGTAACTCAAGAACAACCAGCGATTTCTAATCTTCTGAAAATTCTATCTATACTGAAGAATTCTTAAATTTCTATTCAGCTGCCCAGAATCATTTTCATACACAATAGATGGCAAATAATGTGAAATGAAATAAAATAAAAGAGGGGATATTTTTGAGATATGTTCCTGCTCTGTCAATGCAACTCAGTGTAATAGATTTGAAAACATACATTAAAATTTGGTATAAAGATGTGTGTTGCCCATCCGCCTAGTCTTAACACTTGGTATCCTGAAAGACAATTGAAAGGCTAAAACCCTCTTTCCTGCATCCTCCAGCTGAGACATGCTCGTAACAGTGGAATAAATAGGTTTTGTCCCAAATATTTACAATGTGAAGGAAATCCAATGGAGTGGCCGTGTGTAGATCCCAGTTCAACTTATCCAGAATAATCTTCTCCATTCTGCGAATCTCTGCTGGAGAACAGCCACAAAAACTGTCTCTGGCCAAGATCTTCAGCACTGGAATCTTCTGAAAGATTGAAGAGGAGGAGAAAACAGGGATGAAGAGCATCCTTCAAGAAACACCCCACAAGGGAAAAATTATAAACTTAACATTATCAGCAGCGTATAAAGAAATTATATACAGAATGTTTTATAGATGGCACCTACCCCCTGCCAGATTGGCAAAGATGTTTCCAACTAGAAAACCAGAAACGCTGGAATGCAAAAATAAACAGGGCACCTACTTCCACATGTGGTGGACATGCCCTGAAGCTAAAAAATACTGGAATAGGATTAAAAAGTGGATAGAGGAAAGAACAAAACAAAAAAATCAAATTTAGACTGGAATTGTTTCTCTTGGGAATAATAAGGGGAGATTATACTATGACTGACAAATACATCATTTTACATATAACAGCAGCAGCCAGAATTGTGTATGCACACCAGCTGAGGGACTGATAAGATTTTGGACTGCGCAGAGATGGACAGGCTGACTTAGAGTTAAAAGATAAAGGTGAAACAGTATTGTGTGCTCTGGGACGTCTGGTACACCTGATTAAAGAATAGATACAAAAGTAATATAGTAACTAATATATGAATATGAATGTTGATGCTGTAACGTTGTTGAAAGTATGGATATGTTATAAACATTTGTTGGAAAATGTTTAATAAAATTTATTTTTTAAAAAAGAAACACCCTGCAGACCGTTCAGGAAAGCGTTCCCAATCTGGCAACCTTGCCATAACAGAATAACAGAGTTGGAAGGGACCTTTGAGGTCTTCTAGTCCAACCCCTGCTCAAGCAGGAAACCCTATACAGGTAGCCCTCGACTTACAACAGTTTGTTTAGTGAGCGCTCAAAGTTACGGCACTGAAAAAAGTGACTTATGATCATTTTTCACACTTATGACTGTTGTAGCATCCCCACAGTTGTGCGATCAAAATTTGGACACTCAGCAACCGGTTCATATTTATGACGGATGCAGTCTCCCGGGGGTCATGTGATCCCTTTTGCGACCTTCTGACAAGCAAAGTCAATGGGGAAGCCAGATTTGCTTAACAACCGTCTTTACTAACTTAACAACTACCGTGATTCATTTAACGCACAGGTCTCCAAATCTGGCAACTTTAAGACTTTTGAACTTCCCAGAATTCTCCAGACAGTCCACAAGTCTTAAAAGTTGCCAAGTTTGGGGACCCCTGATATAACATCTGCAGCAAGAAAGGTCGTAACATGGGGTACAGCTCACTTAACCACTGTTTTGCTTAGCAATGAAAATTTTGGGCTCAATTGTAGTCGTTAAGTCGAGGACTACCTGTATTTATCTCTCCGCATAATCAACCCCACTTGCTAAAACATGCTGCCAACAATCTTTTTCAAACCATCACGAAAGAACTCCACAGTTTGTCTCTTCAACCAAGTCCTGAAGTTCCTTTCCAGGTCATTATTCAAGTCAAAACAAGATGTCTACAAATTTGTTCCTTCAGTTCTGGAAAAGGTGGAAGTTATATGGCCCTGATGGCGAACCGGTGGCACGCGTGCCATAGGTAGCACGCAGAGCCATTTGTGCCGGCACACGAGCTGCAGGCGAACTTGCCTCACAGCTGATTTTCAGCCGATTTGAGGCCCTTTTTTGGCCTTCCAAAGGCTTGAGGAAGGCTTCTGCAGGCTTTAAACTAGCCCCGTTTTGTCACTTCCTGTTTTTCCCGAATGTTTTCGGCCTGCAAAGTCCGCAGAAGCCTTCCTCAAGACTCTGGGAGGCCAAAAAAGGCCTCAAACCGGCCGAAAATCAGCTGTGAGACACAGTACAGTTAAGGGGGCTGGGTGGGTGGGTGGGGATTGTGCGCGCATGCGTAGGGGGCATGAGGGGGCATTCATTGCCTCTGGGTGCTGGCACACGTGCACAAGCGTGCAAACGCACACACAATTTTTGGCACAGGAGCCCAAAAAGGTTAGCCATCACTGTTATATGGTTCCCCCCCCCCCCCCCCCAAGTACGGACTTGGGTTGATGTGAAGCAGTGAGACCAACTCTGCAACTCCTTATATGGCTCACGAAGGCCTAGCATTGTCATATGTTGCAGAAGCACAAAAATGTCTTTTGGGGCTTCTGAATTCTGCTTAATTGTTGTTTAAAAGGCTCAGAAGAGGAAGAAAGAACCTCATTGAAGAGACAAAAATGTAGGGTTCTTTTTCGAGGCAGCTTTAGAAAGTTTGTCCATCATCGGTTTGTCCATCATCGGCTTACCAGTGTGGAAGTAAATACTGGTAAACATGGAGTTCATTTCAAGAATTGTTTCCCTGTTTACTTCAATTAAAACATCCTTATCTAAAATAAAGTTATGCAGGTGGAGCCATGACAAGTTATCCAGACTTGATCAAAAGAGATAATCAGGAGACAGGCTGGTGTGGAGGAGGTGTAAGCCAACTTCTAATACCATCAATCTTGGAAAACATTTGTGCTAACTGAGCAATGTTTTCCCCACAATTTAGGCAAAATCAGAGTCTTAGCAGCAGGCAGTATGAAAAGGTGTGCAATTTCTTTAAAAAAAGTTTTTAAAAAATTGTGTAAGTAATTCCTTTTAATTTGTTTAAAAGGAATTTCCTTCTTTAAAAAAGTAGAAAGGCTCACATAATGTCTGTACAGGGCAAAATTTAAGATGTTGATATTAAAGTTAGTTTAAAGTTAGTTTTAAAGTTAGTTTAGAGCTGAGGTCCCCAAACTTGGCAACTTGTGGACTTCCAACTAGCAGAATTCTCCAGCCAGCTATCTCTGCCATTTCATTATGCCAGGAAAATTTCTTTCCACCCTAGATAAGAAGATTTATGTCATCTTAAAGATTAGAAAGAAGTTTAATGTTTTGGGGGGAGGGAAACAGCAAAAAGGGAATCTTGATTTTCGAAAGTTAGGGGGTTAGTTGGATTTTTGAAATTAACTGTAAAAAATCCTCAGATGGGAAAATTTTGCTATTTGGAAAACAGATGGTAAGAGGGGACTTTGAAGGCAGACTAGAGGGAATTAAGAGAAAATTAAGGATTATAATTAAGGAAGAGACCCATTAAAACAATGGAACAATATTATTTGACTTTAGAAAAAAATAAAGGCTGATTGGGACCAATGTACTCAAAAATTACTTAGTAGATTGTCTGATACTATAACAGATTTTACTGGATAAAACAGTCTGAGGCTGATTTGAATGTATTAAAAAAGCCAGATTACAAAAGTGATATGGAAACAGATGTTGTGGATCTAAATACAGATATTAAAATGCCAGAGAATAATGTGGAGAAAAAACGCCAGAATGCATTTTACAAATGATGTCTTAAAGAGAGCATAGAAATAATAAATCAGAAGAATAACTTGAACTGCCTTATCTTGGATTTATTAGTCTTTTATCTTTTGTAAACTCTAATAAAATTACATTTAGATGACCTACAAAGAGACCTCTGTTTAGTCAAGAATTTATTCAATTTTAGCATGAATCTGTTTCGCTTTTTAAAAATATTGAATCCACTTGCCTTATTCTACTATGTTTTTTGACTTCCCAGTGTTATTTATCATTCTGGGATTTTTTAGTGGCCTCCTATCCAAATACTTAAAACTCTGCTTTGGTTTTCAGAGATCAACCACAATCAGCTAGGAGTTACCGCCTGCTGCAGCTTGAACACTAATTAGGCTAGATAATCTACCAGTTACAATTTGCAGAAAATTGTTTATCAAATTATTAGTAATCCACCCTTAATCCTAATATCTCTGTAAGATGCTCTGAGGACATATTTCAGGTAAATAGCTAAGAGCAAAACTCTTTTAATTAAAGAATAACAACAATATTTGGCAGCAAATATACCCTACAAATGACAAGGTATTTATTTGCCTGCCACTGTTAAATTTCCCCAGTCTTCAGGAGCAGCTCCAAAGCCTATTTCAGCTGACAAGGAAAGTTGAAATGATCTAATTAAAAAAGAAATATGATGACTCCTGCAGTAGCAAACCGGGCATCGTGGCCTGGTCTTGAATAAATGTAATAAAGAGCATGCAATAAAAAGCAAAGTCAAAATGTTTTAGTAAGCAAGTATTACTGTTAGCTAGTGTAGGTAGTGACAGATTTTATTTTCCTGGGCTCCAAGATCACCGCAGATGGGGACTGCAGCCAAGAAATTAAAAGACTGCTTGCTGCTGGGGAGGAAAGCTATGGCAAATCTAGACAGCATACTCAAAAGCAGAGACATTCCCCCTGCCAACAAAAGTGCGTAGAGTCAAGGCTGTGGTTTTCCCAGTTGCAATGTATGGCTGGGAAAGTTGGACCATAAGGAAGGCTGAGCGCCAAAGAATGGAGGCCTTTGAACTCTGGTGCTGGAGAAGACTCCTGCGAGTCCCTTGGACTGCAAGGCGATCCAACCGGTCAATCCTAGAGGAGATCCACCCTGACTGCTCTTTAGAAGGCCAGATCCTGACTTTGGCCACTTCATGAGAAGGAAGGACTCTCTGGAGAAAGACTGAGAAGAAAAAAGGGATGGCAGAGAAGGAGGTGGCTGGCTGGAGTCGCTGAAGCAGTCGGCGTGAGCTTAAATGGACTCCGGAGGATGGTAGAGGACAGAAAGGCCTGGAGGAACGTTGTCCATGGGGTCGCGATGGGTTGGACATGACTTTGCAACTAGCAACAACATCTATCTATCTATCTATCTATCTATCTATCTATCTATCTATCTATCTATCTATCTATCTATCTATCTATCTATCTATCTACCTACCTATCTACCCACCCACCCATCCATCCATCCATCCATCCATCCATTCATCTATTTATCTGCCAAAGAATGGAGGCCTTTGAACTCTGGTGCTGGAGAAGACTCCTGCGAGTCCCTTGGACTGCAAGGCGATCCAACCGGTCAGTCCTAGAGGAGATCAACCCTGACTGCTCTTTAGAAGGCCAGATCCTGAAGATGAAACTCAAAGACTTTGGCTACCTCATGAGAAGGAAGGACTCCCTGGAGAAAGACTGAGGGCAAAAGAAGAAGAAAGGGATGGCAGAGAAGGAGGTGGCTGGATGGAGTCGCTGAAGCAATCGGCATGAGCTTAAATGGACTCCGGAGGACGGTAGAAGACAGGAAGGCCTGGAAGAACATTGTCCATGGGGTCACAATGGGTCTGACACAACTTTGCAACTAACAACTACTACTACCATTAGCAGCAATAGGAGATATATTCTTGTATTTGGTTAGCTGCACCAGCAATCTGAAGTTGCTTCAAGCCGTTGCAAACGGTAAGGAACCCTTTCTCTGCAGCATCTCCATTGTGATGGGGAGAACTTCAAGGTTACTTTGGGGGGGGGGGGGGCGTGTTTCAGTTCTCCTTCTGACCTCCCCCCACTCTAATCCCTGCAGTACTCTGGGTGGTCTAGGAAAAGCAGCCTTCACTTGGCTTGCACATTTTGGAGAGAAGTAATTGGAAACCTCAACAAAACCTTCGCCAGCTTTTGCCCTCAAGTCATTCCTGAGACAGCAGTTCGACCCTGGTGGCCTCCTGAGGCCTGGGATCTAGTTGGTCCCTCCACCATCAAGAGAGGTAGAAGAGAAGAATGCTTGTAGCTTTGGGTTGACCTGTGAGGTCCCTGGTGCTCTTTGGGCTTGGCTGTTGTCTTGCAGACGTTTCATTACCAAACAAGGTAACACCATCAAGTGCTAGAAGGGAGTGGGTTTAAATAAAAATAGGAGCTATCCCCACTCCCTTCTAGCATCCATGATGTTACCTATATGTTTCATTACCCAACTTGATAACATCATCAGTGCTAGAAGCAGTGGGGTTTGCTCTCTCTGTTTATGTACAAGTATATTACACGTTGGGTACTAACATTGGGGTTTTTTAGGGCTTTTAATTCGGTTTTAGCTTTCTTAATCTCCTATTTTTAATCTTTTGATAATGGCCAACCTATTTAATTCTTTTAACTTATTTTAAGTATTGTATGTGTATTTTTATATGTATATTTTATCTTGGCTGTTCACCGCCCCGAGTCCCTCTGGGAGAGAGGGCGGTATACAAATTCAAATAAATGAATGAATGAATGAATGAATGAATGAATAAATAACACTAACAGGGCGAGCCGCTGCATATAAACAGAGAGCAAACCGCACTGCCTTCCAGCACTGATGATGTTACCTAGTCGGGTAAGGAAAAAAGTCTTCAAGAAAAATAATCACGCTCAGAGAGCAAACAAGGACGCCAGAGGTAGAAGAAGTGGACAGGCTTCCTTGATTTGCTACCTGAGCCAGCCAGCCATCAAAGCAAATGTCCAAAGCCAAGCAAAATCCCCGTTCGCTCCAACCTCGGCAAACCGCAGCGGCCATTACACTTCCAAGCTTTTTAGGAGGAGAGACTGACCTCATCTTCCTCAATGGTCTTGGTGGCGAGGAAGAAGCAGCTGATCGCAATACAGTTCAGGTACTTTGGGCGAGCCTACAAGGGAGAAAGAAGAAAGGAGGACAATCTCAAAACAAAAAAACCAAAGCCATTTTTCCCCAAAGAAACCTGGATGCCAAGCACAGGTTATCTCGGTCCATCAGTTCACTACTCTTTTGCCTTCTTTGCAGCTGCTGCTCTCAGGAAGCCATGGAGGGGAGGGACGGAGGAGACAATCAATATTCCATTACGAGAAGCAAATCTGGAATCCACCAAGTCTTTTTAGCATAATTGGCAGCCGGCGAGTCTCCTCGTCTTCAGGGGGGAGAGAGGGGGGGCCCACTGCTAGCAGGGGAAATCCATAGAGAGCAAAAAAAAAATCAATGAAGGGGGTTAAGTGGAGTGCAGCGGCTGCCAACCAGCATAAATGCAAGCAGAGACTTGGCTGGCATTTTGCATTATCATCTCTGCTTTGCCACAGAGTGAGTCAGTCAGTCAGTCTTGGGGGTAGATTCATAGGATACGGGTGGTCCTCGACCTATGCCCACCATGGAGCCCAAAATCCCTGTTGTTAAGTGGGACCACTTGTTAAGCGAATTCTGCCCCGTCTTTCTTGCCAGAGTTAAGTTGAATCCCTGCAGTTGACAAGTAAATAACCTGGCTGTTATCTGGTTTTCCCCACTGATTGTCTGAAAGTCACGAAAGCTGATCACGTGACCTCAAAACACAGCGACGGTCGTAAGGATGAACCAGATGCCAAGCAATTGAATTTTGATACCACGAGCATGGGGAGGTTACAAAGGTTGGGACTGTGAAAAACGGTCCCAAGCCAGTATTTTCAGTGCTGTTGTAACTTCAAACGGTCCCTAAGTGAATTGTTGTAAGCCGGGGACTACCTGTATTACATATTTTAAGAGGAAGGAGTGAGGGGTAGGGGAAAACGACATAATCCAAAAAGGCCACTGAATACAAATAGTCCTTAACTTATAACCACAATTGAGCCCAAAATCTGTTGCTGAGGGAGAAATTAAGTATTAAGTCAGTTTTGTCCCTATTTTACAACCTTTTTTGCCATGGTCGTTAAGCGAATCACTGCTACATTAGTAACCCGGTTGTTAAGTGAATCTGGCTTTCCCATTGACTTGGCTTGCCGGAAGGTCGCAAAAAGGAGATCCTAAGTTCCCAGGACACTGCAACCATCATAAATACGGGTCAGTTGCCAGGGGACTGAATTTTTATTATGACCATGGAGATGCTGTAATGGTCACAAGTGTGAAAATGTCACTTTTTTTTCAGTGCTGTGGTAACTACGAACAGTCACTAACAAACTGCTCTAAGTTAAGGACGATCTGTGTCAACTCCTACCCTACTCGCGTGGGGAGAGAGCCGTTAAAAACGTGTTTTTTCTGGAGAGCCCAAAAATAAATAGATAACAGGGAACACCACCAGCATTTTGGGCCTGGATATTTCAGCTGTTCCCTCAGAGTGCTGTTTATTTATTTATTTTTATTCATTTATTAAACGTGTAACACACCCTTCTTGCTATCTTATGGTTCCCTTGCTGGGTGTGATGTCTTCTTATTCTGAGTAGTAGTATTGTTGTTGTTGTTGTTGTTGTTTGTGAGCCACTCTGAGCTGCGTGTGGCATGAAAACTGTACTGAATAAGCAGCTTAAATAACGAAATAAATGTGAAACTCTTGTGAGGCAGCCTCCGCACCCCTGCAACTGTAATTACCAAAGTGTAATTTTTAATAAGGTGGCAGGGATTGTGAAACGCATAATTACAGAGTCATCATCTTCACTCTATTTAAATCAAATTAAATTTTAAATGTAAATGAAATGGTTTAATTATTTTTTCCTGGCCCCACCCGGTACTTTCTGGTACGCAGCTCCGGGCACACGACTCGCAAGTCAAGGGCAGGCCCTTGCTGTGGAACATCTACACAAATCCACCCTATTCCTCATCAAGCAGAATGGGTAACTTAGGACCGTTAGGGGGACATCCTAAGCACTGCAGGTGGGATTAAATCTTTCAACCCATCATTATCATCTTTTAACGACCCCATTAATCCCTTGCGGGATGGAGTCTGGGCAACTGAATGGTATTTAATGGCTGGATGCCCTTCCTATCACCAATGCTGAGTTTTGTTCATCAGATATATTCTCAGTGTGCCCGGAGAGAGAAATATCTGCCTCTACCTAGGATCGAACTCACAGCCTCCAGACTGTGAGGCAAGAGCTCCACCTCTAGGCCACCACACCACTCCATTAAATCTTTCAACCCATCTGAAGAGGGAAACTGGGGCTTTTAGCGTCTACAATCTAAACCACGAAATCTGAAAGCCAACGAAAAAGTACAGGAGGTCAGATTGCTTCCGATTTCTGCTAAGAATTCATTCGTGACTGCATTCTGGCTCTCTAAATTGCTACCAAAGCGGAAGAGGATGGATGGATCTGCATCTATTGGACTCGGTAGTATGGGTAATCCTCGACTTACAACCACAATTAAGCCAAAAATTTCCATTGCTAAGTGAGACAGTTTCTTAAGTGAGTTTCGCCCCATTTTACAACCTTTCCTGCCACAGCTGTGAAGTGAATCACTGCAATTAAGTTAGTAAACAAGGTTGTGAAGTGAATCTGGTCCCCCCATTGACTTGGTCGCAAATGGGGGAATCACGTAACTGCCAGGACACTGAAAACCGTCATACATATGAGTCAATTGCCAGGCGTCTGAATTTTGATCATTTGACCATGGAGATGCTGCAACGGTTGTTAAGTGTGGAAAAACGGTCATAAGTTACTTTTTTCAGTGCCACTGTAACGGTCGTTAAATGAATGGTTGGACGTTGAGGACTATCTGTAGTCAATCCAAACATGAGGGAGATGGGAGGTTCAAAAAATGTGAAAAATAAAATAAAAATAAATGAGAACTTGCCCCAGGTAGAGAAGTTCAGAGAGCATCAAATTTAATGAGAACTTGTTCATCTGTCAATAAACCCAATAGCATCCCCAGTTCTAGACATTTTGTTTATTCACTGGTTTATTTATATCCCACTTTATTATTTTTATAATTAATTTAAAGTAGCAGACATATCTAACATTCCTTCCCCTTCCGATTTTCCCAACAACCTTGTGAGGTAGGTTGTGCGGAGAGAGAGAGTGACTGAGTGGGCCAACGTCACCCTATTGACTTTCTTGCCTAGGAAGGACTAGAACTCCCAGTCTCCTGGTGATTTGCTCAAAATCTCCCAGTTGGCTTTCACGATTAAGGCCGGAGTAGAACTCCCTGTCTCCTGATGATTGGCTCAAAGTCTCCCAGTTGGCTTTCATACTTAAGGCAGGACCAGAACTCCCAGTCTCCTGGTGATTGGCTCAAAGTTACCCAATTGGCTTTCATACCTAAGGCAGGACTAGAACTCCCAGTTTCCTGGTGATTGGCTCAAAGTCATCCAATTGGCTTTCATGCCTAAGGCAGGACTAGAACTCCCTGTCTCCTGGTGATTGGCTCAAAGTCTCCCAGTTGGCTTTCATACCTAAGGCAGGACCAGAACTCCCAGTCTCCTAGTGATTGGCTCAAAGTCATCCAATTGGCTTTCATGCCTAGATCAGGACTAGAACTCCTAGTTTTCTGGTGATTTGCTCAAAGTCACCCAATTGGCTTTCATGCCTAAGGCAGGACCAGAACTCCCAGTCTCCTGGTGGTTGGCTCATAGTCACCCAATTGGCTTTCATGCCTAAGGCAGGACTAGAACTCCCAGTTTCCTGGTGATTGGCTCAAAGTCTCCCAGTTGGCTTTCATGCCTAAGGCAGGACCAGAACTCCCAGTCTCCTGGTGATTGGCTCAAAGTCACCTAATTGGCTTTCATGCCTAAGGCAGGACCAGAACTCCCAGTCTCCTGGTGATTGGCTCAAAGTCACCCAATTGGCTTTCATGCCTAAGGCAGGACTAGAACTCCCAGTTTCCTGATGATTGGCTCAAAGTCACCCAATTGGCTTTCATGCCTAAGGCAGGACCAGAACTCCCAGTCTCCTGGTGATTGGCGCAAAGTCTCCCACTTGGCTTTCATGCCTAAGGTGAAACTAGAACTCCTGGTTTTTAGATCATCCCCCATATGAAACTAACTCTCAACAACTGGGCATGGCTTAGAAATGTTTCTATGAAGACAATTCCAGGTGAGACATGAATTCTGCCTGCTGAAGGATATGTGTCGGATCTAATTCAAGAGACGCTTGCTCCAAACGATTTGATTCCATTGTCTTAAGGCTGAGAGCATTTCCTTCCTCCAACCCTCTCAGACCTTTCAACGGGCAGCGCGTGAATTGCAACTAAGTTCAGGAGGAGAAAGCAAAAAGCTCTGCAGGTACAAGAAACTTAAAAAAAATGTTTTAAGGATCAGAGGAGAAACCAGGAGAGACTTGTGAGAGTTCTAATCCCACACCTCAGGCGCCAAGCCCGTTGAGTGACCTTGGGCCAATCAACGCTCTCTTCCACCCTAGGAAGCAGGCAATGGTAAAACCACTTCTGAAAAATCTCGCCAAGAAAACTGCAGGGACTTGTCAGGCCGGGAGTCAAAAACCGACTTGCAGGCATATACTGAGTTCCATCAACAGAAATCAGTGCGGTGCCCTCTGAAGCACAAACAGCTCGCCTGTTTCCTTCTTCTCTCTGCCCAGAGAAGAGAGATGATGAAAGAAAGGGATTGAAAAATTTAATTTGGAAGAGGAAGAAAAAAATAAGGGAGGTTTTGAGTAAGCAAAGCTCCGTTCCTAGCTGGAAACTATTCAGAGACTTAATTTTAGGCCAGATGGTAAAACTCCAAGCTGCAAAATCCACAAGGCTTAAGGAAGGAGCATTAGGCTGCTAAAAAATTGAGACAGATTTTGGGGTTGAGCAATTGGGGGAAAAAAGTTTACATTTTCTATTAAACTTTCTCTTTGGTAGAGCTTTCTAAATTACATTTCCGTCCTGAAAGATGAAACTAGTCTCCAGTTCTCTGGGGTATATTGTTCTAAAGAGGTTTATAAATGTATCTGCGGTACTAATAGAAATAGAGGCAGGGAGGGATATTTCTTTTTAATAATATGATTTAGGACAAAAACAATAAGAGGCAAACAAATCACAGACGAAGGACCTTCACACACTTTCCACTATGTGGAAATGGGAATATATATTCTTACTAGGAGATATACTGGTAGTCCTCGCTTAATGACCATAATTTTTCACTTAACAACCACCACAAAAAAGCTCATCAAATTGGGTGTGATCACAGGGTGAGCCATTCAATGACTGAAACGATTTATGACTGCAATTCTGGCTCAATTTCAGACATAAGTCAAGGACTATGCCATGCCCCTGTCAGAGTCTGAATCCAAGGAGGAAGATGAACAGCTGACAGGGAGTGGGAGTGTGGCTCCTTGGCTGTGGAGGAAACTGGGGAAGGGCAAAGTCCAGCTGGGCAGAGCAGGAAAAAGGTAGAACAAGGGAGAGGTAGTTCAGAGGAAGACCCAAGCCCACCCCCTCTTCATTCTAGGGCACACTGGGAGGAACGGAGAAGAGAGCAACGTGGGTTGAGTGGCTTACGGAGGAAGAAAGGGCCCTGATTCCCTTCATTAGCCATAGCTGGGAAAAGAGTTAAAAGAAATGCATGCTGAGTGTGGCACTGCTGGGAGCAAACATGACTTTATCTTGTGTTGACTTTATCTTGTGTTGAGTTATTGCTGTGTCTTCATGTCTGGAATTCTTGCTCCTGCCCTGTCAGACTAATTACCTCATTTTGCCTTGATTGGACTTAAAAGTTACAGATTTTGTTGACCACATTTTGGATTTGATTTTCTGCAGCCAAAGGCTGTTCCTGAGAGTTTTTCTTCCAGCCAGAAAGCAACCAGGACATTGGAGGCACAGTTGGAGCTAATAAAGGGACTCCTACTGATTATGACTGCTGTCTTTGTGCCACAGACTAACTGTATTCCAGTTTCCACCAATCTGGTGCTTTTCAATGGACTGAATTCCTGTCCCATAATTCCCAATGGTTGGTTAGGTGCGGTGGGAATTATGGGAAGAAATGTTCAATAGATCTGAAAAGCACCAGATTGGGCAAGGCTGCTAGGCACGTTCCTCCAAAAATAAATCCAGCTGTGTTTCATAAGGTTTTGCTCCAAGCAAAGTTGGCATGAGTTTCTATCTTTAATTTCTGTTGGAGGTTTAATTTAGCCTGGTAAACAAGGAATCCTTTGCTTTCTTTCCTCCCATGTTCAAATAAGGGAGTGAGGGAAATGTGTGTTTTTTTTAATTGTTGGTGAACATTAATTCCAGGCAAGAAAATAGATCCATTCCCTAAAATGGAAACTGAAGCGGCTCAAAATGATCTTGGTTTAGTCTAAGCAACAGGCTCTTTGGGTTGAAAACAGAAAAATGCTGTTCCCAGATTCACAAATCATGCAGGTCACGGTTTTCCCCAAGGTGCTTTTACAAAAGGCAACTAAACTTCCTTTGTTCTTTTTCCCCCCTTGAAAATATTTCATTTCTTATCCAAAAAGCTTCTTTCGGTTCTAACTGAATGGTGAGGAACAGAAGAATTTAGATCAGAACTTTCTAGAGTGAACGATGACCATTTAGTAATGTCAATAACAATGTACTAACAACCAGATGACTGCAAAGAATATAAATCCTTCCATTCCTCACCAAAAAAGAATCATTTTTTTCAGGGCTGTTGTAACTTTGAACTAACACTAAAACAAATGGTTGTAAGTTGAAGAATACTTAAAATGCTCTAAGCCTTTTCAAATAAGCCAGGGGTCTCCAAATGGCGACTTTACGACTTGTGGACTTCAACTCCCAGAATTCCTCAGCCAGCATGGCTGGCTGAGAGTATGGCTGGCTGAGGGATTCTGGGGGTTGAAGTCCACAAGTCGTAAAGTTGCCATGTTTGGAGACCCCGAAATAAACTACTGAAGAGTTGGGAAGGCAGAGCAATGGAAATTGTTCAGTTCTGGCCATGAATGAACTACATGAACATGGAGAAGAACGTCATGGCCTTCAGCCAAACGTGCTCACAGAGGTACACAGGACACCCTATATGGTCTCTGCAGCAGAGTAAGTCAAGCATCAAGGGTCCAGGTGAACAGAAAATGGAGGATTTCATCCCAAAAGGCTTTGCAAAGATCTTAGAGGTCAAACTGTTACCTTCACAGCAGCTAAAAACCTGTCCAAGAGGCAAACGGCCAGAGACAGTGTTTCCGGATAAAGGTGGAACTGGCATCTGAGTTTGGCCAGCCACTGAATCACTTCGTCCCGCTGGGTTGGAGAAATGCCTGCATCCTGTGGAATAAAAAGAAAAATAAGTTTAAAAACAATCTCAATCAATCAATCTCTCTCTCTCTCTCACACACACAGACACAACCGCTTATTTAGTAATACATTCTTAACCCACCTGTTTTTCATCTCTATTTATCTATCTGTATCCACCTCCTCAAATGTCTCTCTGTCTTCTGATACAGGTAGCCCTCGCTTAATGACTGGTGACTTAAATGACCGTTCAAAATTTACAACAGCCTCCCAAAACCTGCTTTATGTCCCAGTTCTGGAGTTCCAACGGCAGAACAACACTCTCTGCAGTCCCATGATCACATTTGGGGCACTTGCCAACTGCCTCATCTTTATGGGCCATGGGCACACAACCAAAATGGTTTTTGTCAATCCCACAGGATCGAATGGATTAGCTTCACAACTAGATGTCGGGATGTGATGGAAGAGGCCAGGCGTCAGGTGTCCCGGTAATGATGATGAATTGTGGAGAGTCCGGCTAGCTATCAGGATTCCGGCAGTTACTCCAATTAAATCATGAGTCTTGAGCCAAACTTCCAAAACTTCAAAAGGATTCATTGGGAGTTAACATGTCCAGCACTGCCTGGGTGTAGCCGACTCTTGGGACACCTAATGCATTGTCACCTTTGACCCTGGTTTTCTCCCACCCACCCCGCCGGGTGTATCATAATTCATATTCTCCAATGGGACACATCCATAGCCAAGAGCCATCAATCATGTTCTCCAGTTAGATATTTGCACGGCAGAAACTTCAGTCACCTAGTTACTATCTTTAAAAAAACTATGGAATGCACTTTCGATTTCCAAGCTGCCGCACTGCTCTTTCAAACCCTTTCCCCCCCGCCCCTCTTTCTGTTGGCAACTCTAAAAAGACCATAGAAATATTTTATGAGTTGACACTAGGTTCATTTCATGACCGCCACAAAAAAGGTCATAAAATCGGGTCAGTCACATCGGTGGCTGTACATACAACCATTGTGACTTACAAAAGAAATTTTGGGTTCCATTACAGTTTTAAGTTGAGGACTACCTAATATACAGGATAGCAGGTAGTATACTAAATTTCTGAGCCAACCTAAACAGAACAGAATGATCTGGAAATTTTTTGCCAGAGTAGAAGAAAATCGGTCCCTCAGTTAAGTCTTGGGATGTCCACTTATTGTATAATTTGGTGTAGGTATCCATATGTGTAAGTGTGCAGTTGTGTGTGCTGGGAAACCATCGTTATGTGATGAGTCTGTCTCAAAGAGGCGTCACCTACATAGCTTGGGAGCATAATTCCCACAATTGCAGTCTTCTATAAATTAGGCTGCTAACATCTGGAGGCAACTAGGCAGACATGATTTGCACAGCAGGTGCTACAGGGAAGCAGAATAACATAATTGGAAGAGAACTTTGAGGCCCCCTGCTCAGGCAGGAAACACGATACTATTTTAGACAGATTTTTTTTTTTATTACATTTATATGCCGCCTTTCTCCGGATACTCAGGGCGGCTTACAGTCTTTAGAGCACCATGCTAAGTGCTTGGCAATAGCCTTCATTCCATTGTATATGCCTGCTTATCAGTAGGGCTTTTGGCCCCCCCAAGCGGCATTTTTACAAAGTCAGCTTATTGCCCCCAACAGTCTTGGGTCCTCAATTTACCTACCCCGAGAGGATGGAAGGCTGAGTCAACCTTGATCCTGGTGGGATTCGAACCTGCACTAATTGCAGGCAATTGAGCTAGATGATTAACAGCCTGCACCACCAAGGCCCTTTTATTCTAGATGGTTGTTTAATCTTTTTTTTTAAAAAAAAAAACCTCCAATGTTGGAGCACCCACAACTTCTGGAGGCAAGTCCGTTCCACTGGTGAATTGTTCTCACTGCCAGGAAATTTCTCCTTCGTTCTCGGTTGCTTCTCTCCTTGATTAGTTTCCATCCATGGTTTCTTGTTCTGTTTTCATGTGCTTTGGGAGATAGGTTGACCTTCTTTTTTGTGGCAGCCTCTTAAATACTGGAACATGGCTGTCATGTCACCACTGATGTTCTTTAGGGAATTGGTGGTCCTACTTGCCTTAAGGGATGGCACACACACACACACGAGGCAGGGTAAATAAGTCCAGATCTTCCAACCGAGTTACTTTTTAGCCAACTGCAAAGCCAGTCCAACAACACCAGCAACTCAAGTTATGACTTCAGGCATTTTTGAGGCGTGCCAGTCAGGCTGCGCCTCAGAAAGCTGTGAAGCTTCTCAAGAGAAACCCGGGGGCAAAACTGTCAGTCTCTGCACAACCTGTGGAAGGACGTTTCAGATGGGGGGGGGGGGGTGCAGCTGCTCACAGAAACTCCCCAGATTCTGGTGCAGCCTCTGACCTTGCAAGGTGTCCAAATGTGCAAATTTACGTTGTGTAGAAAACGCGCTTCTAAAAAATCATGAAGGAGATTTAAATCCTGCAAAGAAAGGCCTAAGTTAAACACGATGACAAAATGGTGGCCTGGAGTCCCAAACCCCATCCATACCGCACTACAAAAAAGATGTGGAGACTTTGGGAAAGTTCAGAGAAGAGCAACTAAGATTTGATTAAAGGCCTGGAGACTAAAACATAGGAACAGCTGCAAGATTTGGGTCTGGATAGTCTAGAGCAGTGTTTTTCAACCTTGGTGGTTTGAAGATTTGTGGACTTCAACTCCCAGAATTCCTCAGCCACCTGGCTGAGGAATTCTGGGAGTTGAAGTCCACACATCTTCAAAGTACCAAGGTTGAAAAACACTGGTCTAGAGAAAAGAAGAATTAGGGGTGACACGATAGCAGTAGTCCGGTATTTGAGGGGCTGCCACAAAGAGTCAAATTATTCTCCAAAGCACTGGAGGGCAGGATAAGAAGCAATAATTGGAAATTAATCAAGGAGAGATTCAACCTGGAATTAAGGAGAAACTTCCTAACAGTGAGGGACATTAACCCATGGAACAGCTTTGCCTTCAGAAGTTGAGTGCTTCATCACTGGAGGTTTTAAGAAGAGTCTAGAGACAGTCACCTATCTGAAATGGTGTCAGTTCTCCTGCTTCAGCAGGGGCCTGGACTAGAAGACCTCTAAGGTCCCTTCCAGCTCTTTACATTCATTCATTCGCCTTTGCTGGAGCATGCAGATCCACAGACGCCCACACAACTGATTTGGGTGGGAAAGAGTTTACAAAAAAATATTCTGAATTCCTCAGTGGAAGGCTGGGTAGCCACCTTTATAATTAGGACTGTGAATTTAGCAAAATAAGCCACGTTCTGACTAGGATCCAAACAGCTACAGATAGGCCTCGACTTACAACAGGTTCATTTAGTGACCATTCAAAGTTAAAACGGCATTGGAAAAAGTGTCTTATGATCGTTTTTTATATCTATGAAAGCTGTAGCATCCCGTGGTCATGTGATCCATTTCAGATGCTTGGCAACGGACTCATATTTATGACGGTTGCAGTGTCCCGGAATCATGTGAACACTTTTTGTGAGCTTCTGACAAGCAAAGTCAATGGGGAAGTCAGATTCACTTAACGACCGTGTTACTAACTTAACAATTGCAGTGATTCACTTAATAACTGTGGCAAGGAAGGTCGTTAAGTCACTTAACAAATGTCTCAGCAACAGAAATCATGGGCTCACTTATGGTGATAAGTTGAGGACTTCCTGTATTTTCAGGGCTTCCAAGAACCTGGGCATTGTTAGCAAAACGTCTAGTAACTTTATACATGGGACCAATCTCATCCTTTAACGTAAGCTTCATGCAAAATGTTTCTGAAAGTTTTTTTAGGTTCCAAAATGCACTTAAGGACAAGACTTTGCTGACTAGGGAATTCTGGGAGTTGAAGCCCGCAGGTCATAAAGGAGCCATAGTTGTCCATATAATATAAGGCTTCTCAGGCCTAATTATAGGCCCGTTTTGTCAGGAAGTGACAAAACGGGCCTACAATTCAGCCTGAGAAGGCTTGCAGAGGCTTTTCCCAAGCCTCTGGGAGGCCGAAAAAAAGCCTCAAACCAGCCAAAAAAATCAACTGTGAGGGATTGTGCAGGTGTGGAGGTGGGGGACTGCGCATGCATACGCAGGGGGTGCGCATTGCATTCTGGATGCTGGCATGCAAGTGTGGGCATGCTCACAATTTTTGCCACAGGAGCCCAAAAAGGTTAGCCATCACTGTAACGGCACTTTTCCAATATCGAAGGGGCTATCACAATAAAGAGGGAGGCCATACATTTTCCAAAGCCCCTGAAGGCAGAACAAGAAACAATGGATGGAAACTAATCAGGGAGTGAAGCAACCTAGAACTAAGAAGAAACTTCCTAGCAGTGAGGACAATCAACCAGTGGAAGACTTGCCTTCAGAAGTTGTGAGTGGTGGATGTTTTTAAGAAAAGCCATTTGTCTGAAATGGTATAGGGTTTCCTGCTGAGCAGGAAGTTGGGCTAGAAGGCCTCCCAGGTCCCTTCCAACTCTGTTATTCTGTACGAGAACAAACTGGCTCTCCATATGAAAAGTTTCCAGGGCCTTTGGCCATAAGCAGAATGGAAAATTCCTGTCTTAAGATGGCTGGTATATACCACCTTCAGTTTTTTTTTTTTTTTTTCCTATTTAAAAAGAAGGTGATGGAACAGAACTTCAAGATGGAACAGTCTGGCTGCTCCTGTTCCATGTGGGAGGCCTGTCAATCTCAAAATATTTACATTCAGCTGCCCAGTAGGGCAGAGAAGAATTTCGCCCCTGGGGTGGTTTTGAAAACCTGCAGATCTAGACTGTTGGCTGGAGAGATGCCAAAGCTCTCCTTAACCATCTGTGACTGGAGTTTTCGGCATGACTGCAGCGTGTATGTGTATGTGTGTGTGTTTTGAAGACCCCAGATACGCCACGCACCGTTTGCAAAGAGAATGGGAAGCCACAGGTGGCTCAGTCCTCAGCTGGCCAGACAAAGCTATGCCCCACCGATTTGGGGGTTCTGACATGGCAATCCCCCATTTCCCTCTTCCGTGGCTATTGTTCACTCGCTAAGTCATGTCCGATTCTTCACGACCAGTGGTTGTATGCTACCGGTTTGGCCCGGTTCCCGTGAACCGGTAGCAAAAATTCCTACAATCAGCTCAGCTGATTGACACTGCAGGCCTCAGCTGGTGTGTGGAAAGCTGCACGCGCAATCACCAAACCAGTAGTGGAACAGGGAGGATCCCATTGTTCACGACCCCAAGGACCATAGCACACCAGACCCCACCTGTCCTCCATTGTCTCCCAGAGTTTGCCCAAATTCATGTCCACTGTGTCAATGACACTATCTAACCATCTCATTGTCTGCCATCCCCTTCTCCTGTTGCTTTTCATCTTTCCCAATGAGGCCTCTCTCTTTTTTCTCTTTTGGTGGCCAGAGTATTTGAGCTTCAGCTTCAGGATCTGTCCTTCCAAAGGAGAAGTCAGGGCTGCTTTTCTTTAGGATCGGCTGATTGGATCGCCTTGCAGCCCCAGAGACTCCCAAGAGCCTTCTCTTATCGTTCATTGTTGGTACATAATTCAATCACCTCCATATATGGGCAGAAAAGAACACTCTGTGTTGTGGGTTTGTGGGTTTATGTGTATGTGTGTGAGCATCTGTAAAACTCATGTTCAACACTGCATCCCTATAGATCAGTTGCACACCCAACTCCCACTGTAAGTTGGGGACCATCACTTCAATTTCTCTCTCCCTTCTTCTCTATTTATCTCCATCCATCATGTTTTATCTATCATCTATCTTTCTCTCTCTCCATCTTTTTTTTATCTCTCTCTCCATTATTTTTCCTGTTTGTCTATCCATCTATCTTTCTCTCTCTCCATCCATCATTTTTCATATCTATCCATCCATCATTTTTAATCTGTCTGTCTGTCCATTCATTTGTATATAGTCGACTTACCACCACAATCGAGTCCAAATTTTCTACTGCTAAACAAGACAGTTGTGATGTGAGTTTGGTCCCATTTTACCACCTTTCATTGCATATTATATTATATATGTGATATTATATGTGTGTGTGAGATATAGACAGACAGACAGACAAGACAGGTATCACATGACCCTGGGACACTGTAATTATCATTAAATACGGGCCAGTTGCCAAACATCCGAATTTTGATCACGTGACCCCAAGGATGGTATAACGGTCGTTAAGTGTAAAAAGTGGTCGTAAGTCACTTTTTTCCAGGGCTGTTGTAACTTCAGTGACCAAATGAACTGTGGTTAAGTTGAGGGCGTCTACCTATCCAGATTAGTGGATTCTGAGATCAAATATCTAACACCACGGATATGATTCTACACAGGGCACCCTGCCCAGAAACCTAGCATAAAACTGAAGCAAAGAAGTGTCTAATAATAGCAGAAGAGTTAGTACCAGAGTAAGTTCAACCCTTCCAAAGCAGTGCTTGACAATACTCAGGTTATTACTTGATCCAAATTAAGCGCTTAGTACAGGGTGTACCGACCTCGGCACACCACTGCCAATGTTGAATTGCCTGGAATTTGCAGAGGGAAGCTGCAGTGGAGGACACCCTGTGCCAGGCCTTTATTTTGGACTGAGTCTTCAAGGAGAAAGTACCGTGGATGTAAACAAGATTCTTCTATGTCAACATTTGCAATGCGGGTGTTTATTTGGCCACACGCTGCACGTTACGTCTGATTAGAGACTCTGTAAAAAGGTTTAGGAAAGCAAGATAAAGTTATCCAAAAGATAGATGCTCCCTCTATTAATATGGTGACATGTTAATGGATGATAAAGGATGAAGCTCTAAAGCAGGAAGGGTCCAATCTTGGCAACTTTAAGATCTGTGGATTTCAACTTCCAGAATGCCCTAGTTACTCAGTGCAGATGTATCCAAACTTGGTAACTTTTAGACTTGTGGACTTCAACTCCCAGAAGTCCCCGAGACAGCAGAACAGAGGGATCCAACCTTGGCAACTTCAAAGATTTGTGGGCCTCTGCTCCCAGAATTCCCCAGCCAGCCAAAGCAGATGAGTCCAATCTTGGCAACTTTTAAGATAAGAGTCAACTCCCAGAATTCCCCAGCTTAAGAATTGAAGTCCACAAGTCTAAAAAGTTGCCAAACTTGGACACTCTTACTCTAGAAAAGAAACATTCCAACTAGCAGAAGGAATCTATTTTGGATGGTATCTGCCATATGAATGAACCCTGCTGAGTCCGATCTGTCGTTCGGATTATGCAATAAAGCTGGGAGCCAAACAGGAAGGATTGACTAGCAAATGACTGCAAAACAGAACAGATGTCGACCAGCCTCACAATGGGTTGTGAAGAACACACATTATGCTGTAACCGGGTGGACAGCTGGAAAAGGGCAGCACCTTGCAACCGTCATAGATACAAGTCAGTTGCCAAGTGTCTGAATTTTGATCATGTAACCGTGGAGATACTGCAGTGGTCGTTAAGTGTGAAAAATGGTTGTAACCAGTGATTCAATTCAACCAGTGTTAACAACCGGCTCGGGGATCACGTGCATACCCACCCTTTAAAAAAAGCCCATTTTCAGCTATAACACTTACCTTCTGCTGCAGCTCCGGCAAGTAAAACAGCTGAGGCGCGGCAAAAACTACTCTGCTGCGCGAATCAGCTGTGCTCCAAAACAAGGAAATAAAACAACAGGAAAGAGCAGGGGGCGGGGGGGGTCAAATGATCACCGCAACTACCGGTTCGTCCAAACCGTTCGAATCCCACCCCTGGTTGTAATTCACTTTTTTCAATTCTTTTGTAACTTGTCCTGGTTACTAAACCAACAGTTTTTTAAGTCGAGGATAACCTGACATAATCTATTTTCACCCTAAAATCTTCGGAACTTGCTTCATTTTCCAATTTGGAAATTAACTGGGGTTGGGGAATTGGCGTATGTTTTCAACCGCCCAGAAAAATAAAAGCGTCACAAAGGATGCTTGCAACATTGGAATGATCTGATTTTAAAAGACAGAACGGTGCTAGGCCAGAGATGGCAAACCTTTTCGGCACCAAGCACCCAAACTGGAACACGCGAACATGTGCATGCATGCATGTGCCGGAAACTCAAAAGCCAGCTGGCTTGGTGCATGCATGCCTTTTTGGAGGGGGATTATTTTTTGTTGCTTTTGGGGCTCTTTTCAGGCCATTTTCAGGCCATTTTGGGAAGACCAGTTGGCTGACGCGCATGCCCACAGAGAGGGCTCTGCATGCCAGAAAACAGAAGAGCAGCTGGTGACGGCATGTGTGCCCACAAAGAGGGCTCTGTGTGCCACCTCTGGCACGCATGCCATAGGTTCACCCTCACGGTACTAGGCTTTCTGGAGAAGGAAGCAACTTTTGCCAAAACCGCTTCAGTGGATTTTGCATTTCCACCCACCGGTCCAATTGCAGGAGCCAGAAATGAAAAGAAAATAAAATCTAAAGGATAAGTTAAAAAGTAATCTACGTTGCCAAATTAAATTGCCAAATTAAAATGAAGAATTGGGCTATACAGGTAGTCCTCGACTTACAACCATCCATATGTAGTGACTGTTCAAAGTTACGAAGGGATTTACGACTGCTTTTCACACTTATGACCGTTGTAGCATCCTCGTGGTCACGTAACCAAAATTGGGAAACTTCGGAACTGGTATGTATTTATGACCTTTGTAGTGGTCCCGAGGTCATGTGATCACCTTTTGTGACCTTCTGACAAGCAAACTCAATGCAGAAGCCAGATTCATTTAACAACCATGTTACCAGCTTAACAACTGCAACGATTCACTTAACAACTGTGGCAAGAAAGGTCATAAAATGGGACAAAACTCAACCACTATCTCACTTAGCAACAGATGTTTTGGGCTCAATAATGGTTGTTAAGACAAGGGCTACCTGTACCTGTCAGTTAAAACACTGAACAAGTCCACAGCTCATATTTCTCACCACATGGATGCAATGTAGTTATTTTATTTACTACATTTTTATGCTACTCATCTCTCCTATAAGATTTTTCTTCAGTCTGGTTGCCTCCTGAAAAGGCACCTTTGGGACAACTCTGACCTGGATGACAGAATTGCTACAGATTTTTAGCTACACAATTTGGGATGAACATCCTTTGAATGGTGTCAGAGTAGGAATGGATTTCCAGAGGGAAAAATGCAGACTAGAGGAACCATTTGCACTTCTCAGGTGACCCTGAGGACACGGATAAACTCCAAGTGGTCTCAACGACCCTCTAAAAGGATGCAAATGACCAGCTGTCTGCAAGGAATATCAATCCCTCCATTCCTCACCATCCAGTCAGAGTTGAAGAAGCTTCTTGGATGAGAAGCAAAATGTCTTCAGAAGAAAAAACAAGGAAGTCCAGTTGCCTCCTGAAAAAACACCTTGGGGACATCTTCTCCTGTAAGGTGACTCTGAACAGCAACGGAAGAATGTCTTTTGCAACCTAAGGACCAAAAATCCTCTGTAGGCAAACTGTCTCACTACTTCCTCCTCCAAGCAGAAAACGTTCAGAAAAGCTTTGGATGAATCATATGGAATAGCTGCCATGGACAAAGCGGTTGCCATGGTTTTCCAAACAATCTTGGCTTTCGAGACAAAATATTCACGCCCACGAATTGTGCCCGCACCTCAAACCTGACATCTGTCCAACTACAATCATGGATGTATACAACTATGAAATCGTTTCTGCCAAGGAGAGCAAGCAGGACCTTGGCACCCTAAGTCATTTGTCTATTTCTTGGCAAACCGTGTCCCAGTTCTATAAAAGGGGTCCTCGACTTATGACCACAATGGAGCCCCAAGTTTCTGTTGTTAAGGGAGACATTCGTTAAGTCAGTTTTGCCTCCCTTTTATGACCTCTCTTGCCAAAATTTGTAAGTGAATCATTGCACTCGTTGTCTTGGGAGAGTCTTAACACCGCAACCTGCAGTTGATGATAGTAACCCGCAAATCTGGCTTCCCCCATTGATTTTGCTTTGTCAATAGGTCGCAAAAGGGGACCACGTGACCTTGGGACACAGCAACGGGCGTAAGTGTGAATCAGTCGCCAAGCACCTGAATTTTGACCAGGTGATCATAGGGAGGCTACACAGATTGTAACTATAAAAGTCACTCTTTCCAGTGCTGTTGTAACTTTGAATGGTCACTAAACGAATTGTTAAGTCAAGGACTACCTGTAATCTTTCAAAAGAAGGATCAGCCACCTAGCAAAGTCTACGCTGTAGAAACTGCAAGCATAGAGGTAGTCCTCGACTTACAACCACGATTGAGACCAGATTGGTGAATGGTTTTTAAATGAATTGCACCTGCTATTTATTTATTTATTTATTTTGCTACAGTCGTTAAGTGTATCACTGCAGTCGTTAAGTGAATTATTAAGCAAATCCAGAGTCTCTCGTTGACTTTGCTGGCTGGAAATTGTCAATCGCAAATTGTCAGGCGTTAAGTCGCCAGGAATAGCAGTTGAGTTCAAAGCCTTAAAACGTTTATTACATGCTACCTACACAAAAACAAAAAAATCTGATCTACCAACAGTCAGGTCAAAAGGGCACTAGATAAAGAGTCAATGGGATTCACAGAGGACTGGGCTTGGGCCTCTTTTGCAGCTATGTAAGGATTCCAAACTGATGACGCATTTCACCCCGCCTTCAATCTCTGCCTGGTCATCTCCTTTCAAATGACGCTCACCTGATCCTGGAGGCACTGCAACCATCGTAAATACAGGTAGTCCTCAACATACAGCAGTTCATTTAGTGACTGTTCGAAGTTACAACGGCACCAGAAAAAGTGACTTATGACCATTTTTCACACTTGTGACCGTTACGGCACCCCCACCGTCATGGGATTTACATTCGGATGCCTGTCAACTAACTCATATTTGCAGTGTCCTGGGACCAGTGATTTTTGCAACCTTCTGACAAGCGAAGCCAAATAAGGGAAGAAGCCAGGTTCACTTAACCACCACGTTACTAAGTGCAGTCACTTAACAAACGTGGTGAGAAAATCGCAAAATGGGGGCAAAACTCACTTAACAAATTTAACAACGTAAATGTTGGGCTCAACTGTAATCATAAGTTAAGGACTACCTGTACATGACAGCTGCTAACATCCAAAGCTTGATCAAGTGTCCATAAGGATGCTGGGACAGTTGTATGGGCTAGCACTGGTTATAAGTCACATTTTTCAGTGCCACTGAAACTTCAAATGGCCACTAAATGAAGGGTCACAAGCGGAGGACTTGTAGTTTGTATTCTTTCATCTCTAGGCTGAGATGGCTGGAATGCCACGTCTTGCTTTTTAGTCCCAATGATTCTTTTTCCAAAAGGTGACTTGACTTTCCTCCCTTTTTATTTCCCCTTAAAAAAAGAAACAGGAGAAGTTTCTTGGATGAGGAGCAAAACATTAAGAAAAAGGAAAAAGCACCTTTGGGACAAGATGATTGGATGACTGAGAATCTTCACAGACATCTTGCCTTTTATTTTTCTTCTTCTTCTTCCTGCCTTCTGAGTGACTGATAGTGCAATGGTGTCAACTAAAGTCAGACCTACTCAAGATTTATAGCCTTCTTTCTTTCCATACGGAGAGAGAAAGAGACAGTCTGAAAGAGGCTTTGATGAGTAAATCAGGCTTTCACCAGCTCAACTTTCAACAACTGCTGGGTAAAAACATAGTAGAATTCCATTTTAATCAGGAAGTGTTGATATAAGAGAGACACTAAAGCGCCTGTAGGCCAGACAAGGAATAATGGATGGAAACTGAACAAGGAGAGATTCAACCTGTAAATAAGGAGAAACTTTCTGACAGGGAGAACAATCAACCAACGGAGCAGAAGTTGCCCTCGGTAGTTGTGGGAGCGCCATCACTTGAGACCTTCAAGAAGAGATTGGACTTCCCTCTGTCAGAAATGGTGTAGGGTCTCCCGCTTGGGTGGGGGAGGGGGTTGGACTAGATGACCTACAAGGTCCCTTCCAACTCTGATTATCTATTATCTGTTAACTCAGAGCAGAATCTTTCTAATCGAGGGACTTACTGGCCCTATCCTCCTTTGCTTTGTATTAAAGAAGCTTTGAGTGACTTAGGACCCTGTTTCATGCTTATAGCCACTGCAGCATCTCCATAGTCATATGATCAAACTTCAGACATCTGGGGGAAACCAGATTCACTTAACAACCAGGATACTAATTGCCATCTGATTCCTATTTATGACAATTGCAATGTCCCGGGAGTCATGTCACCCCGTTTTGTGACCTTCTGACAAGCAAAGTGAATGGGGGAACCAGATTCACTTAACAACCGTGTTACTAATTTAAAAACTGCAGTGATTCACTAACATCTGTGGCAAGAAAGGTGGTAAAATGGGGCAAAACTCACTTAACAAATGTCTCACTTAGCAACATAAATTTTGGGCTCCGTCGTGGTCATAAGTTGAGGACTACCTGTTTTCCAAGCTAGCTCAGCTAACCATGGTGCACTCCTTCTGATGAACCACAGATTATTGATTTATTGCCGGGTTTATAGGTCATTCCAACTGGGAATAATTCTTAAGCAGTATCCACCCACATCTCCATAAACTGAAATACAGCAACAATAAAATCGCAATTCAATATTATTACTCCACCCATAAACAGCAGCGTTGGGTTTAAGGAAAGCTATGCCAAAGAGATTACGTCCTTGACAGTCAAAGGCATATATATACACATAAGGAAGCAGGAAATTTCTTAACTCTTTCAAGGAACAAGCCGGTTTATTCTCAGTAAGCTGCCACAGGGAAGTAGGCTTCCAACAACAATGATTTAATTCCTGTTGTATGTTCTTCGACACCACGGGATGTTCACCAAACAAAAGATTGCTCAACTGGCAAAATTAAAACGATAAGGTTCTCCTTATTTAAAATTAAATGACAAGGACATAAACTGCTAAACAAATAGGCCCGATGTTCCATCAGGAGATGGGATGGATTCCATCAAACCAGCTCCTCAGAAACAGGAAAGAGTCTTAGAAATAGAGTTGGAGAAACTAAGAAAGTCCAGTGGCTTCTTAGAATAGAATAACAAGAGTTGGAAAGGACCTTGGAGGTCTTCTAGTCCAACCCCCAGCTTAGGCAGGAAACCCTACACCACCTTCAGACAAATGGTTATCCAGTCTCTTTTTAAAAGCTTCCAGTATTGGAGCATTTACAACTTCTGGAGGCAAGTTGTATCACTGATTAATTGTTCTCACTGTCAGGAAATTTCTCCTTAGTTCTAGGTTGCTCCTCTCCTTGCTTAGTTTCTACACATTGCTTCTTGTTCTGCCTTTGGGTGCTTTGGAGAATGGCTTGACTCTCTCTTCTTTGTGGCAGTCCCTGAGATACTAAAACACTGCTATCATGTCACCCCTAGTCCTTCTTTTCATCAGACTAGACATACCCAGTTCTAGCAACCTTTCTTTGTATGTTTTAGCCTCCAGCTCCCTAATCATCTTGGTTGCTCTTCTCTTTCTAGAGTCTCAACATCTTTTTTACATCGTGGCGACCAAAACTGGATGCAGTATTCAAAGTGTGGCCTTACCAAGGCATTATGAAGTGGTATGAACACTTAAGGTGATCTTGATTCTATCCCTCTGTTTATGCAGCCTAGAAGAACTGTCTTCTTCTGCAATGTTGTCAAACCAAGCTATAAAGCAGGGGCCCCCAAACTTGGCAACTTTTAAAACTTGTGGACCTCCAACTCCCAGAATTCTCCAGCCAGCTGGCTGGAGAATTCTGGGAGTTGGAAGTCCACATGTCTTAAAGTTGTCAAGTTTGGAGACTTCTGCTATAAAGAGACCGAGCGAAGGTGACGAAAGGTTTTACCTGATTGGGCTGAATTCTGGGCAGGTACACCTTCCACATCTGAGCTTCCCTAGAGATTGCCATCTCTAGGAGGACGGACAACCTCTGGCTCTGCAGGGGTCCTGAAAACTTCATGGTACCCCTTGAGTCTGCCTTCCACCCAACTGGACACAGCTACCTGCAAATGAAGGAGAGAACAAAACAGACAATGAGCGATGTGAAAAGAAGCACGCACTGCACATTTTTCCATCATCATCATGTTAATCTTTAGTGAGATTCACAGCCTTTGGGGCTGGTTGATAGTTCAACAGTTCAAGTCCTAACCAAGACCCTAGGAACTGTTAAGGTAGCGTCAGAGGATATAAGCTGTTCCCAAGTAGGGTGGTTTTTTGTAGAATCAGGGTATTCAAGTCTGATAAATTCAGAATTTCCAAATAGCAAGGTACCTTTTAGTTATTGCTCCAAGGCAAAATAATGATGATGATGATGATGATGATGATAATAATAATAATAATTGTAGCTTCACTTCCAATCAGAAACATCTTGTTTTGCCTCCAGAAAAGAACACTGCGAGATCCCTGCTCCCATAGTTAGTTTTTCTGATTTGTTCCCTCAATTGCTTATCCAAGATTCCTCAACGAGATTGGAAATGGCGGGTAAGCTTCTCGGAAGGGTCAAATCCAAGTACAAAACCCAGGCATGGAAGATTACAGGAAGTCCTTGATTTGCAACAGTCCGTTGAGTGACCGTTCAAAAGCTTACTATGGCCCTGAAAAATGTGACTTATCACCGTTTTTCACCTGACCTTCGCAGCATCCCACGTGATCAAAGTTCAGACGCTTGGCAACTGACTCTTATTTATGACAGTTGCATTGTCCCGGTGTCCTGTGATCACCTTTTGCAACTTTTTGACAGGAAAAATCGATGAGGAACCTAGATTCTATTAATAACCTTGTTATCAACCTAACAACCGCGGTGATTCACGTAACAACTGTGGCAAAAAAGATCTTATAATGGAGCAAAACTTACTTATCTCGCTTAATTTGGGTTTCAATGGCGGTCTGTAAATTGTGGCCTACCTATAACATGTTTTATCTGAGGTGCATGTTCCTCCTAGAAAGTACTTCAGTAGCCAACCTGCACAACTTTTATTGCCCTGCAAAGATTTCAGATTCTACAGGTAGTCCTTGACTTACAGCTGCTCACTTAATGACTATTAAGTTACAATGTCCTATGGAAAAAAAAGTGACCTATGACCACTTTTCAAGCTTATGACTATTGAAGCATCCTCATGGTCACATGATGTACATTCAGAGGCTCGGCAACTGACTCACGCTTATGACGATTGCAGTGTCCCGGGAGTCATCTGATCCCCTTTTGCGACCTTCTGACAAGCAAAGTCATTGGAGGGAAGATGATGGTGATTTGGGGCAAAACTCACTTAACAAACTTCTCACTTAGCGACCTAAATTTTGAGCTCAGTTGTGGTCGTTTAGTTGAAGACTGTCTGTATTGGGATTTCCCACACATACATACCTGACTAAGGGCGTATAATGCCCACTTACATCAACGCCAAGGATCTTTCCTTGAAAAACTACCAGCGCCCTGAAGAGAATTACCAATCATTGTCGTAAGCTACATTTCCTTGACAGAGGGCAGGGCTCTCCACACATTCAGTCTTTCGTCATTTATGGCTTTGCTGCAATCTTCAGAACTGAGCAGATGGCATCAATTATGCATCAGCAGAAAAGAAGCTTGGCGGAAAGCTTTCACAAGGATTCCGGTTCTAGGTCTGACATGCTCCCTTTTCTTGAACGTGGAGCAACTCAAGTCCTAGGTTGCACTAACAGGGGGATAGATAGAATCAAAAGATCACGTGAAGTATTAGAGCCACTTTAATGATGCCTTGGTTAAGATCACATACTTGGAATACTGCATCCAGTTTGGGTTGCCACGATATTAAAAAGAGATAGGGACTCTAGAAACAGGGGTATCGATCAGGGTTGTGTTTGACCTTGGGGGCAGCTGGAGGGGGGGGAGCATGGCCAGGGTGGCAGAGGTGGTATTCAACCTGTTCTGACCAGTTCTGAAGAATCGGTAGCAGAAATTTTGAGTAGTTTTTTGAGAACCGGCAAATACCACCTCTGACTGGCCCCGCCAACCCCATCTATTCTCTGCCTTCCGAGTCCTAGCTGATCAGCTGGGTCTTCTTTGGTTGTCCTGCATGGGAGAACGGAGCTGGAAAGCAGGCTAGTTAGGGTGGGGAGAGAATGGGGATTTTGCAGTAACCTTCCCCAGCCACATCCACAGAACCGGTAGTAAAAAAATTTAAAGCCCACCACTGCAGGGTGGGCGTGGTCAACTCATGTCAGGGACACCTGTGGTGGCCCAAATGCTCTGCCAGCAAAAACAGGCTCCCAAGCTCAGTTTTCGGCTGCGGCAGCTTCCTGCAACCCTCTACCAGTGAAAACAGAGCTTGGGAGAGCCCTGCGTGGCCCTCCCGAGCTCCATTCTTGCTTGCAGAGGCACTGAGGGCCAGTCGTTCGCTGTTTCCAGGGTGGCCCTGTGAGCCAGGATCAAAGCCTGAAGGCCACATCCAGCCCACAGGCCTTGAGATTGACACCCTGCTCTAGAAAGATGCAGAGAAGAGCCACGAAGATAATTAGGGGACTGGAGGCTAAAATTGATGAAGAACCGTTGATAGAATTGGGGATGTCTTGATTAATGAAAAGAAGGACTAGGGATGACATGATAGCAGTGTTCCAATATCTCAGGGGATGCCCCAAAGAAGAGGGAGTCAAGCTATTTTCCAGAGCACCTGAGGGCAGGATAAGAAGCAACAGGGTGGAAACTAATCGAGAGAAGCCACCTAGAACTAAGGAGAAATTTCCTGACAGTGAGAACAATTAACCAGTGGAACAACTTTCCTCAGGAAGTTATGGGTGCTCCAACACAGGAAGTTTTTAAGAAGAGACTGGACGGTCATTTGTCTGAAATGGCATAGGGCTTCCTGCCTGAGCAGGGATTGGACTAGAAGACCTCCAAGGTCCCTTCAAACTCTATTATTCTGTTAACTCTTGAAGGTAATAGCAGAACAGTTTGAAGTACAATAGAAATGAAGCAAGAATAAAAATAATAAAAATTCATACACTAATTCTGCATTTTTTTTTCTGTCTCTGGACTTTTCATCTTTCCTTCAGGGTACCAGATGTGAGAGGACGGAGAATGATCAGCAATTTTATTTATTCTACCTATCACGTATATTTAAATATCATCAAGCATGCATACTTCTCTTACATTTTCCCCAAATACTTCAAACCTCTATGCATCCATCTTCTATCACTGCACATGAAGATGCTAGAAGCAGAATGTATAAACATGCGTCATCTTGACATTTTAACTCAGTTGTTTATATTTCAGTTGTTCTCATCATGTGCTAAATAATAAATAAGCTGTTTATGAAGATAAAGGAATAGTAAAATAAGCTATTTGAGGCTACCTGGAGCCAACATAGGTCTCTCTTGCAAATCACAATCCCTACAGATCCTCAACTGATTATTCAAACCAGATGAATTTGCCTCCACAAGGACTCCCCAACTTGCAATTATTCATTTAATGACTAAAGTTACAACGGCGCTGAAAAACGTTTTTTACACTTACAACCTTTGGAGCATCCCATGGTCACGTGATCAAAATTCGGACAGTGTCCGAACTGGCAGCGCAATCCCCTTTTGTGACTTTCTGACGAGCAGAATAAAATGGGGAAGCCAGATTCACTTTTAACAACCACATTAGAAACTTAACAATCGCAGTGATTCACTTGACATGGCAAGAAAGGTAGTAAAAGGGAACAAAAATTCACTGAACAACTGCCTGGCTTAGCAATGGAAATTTGGGGCTCAAATTGTGATCGTAAGTCGAGGACGAATCTGTATTCCTCTCTAACCAGCAACCCTTGCTTAAAAAAAAAACCTTCGAGGCCGCCACAGGATCACATCCATGGGAAAGAACCTGAAGCCTGGGACTTTTGCTGATAAATGATGAAAATTGAAACCCATCACCCTGGAATCTGGCCATGTTTTTGTTGGTCAAACTGTTGACGAAGTCTGACCCTGACCAATTTAAATCTAGATAGCTTCACTTGCCTGCTTGTTTGCAGGAAACCATTCTACCACCAAAGTTGGCAACGAAAGCAAAAGTTGTTCCAAAGCCTTTTTTAAAAATTAAAAAAAACCAACACCAACAACTTGTAATGAAATTTTCTGAAGGACAGCCAATTCCGTATTTCCAGAGCAAGTTAAAAATTGGGGAGACTAGAGAGTGAAGAATTTGATGAAAAGAATATTGTGTAAGTATCTCTTAACATCTTAACTTTTACCTTCGGGGCAAGCAAAGAAAATCTTATTTACTTGCAAGCCTGGCTATCCTCCATTTTTGGAGACTACAGTTAATCCTCAGTTTACGACCTTTGGTCAGTTATAAAAACACTGAAAAAAGTGGGACTTATAACCATTTTTCACACTTGTGAGTATTGTAACATCCCCGAGGTCACATGATCAAAATTCAGACACTTGACAGCTGACTCTTATTTATGAGAGATATGTCCTGGGGTCATGTGTTCCCCTTTTGCAACCTTTTGACAGGAAATGGGGAAGCCAGATTAATTTAACAACCATGTTGCTAACCTAACATTTGCAGTGATTCACTTAACAACTGTGGCAGGAAAGGTCTTAGAATGGCGTGAAAAGTTACTTAACAACCTTTTGTTGCTCAGCAACAGAAATTCTGGACTCAATTGTGGTTACTAAGTCAAGGACTACCTATGAGAAGATTCTACTTCCGTGGTCCATTTTCATCAATTTTCAGATGTCCTGTCCCCCGTGACTTGAGCATCTGGTTGGAGAATTGTCCTGAACTCTTTGCAAAGAGTTGAAGGTTTAGGAACGTTATTATTTACATCTGATCTTCAAGGAAGAGCAACTGACTTCCACCTAAGAGTCAGTAATTAGGATAGTAAGACCGTGCCTGGAATACTGCATCCAATTTTGGTCATCAGATTACAAAAAAGATGTTGGGACTTTGGGGAAAAAGTCCAGAGAAGGGCAACTAAGATGATTAAAGTCCTGGAGACTAAAACATATGAAGAATGGTTGCAGGAATTGGGTATAGCCAGTCTACAAAAAAGAAGATGATATGATAGCAGTATTCCAGTATTTGAGAGGCTGCCACGAAGAGGAGGGAGTCGATTTATTTTCCCAAGCAGGGCAGGACAAGAAACGATGGATGGAAACTAATCAAGGAGAGAAGCAATGTGGAACTAAGGAGAAACCTCCTGACGGTGAGGACAATTAACCATTCAAACAGCTTTGCCTTCAGAAATTGTGGAGGTTTTGAAGAAGAGATTGAACTGTCACTTGTCTGAAATAGTACAGGATCTTGTGCTTGAGCAGGGGGGTGGACTAGAAGACCTCCAAGGTCCCTCCCAGTTCTATTCTGTTTCTGAATATCATTTGTTGATAGTCCACTTACCTTGACTTTCTGCAAACTGTTGTGGTCCATGTTACAAACCACTAAACGTTAAGTTTACTGAGGTGCCCGTTCTTTCCTTCCTGCCATCCCGATGTGTGTCCTTTCTACTTGTTCCAGTCAGAAGTGATCAGAAGTGAATGAGGAAAGAGGAAGTAACTTTGGGTGATGCAAGCAGAGACCAGAGTGAGAAACTAAGTGATTCACAGGAGGCGGGGAACCAACGAGAGTCACGAAGTTCATCCACTGATAAGCCTATCTCAACATGAAGGCCTTCCAAATGGAGACTTTAATACCCATAATCCTTAACCAAGGATGCAGACTTTTTTTCCCGCCAAGCTGTAATTTCTAAACTTGAAACATGTTACGGGTAATATGACCACAATTGAACCCAAATCTTCTGTTGCTAAGTGAGACAGATGTTGAGTGAGTTTTGCTCCGTTCTTAAGACCTTCCTTGCCACCGTTGTTAAATGAATTGCTGCAGTTTAGTAGCAGAGTCGTTAAGTGAAATCTGGCTTCCCTATCGACTTTGCTTGTCAGGTCGCAAAAATGGGATCGCATAACCCCTGGAACACTGCAACTGTCATAAATATGAGACAGCTGCCAAGCATCTGAATTTTGATCTCATGACCATGGGGATGCTGAAAGTGTGAAAAACAATCCTAAGCTACTTTTTTCAGTGCCACTGTAATTTTGAACGGTCTCTAAGTGAATGTTTATAAGTCGAGGACTAACTAGGAATATACGTTTTCATTTGTATTAGAATTGTTTTCACTGGCAAGCCTGTTTGGCTGCTTTTCAGGAACAGAAAAAGCAGCACATAAATCCAACAGTATTTTTTTAAAAAATAGAAAAGAACTGGGGATTATCTTTTAATGCCTAAAAAGGTTTGGGCCTAGATTACTGGAGAGATTACCTTTTCTTCCATATAAACCCAAGCTTGAAAACTGCAAACGTAGATGGGACAGCAATTTTCATTAGCAGAAGTCTTACATCATTGAAAACCATGAAAATCCATAACAAAGGCCTGCAGACTACCAAATATATACAGTGGTACCTCAGTACTCAACGTTAATTGATTCCAGGAGGTATGAAGAGTACCAATACCTATGAATACCAAGCAAGTATTTCCCATAAGGCAGCGGTCCCCAACCTTTCCACCTTGGGGGCCCCGTGTGTGGGGAAGGGGGGCATGTGAGTGGCAGGCGCATGCACATGCACAGCTCCAATGGAAATGGGAAGAAAGGGGGAAGAGAGATGTAGATGCAAGGCGAAAAAAAAAAAAATAGCGTAGACTTCCGACTTTTTCAAGTGCAGTAAAGTACACAGAATTGGAATGGACCTTAGAAGTCCTCTAGTCCAGCGGTTGTCAACGGCCCACTGGTGGGCCGTGAGAAAATTTTGGTGGGCCGCAGAGAAATCTCACCCCCAGAGCACCCCCACTTCGCACAGTCACTTCCGCCCTCGTTATCTCCCGCTTGGACTACTGCAATGCTCTCTACATGGGGCTCCCCTTGAAGAGTCTCCGGAGGTTACAGTTAGTCCAGAATGCAGCCGCACGGATGATTATGGGCGCCCCCCGGGACGCCCACATAACACCACTTCTCCGCAGACTGCACTGGCTTCCTGTGGCCTTCCGGATTCGATTCAAGGTGGTACTGTTAGTATTTAAAGTGCTCCATGGTTCGGGACCTGGCTACTTACGGGACCGCCTTCTGCCACCAACAACCTCCCGCCGCCCAGTACGCTCCCACAGGGTCGCCCTGCCTGGGGTACCGCCACCTGATCGTTGTCGGCTGGCGACCCCGAGATTACGTGCTTTCTCTGTGGGAGCCCCCTCCCTTTGGAATTATCTCCCCCCGGAGATACGAGACCCATCGGACATCCTAACCTTCCAGCGTGCAGTCAAGACCTTACTTTTTAAGCAGGCCGGCCTAGCCAATTAAGGGCTTTCTGAGATTTTTAAATTTTAAATTCTAATAAGACGGGACTCAGTCATTTACTTACTTATTTTACTCATCTATTCTATTTTCATCTATTTATTTTAATTCTGATTTTAATTACTGTTTGACTGTATCTTTTATATGTTTAGTCTGTACACCGCCCCGAGTCCCTTTTTGGGAGAGGGAGCAGTATAAAAATACGATAAATAAATAAATTAATTAATTAATCCAGGCTGCGCAGAAACACAAGGCTGCTCAGCCCACATGGCCCACAGGAACCCTCCCCCCCCACTCACTCCTTACCCAGAAAACTTGCCTGCTAAATTGCTATTTTTCCTTTTTCCGACCATCATCTGTTCTGCTGTGCTTGGAGATTTAGATTAGCTAGGAAGCAGGAAATGGTTGGATTTCTTGCTTTCTAGCTAGTCTTTACATCTTCAGTTCAGCACAGCCGAACCTCCCTTAGGACTGAAGGTTTGCTTGCAAGCAAAATCAGTGCAGACTCATGGCAAGAAAATTTGAGAGACTGAGCTAGCCGATGGCAGATAAGATAGTTCACCGAATGATTCTGTGAGCAACTCAATCTGCCTGCTTTGCCTGATTTTGGGTAAAAGTTGCTCTTTTTTAAAAATAAAAAATTCAATATTTACATACATGGTGTGTTGTGAGTTAATTTTGTGAGTTTGCTTGCAAGCAAATTTTATGTGACAGACTGAGCTAGCCAATGGCAGATAGACAGATTTCTGAATGAATCTGTAATTCTGTGAGCAACTCAATCTGCCTGCCTGCTTTTGCCTGATTTTGGGTAAAAGTTGCTTTTTATAAAAAAATCAATATTTATATAAATATTTATAATATTTACATACAAGCCATGCCCAGCCAATCACATGACCACCAAGCTGCACCCACAAATTAGGCCACGCCCACAGAACCAGTTGGTGGTCCCTGAAATCTAAAATTACGAGTTTGGTGGTCCCTGAGGTCCAAAAGGTTGGCGACCCCTACTCTAATCCAACCCTGACACCCCAAGGCAATGAGAATTAAACAGAAACCTAAAAGCCAAGAGGACGGACAACACATACTGAGGCTTGTGCGCGAAACCCCACAAGGGAGGATGCTTGTGTTGACATGCAAAGCTCAACTTGAGCAAACGAGGGATTGAAGTGTTCTTCGCTCACGCGAGTGGAACTTCACGCGTGAGCAACAAGGGCCCACCGCTCGTCTGAGTGGAGCTTCGCATGTGTCTTTCCCTGCCAATCGCGCAAGGGGCGCTGCTCGTGTGGGTGTTTGCCCATCACTCATGCGGCCCAGTTTCAAACAGGCTGAGGCCCAGTAGTGGACTACAACCCCATGGGTTGGGAACCCCTGCCATACGGATTAATGTAGGGAGTCACAAAGCAGCCAACACTGACAATTCTAGCCTGTGAGTCAAGTACTAAACAAACGATGAGTACCAGGTCCAAATGTTCTCGTCACAACGCATTAAGTACCAAATTACAGGAGTTTCAAAGCAGCCGAGTACCCAGGTACCGCTGTAAGTAGATGCCAATATTCATCAGATTTAAGATTAGTCATTTCCATGGCTTCAAAATAAAGAAGTGGAGGAGGAAAGGAAATATTTTTCTTTTTCAGTCCTGAAGCTTTTGAGAAATAGTAAGGAGGTATGAAGATCTGGAGCAAACCTCGGTTCAGCTACTCTGGATTCATGGAAAAGCAGTTGATGGTTCACGGAGGAAGATGGAAGACTATAAAAGATCTTGTTGAGTTTCTTGGGTACAGAAGGTCTAACTGAGTAGGACTAATACGTCCTCTCCCAAAAGTGAGCAGCAGCAACTTTGGCTGAAGATTTCAGATGCCATTATAACTTACTGGGAGAAGAACAAGTTGTGACTTCTGAAGAACCTTACCACAATTGATCCACAGTTTAAAACAAAGGACAAAAAAGAACTATCTGGAAGGTCCACCTCAGGAAGTAACTTGGATGTCCTAACAAAATATACCACGGTGAGAATCGGACGACTGTTTTGGTCAGTTGATCATGTTCCGTTTCCATTCTATTCTGTTCTCCTTCATTCTTGGTGTTCCAATTTTTCTCCATTGTTGTTCAGAGACCACTAAGAATCGAGTCTCGAGTAAATGTTTCCTTGGGGGTTACACTCTGATCTTTTTTCATCCCTCTGAACTCTACTAAGGCTTCCTTCTCAAGGGTGAATATGAAGAAGGCCTCTGTCTTATGCAATTTTGTTCTTACTTTTACGAAGTCCAAACAGATGGCTGGAACGGGACAGACCTGTTCCAGGTGACAGGGGTTAACAACACATCCACGCACTTGCTAGTTGACAGGACAAGCTTTGCACAGCGCTGAAGAAAGACATAGGACCCATCACATCTGATGGGGAACTTAAAATTTAGAGAATGTGATCGATCACATATCCGGAGAAGGTGCAACCCGTCGAGAATAGGGGCATGCTATGCTAGGGAGTTAGCAAGGTAGAGAATAGATATCCCCCTCCACACACACACTATTGTTGTCCATCCTCGTTTTTTTAGGTTTCTGTTTAATTCTCTTATAATGCCTTGAGTGCCAAGGTTAGACTAGAAGACCTTTAAGACCCCTTACAATTCTATGTATTTTACTGCACTGAAAAAAATTGGAAGTCTATGTTATTTTTTTTTCTTTCCCCCTGCACCTTCATCTGTCTTCACCCTTTCTTCTCCTTTCCCATTTTCCTATCATCTTTATTGTCGTTTGTATTTTATATTGGGATAATTTTAGTAAAAATATTCTAAGTCACGATGGGCAGCTTCATGTTCCTCTGGGTAAGACTGATGCCAATATTCAGTTAATACTGAGGGTCACAACTCCCTCAAAATACACACACGCACACACACACACACACAAATACACATATGCACACATACATATATATGTGTGTATGTACTGGTATATATATATATGTGTCACTGTTTGGAATGTTGAGATGCCCAGATAATTTTTAAAGAAAGCATGTTTATTAAATTTGAAGCAAAGCAAAACCATTTCACCCACTTCCCTGCAATGCAACATCATGGCAGTCTTGTGAAAATAAAGAAGCAATTATTTAGATTGGCTCATAAAATGTAGATTTCTGCCATTTGCTAAGATGACTCATCCCTGCTATAAAGGGCATCTCTTAAGTTACCGAAGAGTTTGCTGCTCAATTAGTAAACAATTCCAACACTTGCTCAGGTTCTTCTACTAAGGAAGGTAATTTTTTTCAAATTCCCCAGGATTGACATTTTAAGGCTGGATCTGACAGGCAACGTGAGATAATAATAATATTTATTTATATACCGCTCCTCTCCCGAAGGACTCGGAGCGGTGCACAGCCGTACAGTTAAAACAATAAATATGTGGAACAATAAAACTAAATTAAACCCAACCCTGGCTGTAAACAAATTTAAAACCATACTCTAAAACCCTAAAATTTAATAAAAACAAAACACCCCAAAACTAAAATCAGCCCAAGTCGGCCTGGTCATAAAGCCAGGTTTTTAAAGCACGCCTGAAGGTCCCCAGGTCCGTGGCTGTCCGTAACTCCGGGGGCAACCCATTCCAGAGGGCAGACGCCCCCACAGAGAAGGCCCTATTCCTCGGGGTCACCAGCCGGCACATAGATGCCGACGGGACCCGCAGGAGACCCTCCCTGTGGGAGCGCACTGGATGGTGGGAGGAAAATGGCAGAATGCCGTCTTGTAAATATCCTGGTCCGATGCCATGGAGCGCTTTAAAAGTTAACACCAAAATTTTAAAGCGCACCCGAGAGGCCACTGGCAACCAATGCAGCTTGCGCAGGAGGGGCGTCACATGCGTGAATCTTGACGCCCCCATAACCACCCGCGCGGCTGCATTCTGTACCAGTTGAAGCCTCCGGATGCTCCCATTCGGGAGCCCCATGTAGAGGGCGTTACAATAGTCCAGTCGGGAGGTGACCAGGGCATGAGTGACTGTGCGTAAGGCATCCCGATCCAGAAAGGGCCGCATCTGTCGAATCAGGCAAACCTGATGGAACGCCCCCCTGGAGACGGCCGTAATATGGTCTTCCAAAGACAGCCGTACATCCAGGAGGACACCCAGATTGCGAGCCCTCTCTGCAGGGGGCAGATTCTCACCCCCAATAGCCAGTGATGGAACTATCTGGCTATATCGGGACGCCGGAAACCACAGCCACTCAGTCTTGGAAGGGTTGAGTCGGAGACTGTTCCCGCCCATCCAGTTCCGCACGGCCTCCAGGCACCGGGACATGACCTCCACGGCATCGTTGGGGTGGCTTGGGGTGGAGATGTACAGCTGGGTATCATCAGTGTACAGATGACATCTCACCCCAAAGCCAAGGATGATCTCCCCCAGCGGCTTCACATAAATGTTGAACAGGAGAGGAGAGAGGACCGACCCCTGAGGCACCCCACAATCAAGGGGCCCAGAGGTGGATCTCTCCCCCCCCGCCAACAAAAATTGCAGACGGTCGGAGAGGAAGGAGGCGAACCACCGCAACACGGTGCCCCCAACCCCAACCGCCGCAATAGGATACTATGGTCGATAGTATCGAAAGCCGCTGATAGGTCTAATAGGACCAGGACAGAGGAATAACCCCTGTCACGGGCCCTCCAGAGATCATCAACTAACGCGACCAATGCCGTTTCGGTACTATGTCCAGGCCTGAAGCCCGATTGGAAGGGATCCAGGTATGTATCTTCATCCAGGTACTGGGGAAGCTGACCTGCCACCACACTCTCTACAACCTTCGCCACGAAGGAAAGGTTGGAGACAGGACGATAGTTGTTCAAAAGAGTTGGGTCCAGGGAGGGCTTCTTGAGGAGGGGTCGCACCACCGCCGTTTTCAAGGCGGTAGGCAGCGAGCCCTCCATCAAAGAAACGTTAACAATTCCCTGGAGCCAACTTCGCGTCACCTCTCTGGAGGTAGAGACCAACCAGGAGGGGCAAGGGTCCAACAAACATGTGGTGTCATTCAGCCGCCCCAGCAACCTGTCCATACCCTCGGCGGTCACAGGGTCGAACTCATCCCAGATTACCATCTCAAGACTCGCCACGGTCACCTCCCCCAGGATCTCCCAACTAGAGTCCAATCCGGCCCGAATCCGAGCGATTTTATCGTGCAGAAATCGTGAAAACTCCTCCGCTCTTCCCTGCAGGAGATCATCCCTCGCTACCGGCCCAATCAAGGAGCGGGTCACTCTAAATAGGGCGGCAGGTCGATTTTCTGCCGATGCAGTAAGGGCGGAGAAGTGAGAACGCTTCCCCGCCTCTATCGCCACTAGGTAGGTCCTAATATAGGACCTAACCTGTGTTCGGTCAGACTCGGCACAACTGGCCTTCCAGACGCCCTCCAGACGTCTTTTCCGGCATTTCATCTGCCTCAGTTCCTCCGTAAACCACGGAGCCGAGTGAGATCTCTGCCGGGTCAGAGGTCGCAAAGGCACAACTCGGTCCAGAGCCTCAGCAGCCAACCTGTCCCAGGCGGCTACCGAGTCTGTGGCCGAGTTATGAGCCAGAGTTTCAGGTAATGGCCCAAGCTCCATCTGGAACCGTTCAGGATCCATCAGGCGTCTGGGGCGGAACCATCTCCTCGGCTCCAGGTTAGAGCAATGTTTCTCAGCCCTGGCAGCTTAAGATGGGTGGACTTCAACTCCCAGAATTCCCCCTGCCAATATGGGATTAGAGACTGAAACAGAATGCTGCAAATCATAACTTGCCCATGGGCCTACAGGTAGTCCTCAACTTATGACCACAATTGAGCCCAAGATCTTTGTTGCTTAGCAAAAGATGGTTCTTAAGTGAACTTTCCCCCATTTTACAACCTTTCTTGCCCCACAGTAGTTGCAAAGTGAATCTGGCTTCCTCATGGACTTTGCGCTTGTCAGGTCGTCACAAAAGGGGATCACATGACCTTGGGATACGGCAACCATCATAAACCTGAGTCATTTTTCCCAGAGTCTGAAAATTATGATCACATGGCCATGGAGATGCCAGAAGCGGTTGTAAGTGTGGAAAAATGGTCATAAGTCACCTTTTTTCAGGGCTGTTGTCATTTCGAATGGTCACTAATTGAACTTGTAAGTCAAGTATTGATTTGCAAGGAAGATTTTCCTATTTCTCTCCCCGAATTCTGGCTTGGGAATTCTGGGAATTGAAATGCACACATCGTAAAATTGTCACGGTTGAGAAGCACTGTCACAAGGAAAAGCTTTACATCTTTTAAGCCAATGCCAGAAGCCATTTTTCAGTTCTCTTTATATTTGTGCCCATTGACAGTCTACCCTGTCCATGAGTCTCCTAACAAAGAGCAACAGCAATAGCACTTAAGACTTATATACTGCTTTATAGTGCTTTACAGCCCTCCCTAAGCAGTTTTAGAGTCAACCTATTGCCCTCAACAATCTAAGTCCTCATTTTACGGACCTTGGAAGGATGGAAGGTTGAGTCTGGTGAGATTCGAACTGCCAAATTGCAGGCAGCCAGCAGTCAGTAGAAGTAGCCTGCAGTATTGCACTCTACCACTGAGGCAGCTGTATTTGGGCCTCTCCTTACAGCAGCCAGGAAACTCAAGTCAAAAGGCCAATACTTTTGATGTAAAATACGTTTTTTTTCCCCACAATTCATATAAGCAGAGCTTTTATTTTCTTGCCGGTAAAAGTTGGCTTCATATGGACAACATCTATTCATACTCAACAATATAATCAAAGCTGTTAGCAATTGTATAAACCCAGACTGGGTTTCATGACAGTAACCAAATCCCTGGCACACCAGAATGCAGTATTTAAAAAATGGGCATAGGATTAGATAATCGAAAACAATGCACCAAACGAAACCATTTGCAAAAAGTGCTTTCGGCCAGGAGCGTAAGCCTAAATGGGCTTTTAAAAATAATCGTGCGCATTAATGAACATGGCAAACAGCCACAGCGTAATAGCCTGCACATGTATTTTGCATATGAATGGCTCTGGGTTCAATTGCCTGGCAACTGTCTCTTTTAAAAGACAAAAGAACAAGACTTCCTTCTCACTAGCCAAAGTAGTGGCCAATATGAAGCTAAACGGTCCAAGGATCGGAGTTAGTGCTAGGAACTAAAGGGGTCCAACTCAGACAGACAATCAGGTTCAACCGGTGCTCAGCGTTAAGAATCCAAATTTAAGCAATATAAATAGATAGTTGTCCAAGCATGTATTCAAACATCACCAGTGCAGGCTAATCATTTGGTCCGCTGTCGAAGTGCTTTTATTCTTGGGAACTCTTTCCTAATATCCCAGACAAGATCCAAGAGTGCTTTTTTTAAGGAGGCAACTGAACGTTCTTCGAAGGCATTTCGCTTCCCATCCAAAAGCATCATAAATTGCCGTCAAGTGACTGTGAAATGCTGAAATGAATTGTGAAGGCAAACCAGTTGCCAAATGCTCAAAATATGACTGTTGTGTGCAGCTGTTGGAACTCCTGAACTGATTCTATGAATAATTCGGATACACAGCAAAATAAAGCGGCTATTATATGACTTGGAATAGAATTCATTTAATTCCATATGTAGGTAGTCCTCGAGGTATGACCGTAATGGAGAGTACCCGTGTACATCCGCAGTGGCGCAGTGCTTAGAGTGCAGTATGCAGGCCACTTCTGCTAACTGCCGGCTACCTGCAATTTGGCAGTTCGAATCTCACCAGGCTCCAGGTTGACTCAGCCTTCCAGCCTTCTGAGGTGGGTAAAATGTGGACCCAAGATTGTTGGGGGGGGACAAGTGGCTGACTCTGAAAACTGCTTAGAGAGGACTGTGAAGCGGTATACAAGTCTAAGGGTTATTGCTATCGCTACCCATTACGGTCTTGTGTCACAATGACTGTTAAATGAAGTATCTCCCTTAACAATCTCCCCATCAATGAATCGTTAAATGAATACGGGAGTCATTAAGCAAAGCACAGGATGCCTCAGGGTGCCTCCAAGGCCTCCCCCATCCCGTGAGACAACCCATGTTCCACTTCCTGGAGACATGGGTCACAAGTAGCTTCTCGGAGGGCCCTTTGTAGCTTTGAACATTTGCTGGGTGACCCGTCATAAAGTGAGCCCTATCTGAACTAGAAAAGGGCTGGAAATTTTTGATGTTAAACACAAGAGCTGTCACTGGGGAGGGAAAAAACCCTCACCCACACAAAATATTAACGTTCACTTGAGAGATTTATGCCGTCATTTCTGTGAACCAATAACGGGCCATGGAGGAGGAAAAATGTGCCCAGCGGGTTTAAGTATTATGTGACGAGGCTGCATAAAATATGTTCCACAAGAGCTGTGATTCTGAAGAACCCTACAGCTCAGATTATAGCTAATTCTGCTTTTTCGGCCAAATAGTTTGCATAGCACCCCATTCTTCCATTAATTTCTTCTTCAATCTCTTCTTCCTTAGACTTAATTTAAGAGAGGACACTCAATGAAACTGGGCCTTGGAAGAATCAGCCTTCCGGTGCTTTGGAAAATAATTTGACTCCTTCTTTGTGGCAGCCTCTCAAATGCTGGAAGACTGCTATCATGACCCCTCTAATTCTTCTTTTCACTAGACTAGCTATACCCAATTCCTGCAACCATTCTCCGTATGTTTTATGAAACATACGAAGAACGATTGGATTGTAGACATCCCAAGTAAGGTTACAGGTAGACTTTGAGTTACGATGAACCCCTTCCCCCCAAAAAGATACAACTCGGATTCATGGTTCCAACAGCCCCCTGCTGGGTCACGTGTTTGCATTTTGGGTGCTTGGCAACCAATCCATATTTACAGCAGATGTAATGTCATATGCAAAGGATCAAGTCCATACAGTAAGTTGCAATTGAAACATGTAATGCTCAAGCCTTTATGTAGTCAACTCAAGTTCAATCCTCAACTGGCACCAGATGAGGGCCATTAGAATCCAAGCAAAGTTTATTTATTTATTTATAACATTTATATACCGCCCTTCTCCCTAGGGACTCAGGGCGGTGTACAGCCGAATCAAACCAAGAACAATACAAAAGTTAAAAAGAAATTAAATAATGGCTGTTAGATTAAAACAACCCACCCCCAAAAATTTAAAACCCAAGTTAAAACCGAATTTAGGAGACAATTAAAACTATCTCAGCCCAGGCCAGCCTGCTCAAAGAGCCAGGTCTTCAACACGCGCCTGAAGGCCCTCAGGTCCGTGCTGGTGCGTATCTCAGGTGGCAAAGTATTCCAGAGGGCAGGGGCCCCCACAGAGAAGGCCCTACTCCTGGGGGCCGCCAGACGACACATAGAGGCCGACGGCACCCGGAGAAGGCCCTCCCTGTGGGAACGCACCCACAATGGGATGTTTGTAACAACTCTAAGCTGATGACATGCTTGATTCTGCCCCCTTAGCTCTGCCTGCTTTTCTCCTACATGGACATGTTTAGCCTGGAGACATCAAGAAAGCATCACAGATGTCTCCAAGTATCCGAAGAATTGTCATGTAGAAAGCAGGGAGAAATTGTTCAACACTGTTCCAGAAGATAAAGGAGTTTAAATTGCAAGTACATTTTCTCTGGACACCAGGAAAACATTCCTAAGATTCATTCAACCATGAAACATCCTTAAGAGAAGGTGGACTCCCGTTCACAGGACGACTTCAAACAGAGACTGGCCATCTGTCATTTCTTCACTGGGGAGGCTATTGTGCTCTTTTAGATAACTTTGCTTCTATGATTACAGTTTGGAACTCACCACCCCCTCTCCGCAAAATAAAACTGCTACATGACTTTGAACAGAAGGCATTTAATGCCATGTACAGGTAGTCCTTGAGATACGACTGTAATAGGCCCTGCCCATTACGGTCTCATGTCGCATTCCTCCTCCCTCCGCATTCCTCCTCCCTCATGTCGCATTCCTCCTCCCTCCGCATTGCAGCTCTCCCCAATGAATAATTAAATCAAGGGTCCTCAAACTTGGCAAGTTTAAGACTTGTGGACTTCAACTCCCAGAATTCCTGAGCTAACATGACTGGAGGAGGAATTCTGGGAGTTGAAATCCACAAGTCTTAAAGCTGCCAAGTTTGGAGGCCCCTGATGATAGTCTGTCTGTCTATCCATCCATCTCTATCATCTATCCATCCATCCATCATCACAAGGGCCTTCAAACTTGGCAAGTTTAAGACTTGTGAACTTCAACTCCCAGAATTCCTGAGCCAACAGGACTGGAGGAGGAATTCTGGGAGTTGAAGTCCACAAGTCTTAAAGCTGTCAAGTTTGAAGACCCCTGCATTAAATGAACATGTGGGTCATTAAGTGAAGCACAGGGTGCCTGGGGGGGGGGAAGGGAGAGGCATGTCATAAGCAGACTGACCTGTCCCACACCTCCCAAGGCCTCTCCTGACCCCATGAGACACTTCCCCTCAAGTCCCCACAGGCCTTTCCACTTTCACTGGGTCACCAATGGCCTTAGGCCTGATTCTCACCCCAACATGGGATTTAAAGGCATATGGGGACCTACGAGGGGAGGAGATAAGTGAGGGGGGCCCTACAGCATCCCTGAGGTCAGTTGTAAGGGTGAACAACTGCAGGGAAACCGCAGCAGCCAGTAATTTAGGGACCAGGTGATATGCAGCTTTTGATGGAGTCTGCCATAACTTCTAACGACCATTAAGCCATCAACCATAAGTCAAGGACTATTTGTATATATCTGAGAATACTGTTCTTCCTTAGAGATCTATCTCTAAATAATAAATTAATTAATAAACTAATCAAGGAGAAATTCAAACTAAAACTAAGAAAAAATTTCCTGACAGTGCGAACAATTAATCAGGGGAATGGCTAGCTGTTGTGGGTGCTCTATCAGTGGAGACTTTCGAAAGACTGAACAGCCATTTGATCAGGAATGAAATAGGATTTCCTGCCTGAGCGTAGGGTTGACTAGAAGACCTCCAAGGTCCCTTTCCAACTGTTATTCTGTTATCTCCCCACCATAGGCGCCATACTGGAAGATGGGTCAGGAAGCCTCTTCCATTGCCATAGATGGCAAGACTAGAAATCTATATATACAAAAGCAAAATACCACTCACGCATCATCACAAAATCTCCAGAACCTTAAAGCCTACAAACTTGAAATTTGGCACGTATGTTCCTCTTGGCTCCTAGGTGCTAAGAAAGTATTTTTTTTTAAATGACCATCAGAGCATTAGGATTTCATGTATTAACCCTTGATCAAGATGCTAAGGAGTTCTATTCCCTCTCCTCACCTGAAAAGAAATCTATTCCAAATGCAAAACACAAGCAGGAGTTTCACTTTCCCAGCACCAAGCAACTTTAGTACAGAACAGTTGAGCTAAGCCACACCTAAGCTCCTTGCTGTCTCCTTCTTGCTCACACAGGAAATACTTTTTATTTTCCAAACAGCCCTCAACTCTCTCACACCGACAGGACGTTAGCCAGATGAATACTGATGAATGCTGGTAGGCACAAGCAGAATTTGTTTTGGTTTTTTTTCCTTATTTTCCTTCCCAAAAACTAAGCCCGACCACATAGTTTCGTAACAAAGCATGGGTATCGAGCTAGTAATGAAATAATGAATAGAATCAAAATCACGTGAAGTATTAGTGCTGCTTTATAAAGCTTTAGGAAGATCACACCTGGAATACTGCATCCAGTTTTGGTCACCACATTTCAAAAAAAAATGTTGAGACTTTGGAAAAAGTGCAAAGGCCCAGAGACAAAAAACATATAAAGAACAGTTGCAGAAATTGGGTATGGCTAGTCCAGAGAAAAGAAGGACTAGAGGTGACATAGCAATATTCCAGAAATTGAGGGGCTGCCAAAAAGGAGGACAACTTATTTTCCAAAGCACCAGAAGGCTAGACAAGAAACAATGGATGGAAACTAATCAAGGAGAGAAGCAACCTGGATTTAAGGAGAAACTTCCTGATGGTGAGGACAATTAACCATTGAAACAGTTTTGCCTTCAGAAGGTGTGGGTGCTTCATCCCTGGAGGTTTTGAGGAAGAGACTGGATTGTCACTTGTCTGAAATAGTATAGGATCTTGTGCTTGAGCAGGGGGCTGGACTAGAAGACCTTCAAGGTCCTTTCCAGCTCTCTTCTGATTGAATAATGGGTATAGCTTGCAGGTATCTAGTTTTTATTTAAAGATTTCTGAATGTAAAAAATATGCAACACAGGAAAGTTGTGGGTTCTCAATCTCTGCTCTGGAGATCTTTAATAAAAAGCTAGACATCACCTCTTGAGAACAAACTAACTGGCTTTCTGGAGACTGCAGAGAATTGGACTAAATGATTCTTGAGCTTCTTCCAACTGGACAATTCTGTGATTCTGTGAAAGGACATAATCTTGATCAGAAAACACAACTGCCATCATCTCAAGAAATACAAATTTTCCTTGCATCTTTGCTTTGATGTTGAAAGGAACACTAAGTCGGTTGTTAATTTTCTTAAGAGGCATAATTTTTTAAGCAGATTTCTATGGAAAGCTACATGGAAGTGTTTATAACTAAAACCCAAACTTCAAAATGGTTTTGAAACAAAATCCAAATGCATTCATTTATCTGCAGGTCATGCTATATGCTGATCCACATCTGCCCAACAACCAGGGAACTAGGTTTACATTTAGACATTTAGGGCCTTGGTAGTGCAGGCTGTTAATCATCTAGCACTTAGTGCAAGCTGCCTGCAATTAGTGCAGGTTCGAATCCCACCAGGTTCAAGGTTGGCTCAGCCTTCCATCCTCTCGGGGTAGGTAAATTGAGGACCCAAGACTGTTGGGGGCAATAAGCTGACTTTGTAAAAATGCCGCTTGGGGGGCCCAAAAAGCCCTAGTAATAAGCAGGCATATACAATGGAATGAAGGCTATTGCCAAGCACTTAGCATGGTGCTCCATAGACTGTAAGCCGCCCTGAGTCTCCTGAGAAGGGCGGCATATAAATGCAAATAAAAAAAAAAAGAATCATTATTGTAACTTATCACCATAGGGCATTGTTTAAAGACTGAAGTGGAATGAGTCGTTACTTAGCTAATTCATGGAATGCAAAGGACAGCTTAAGTGGACATACATATGCAGATTGGTCTGGCCTTCATTTATCCCTTAATAGTTCAGCAAATATTTAACATGGGATTGGAAAATTTCCAGACATCCTTCAGGTTACCCTGGTCACAACATACTTGGCCATAATAGCTAACACCAAGATCTACAGGACCATATTTTCCAACCAAGGTTGACCTCTCCACCTCTAGTATAAAATTATTAGTGGCTCTCCATTCTGCTGGGATTAGAGTTAGCCACAAATCCTGCTTTTTTGCAGTAGCATCAATGGTATGATATTCTCTGCCCCTTTATATCCTTACTTGCTCTTATTTTGTTAGGTGTCAGAAAATTCTTCAAAACCTAATGCTTTAAGAGGGTTTTTGAATTACAGATGTCACCACTTGTTTATATGACTTATTGGCATTGTTTTATATTTTTTCCCGTCATTTCATTTGGGGTGATTGTTTGTTCTTATGTAATTTTACTTGCACCACTGATATTTTATCATTCTGATTATAATCTTGACTTGTGGCAAGTGAAAAATTGCCAGAATGGATAAATAAGCAAATGTTTGAAAATATTAAATATTTTGTTCTCATATAGATTTATGGCTCCCGGCCAAATGGTCAAAGGATAATCTTTCAGGGTATTATTTTCATACTTGGCAATGTACTCAGAGAAAGGAAATCTTTTAAAGTTCGCCTTCTCTCTCTACATATATATATATTTACAGGAAGGAAGGAAGGATACTGCAGAACTACAGGGATGTTTTCTCTCAAAGATTAAACACTGAAACACCATATACTTAATCTTGAAAATAGCAAAAGCTAATACCAAAAATGTAATTCTCTCAGAACTGCTGAAAACCAGAAAGAACATGGAGAAAAAAAAAATTGTGAATACCAAATCTTGGAGCAAACCTCGCCAAGCAAAAAGGCTCTGCTTACCTAGCCTACAGGTTTCAGACTGCTGCAGTGAGACACAATAGGAGGTATTTCAGGTTGAACAGAGAGAGAGACCAGGCTGAACAAATAATATTTCTGGCTGATTTTGCAGACACCTTCACAGCCAGAACTTCTAAACTGATACTAAAAGAATTGGGAGTGTTATACAGGTAAGTCCGTGACTTACAACAGCTTGTTTAGTGACAAAGTTCAAAGTTCATTTTTATCATGTAATTTCCCTGAGGATGCTGCAACCATGGTAAGTGTGAGAGACGTCACAAGTTACACACTCTTACAACAACCCGCTTTTCTTCTCTTGCTCCACACAAATTATTCAGCCATTTCTTTTTTTTACCATTTTGCACAATTTGTCTTGATGCTCCCAATCGCAGGAAGGAACATGAAATTTTGCTGACTTCTTAAGTTTCCTCACCAAATACTAATATATTGTCACCACCCACGTGTGTGAGATTTCAACAGTCATTTTCAAACAACTTCTCGATTCACGGTGAAGGAAAACAGTACACCTCTCTGAATAGTGTCTGGGAGGTTGTGGTTGCTGACACATCAAGAAACTGACAGACTTCATGAATGGGAAGGCTTATGAGTGTTATGAAAAGAAGGGTGGCTATATTGGTCACTGTTTTTTTTAATGTCAGAAGTGCTTATTTGTACATTTTGTGTTGTTTTATTGTTCTCGCTTTAACTGACGGAAACGAACAAGTGAGATGGGAAAAATTTTGTTTTTCATTTAGTTACATAAGAATTCTGCACATTAATAGTTGCTCAATAATTGTACACAGAAAAACCAATCCCTCAACTTTTACTTTCTTAAATATTCAGGTTTTTAGGTCTGTTAACGTTTTGGATTGACCGAGAGCACTTTATTCAAATAATAAAATTAATCCTCAAAAATACAACTTGCCTAATAATTGCGCACACAGCACAATCTGTTTTAACTGCTTTTCTCAGAAGGCCACTACTGGACATTGAATGCCAAAACAACCAGACTCAAAGGCAGTTGTTTTCCCTCATGCCATCACTCTGCCTAACACCTAATTCCCACAGCACATCTTAGGCTTAAGAAATTTATCCATGTAGTAAGCTGTCTTGCTATAATCACCTTTCTCATTTCTCATCTTCCCTCCTATCTTCTCCTATTGGTATCTTTACCTTATCCTTTATCACTTGGTTTGTATCTTATGATTAATGATTACAGCCATGGTTTATGATCTATAACCTATCCCTTGGTTATTGTAGGTCAATATACTGAGATGCACTGGAATCCAATCACACTAGGCCAATAAAGAATTCAATTCAGTAAGTGCCAGAAACTTTGGGAGGAGAGAGAAGTTGCTAGTGAATCTAGCACAGGGGTCCCCAAACTTGGCAACCTTAAGACTTGTGGACTATGCTGGCTGGAGAATTCTGGGAGTTGAAGTCCACAAGTCTTAAAGTTGCCAAGTTTCAAGACCTCTGATCTGGAGGGCCACAGAGAATTGTATGCCACGTATGATGTTACATTTGGCGCGTTTCTATAGTCTTGTGAGGAACACACCACTCTCAAAAGTAACGTATCTGTACTAGCTCTTTTCTCTAATGTGAACTTTGTACCAATTGGTGCAAACCAATGCTCAGGATAAACACTTCAGGGCAAACATTCATTTGCTCTTTCCTTTCCTTGAACTTCACGCAAATGAACAGAAAGTCACATTAAATCATCCTTGGCATCCAATGATCAGTTTTGGCAACGAGGCCTCAATCCCAGCCAGGACTTTTTCTTTTTTTAGTTAATATTTGGCAGGGGCTTATGCATGTCACTCAACACCCTGTGCAATAAGATCTGTCTTTGGGTTGGCCCAGATCCATGCACATTATGGTCACTGACACGTCCAGCCCCTGACACACCCCTTGCAGCCTTGGCCACTTGTGCCATTAAACTGTGTCAAACTTACCCAGCAGGGCACCTTTTCAAGAGGAGTGGCCCTGACCTGCCAACAGTCCTTTGCTCCTGGCTAGTTGCAAAATAGTGTACTATTGATCAAAAGGTTTAAGGTTTTGGAAACCACCTTAGCCTTGGCAAATCTGGTTTCGGAGAAAGAAAACAAACCAGAGATGTCAAAGGAAGCCCATCATTGCAGCCATGGCTCGGACCTCCCCAGCAATTGCTTGGGGGATGGGGGGGGATCCAATCCGGTAAATGCAGCTTTGTGCATTTATTTGCAAGACTGTGCTAGGCGATGTCACAGGAAAGGGAGGGAGGGAGGGAGGGAGGGAGGAAAATTAAAAAATTAAGGAAAAGAAAAAAAGGAAGGAAAAGAAAGGAAAGAAGGAAAAAAGAATTAAAGAAATGAGAAGGGAAGGATGGATGGAGGGAAGGAAGGAAGGACAGAAGGAAAAGGCAGGAAAAGAGAAGGAAGGAAAAGAAAGGAAAAAAGAATGAACAAAAGAATTAAAAAGGAAGGAAAAGAAAGAAAATAAAGGAAGGAAGGAAGCTGGACATAAATAAACCTGAATCACATCAGCAGCAGGATGGGGGTTTAAAATAGCATTCAAACCGCCTTATTTATCTATCTATTTATTTATTTAGAAATCTTTTTATTTCCCCTGCAGTTCTACAGAAACCCTTCGAAAGGCCCTCGCTGCAAAATGACTCTTCAATCTCAATCCCAGGCAGGCAAACTTGAGCAGGTCACTTAAAAACAAACGAAACAACCAACGAAACAAAAAGAAGCATTTCGAGAGAAACCACCCGAAGCGTCACTTTTGCACCGTTACAAGAAGTCCCGTGCGATGCACTTGGGGGCTGCGCTCGCCTCCCACGCCCCGCCCCGCCCCCCGCACCAACAAGCCCGCCGAAATTCCCAGGGCCTGGTTCCCACCGCGGCCCACTGCAATATCTAACAGCCAGCACCGCCTTTTGCAACGCCGTTGTAACCCTCCCGCCGGCCGTTTCTATGGCAAAGCTCGGTACTCCCAACACCCGGGTCCCCGCATGCATCTACGTAAACAAAAACAACACAACACAAGGAGAGCTTTTGAGCCCCAGCCTTGCTTTTAAAAGCTCAAACATTCCCCCCACCCCCGAAAAAAAAAAAAAAACCAAAGCAACCGCGCACAAGGAAATCAAGTGTGCCTTTTGCGCTGTCCCGCTTCGAGAAAAGCAAGGTTTCTTCCGTGCAAAATAAAAACCACAAACCTTGCAAAACAAAAACAAAAGGCTTGCAAAATGGAACGGCGGCCTAGATTGCAAAACGGTTGTGTTTGCAAAACGGGGCCCTCTCTCGGCCCGTCCAGGTTGCAACAAGGGTTGCAAAACACAGGCCCGAACTTAAAAAAAAAAAACCCAGAACCTCAAAAAGTGCATTTATAAAAAGATTTGAGTATATCAGAGAACGGAGCAATTCGTGGCAAAGAGATGCGTCCCCCGGATTGCATTTCGCACAGCAATCCCCCCCCCCCAAATAAAATAAAAATAAAGGCATCGTTTCGGATCGGCTCCCTATTATATGCAAAAAAACAAAAAACACTAAGCAAATCATGTATTTTTTAATGAATAAATGCCTCCATTGCCATCGAAGACACCCGAAAAAAATCGCCTGGCAGAGAAGAGCCAACCAAGGACGAATTTATTTTGGAAAACTCCTAACTTGCAAATAATAATAATAACAAAAATGATGCATTTCTGAATGTTCAGTTGACTTGAGTTTCATACTTAATGAATAAAGTATATAATGATAGTAATAATAAGCGTTACTTTTTTAATGTTCAGTTGACTGTTTCATGTTTAATCAATAAAGTATATAATACTAATACGGTAATAATAACAACAATAATAGAGGCATTTTTGAATGTTCAGTTGACTTTCATGTTTAATGAATTAAGATAATAATAATAATTGGTTGGGACTCGAGCTGTTGAGATACCAACCAGCTCCAAAGGCTGTGAATCTCACTAAAGATTAACCAATAATAATAGATGTATTTTTGAATGCTCAGTTGACTGAGTTTCATGTTTAATGAATAAAGTATATAATGATGATGATGATGATGATAGTAGTAATAATAATCTCAACACAATAGCTTTTTTTTTTTTTTTGCGCGTCCAGCCATGCTCACCTTCTCCTCTGCAAAGCTGTAAAAATCTCCGTTGCAACCGGCCGGCATTCGGTCCATTAAACTAGCATGGTGGTTGGTTCTCACCAAGGCCCAAGCTGGCTTGTTTCTTTGTTAGTTTGCTGCTCGCTCCATCTTAAGAGACCCGGGAGAAAGAGAGGCGGCGGCGGGGTTCATTTCGCCATGGTAGGTGTGGATTAGGGGGGGGGGGGGGGGAGCGCTTAGTTGTCCTTTGGGGCGGGCGGAGGACCGCGGTTTCTTTTGCTGAGGTTGGTCGGGAAAGAGGGATTGGGGAGGGGATCCCCCCCAGGCCGAATTTTGCAAAGCAGCGGCTCTTCTCCCCGGGGTTGCAATCGCAGCTCCCGCCGCCCTTGCTTGCTTGCTTGCTGCTGCTGGGGAGCTCCACCAAAGTGGGTGCAAAAGGGAAAGAAAGAAAGAAAAAAGGGGGGGAGGAAAAAAAAAAGAGGGGAGGGGGGAAAAAAGGGGTGGAAAGCAAAACAAAAAAAAACAAAAAAACCGAGAGGCAGAGAGAGCGGAGCGCAGAGCAAGCCGCTTCCCGGGAGAGGGGGGGGGAGCAGGGGAAGGAAAGAAGAGCCGGCAGCGGGGCGGCTCAGCCTCCTTCTCCTCCTCCTGCCCCTACCCACCCCCACCCCCCGGCAAGGGAGCTCACTGCTGCGGTGGCTCCGCCTCTTCCTCCTCCTCCTCCTCAGCGCTTTGGCAGCCGAGCGAGCGGAGGAGGAGGGGAGAGGAGAGGAGACGAAAGCTGGCGCGCGGCCCAGAGGACGGCACGGACGCGGGAGCGCGCAGCTATTTTCCCCCATCCCCACCCCCACCCCCCTCCCTACCCGGCCTCCTGGACGGTGGGCGCGCGCGGCCGAGGCCAAGCTCTAAAAAATCCCGCGCCGCGAACACACACATCCGCCCTTCGCTTGGCTTTTGAGGCGCGCCTCTGAGGGACTGCCTGTCACAAAAGAGAATATTTGTAGCTCTGGGTCCCCCAAAGGTGCTTTTTTTTTTTTTCTTTTTCAAGAGGCAAACTGGACTTTATTTTTTCCTTAAAGATGTTTCGCTTCTCATCCCAAGAAGAGCCTCTTCCGTTCTGCTGAGGAAGAATAGAATAGAATAGAATAGAATAGAATAGAATAGAATAGAATAGAATAATAACTATTGTCATTTTGAATGTACACTAATAGGCATGTCAGAAAAGAGGAAGAATAAAGAAAGGAAGAATAGAATAGAATAATAACTGTATTGTCACTTTGAATGTACACTAATAGGCATGTCAGAAAAGAGGAAGAATAAAGAAAGAAAGAAGATGTTTCGCTTCTCATCCAAGAAGCTTCTTCAGCTCTGCTGAGAAAGAATAGAATAGAATAGAATAGAATAATAACTTTATTGTCACTTTGAATGTACACTAATAGGCATTTCAGAAAAGAGGAAAAAGAAAGGAAGAAAGAAGATGTTTCGCTTCTCATCCAAGAAGCTTCTTCAGTTCTGTTGAGAAAGAATAGGATTGGAATAGAATAGAACAGAACAGAACAATAATTATATTAATGGTTTGAAGGTACAATAATAGGCATGTCAGAAAAGAGGAAGAAGAAAGAAAGGAAGAAGATGTTTTGCTTCTCTGGAGGAAGAAGACATTTCCTTTCTCATCCAAGAAACTTCAAAGTTCTGGCTGGATGCTGGAGGGGAGAATGGAAGGATTAGTTCTGACAGATTAGTTGTGCCAGAGACCAATGTCTCTATATCACATAGATCAACCTCTTATGTTGAATGCAAATAATTCCATTCTGATACAGTCAGAAACACAGTGCATATATAACTAACATTTTATACTTCATGTAAATGACGAGCAGAGGTGTAAGACACTCTGATTCATAAACTAAACAGATGAGATTATCTTTGCATTGCAGAAAAATCCAAAGGCAGCCCATGTTTTTACATTTGTTCTTACATTTCAGGCATGCTAAATCAGATAGGAAAAATGATTCATTCCATAAGAACAAAAACATGAGTTCATACATCTAATAAAAGCACCCATAGAGAAGAGACTACAGGTGGTCCTTGACTTACGACCAGAACTGAGCCCAATATTTCTGTTGATAAGTGAGACATTTGTTAAGTGAGTTTTGTCCCATTTTACGACCTTTCTTGCTACAGTTGTTAAGTGTACCTGGCTTCTCTGCTGACTTTGCTTTTCGGGAGGTCATAAAAGGTTATCACATGATCCCAGGATACTGCAAAAGTTATAAATATGAGTCAATTGTCGAGTATCTGAATAATGATCATGTGACCATGGAGATGCTACAATGGTGTACAATAAGTCACTTTTTTCAGTTATAAAGTAACTTTGTTCACTAAATGAACCGTTGTAAGTCCAGGACTGTCTGTTCTTGGGACCAACGAGTAGCTATCGGTCAAAGGGTTGCATGATATTTACTGGAAAGAGAATTCAGATTGTCGGAGTCTTTCATTTTCCATTGTTCCACTTTGAAACCCATTGTGTTGAAAAGACCCTTGTTTGGGAGAGAAGAAAAAGGAAAGCATTGATGTTTGACTTTGGTGGAGTAGAATAAGATTATAACATACAACCTCTTTTTTTTTTTACTTTTACATAATAATATATACTAGCCAGGGATGCGGTGGCTCAGTGGCTAAGACGCTGAGCTTGTCGAACAAAAAGGTTGGTAGTTCGGCGGTTCGAATCCCTAGCGCCGTGTAATGGAGTGAGCTCCCGATACTTGTCCCAGCTTCTGCCAACCTAGCAGTTTGAAAGCATGTAAAAATGCAAGTAGAAAAATAGGTGGGAAGATAACAGCGTTCCATGTGCCTTTGGCATTTAGTCATGCCGGCCACTTGACCACGGAGACATCTTCAGACAGCGCTGGCTCTTTGGCTTTGTAAAAGAGCTGAGCACTGCCCCCTAGAGCTGGAAACAACTAGCAAGTATGTGCAAGGGGAACCTTTATCTTTATATACTAGCCATCTCTATAACAACAAACCTATCTAATCAGCAAAACCCAAAATCAGAATTCCTTTTTTTCCACCTCAAACACAAAGCCCAAAAGTGGTTTCTAAGTAAATTAATTGTATTTTTTTAATCAAAGTAATCAACTTAGCCATTTCTTTATCTTCTTACCCTACATTTCTTCTTCTTCCACTTTTCTACCCCTATTTTCATTTTTCTTTCTACGAATATACAGTGTATGTATGTGTATATATATATATATATATGTATATGTATGTATATGTATATGTATATGTATGTATGTATATATATATATATATATATATATATATATATATATATATATATATATATATATATATGGATCTTTGGTTCTTCGGGTTTTCTCCCGCATAGAATTGGAAGTTTTGGCGATAGTTCTGGTATTTTTTAAGTCAATCTTATGTCCTGTGGCTTTGAAGTGTTGGACCAGGGAAGAAGTCAGTTCTTCTTTTTTGATTGAGTTCTTGTGTTCTTCAATGCATGCACTTATTCTTCTGTTAGTTTGTCCAATGTATGTGGTGGAGCAGGAGGTGCACGGGATTTCGTATACATAAGATTTCGTATACATAAGATTGACTTTAAAAATACCAGAACTATTGCCAAAACCGAACACTTCAACAACAGAATAATCAGAGAAGCCATAGAGATAGAAAAACGCCCACGCAGCATGAATATACGAGATGACACCTCCCGCCTACCAGCCATTTGGAAACCCGCCCTCATTAACAAACGAGTACCTAACATGAAGAAGGACACCAGCCCCACACCCACGAGGGCCACACAAGAAACTACCACCACACTTCCACATAGAAAGCAGACTCACACCCACACAAAAGATGAAACACGACCACGAACGCGAAGCCAAACAACAGGATCACAGCTCACCAGCTCAAATCCCTAGATATTTCCAATTCTACGCGGGAGAAAACCTGAAGAACCAAAGATCCACATACAAATACCCGTGAAAACCTCCGAAAACATATATGTGTGTGTGTGTGTGTGTGTGTGTGTTACAACACCCTGGTAAGTCCCAGTCAAGGGAGGAAGCATACTGCTGTCCTTTTCTGTCTTTCAGCTCATCACCAGAGACCATCCAGACAGAAAGCTATTTGTTTCGTTGTCTTTTGTTTATATGTGTGTTAGGTTTTTGAGCTGATAAATAATTAAACAAGGGTTAGGTTAGGGTTAGGTTAAACCCTTGTTTAATTATTTATCAGCTCAAAAACCTAACACACACATATATATGTGTACATACATACGTGTGCGTGTGTGTGTATGAGAATGGCCTCGTTTGTTCATCCAGGCCCCAGCGGAAGGATCTGAAGTAGGAAAGCATCAGCTGCAGGCAAAGACTTGTTTGGGTTGCAAATCTCCCTTCCTGCTCACAGTTCATAGGAAAACCAGGACTACGCATGCACAGGAGTGACGAGTCAAGGGAAAAACAAGGGGGCAGGGAGGCAACGGTGGATCCAAGCTGCTTCAGTTCCGTCTGATGTTAAGCTGAATTCATTGCACAGAAACAACCCAGGATATGTTTTCGTAAACTCACTAGAATGCAATGTGTGGGGAAGCTGCAGCATTTGTGTTGCTTGTCGGTTTACCAGTCTGAGTCCCAGGACAATTCTAATTTTTACAAAGAATAACCTGTGTGTTCAAACGCTTTTGGTGGCAGTTCTAGACTTAAAACTGAAGTTGATTTTAATTTTTCTGAAAAGATCTAGTATTATTTTATGTCTTAAGAAAAAAGCTAATCCTATAATGTATACATACACAGGTAATCCTCCTCATAATTGGGACCGTAAAATCCATTACGAAGCAAAGTGATCATTAAACAAGTTGCTCTTGATTTTATAACTGTGCTTTGCCATTAAACAAAGAATGCAGTTGTTAAGCAAATCATCCTGTCATGAAGCATCCGGCTTTCCCCTTTGACCTCACTTGTTAGAAACCTAGCAGGTTGGAAAAGATTGGAAAAGTGATCATATGAACACAGGATGCTGCAGTTGTGACCATGGGATGCTACCACTGTCATAAAAAATGCACTTTGCCAAGCAGACAGATTTGATCATGTGACTGTGGGGATGCTGCAGTGGTCAAGTGTAAGTCACTTTTTTCAATGCCATTGCAACTTTCATCACTAAATGAATGGTTGTAAGTCAAAGATTACCTGTATTCTCTTCTATTTAAAACATATTGTGTTCCATTCCATTTCATCTCAGCACACCCTACCTGGGAAAGATTTGGAGAAGAAACTGCTATGTATACCACCTTGACTTTTGTGCAATTACTATCCTGCTCTCAGTCCCCTGGGCCTCTGATATTATGGGAGTAGCAGGATTGCAAGAGAATCTTCTGTGTGAAAAACCTGTCAGACTAAAAACAAGAGAATTAACAATGCATGCAACCAGATTTTAAGCAGGATAGTTGGTTTCTGGAGACACTGCTTAAGATGTTGGATTCTTGCATAATACCACGTCTAATTCTAGTGTCATTTAGTGTTGAGAAAGAATTGACAATCTATAATTTGGGCCAGATCAAATTTGAATAGAGAAAAGAATAATAATGGTAATTTAAGATGCAGAAGTGACCGTCATATATCGCTGGGTTTCATTCAAGCACAAAGGATACAGCCATTCAGGTTGGTGCAGAATTCAGATTTCATCCCATTATAGCATTTTTCCCCCCAAATGAGGATGGAAACATGACTCTTTTCTTTTAGCCAGTCTAGCTAGTGGACTAAACTTTTGGCTGCAATTCTTGCAGTGCATCCATTGAATGGAAAGGAGGGAGCTGTAAAACAGAAAGGAGATGAAAGGGAAACCCAAGATAATGTAACAAGCTCCAATTAAACCTCAAGCTTCAACTGGTGAGCAATTTCCCTACTGGATGTATTTCACAACTTTCATCTTCCGAGTTAATGTTCTAGGGATGGACCCATCTTTGAGTCGGCCTCAAACAAAGCTGGCCTAAGACAGATTGTTGCCCTTGCCAAACCCTTCTCTGTCTTTGCACCATCTGTCCTGAGCCGTTGCTGATTGATGCTGCCCTGATCTCTGCATGTCACACATTTTCTCCTTTGGCTCTGCTGCAGAACTGAACATAGTATTCCATTCCTGCCTTAACCATTAGGCAAACTTACTCTCATGCAAATAGAGCATCACCTGGACATTAAATGGGCAAGACAGGAAAAAAATCAAGACATTTGAGAGTGGTGCTATTGAAGGCTCCTGTGTATTCCTTGGACAGCAAAGGTGACTAACAAGCAAGTACTGGAGCGCATAACGCCAGACATGTCACTGGAAGACAAAATGTGTCTCACTTACTTTGGCCATTGTCATGTGGGAGAATTCACTGGAGAAAACAATTATGTTTGGAAGAGTTAATAGGAAAAGGAAACCAGGCCACCAAAGAACATGGTGGCTGGAAACCCTCAAAGCTGACACCAGCCAGAACATAGAACAACTCAAAGAGACAGTGCAAGATCGGAAGACATGGAGATACCTAGCCTAAAAAAACCCAAAAGTTGAACTCGACTGAATGGATAAGATCATCATCATCATCATCACCATCATGGGTGTCACCTATCAAACAGAGGACTTTGAATTGAAGCCTCACTGGTCCAGATCTATCCATCACTACATCATTTGTTCCAATGCTCCATTACCAAGGAGCCAAAGATTGGCCTGACCATCCTTGTAACATTTGCATCTTCAGGACGTCGAATTCTGTTATAGGTGGGATGCATGACTGACACAGGGCTACCAACAGAAAGGAATATTTGTGGCTCAGGACTGAACCGTGTGGCCCTTGGTGCTTTCCAAGCTTGGGTCTTTTCTTGCAGACGTTTCATTACTCAACTAGGTAACATCACCAGTGCTAGAAGGCAACAGAGGACAATCCCCACTCCCTTCTCTCTCTGATGGTGTTACCTAGTTGATACAGTTTATTATGTTGAAAATATATTTCACACGATATGTGGAGTTTTAAGGTTTAGGATGCTTCACTCAAATTCCAATTCTAGTTTTCTGTACCACTGCAAAATGTTAAACGTAAATCACAACTAGAGTTTTTAAAATAGAATCTCCCTCATCCTGACGCCAGAGAAAAGCTGTCCAGAGGTGAAAAACCATACTGACTAAATCCTTGGCATGAAGTGTTGCACTTTGCTAATTTTTATTTCTCAAGAACTTTTAAAATGCCCTTTGGGGAAAAAGAAGAAATTAACCTGAGCCTAAATTAAATCTGTGCATGTTGCTGAATATCTAAGTGTGACATTGAAAGACATACGGTATCTGGCTGCATTATATCAGCCTTAGCAATATCTTGATTTAGATGTCTCAAGCAAAAGCATCAAGAAGTGAATTTCACAGCTAATGGATCAATCAATCTAAGGTCAGGTATTTTTGGAACAGCAATCTTTCTTTTAGTGCTTTTCCCACAATGATTTCCTCTTTCCGGAATACATTTCTCTTTTGTTAAGCTAAATCTAATCGAAATGTGCCGGAGCCTTTGGTTCTTTTCTTACCACTTCTATAATTTGCAATCTTTGCAAAATAGGAAGTGGTTATTAACGTTAGATGGCCAAATCTGGCCTTAGGTTCCGTCTTGGCTTACTTTTTCCAATAAGCAACGGAGTCGGAAGATCATTTAAAAGCAATTTATTAGAGTACATTGATAAAGCAGGGTCTCCCCGTGAAAACATGGAACCGGGAAAACTGACTTAGATTTGCTTTTATAGTTAGCACAACAAAGAACTTCAAAAGTTGTTTGGTTTAAATTGTCCAGTTATATCACAGGAATTAAAGTATCCCATAACAGGTGAGTAATCATAGAAAAGAGGATTATATTCTGAGTAAAAGAAACATTTGTAAAGGAAGAACATCAAATTTGGTATGGGTAAGACAGATTCTCGGCGCTTCCCAAAGTTGGGCTTGAATATTTTCTTTGTTCATGGAGGCTTGAAAACTGCTAAAAAAAACAAATGGTTGTCTACAGCAGTGGTCGCCAACCAGTGGGCCAGGGACTACTGGTGGTCCGTGAGAAAATTTTGATGGTCTGCAGAGAAATGTCACCCCCAAAGCACCCCCAAACCAATTAATCCAGACTGCCCAGGAACACAAGGCTGCCCACATGGCCCATGGGAACACAAGGTTTGCGTCACTTGCATTGCGAACAACACATAGTGAGGGGAGGGGGGGAAAGGGCGGAGGGGGGGAACTTGCCCCACTTGCCCCATGCACCTGGCCTGGCCACCAATCTGCTTCTTTCTGCTTCTTTCTTCTCCTGTTTTTGGCTGCACGCAAGGAAAGCAGCAAAAGTCTTTTCTTTCTCTCCCACAAACTACACCAGAAATGAGTCTTTGGGACCCTGCAAGGCCTCCTGCTCCAAGAGCCTGTGCTGGCATGACAAGTCTCACAAAGACTCATTTCTGGTGGAATTTGGGGGAGAGAAAGTAAGACTTCTGCTGTTTCTGCTGCTTTCCTTGCATGATACGAAAAGTCTCTCTCTCTCTCTCTCTTCTCTCTCTCTCTCTCCCTCCCTCCCCCACCCGAGAATGGAGCTAGAGACGGTATCCTGTGATCCCAAATAAAGAATGATTGATTGTTAGGAAAACGGGGTGGGGAATTTTCCTGCAGACTTTTTTGGGGATTTTCCCAGGGTCTCTGGTCCGCGGGATTTAAAATTATGAGATTGGTGATCCCTGAGGTCCAAAAGGTTGGCGACCCCTGATCTACAGTGTACCAAGTGTTTTCCTGCTGGTTTCTGAAAGAGGGACTTTCCTTGAAACTTTAAGTTTAAAACAATATTATTAGCTATACATTTGGAAAAAGCAATTTTAAAATTTAAATTTAAAAAGAAAACCCATGTTAGTTAACTAGGGCAACAGTACTATAAAAATCAGGTTTCAAGTACTCCAAAGTCCATCCTGCGTGACTCTCACTTACTTATTCTGTTGGACAACCTTACACTTGTAAAGAAACAGAAGGGAATTTTCCAGGCATTCAAAGCTGTTTCATTTTTCCATTTTCTTTTCCAGTAAAAGCCAGACAGTCTGTAAGCCCAGAGTGAGAAGCCACAGACCACTGCTTCCTCGGAAGATTTGTTGGTACCAAAAAAAGTAAGATTCTTGTAGACCAAGGGAGATGCTTGCAAAAGAGGAGTAAACCACACGTACTCCTTGTGCAATCTTAATACATAATGTGCATTTTGACAGCTCACGGTATCTGTCTGAGCAGCTCCAGCCAATCTTGACGCTCAGAGGTAAATTATTTTAACTAAGTCATCAGAACTGACCAAGCCACTTAATGTGTTAATTAATTCTAATCACTGTTTGTCTCCATTTAATTGTACACTCTTGGTATGACCGGGAATATTTAGCACATCCCACTCTTGAGCAGTTTCTTGCCTGATTTTGCTGCAGGCTATAGTTAAAATTCCTACAATTACAAATGTTGGCATACAATCTTCCAAGGTGCTGTTTATGATAATGCATAATATATGTATATATCTTCAGATGCCAATCTGGAAAACTCTGGATTCCCAAGTCTAAAAAGTCAGCTGGGTGTTTTGTTTCTGTTAACCTTTACATTCGTTTTAGCAGCGATGAAAATCAGAGAATTTTTTTTTTAAAAAAGGCTTGCCTGCCAAGCAGAGACTATTTAACACATGACCTTAAGTTGTTCAGAGGCTGCTGTTCTCAGTTCTTTACCTTAAACCACAATAAACTTTCCGTTTGGACTTTTACAAGATTGATTAGAAGATTCCGTTTTGAAGCAGACAGCAAATATCAGATAGTGCCCTACTCATTGAAACAGCAGATGTGTTTCTCCTTTGTTGAAAAGAAAACATGTTTTCTTGCTGGTTTTGTTTTCCTGTGGAAAGACAGTAAAATACCGAGCTTTGTAAAATGTATACCTCTCACACAACCTTGGTTCTGGATCTTTTTATTTATCTGCTTGTAGTCCTCGACGTACGACCGCAATAGAGCCCAAAATTTCTGTAGCTAAGTGAGACATTTGTTATGTGAGTTTTGCCCCCATTTTACAACCTTTCTTGCCCTGGTTGTTAAATAATTCACTGCTGTGGTTAAGTTAGTAGCAAGATTGTTATGTGAATCTGGCTTCCCCATTGATTTTGCTTTTCAGAAGGTCGCAAAAGGGGATCGCATGACCCAGGGACACTGCAATTGCCATAAATAATGAGCCAATTTCCAAGCATCTGAATTTTAATCACATGGCTATGGGAATGCTACAACAGTGTAAATGTGAAAAATTGTCATAAGTCCCTTTTTTTTTCAGTGCCATTGTAACTTCGAACTGTCACTAAATGAACTGTTGTAAGTTGAGGGCTTACTTACTGTACTTCTGAGACAGGTGTCAACTACAAAATACTTCTTTGGTGTTTTTAATTGCCAGCAGAAAGGGAGTGGGGGGGGGGGGAAGCAGTGCATTCCTTAAATGCTTCAGATAATCGCTTTGGCAGCCGAAGCTGTTGGCGCGCCAGATTATTACTGGAGAGCATGATTGATGACTCTTGGCTATGGATGGGTCTCATTGGAGAATATACATCCAGGGAGTGTGGGGAAGACCAGGGTCAAGGATGAAATGAATGATGTGTCAGAGTTGGCTCCTAATACATCAATCTTTTTTTACTCTGAGAGATGCAACTAGAGACTTATGATTTGAATGGGGGTGCATGTTGGAGCCCTGACAGCAGAAATGGTTTTCAGATAATCAATCAGTAGCTGGCAGGCCCATCTTATCTTATCCAATCTGATAAACTGCTAAAATAAAGTAGAGCGTCTCAGAAGGATTACCTCAAACTCAACTTGATTCATTTTTAGAAGCCTTGGGTAGGATTCTGACAACGGGGATGAGTGGCAGATGTTAGGCTACCTCATTTGAGATCTGGGGAGAAATGTTTGGTGCCTCCTACAAAGTCAAGAAATTAAAAGACGCTTGGTCCTGGGGAGGAAAGCTATGGCAAATCTAGACAGCATACTAAAAAGCAGAGACATCCCCTTGCCAATAAAAGTGTGTAGAGTCAAGGCCGTGGTTTTTCCAGCTGCAATGTGTGGCTGTGAAAGTTGGACCACAAGGAAGGCTAAGCGCCAAAGAATGGAGGCCTTTGAACTCTGGTGCTGGAGAAGACTCCTGCGAGTCTCTTGGATTGCAAGGTGATCCAACTGGTCAGTCCTAGAGGAGATCAACCCTGGCTGCTCTTTAGAAGGCCAGATCCTGAAGATGAAACTCAAAGACTTTGGCCCCCTAATGTGAAGGAAGGTCTCCCTGGAGAAGAACTTAATGCTGGGAACGACTGAGGGCAATAGAAGAAGAAGGGGATGGCAGAGAAGGAGGGGGCTGGATGGAGTCACTGAAGCAGTCGGCATGAGTTTAAATGGACTCTGGGGGATGGTAGAGGACAGGAAGGCCTGGAGGAACATTATCCATGGGGTCGTGATGGGTCAGACACGACTTGAAAACTAGCAAAAACAACAACAACAACACACAAACTCATAATGTGTTCTGATGCCTTTTGGCTCAGCGTGAGATATAAACTCAATCACAGATTGTATTTTGGACTGGTTCAGGTGGAAATCAGAACAGCCAAAGATCACAGTTCATTAACAACAATATGGAAGTAATTTGGGCATTGGTGTCCTGCACTTGTTTTCTTGGTTTGCACAGCTGTCTTGGTTTTCTGACTTCCAAATCCAACCTACAGCTTGGATTGTTGGATTGCTAAGATTATTTAAATTCAATTACAATCTACTACAATGTTTCTCAGCTTTGGGAATTTTAAGATGTGTGGACTTCCCCAGCAAAGCGAGTTGGGGAATTCTGGGAGTTGAAGTCCACGCATCTTAACATTTCAAAGGTTAAGAAACACTGATCTTGTTCAAGTCAACTGGAATGGACAGTATAGCCAATGCTAATCATCGACACAAGTCTTTCCTCTTCTTTTTTTCTAAGATCTCCCACTAATATTTAGTGCAGACATACCATGGGGTAACACTACAGAACTTCACATCTTATGTGCAAACGAGCAGGAATGGAGAAATTCTACGCACAACCATGTTCTATTTTAAACTCTAGCTTTTGCACCCTTGTCGTGGGCAGGCCGAGCTTTCAAAATGGTGACATCTGAGGGAAGACCCCCTTCCTCTCCTAGAAGAATTAAATATTTTGAGAAATATTAAAAAGGCAGAATATTATATTTCCCTAAAGGAGGAATGGAGAAATATGCTCTTGGAGACAGAAAAAGACAGCCCCCACTTTTCTTAATAGCCCCCAATAGATATTTTTTGCCCATTAAGAAAGGCTGGGCCATCCTATTTACAAAACAGAAGACCTTCAGCTCCATAATAATGGGATTAAGACATGATCCTCCATGACATACTGGGATTAACCCACTAGCAGCAGAACTCACTACATTGCACAATCTCCTAAGGACATTGCATCACCCAGCAAACTTCAACCAAACTTATCTCACAAATATGACCCCACATGGCCTTATGGCAGTCTGACAACAGCCAATAGAATACATGTTCTTGCACAGGAACAGGAAGCTGAAGTTCAAAGCCCAAGAGAACCATTAAACCATCTTTCTAATCAGCCTCCATGTTTCCAGTGCATTTGTCCCGGCTTGGAACTGAACCAGATGGATATGTCTTCCAACGCTTGTTTTGCAGATGGTCTAGCTATGCAGGGTTGATGAGATCTCATGGGCCTCAGCCTTTGGAAAGATGTCCACCTTCCCCAGGCAGGTTAGAGACAAGCACCTTGCCCTACTTTCCCAGCAAAAAGCCTAGGGTTGTTTACACCATTGCATGATGTGAGGGTTGTAAGAAGTGCTTCCAACTGGAGCAGGTGGAAAATAAATTGTGCTATCTGCACATTGCCTTCGTGACATGTTAAGTTTGTGAACTTCGCTCTCATTTCTGGCGGACAGTGACGTCAAGGGGAGTTGGTGCCTAGTTAGCATTTATTTGTGTGGGGGGAGGGGAACGTTGAAGATCTCAGAGACCTAATCACTCCAGCAGGATAATAAAAATATGAGCAGAATATTGTCAATTGTCTGGACAATATCCTGTTTTTTGTTTGTAACAACAAAGATTGTGTACAGGTAGTTCTCAACCCACGGCCATAATTGAGCAACAAAATTTCTGTTGCTGAGCGAGGAAATTGTTAGTTTTGTCCCATTTTACAACCTTTCTTGCCACAGTTGTTAAGTGAAGCACTGCAGGGAGCTAGTTCTTCCACAGGTAGTCCTCGGCTTACAATTGAGCCCCGGATTTCTGTTGCTATGCGAGACAGTTGTTAAGTGAGTTTTGCCCAGAGGTGGGATTCAAATTTTTTAACAACCAGTTCTGTGGGCCTGACTTAGTTGGTGGGCATGGCTTGGTGGTCATGTGACTGGCTGGGTGTGGTGAACTCAACATCACTCACATTGAGGCACCATCTCCTTGCCTGGCCTCTCATGACTGTGGGGATGCTGCAACAGTCGTAAGTGTGAAAAACGGTCATAAGTCATTTTTTTCAATGCCATTGTAACTTTGAACGATCACTCCACACAAGCAAAGTACCATCAAAGGAAGGGAAAAAAACTCCAGAGAGGTTCCTGAGACAGGAAGTCTAGTCCTGCCAAGAATGTAATAAGGGTTAACGGAGAGGCAGTTTCTGTAAGCAACACCAGAATGTTTCCTTCCTGCCTTCCTTACAGGATTAGGCCAGTAATTTCTTCTAACAACCGGTTCTCCAAACTGCTTAGAATGTTAACAACCGGTTCTAGCGAATAGGTGCAAACCTGTAGAATCCCACCCCTGGTTTTGCCCCATCTTACAATCTTTCTTGCCACAGTTGTTAAGCGAATCACCGCAGCTGTTAAGTTAGCAACATGGTTGTTAAGTGAATCTGGCTTCCTCCTTGATTTTGCTTATCAGAAGGCTGCGAAAAATGATTACATGATCCCGGAACACTGCAACCATCATAAATATGAACCTGTTGCCAAGGATCCCAAATTTTGGTCCCATAATTGTAGAGATTGTTGGAAGAAAATAGCCTTCTGGATTCAGTTCCAAGTGGGAAAAAGACACTGGAAACATGGAGGCTGTTTGGAAAGATGGTTTAATGGTGGACAGGGCCACATGGCTTTGAGCTCCAAAGTGAAAAGGACGATCACATGCTTCAAGGTGAAGGAAAAGATCAAGAAGGGCTGATATGCTGAGAGTGCCTGAGTTTTATAACTTTCGTTGGGATTTGAACTGGAGCTTGTTTCTGATTGGTTGTCAGACTCCCACAGGGCCATGCAAGTTCCAGGCTTGGTTCCAGGCTTGGTTGAGCCTTGCTGGATGATGATGCACTGAAAGGGCTTTTGGGCAATTGCTATAACTTTACCTGGAGACCTTTGTTATGTAAAGTATTCTGGCCCAGGCCTTAATGACCCACCCATTAACAAAGGTGGGGGTGAGTTTCTGCTTCTGAGGTGTTTCTGCTCTTGAGTTTCTACTCTTTTTAGGGGAAATATTCTGCCTTTTTAATATTTCCTAGGATATTTCAATTTTCTAGGAAAGGGTTGGGTGCTAAATTCCTACAGCAATGCAGTGGTGGGATTCAAAAATGTTTACTACCGGTTCTGTGAACATGGTTTGGTGGGCGTGGCAGGGGAAGGATCCTGCAAAATCTCCAGTCAGAGGTGGTATTTGCAGTTCTCCAAACTATTCAAAACTTCTGCTACCGGTTCTCCGGAACTGGTCAGAACCTGCTGAATACCATCTCTGTTGCAATGGCCATAAGTGTCAACAGTCATAAGTCCATTTTTCCAGTGCCATTGTAACTTCAAAAGGTCACTAAATGAATGTCAAGAACTACCTAAGTTACCCCTGAAAGTGACTCTTATTGTATCCACTTGGTGGCAAATACTGTAGAATCTCTGTCTATGCTTCTGGAAAATGATAGCCAAATTAAAATAGGAACTACAGTATTTTGGAGATTCCCGTCTGGGAAGATACCTCTATCTCTAGGACTTGATTAAAATCAATACTTTGGCTCTGTTTGAATAAATTTGTTAATAGTTACTAGGACAACCGTTCTTGTGAGTTGGCTGCTCAGCTAATTTTTCTTTCCTCCAGCTTGTTTCCATCCTGATGAGAATGAGAACTATGTGACTTGCAACCCTTGTACAGTTTTTTCTTAAGAGCCAAGAATGCACTTGTTCCTATATTTGACCCACAAAGGCCGCTTCTAAAGGGAATAGAAGTAGATGTGTTGAGTGTTTTGGATTTTTGGCATACTTTAAGACAGAAAGATTAAGGGCTCAATTCTTCCACTATGTGCATTCAATCCACTGTTTCTTTTCTTTACCTTATTCGAGAAGGATATAAATTCAGAATTCAAAGTCCAGGCTCAAAAGGGTGGGAGATTTGTCTTGGCTTCGGACAATAAATTTAGAGAAGTATTTTTCTCAACCTCAGCAAGTTTAAGATGCGTGGGATTCAATTCCCAGGCTGTCTGGGAAATTCTGGGAATTGAAGTACACTCCTCTGCTTGCAATAGAATACCCTATATCACCAGGCTTGAAATTTTGGGCTTGAACAACCTTGAACTACGCTGCCTATGGTTGGACTTGAGTGTAGTACACAGAATTATCTGCTACAGTGTCCTTCCAGTCAATGACTACTTCAGCTTCAACTGCAACAATACAAGAACACACAACAGATACAAACTCAATGTAAACCACTCCAAACTTGATTGCAGAAAATACGACTTCAGCAACAGAGTGGTCAATGCTGGAATGCACTACCTGACTCTGTTGTTACATCCTCTAACCCCCACTCCTTTAATCTTAAACTATCCACTATTGACCTCACCCCATTCCTAAGAGATCTGTAAGGGATGTGCATAAGTGTACCATCGTGCCTACCATCCCTGTCCTATTGTCCCCATTTATTCGTACCTATTTCCTGTATTCTTACTCATGTTTATATGTGTACCTATTATCTTGTAAGCAATTGAAAATTCAAATAAATAAATAAATAAAATAAGTGTCTGAATTTTGATCATGTGACCATGGGGATGCTGAAAACCGGTTATAAGTCACTTTTTTTTCAAAGTTATAACTTTGAACAATCACTAAATGAACTGCTATAAGTCAAAGACTACTTGTATGATCCAGTTAATGTTCATTGTCATATTCAGGAAGGTGTGTTTTCTGCATTATAATGAGTTTACAAGTTCCTAGAATTCAAATCCTTGTACAGTTCTTGCCTTTAGCCAGTTTGAACCAGTCCTTATCAAAACTCCACATTTATACATACATGGTTAGGAAAAAATGTTGAAGCAGCACATCGATTGCAAGCCAGAAATATTTTTGTTAGGTATTATATCTGAAAAGTATGATAAAGGGGAATCTATATTTAATATTACTTGTTTTGACAGCAGCAAAAGTTGTATTGGCACAGCGCTGGAAAAATGAGGAGACACCTGCAATTGAAGATGTGATTAGAAAAATTTTAAATTGTGTTGAAATGGACAGGTTGACACTAAAAATAAAGGAAAAAGAAGTCAGAGAATATTTTCGAATTTTTCACTCAGAACCTATGTATGCAAAATGAAAATATATAAATAAACTGTTGAAAAAAACCCTCCACATTCACATGGAGAACTTTCTTTGTTACTTCGAAGAACTAAAAACATTCATCGAAGAGAGACTCCTTGTTACTGAAAACATTACTCAAAGGGGCCTCTCCTTTCCTGAGCCCATTGCCTTTACTGCCCAAAGATTTTTACTTAATCAATAAGGCCCTTTCTCATCTACAAGTTGTAATGCCCTAGAGGACCTTTGCAGCATAGGTAGTCCTCAACTCATAAACATTGTAAGTGAAAAAAGTGACTTACGATCAGTTTTCACATTTACAGTCATTGCTGCAGTGGTTGTAAATGTGAAAAACAATCATAAGTCACTTTTTTCATTGCCGTTGTAACTTTGAACGGTCACTAAATGAATATTTGTAAGCAGGGGTTGGCTTCAAAATTTTTAGCGACGGGTTCTCTGCCTGGTTGCTGAGTGGGCGTGGTCATGGTGGGCGTGGCCTAGTCAGCTTCCTGCACCATGGCGGGGGCTGTTTTTTGCTCTCCTTGGGCTCCGGAGAATTTCCTCGAGCCTCCAAGAGGGCGAAAAGGGCCTCCCCGGGCTCCGGAGGTTCTGTGGAAGTGGAAATGGGCCCATTTCCTGCCTTCCCAAACTTCCGGGAGACCCGTTTTTTGCCCTCCCCAAGCCTCCGCGCGCTTACCTGCATCCAAAACGGGCCGCATGGGGACTCCGGGGAGGGGTGGGCGGGGCCAGCCAGGAGTGGGATTTGGGGGTTCTCCGAACTTCACAGAAACTTAGCTAGGGGCTCTCCTGAACCCCTGCGAACCCCCAGCAGCCCTGCCCTGCTTGTAAGTTGAGATAAGTTCACATAATCGAAATTCGGATGCTTGGCAACTGGTTCATGTTTTTGGCAGTTGCAGTGTCCTAGGGTCATGCAATCCCCTTTGGCGACCTTATGACCATTGCATGGTCCCCATGGTCACGTGATCAAAACTCGGATGCTTGGCAATAGTTCAGAGTTATGACGGTTGCAGTGTCCTAGGCTCATGGGATCCCCTTTTGGGACCTTCTGACAAGCAAAGTCAAGGGGGCAGCCAGATTCACTGAGCCGCCATGTCACTAACCTATCAACTGCATCGATCCATTTCACAACTGTGGCAAGAAAGGTCATAAAACGGGGCAAAACTCCCTTAACAAATGTCTCATTTAGCAACAGAAATGTTGGGCTCTGTTGGTGTTGTAAGTCGAGGATTGCCCGGACTCTGCATGAAGAACTGCCATGGTTTCGTTCCTGTATTGACAAAAACAGTATGTAGATAGTCCTTAACGTGCGACTATTTGTTTAGTGATCATGCAAACGGTAGCACTGAAAAAAATGATTTATGACCTAGCCAGTCACATGATCAAAATTTGCCACTTGTTAACTGGCATCAGGGGTAGGATTCAAATTCTTTAACAACCGGTTCTGTGGGCGTGGCTAGGTAAGCGTGGCTAGGTGGGCATGGTCATGTGACTGGGTAGGCGTGGCTTTTTCTTTTTTTGCAGCACCCCTCTCCCCATTTTTTTGCCTCCTGGGCCTCAGGGGAGCCTCCTGGGGTGCGTTTTTGCTCCCAGGAAGCTTCCCTTGGGCCCAGGAAGGCAAAGAACAGAGCCTGGGGGGGCTGCTCCCCCCTCCCCCCGCAAGCCCCCTTTTGCCTCCTGGGCAAAGCAGTAAGAAAGCGAGAAGGATCCTGGCTCTTCCGATGATCAGCTGATCGTTGGGGGGAAAAGAAATACCTTAAGGAGTGACAGGGAGGGGGAGAACACAGTCAAGATGTCGGACATGTGCGCGATGTCGTGCATGCGTGATAAGGACTGACTGGGGGAGAGGGCCAGGGCCAGCCAGGGGCACGATTTGCCGATTCTCCAAACTGCGCAGAATCATAACAACCGGTTCTATAAAACCGGTCCAAACCGGTAGAATCCCACCCTTAACTGGCATGTATTTGTAGCATCTTGGGGTCATGTGATGGTCATTTGTGAATTTCCCAGCTAATGTTCAGCACACAAAGTCAATGGCAGGAAGCTGGATTCACTTAACAACCATGGCAAAAAAAAAAAGGTCACAAAAGTGGAACTCACTTAACAACTTGCTTAGCAATGAAAATTTTGGTTCCAGGTGTGGTCATAAGTTGAGGAATGCCTGTAATGTTAAACAGTGTTTTGTACAGGAGGAACAGCAGTGACTTATAGTGGACTGGCTGGAAACAGGAACTGGAAGGTCAGTGGTAGTTTTAGCAGGAATGAATAACCCTACAAGGATGATAAGGAAGGGATCCAACACTTTCCCCATTTACTTCCTCAAACTCAGAGTTCCTTGAAAGCTGGACTTGCCTCAATTCTAGACCGGGAGTTGGCAAATTTAAGACATCAACTCCCAGAATTCCCCAGCCAGCCATGCAACTGAAGTTCACGAGTTCAATTCTAAGAGGTGTGGACTTCAATTCACGGAATTCCCCAGCCAGCCATGCAGCTGAAGTTCACAAGTTCAATTCTAAGAGGTGTGGACTTCAAATCCCAGAATTCCCCAGCCAGCCATGCAGCGGAAGTTCACAAGTTCAACTTAAAGAGGTGTGAACTTCAACTCCCAGAATTTCTCAGCCAGCCATGCTGGCTGGGGAATTCTGGGACTTGAAATCCACACCTCTTAAAGTTGCCAAGTTTGGAGATTCCTCTTCTAGATCATGGAAGATTCTTGGTCGAGGCCAAAACCTCTATGACTCACCTCTGCACTCTAAATTTAGGAAGCTGCTGCTTCTACTCCTAAGCAGATGTTGGAATATAATTGTTTGATGATGGATACACACAAGTTCCTTCTCCATTCCGGGATCGCCTACACATGCAAGACACATACAAAATAGATGGAGCTTCAGTCACACCATCGTGGCCAACGTCTTGGCATTTTTCACCACACCTTGTGGTCACGCCTTCACTCTCCCTTGTTCTTCTTAGGAAACAAGTGAAGTCCTTTTTAATTTTGGAAGAACGAAGTAAACAAAGATGGGATTCTTGGTTTGTTTGTTTTTTTCCTACCTAGATAGTACTACCTTTGTACTTTCACTCTGATGCAATTTGCTTTGTTTTGCTTTGCCCATGGTTATTTTTAGGATCGAGGGCTGGGCCTTGATCATAAACAGGGATGGCATTAGACAACAAGCCTAATGCCATCCCTGTTTATTCAAGTCGCACCGTCTTCAGCAGCATTGCTATTAAGTGACGTGAAGGAACCTTGAGGGAGTCAGAACTTCTAGGAGTGGGTTGAGAAAAAGATGCCATCTCTGGAACATATATACGCCCTGCCTGTACGGGTAGTCTTCAACTTACGACGGCAATTCAGTCCCAAATTTTTGTTGCTGAGCACAACAATTGTTAAGTGAATTTTGCCCCAATTTACAAACTGTTTTGCTATGAATCAGCCTCCAAGAATCTTTCTTCTCTTTGTCTTTCCGGCTGCCATAGAAATGGGGGGAGGGGAGATTAATTGGGCTTTGTGGAGGGAAGCATGCTGGAGGTTTGAGTTGGTGAAATGTAAAAGTTGGGATGTTTTCTTGACTATTTATTTTTATTTATTTTATTTTGTCAAGCGATTATAAGATAACAGGTATAAGTATAAACATAGTTATGAATACATGAAATGGATACATATAAGAAAAATAAAAAGAAACAATAGGACAGGGACGGTAGGCATGTTGGTGCGCTTATGCACGTCCCCTACAGGTCTCTTAGGAAAGGGGTGAGGTCAATAGTAGACAGTCTAAGGTTAAAGTTTTTGGGGTTTGGGGAAGAAACCATAGAGTCAGGTAGAGTATTCCAAACATTGACCACTCTGTTGCTGAAGTCGTATTTCCTGCAATCAAGTTTAGTGCGATTGAGTTTGTATCTATTGTGTGCTCTTGTATTGTTATGGTTGAAGATGAATTATTCATTGACAGGTAGGACATAATTTTATGTACTATACTTAGATCGGACCGAAGGTGGTGTAATTCTAGGTTGTCTAGGTCTAGAATTTCAAGTCTGGTGGCATAAGGCATTCTGCAACGAGTAGAGGAGTGGAGAACTCTTCTTGTGATTATGCTTACTTGCTTACTGCGCAGATGTAGCCCCTTATCTCTCTAGGCCAAGGTCAACCGTCTTGGCATACCAGATGACTGAAACGCCACCTGAAGATGCACCCACATGACATTATACACACCTCAGATTGGATGGCCAGTTTGAACTAATGGAGGTGGGGACATGGGATAACTCTTTATATGTGATTTTCATGCCTTGACTCAGATCTTGTATTTCTTCTGATGCTACCACTTCAATTTTCAGTAAAAGTCCTTTTCTCTACAACAATGGAGTCTAAGGTTTTCTTTCTTGGATTTTGAATGGAGCCTCACCTGACACTATGTTTGTTAAGTGAATCACTGCAGTTGTTAAGTCAGGAACACGTTTGTTAAATGAATCTGGCTTCCCCATTGGCTTTGCTTGTCAGAAGGTTGCTAAAAGAGGATCCCATGACCCCAGGACACTGCAACCGTCATAACTCTGAATCAATTGCCCAGCATCCGAATTTCGATCACGTGACCACGGGGAATATTGCCATGGTCATAGGGGTGAAAAACGGTCATAAGTCACTTTTTTCTGTGCCGCTGTAACTTCGAGCGGTCACTAAACGAACTGTTGCAAATTGAGGACTACCTGTAGTATGCCGGGCTTCACACATCGCTCTAAATCATTTGAGGGGATATTAGTTTGGTATATTGTCTCATTGCATGTCTTAGTGTTGCATAAAATTAGATGTCTATGGCTTTCCAACACATGAAAATGGCTTACAATAGTTCAGTGTGTGAGCCCAACGAATAACATATTATGACATATATTCAATGCACAAATATTGACCAGTGAGGTATAGAAAAAAGAATGATGAATCAGAGAGAGGGACAATATTTGGATGCAGTTGTTAAAAGCTGGTGTTCTTTGTTCTTATCATACGAAATCCTGTGACGTCATGAGATTTACTGGCAGAATTACCAAGAATTCAAATGTTGTTCTGCTACAAAATTGTGCACATATACTCACAAGAGTTCAGCATCATTTACAGCAATACAGGTAGTCCTTGACTTACTGACTTCCTTTGGAGACTGCTCAAAGTTACAATGTGAGTTATAACCATTTATAAAAAAGTGAGTTATGACCATTTTTCACCCTTATCACCATTGCAGCAACCCTGTGATCATGTGATCAAAATTCAGATGCTTGGCAACTGGTACATATTTATGATGGTTGCAGCGTCCTGAAGTTGCGACCTTCTAACAAGCAAACTGAATGGGGGGGAAGCCAGATTAACAACATTACTAACTTAACAACTGCAGTGATTCATTTAACTGTGGCAAGGAAGGTCATAAAACGGGGCAAAACTCACTTAACTTTAGCAACTGTTTCACTTAGCAATGGAAATTTTGAGCTCAACTGTGGTTATAAGTTGAGGACTTCCTGTACAGCAGTGGCAGATGATAGGTAATCCTAAACTAATTTCCTTTATGTTCACAACTCACCTTCCAAAGTCTTCTAATATTTGAAGGGCTGCCACAGAGAGGAGGGCGTCAAGCTATTTTCTAAAGCGCCTATAGGCCAGACAAGGAATAATGGATGGAAACTGAACAAGGAGAGATTTCAAGGAGAAATTTTCTGACAGTGAGAACAACCAACCAATGGAACAGAAGTTGCCCTCAGAAGTTGAGGGAGCTTCATCACTTGAGACTTTCAAGAAGAGATTGGACTCCCATCTGTCAGAAATGGTGTAGGGTCTCCTGCTTGGGTGGGGGGTTGGACTAGATGACCTATAAAGTCCTTCCAACTCTGATTATCTGTTATCACCGAACTACTTTTACCAATTGACCCCAAAAGCATGTGCTTTAAAATTAAACATTAGTTATCTTCCAGAACGGATTTTTTTTTTTTTACAAATGGAAAGGTTTCTCACGATAAATGCATTGTTAATTTGAGCAGAACACAGACAAAGATACTTACATACTGTTTTCTGACTTACCATCCCATGAGTTTGTTTATTATTGCTTATGTCCCGAAGGTGCTTTTTTTTTCAAGAGGCAACTGGACTTTCTGGTTTGTTCTTTGAAGACGTTTCACTTCTCGTTCAAGAAGCTTCTTCAGCTCTGGCTGGAATCCCCCACCATCCGGTCAGAGCTGAAGAAGCTTCTTGGATGAGAAACGAAATGCCTTCAAAGAACAAACCAGAAAGTCCAGTTGCCTCTTGAAAAAAAAAGCACCTTTGGGACAACCATGACCTGGAGGATTGAGAGTCTCCACAGACATTATCGTTTATGCTTTCTTTGGTATGTACAGTGGTGGGATTCAGCCAGTTCCCACCAGTTCTGGAGAACCGGTTGTTAACTTTCTGAGCAGTTTGGTGAACTGATTGTTGGAAGAAATCATTAGGGGCAGAGAACCAGTTGTTAAATTATTTGAATCCCACCACTGGGTATGTACCTGCATTGAACTGAAACGTGTGATGTAGGCATGGGAGAGGCAGTCACTGTCGGTGTATTGCACACGCACACACGCACACACACATACACATGCACACAAAAACAAAAACAGGTGGGGAAGGAAGACTTGCCAACTTAAATCTGGAATGGTCTCATCTGCCCTGTTTTCCTGCCGACGGGAGCTCTTGATTGACATAGGAGTACGGAACGTTCCAGAACAGGAGAAAGAAAATAAAGGTACCATCTGTCTCTAGCATACATAAAAAGGGGTGTGAACGTCGGATGGCTACGTGTTTAGGGTGTCAGTGAGCCCCATATTACCAAAGCACGTAACGAAGACAACGCGTTGTACATACTGTAAGTGTACTTCCTCCCCATTAATACATACTGGCAATTCCCTTTGGAGCGATGTGTATTGGTGGAAGGAAGTGTTCAGTAACAGATTTTAATCTGTGAAGAGGAGAAACTTTATAGACTATCTAATTTATTGGAGCCAGGCCTGGGGGCAGGATGAAGTGAGGGAGCAGGGAACCAGCTCTTCTACAGGTAGTCCTCGATTTACGACCACAATTGAGTCCAACACTTCTGTTGCTAAGCGAGACAGTTGCTAAGTGAGTTCTATCTCATTTTACGACCTTTCTCGCCACAATTGTTACGTGAAACCCTGCAGCTGTTAGGTCAGTTACACAAGTGAATCTGGCTTCCCCATTGACTTGGCTTGTCAGAGGGTCTCAACCGTCATAAATGTGAGGCAGTGGCCAGGCCTCTGAATTTCGATCACGTGACTATTGGGGATGCTGGAGTGGTCGTAACTGTGAAAACGGTCGTAACTTGCTTTTCCCAGGGCGGTTGTTACTTCAAACGGTTACTAAATGAACTGTTGTAAATTGAATATTATCTGTATGAATTCGCAGCAACTGGTCAATTTTTCTGGGTCACTTTTGTCCCGTGGCTAATCTACAGGCACACATACCTCCAAGAGGGCCTTAGGCCTGTTTACAAAGGGAGGCCTACTGTTCTTTCAGAAGAACGATTAAACCTGGTTTATAAGTAGCATGCATAGTAGCAGAGGTCTCCAAACTTGGCAACTTTAAGACTTGTGGATTTCAACTCCCAGAATTCTCCAGCCAGCATAGTTGAAGTCCACAAGTCTTACAGTTGCCAAGTTTGGGGACCCCTGGCCTAATGAGCTGCTGGTTAGGCATTAGGCAGGTCGATGCTTCTACAGAAATCAGGAATCACATTTATTTCTACTATCTTGGCCAAAATGGCCATGGAAGGCTATGGTCAGGAACAGAGCATGGGGAGCATGACTATCAATGACTCTAAAGTGACCAATATGACAGGCAGTTTGGTCTAGCAGTTGAGGCATCAGGCGAGAAAGTAGAGGACCATGAATTCTGGTCCTGCCTTAGACATGAAAGCCGGCTTGGTGACAATGGGCCAATCACCAGAAGACGGTGAGTTCTAGTCCCGTCTTAGACATGAAAGCCGGCTTGGTGACTTTGAGGCAATCACTAGGAGATGATGAGTTCTAGTCCCGCCTTAGATATTGAAGCTGGTTTTGTGACTTTGGGCCAATCACCAGGAGACAATGAGTTCTAGTCCCGCCTTAGACATGAAAGCCGGCTGGGTGACTTTGGGCCAATCACCAGGAGATGATGAGTTCTAGTCCCGCCTGAGAAGCTGGTTTTGTGACTTTGGGCTAATCACCAGGAGACAATGAGTTCTAGTCCCGCCTTAGACATGAAAGCCGGCTGGGTGACTTTGGGCCAATCACCAGGAGACGATGAGTTCTAGTCCCGCCTTAGAAGCTGGTTTTGTGACTTTGGGCCAATCACCAGGAGATGGAGAGTTCTAGTTCTGCCTTAGACATGAAAGTCGACTTGGTGACATTGGGCCAGTCCTCTCTCTCAGCCCAATCCACCTCACAGGGTTGTTGTTGTGGCAAGAAAAAGGAGTAGAAAAGTGTGTTGCACATGTTCGCCATCTTGAGTGGTTTGTAAAAAATAATAAAGGCAGGATGCAACAAACAAACCAATAAATCAGCCAAAGAATTCAACCTCAGAATATGTCACCCCCCAACCTTATCGGTGAAGCACGACAGATCATGTCCCTGTCAAAACATGTGTTGGGAGGGAAAAAAAAGGAAAAATGCTACTTTTAAACTGGAGCAGCTAAAAACAAATACGGGCAGTGTGGGCTGGGAATGAGACAAGGCAACCTTGTGAGGCCGTGTCATTTAAGAACAATTAGTGAGGCCCTTTTTTTGTGTTGCAATTAAAGGGATGCGAGGATGAAAGAGAGACCTAAGTAGAGAAGTCACTGGAAGAGAAATGACTTTCATCTCTTGCCAAATAAGGAGATTTGTGGAGAGGAGAAAAATGCACAACCAGAATGGAAAAATTAGGATTGAGAAGGAAAGACTTTGATGTAAACCTGAGGGTGTGTGTGTGTACTATGGCCCCCCTTTATGACTTGGGGACTTCAACTCCCAGAATTCTTGAGCCAGCCATGCTGGCTCAGGAATTCTGGGAGTTGAAGTCCCCAAGTCATAAAGGGGCCATCATTCCTCACCCCTGATGTAAATAAACACTTCTTCATCCAACAAGAAAGTTAGGTAAGCAGTATGAAGACTTCCAACTCTGGCATTATGTTTTATCCCAATCTATTCAAGGATAGAAAAAGAAACGGAGGAGAGAAATGGATTGTGCCAGTTGGAGGAAATCCTTGCTTAACTGCATTTTTGTCCAGTGTGAGAAGGGCAGGCACAGCTGCCAGAACAGCTGTCTGGGTACAAGAGACTAGCTCAAGATGTACTTGGCTGAATGCATAGTTGACAAAATCAGAACTGTGAGAAATGTAAGTAGCAAAATACAATCTTCCCTTGTTTTGTCTAGAATTATAGTGGATATTTTGCAGCCTATGCAAAAATGGAACAGGGCATAACTATGATGATCCTTCAAGTGCAAAACTTCTGAGACAAGGAGAAATCACACTGTGTAGATATAGCATGTTAGACACTTTGCACTTCTACACACATTCACAGACATACACCAAATTCTTCTATTACTATGAGAAATGGGAAAATCCTGGTTCTTCAAAATAGCCATTTATGAGAGATGGAACCAGAGGTGGTATTCAGCAGGTTCTGACCAGTTCTGGAGAACTGGTAGCGGAAATTTTGAGTAGCTCAGAGAACCGACAAATACTACCGCTGCCTGGAGATTTTTCATTATCCTTCCCCTGCCACACCCAAGAAGCCACGCCCACAGAACCGGTAGTAAAAAAAAATTGAATCCCACCACTGGATGGAACTGCAGTTCAGGGACACCAATCAGAAGCCATTCTGATTTATTCTCAAAGGAGTTAATATTACAGTTAATCTTCTTCTTCTTCCTTCTTCCTTCTTCCTTCTTCCTTCTTCCTTCTCCCTCTCCTCCTCCTTCCTTTGCTTCATCTTCTTCCACTTCAGTGTTAAGAGAGATACAATGTTCTGCTTCTTGCAGTTATGGTGGCTCTCAACCATTCTTCTTCTTCCTTTTCCCACTCCATCTCCTCCTCCTCCTTCTCCTTCATCTTCTTCTTCCACTGTTGACAGAGATATAAAGTTCTGTTTCTTGCATTTCTGGTGGCCTTCAACCATTGTTATCTGATGTTGTAATGCGCCTTTGATGTTGTTTCTCCATCTTCTTCTGGATCTGCATCAAATTCTTCAACCTTCTCTTTTGGTATACACCTTGTACATTATACAACCCCAAGGCATCCTCTCTAGGTGAGCAAACTACTTAACTCACTTTTTTTGTATGTAGTTTGTAACTCCTTATATATGTATTGTGAAAATATCCACTACAAAATAGAGAATTTCACATTATTTCTATTTCAGACTGTCTCAAAAATAGATTAGACATGTCATCCTCTCTATCTCCAACTGGTGTGACTACATTTCCAAGAGTAAACCCTTTGCTTAGGAGTCTCATGAGCTACATCTAGTAACTGACACATCTACATAATATTGTGGGGCTCTTGGTGCTCTCTAAACTTGGTTGGTTTCTAGCAGATTTTCTGGCATTAGATGTTACAGCACCTAGTTGGGTAATGAAACCCACAAGAAAACAATTAAGTTCAGAGAGCGCCAAGGTCTCCTCAGTTCAACCCTGAGCTATAAATATTCTCGTCTGTTGGAAATGCAACATTTTCTGAAAATTTGAATGCACATTTACTATATATGTGCAGTTATTACAGATTCTGTATAAGAAGACATAGAACACGGTGGATACAATTGTTTGACAGCCCTTCTAGATAGCATTTTTAACCATTTAACACAGTGGTTAGACTACAGTGTTGCAGGTTAATTCTGCCGATTGCCAGCAGTTCGATCCTGACTGGCTCAAGATTGACTCAGCTGTCCATCCTTCTGAGGTTAGTAAAATGAGAACCCAGATTGTTGGGGGAAATATGCTAACTCTGTAAACCACTCAGACTGGGCTGTAGAGCACTATAAAGTGGTATATAAGTCTAAGTGTTATTGCTATTGCTACTTCCTTTGGCAGAAATAATTATTTCCAATCATTTCCTGTTGCAAAAGTCTTTCTGTTCTTTAGAATTTTACCCCTCCTTTCTTCAGTCTCTTTGTACCTGTTGAGATAAACCACATTTACCCACCATTCAGAAGAAAAAAAACACAAAATAATATAAAATAAGAAGCAAGTTAAAAGGCCAGAACACATTCTCTCTAGCAACCTAGATAAGCAGGGATTAACACCAGACAAACAATCAGGCATAGAACAATACCCTAATCAAAAAAGTACCAAAAGGAAAACTGCATCCCCACTAACACTGGCAGGGCAAGCTACTATATATAAATAGGGAGGGGGGAAATCCCACACCTACTCACACTGAACATGTTATCCGATTGGGTAATGAGACATCTGCAAGAAAATAACCAAGTTCAACCAAGGACTTCACAAAAATAAAATTGCTATGTCACAACTACACTAAATATATTTGGAGAAAATAGAGGGAGCCATTTGAAGAAAAGATTTGGTTTGCCAAACATTAAGCAAGGGGATGGGTCAGAGGTGATATTCAGCAGGTTCTGACCAGTTCTGGAGAATTGGTAGTGGAAATTTTGAGTAGTTCGGAGAACCGGTAGCAGAAATTTTGAGTCATTCAGAGAACCGGCAAATACCACCTCTGACTGGCCCCGCCCCCATCTATTCTCTGCCTCCCGAATCCCAGCTGATTGGCTGGGTCTTCTTTGGTTGCCCTGCACAGGAGAACAGAGCTGGAAAGCAGGTTAGTGGGGTGAGGAGGGAAGGGGGATTTTACAGTATCCTTCCCCTGGAGTGGGGAGGGGATGGAGATTTTATAGTATTCTTCCCCTGCCACACCCACCAAGCCATGCCCACCAAGCCATGCCACATCCATCAAGCCATGCCCACAGAATCGGTAGTAAAAATTTTTGAATCCCACTACTGGGGTAGGTCTATTACACTTTGTAGCAGCCAGTAGAACAGGAATTACTATGTGGGCAGAAGGAAGAATGGATTAAGCTAAATAGTAAGATATCCCAGAAACGAATACCCAATAATTAGCAAGAAAAGTGAAGTTGGATATCTTAATACGGCAAAACACATACATAGATATATTTTTCCATTGCTAAATTTTTCAAGAGCATAAAACAAACATTAGAAAGAAATGTTTATTTATTTATTTATTTCACCCTTTAAATGGTGAAGTTTTTTCCTTTGCACAAAAACTGACAAAAAGGCAAGTACTTTTGTGTAGAACAATTGTTTTGAAGGAAACTTGTTTTTAAAGACCATACTGTGGGATTCAGCACAGCTGTGATTACAGCAGACTCTGAAGATAAACAGTGATTTTAGAATTGCCAATTTTCTCATCTGTCCAGTTATTATTCCTACTGGGGAAAAAAATCTGCTCTGTTGATGCAACATGACAAATTCTGTTTGAAATTCAATATTCTTTAAGTTTCGTATGTCCAGATTTTTCCACCCATCATTCATCTGTTGCTGTGCCATTTCTTCCCCTAATTCCATTCTGCTATTTAATCTGTAACAATGGGTAATGTCTGTGGAGATTCTCAGTCACCCTGCTCATAGTAGGCCCAAAAATGCTTTTTCAAAAGGCAACTGGACTTCGAAGAAGAAGACGTTTTGCTTCTCATCCAAGAGGTTTCATCACTTTATCAATGCAGTGGTAGGGTTCAAATTTTTTTTACTACCAGTTCTGTGGGTGTGGGTTGATGGACATGGCTAGGTGGGTGTGACAGGGGAAGGATACTGTAAAATCTCCATCCCCTCCCCACTCCTGGGGAAGGTTACTGCAAAATTCCATTCCCTCCCCACCCCACTAACCTGCTTTACAGCTCCGTTCTCCTTTGCAGGGCAAACAAAGAAGTCACAGCCGATCAGCTGGGAGTCAATGGGAGGCAGAGAAGAGATGGGGTTGGCGGGGCCAGTCAGAGATGGTATTTGCAGGTTCTCCAAACTTCTCAAAATTTCCTCTGCCACTTCACCAGAACTGATCAGAACCTGCTGAATACCACCTCTGCCGGAACCGATGAAGCCTCTTAGATGAGAAGACCAGGTTACCTTCAGGACCGCATTCTGCCAACGCTCTCCAACAGGCCGGTGCGTTCCCACAGGGAGGGTCTGCTCCGGGTGCCGTCGGCCGCTATGTGTCGTCTGGCGGCGCCAAGGAGTAGGGCCTTCTCTGTGGGTGCCCCCGCCCTCTGGAATACTCTGCCACCGGAACTTCGTACCGGCACGGACCTGAGGGCCTTCAGGCGCGCGTTAAAGACCTGGCTCTTTGAGCTGGCCGGCCTGGGCTGAGATAATGGTTTTAAATTTGATCTCCATTTTTAAATTTAAATTTGGGTTTTTAAGGGTGGGGGGAGGGTTTCCTAATTTTAGTCTGCAGCTGATTCTAATATTTAATTACTTTTTAACTTTTGTATTTGTGGGGTTTTTAGACGAGCTGTTCACCGCCCTGAGTCCCTTGGGAGAAGGGCGGTATATAAATGTAATTAATAATAAAAAATAATAATAATAAGCGAAATGCTTTCTTCTTCTTCCCCAAGGGAAAAGCAGTCCAGTTGCCTTTTGAAAAAAGTATAGAATAGAATACTTTATTGGCCAGGTGTGATTGGACACATAAGGAATTTGTCTTGGTGAAAATAAAAGGCACCTTTGGGACAACAATGGGAAATGTGAAAAAAATTATTTGCACGCGTGAGTTCACCCAACAATATTAGCTTCACCAGTTAAGTTTATAAACTGCTGAGAAGGTCCTACATATCTCTTCTCCAACAAGAATCTTGTCCAGCTGTGTCCATAGGGATATAGGGAACTTGAAAAGTCTCTTCCATTCTGCTAGGTAGGCAAAATACAGACCGTCCTCGACTTACGACCACAATTGAGCCCACAATTTCTGGTATTGAGACATTTCTTTAGTGAATTTTCCCCATTTTACGACCTTTCTTGCCACAGTTATTAAGCGAATGGCTGCAGTTCATACGTTTCATGGTCAATTATTATGAATGGTTCTGAGACAAGGACTAGTCTGTAAAATGGCATAAATGAGACCCAGAGTATCATTGGAAGAAAGCTGAAAATGAATTTCTCCAAACACAAGTAAGAACAGAAGTTAGGGATTTACACCATTGGGACCAGAATTTTTGTTGCTAAGCAACGCAGCTATTAAATAAGTCAGGCCTCATTTTGCAACATTTTCCCCACAGTTGTTAAGTGAATCATTGTAGTTGTTAAGTGAATGATGCGGTTCTTAAACAATGTTTTGATTCGCTGGCAGCTGGTGCAGCCGCAGTGGAATCGTACAGTGGGGAAGAAAGGGGACCAATCAGGGAGTCTGGAGAGGATTCGGACAAGGGTCCTGCATCCAATGCAGAGATGGGGCCAGGATCATCTGGGAGTGGGGTGCTGACTCCAGAGCCTTCGGAGTCTGGTAGCAGCGAGGCAGAGGAACAAAGGGAGCCTGTTCCCAGTGCGCATGTGCGCAGAGCTGCTAGAAGGCAAAAGCAGCTGAGACAAAAGGGGTGACTCAAGAGTAAGGCTGGGAGGTGATTGTCCCTCCTATAAGGGATAAAAGTCAGACCTAAATGATGAAACCTATGCAGGAAGCAAAGTCGTTTGATCAGTTCAGAGTCATCCTTGAAGCTCTTTGCACTTCGGTTGGGTTTTTTTGTACTTCGGTTGGTTTCTTTTCTAGTTCATTTGATACTTCTGCTTTTGGCAGCACTTCACAGAACTGAAAGGTGGGTGCTTATCTTGGGAGACTATTTGAGATTAATCCCAGCTGGGAATGAAAACAATTCCCAGCGTTGCAATAAACTAAGTCTTATTTTTAAAATAAGTGTGTGCGTAACTACGGTTTAGGAAGCCTGGGTCAGAACAAACAAATCCAGGTTCCCCCATTGGGTTTCCTTGTCAGAAGCCAGTTGGGAAGGTCACAAATGGTGATCACATGACCCAGAGATGCTGCACCCATCATAAATACATGCTGGTTGCCAAGCACCTGAATTCTGATCATGTGACTATGAGGGGGGGGAGTGCAATAGTTGTAAGTGTGAGAACCACTTTTTTCAGTGCTGTAGTAAGTTTGAACAGTTGTTAAATGAATGGCTGTAAGTCAAGGACTGCCTGTATGTTGCCACTCTTATGACAAGAGGTTTGGGGTCTTCCTGGACTCTCAGCTGCTGTTGAAAGAGCAGGGGAGCCACTGTGTCCCCAAAAACCTTTGCACAGATTCTCTCTTTGAGCCTGCCTGGGCTCTGAAAATGTTGAAGGGCTCCAACCCTGATCCCATTAAACCACATTTAAAACTCTTCTGCAACAGGAAATTAAATGGGGTTGTCCTTCTGTTGTCTTGGGGGAATCTATTAAGTTTTTAGTCCTTTATATATATATAAAGCCGCTGGGTGAGATCATCCGTGGCTTCGGGGTGGAATTCCATCAGTACGCTGACGACACTCAGCTGTACATCTCCACCCCGGGCCACCCCAACGAAGCCGTCGAAGTGATGTCCCGATGCCTGGAGGCCGTGCGGAGTTGGATGGGTCGTAACAGGCTTCGTCTCAACCCGACCAAAACCGAGTGGCTGTGGTTTCCTGCGCCCAGATACAGCCAGCTTGTTCCTTCGCTGGCCGTGGGGGGAGAGGTTTTGACCCCCGTGGAAAGGGCGCGCAATCTGGGCGTCCTCCTGGACATACGGCTGTCTTTAGAAGAACACATTGCAGCCGTCGCCAGGAGGGCTTTTTATCAGATTCGTCTGATCTACCAGTTGCAGCCCTTTCTGGATCTGGGCGCACTTCGCACAGTCACTTCCGCCCTCGTTATCTCCCGCCTGGATTATTGCAATGCTCTCTACATGGGGCTCCCCTTGAAGAGTCTCCGGAGGTTGCAGTTGGTCCAGAATGCAGCCGCGCGGGTGATCGTGGGTGCCCCTCGGAGCTCCCACGTTACACCGCTTCTCCGCAGGCTGCACTGGCTTCCTGTGGCTTTCCGGATTCGATTCAAGGTGGTACTGATGGTATTTAAAGTGCTCCATGGCTCGGGACCTGGGTACTTACGGGACCGCCTACTGCCATCGTCAACCTCCCGCCGCCCAGTACGCTCCCACAGGGTTGCCCTACTTGGGGTACCGCCGCCCGGCCGTTGTCAGCTGACAGCCCCGAGAGTTCGGCTTTCTCTGTGGGAGCTCCCTCCCTAGGGAATGATCTCCCCCCGGAGATACGGGCCATGACGGATATCTTGACCTTCCGGCGCGCAGTGAAAATCCTATTTTTTAGACAGGCTGGCCTGGCCCAGTAATTGTGTTCCAGTTTTAAATTTAATTAGGTTTTAGTAGTTAATTTTATATTTTTAATTTTTAATCGAATCCCTGATTCTATATTGTTAAATCCTCAATTAGATGGGACACAGCCGGACCAATTTGTTTAATATATTTTTAATTGTATTTATAGTATATTTATTATGTGTTTTTAGTAGGCTGTACACCGCCCCGAGTCCCTTTTTGGGAGAGGGAGCGGTATAAAAGTTTGATAAATAAATAAATAAATAAATATATTCTAATAATATAATGTTTGTTGTTATTTAATGATTTTTCTTACTGTTGTGATACGGTTTTAACTGGTTGTTAAGCTGCCCAGAGTCATTTTTTGTGAACTGGATCGCTATATAATTTTAATAATTAAATAAATACATAAATAAAAAAATCAAATTACTGCTATCATTATTTGCACCACCCAGAATCACAGACAAATTGGGCAGCTTTAGAAATATGAATTATATGTAAGCTAATAACTTATTTTCTCTGTGAGACAGAAAGTCCCATTCAATAAAAGTATTATTGTGTGTTGGATTAAAAATAGTTGTTTGGTGATAGATAGATGGTAGGTAGGTAGGTAGGTAGATAGATATGCAGGCAGGCAAGCAAGCAGGCACACACAGAGAGAGCTGAGATAGATAGATAGATAGATAGATAGATAGATAGATAGATAGATAGATAGATAGATAGATAGATAGATAGATAGATAGATAGATAGATAGATAGATAGATAGATAATAAAAAAGGAACTGAATGCCCAGCTATTTTTTTTTTTTACTGCCAATGAGAACTGAAACTCACAACTCATTTTCTTATTCAGTTTTACAGGTTTTCTCCATATTTCAACATGAACACTGTCAGAATAATTTAACCTGGGATAGGTATAGTATAAAACCAAATATTATCCCAATTGGAGGATACTCCTCAGAAAGTAAAATATGTGGTTTCATAGGAAACCAAACCTGCCTCAAATAACAAAAACCAGACTAACCGATCAGAAGGCTGGTTGCTACAAGGACGAACAGGTATGTTTAGGGAGGTGACAATAGGGTTTGGCCTAGAATAATATCAACTCTGCACGTGAAGTTTGATTTGATTAACATGTACGTTATGATAAAGCTGTATCCTCCCAAGTCCCAACATTTTTAAAAAATGACTGTGGGGTGATTCAAAAGGAAGCCATACCTATTTTCCCAGACAAAAAAAAAGAGTTCAGTTTCACAAATCCGTGTGTGATTCAACACCCGGGATAGGTCACACTGACCAAGGAAATACAAGTAAGCAAATGTTTCATGCTAACTTGACAACTTTCAGTATGAAATGCATTGCTATAAATACCTAGTGTAAATGGCTATTACGCCATAAGTTACACCCACAGGGATGTAAATGTTCAAGAAAAGCAACGTGAAAGGGGAGATTTTGGGAAAACGATCTGTTGAATGTTTTTAGTTGCTAGTGGAGTTATTCTCCAAATTCTTGTTTTCCTTTGATAACAACTAGGGCAGGTTTTTTAGATCAATAATCTTGATTTATTTATTTATTTTACTTTTTATAAAGGTGTGTTACAAAACAGCATGCCAGTCTGCAGCTGGAGGATATTAAAGGAGATATTGTCATATGTTTGTCTTTTGATAAGTGGATATTTTATGACTATTTTGATTTATCATTTTATGGCTACATTCAATCATGGCACTTCTTTTGTGTGTGAGTGTGTATAAAAATCTCTCAATGTATCCATGACTAGAAAAAGGTCTTATCAGCTGGTTGAATAATGATTTATTTTTTTACTTACCTACTTACTTATTTATTGATTTTTTTTGTTGGGTGTAGGGAATAAAGGCGCATCATAACCTTCAGTGAATACTTTTCTTTAGAAAAGAACATAAAAACAAGAGGAAGAAAACTGTGGAAAAATAACCACATAGAATGCGTTTCTGCATCTTGTTAAAAGCAGGTAAACTTTTTAAAAAGCTGTTTGTATGCAATCTTACAACTGAACAGTTTCCCCCTGCAGTATGAAAAAGACAGTTTGGTCCAGTGGTTAAGCTACCAGGCTAGAAAACAGGAGACAGTGAGTTATAGTTCTGCCTCAGGCATGAAAGCTGGCTGGGTGACTTTGGGCCAATCACCAGGAGACAGAGTTCTAGTCCCGCCTTAGGTATGAAAGCCAGCTGGGTGACTTTTGCCCAATCACCAGGAGACTGAGAGTTCTAGTCCCACCTGAGGCATGAAAGTTGGTTGGGTGAGTTGGGCTGCTCTCTCTTAGCCTAACCCAGTCCACTTCACTGGGTTCTTGTTGTGGAGAAAATAGGAGGAGGAAAGTATTGGATATGTTCACCACTTTGGGGAGATACAAAATACATAAATAGACAAAGACAATATATAGCATTATTTATCATCGTTTATGCTTGGATTGCATATTTCCCCCTGTCTTTGAAAATCTGTCTGTGCAACATCTGAGGAGGCATTGCAGTGCTTTGGACATTAACGAACCCTTTTAAATATTTTTATCAATATATTTGTTTACAAGACATAAATATAATATTTTGCTATGGTTACATGGCAGTCTTTTTTTTTCCAGTGCTGTATGAAGGACTCTTTTCTTGCTCTTGAGTTGGCAGAAAATTGATGTGACATTTGAGTTTCCATTGCTGATCTTCATTCATTCATTTATCAAATATATTTTGTCTGTCTCAAGAAAAAGTTACTGTGGTAGATCTACTTCTGTGGTCTCTGGTGCCTGTCACTGCCAATCACCTAATTTCCATCTATAGTCATTGGGGACAAAGTCTAACAGATTTTATATTTACCTTGAAACTGACTTTGAATGGTATCAGAAGAAAGGGTAAAATCTTATGTCAACAGCTAAGAACGATTTAAGGCTATCTCACTCCTGGGAGGAGAGATTTGGTTGAGGTACATGATGGCAAAAACAAGGCCACACTTGGATTATTGCATCCAGATTTGATCACCACAATATAAACAAATGTTGCGACTCTAGAAAGAGGGCAGAGAAGAGCCACAAACATGATTAGGGGACTGGAGACTAATACATATAAAGAACGGTTGCAGGAACTGGTTATGCCTAGTTTAATGAAAAGGAAGACTAGTGGGTGACATAGTAGCAGTCCTCCAACATTTGAGGGGCTGCCACAGAGAAGGGTCAACCTATTCTCCAAAGCCCAGAAGGCAGGACAAGAAGCAATGGATGGAAACTATCCAAGAGAGAACCAACCTAGAACTAAGGAGAAAATTCCTGACAGTGAAAGCAATTAAACAGTAAATCATTTTGCCTTCAGAAGTTGTGGGTGCTCCATCACTAGAGGTTTTTAAGAAGAGAGTGGACAGCCACGTTTCTGGAATGGTATAGGGTTTTCTGCTTGAGTAAGTGGTTGGACTAGAAGACCTACAAGGTCCCTTCCAACTCTGTTATTCTGTAAAAGAAAATCAAGAAAAACTCCACCTGAAACCCCTCTGAATCCATGTGGTTTCAGTTTTAATTCTTTAACAATGAATCCTTCTTATGTTTCCTACTACCGTCTACTATTGGTGTGTTATGATTATATTACTTTGTTGTTTGTATGCACACTGAGAGCTTATGCACCGGAGACAAATTCCTTGTGTGTCCAATCACACTTGGCCGATAAAGAATATTCTATTCTGTTCTGTCCTGTTCTCTGCTGTGCCATGCCATGCCATGCTGTTCCATTCCATTCCATTCTATTCTTTTCTAAAAAATAAATTTCATAATACATAAATAAATTGGAAATTAAAGTATTTCAATAAAAGTTTGTACTTACAGCTGCAATTTGTGCTCTAAATGTTCAATGTGCTTGGGGAAAAAAATAACATTAGGGATTGAATTACCAGCATGGCTTATTAGTGGTTTGTGTCTTGCACACTCTGGCCAGTGCTTTTGAAATGATTTTAGTTATCTTCATTTGCTATTCGTTTTAATGAGTTAGCTAGTTTCAACAGGAAAATTGTTAGTAACTTCCGAGAATGGCAATTTCTGAGACAGGACGCTGCCTGAAAGTCTTAAAGTTCTAAAGAAGAATGTTTTGGAAACTTATGCTCCATGGAAAATGTTTAGCAACAACAACTTGTTCAGATTTGTTGGACGTATGACATATTTTAGGCAGAAACAATATTATTTTTACAAAATAATATAATGTTGACTGTGAATCTTTTGAGCTAGCTCGAATCCTTGCTTCGTTGCTTCTTAAAAATGTGTGAGCAGTTATTTCATAGGTTTTTTTAATCTCCTCAAAGCAGTTTTTTTTCTTACATAACACCCAAACTATCAACAGATGTAAACCATGATTATAGAGACACAACAGCAGCTTAGGGACTTGGAGTAATTTAAAGGATTTATTAATTAATCCATCACAATAGATACCTACCGGTAGGAGGGTTGAGTCAGTTGTTTTGCTAACAATAGCTTGCAAATCAAAGGCCAAAGGAAACTTTAACTTTGGAAACAACTGTATTGTGTGCAAAAATAATTCCATGCCCCAGTTTGCCAATGTGCTACAAATGTAATTGTATTTTCCTAAGGCTTGGAGGGTACTTTTGGAATGTGGGGAACACATCAAACATTATGCCATGGGGTGGACATCTTCATTTACCATCTGACTACCATGGTGGATACATTCAGTTTTAAAAAATCACATATTTACCAGCGGGCAAATCAATGTAGAGCTCCAAAACAATTTATTTCACCACCAGTTTATTGTGTCTTTTTCTCTAAGCGGGTGAGCACATTTTTAAGATAAATAGGGTGACTAAGAATGACAGTTTGGTCTAGTTAGTAGTGGTTAAGGTACCCAACTAGAAAGTGGAGACTATGAATTCAAGTCCAAGAGACCTTGGTGGTCCTCTAATCCAACCCACTGCATGTAGGTTTATGCAGGTTTATACTACAGCTATATACTATATTAAATATAGTTATAGAATTGTAATTTTTTCTTAACTTTTGAAGGCAAGTCATTTCATTGGTTAATTGTTGTCGCTGACAGGAAATTTCTCCTTGGTTGTAGGTTGCTTCTCTCCATGATTAGCCCAACCCAATTATTATTATGAGAAATATAGGAGGAGGAAGATGTGTTGGATATGTTCATTGCCTTGAGATAGTTGTACAAGTAATAAAGGTGGAAAAACAAACCAATAATCCTTCTGCAACCTGATGCCTTCTGCTCATATGGGGATGACTACAGCTTTCAAAATTTCTACCAATACTTGCAAATTAGCAGGAAGGGGTAGGCTGGGGTGGTTGCCATGGAAAGCTGAATGCGTCGGCATCTATGTCATTGCAAGAGGAAGTGGAGATGCAATGCGGCTTACAGTTGCAAACTCTGCCCCTTATGTACTTTCGCGTGACATGACACACATATGGAAGTTTGGAATTTGCATTGTGATGTCTTGCTTCACGTTTCATCAGTTGAGGAACTTTATGATTAGGAATGGACACTGAACAATGGCTATTTTGGAGGATTCTCCTATCAGTTTATAGGGGGGGTTTTTCAGCCATCCATCATACGTATTTATTTATTTTATTTTATTTATTTGTCAAGTAAGTATTAGATAACAAGTATAAGCATGGTTATGAATACATGAAATGGATACGAATAAAAAAGAAACAATAGGACAGGGACAGTAGGCATGTTGGTGTGCTTATGCACGTCCCCTACAGACCTCTTAGGAAAGGGGTGAGGTCAATAGTAGACAGTCTAAGGTTAAAGTTTTTGGGGTTTGGGGAAGAAACCACAGAGTCAGTAGAGTATTCCAGACATTGACCACTCTGTTACTGAAGTCGTATTTCCTGCAATCAAGTTTGGTGCAGTTTACCTTGAGTTTGTATCTATTGTGTGCTCTTGTATTGTTGTGGTTGAAGCTGAAGTATTCATTGACAGTAGGACATTGCAGTAGATAATTTTATGTATTATACTTAGATCTGACCAAAGGCCTGATCTAAGATCAAATATTAAAGACCGAATATTAAAGAAAACACTTCAAATTTCAGAATAGGTAAATGGTTTAAAGCAGCATATCCTAAAGTTAATATATTACTTTTGTTTGCCCAGGAGGCATCGCTTTGTATTCAGTAACTTATACAGCTTTGCAGAATAGGTAAATGATTTAAGCAGCATATCCTAATGTTAATATATTAGTTTTTTGCACAGAAGGCATCAGCTAGGGGTATTAGAAAGAGTCATTAGCTTGTATTAGATGCTCTGGGCATCAACAATATAAATCACAAAGCTAACCATACAAACAACCTTTGCTGTATATACTAGGTTAAAATGTAGCTAGCTGTCTGTTTGGATAAAATGTAGCTAGCTGTCTGTTTTTGCACAAACAGAAGGCTGAAGCTGGGAAGGAGGAGAAAAAAATATCAGGTCTGATATGTAGATATTAAAGAATTTTCCATTGAGGAAAAATTACAATTGCATAGCTATACATAATATAAAAACATTACAAGATATTGTTAAGGAAAACCATTTATGAAGATTTACATACATATATATATATCACTCTCTTCATTTTTCATTTAGCAACTTTATACAGAATACAAAGAAGGAGGAAGAAGTTCATCCACTTTTTGCCATATACATATCTATTGTCATGTATGAAAAAACTTGACCTGACTTGCATCACCAAGACTTTGTGTGGTCCAGAAGGCAGTCTTCTTGGAGATGTGCTCAACCAGGAACAAAGGGAAGGGTCAGAGTGAGGGTGGCTGAGGGCATCCAAACTAATCTGATGAATCTAACATCAGACAGGATTGTTGCAATTATACCAGCTTTTCTACTGCATAGCAGCTTTCCTGCCTGAGTTTCATGTCTCTATGGCTGGGTTAGTAATACAGATCCTTAGGATCATGATTCATAGGAACTTCAACCTGGCTTGTTTGAGAGTGGAGAGAGGTGGCTGAAGAGTTGATAGTGTATGGAGATCAGTGGTGGGATTCAAAATTTTTTACTACCGGTTCTGTGGATGTGGCTTGGTGGGCATGGCAGGGGAAGGATACTGCAAAATCCCCATCCCTCCCCTCCCCACTAACCTGCTTTCCAGCTCCATTCTTCTGTGCAGGACAACAAAAGAAGACCCAGCCAATCAGCTGGGACTCGGGAGGCAGAGAATAACTGGGGGTGGGGCCAGTCAGAGGTGGCATTTGCAGTTCTCCAAACTACTCAAAATTTCCGCTACTGGTTCTCCAGAACTGGTCAGAATCTGCTGAATACCACCTCTGATGGAGATTCTCAATCATCCAGGTTATGGTTATCCCAAAGGTGCTTTTTCAAGAGGCAACTGGACTTTCTTTTTAAAATTTTGTTTAAGTTTTATTAATTTTCTACTATTACATTTAATGTAATAGTACTATTACATTAGTGCTTAATAAACATCATGTTGTCTGGGTTATTTTGTTTGCTTAACAATACAAACCATATTCCTAATCTTTACCCCCTTTTTCCAGCCATTGATAAATGCTTGTTACTAAATGTTTGTTAGTATTCTGTATCTTCTTTCTGCTTGATCTTCAATGTAAGTCAGTCCATTTCTGCACAGTCCAATATCTTCTTAATTATCTTTTCATCTAATGGTATTTCTTTGTTTTTTCCAATGCTGAGTAAATGCAACCCTCGCTGCTGTTATTACATGGAGGCAACTATACTTTCTAGTTGCCAGAAAGTCCAGTTGCTTCTTGAAAAAACATCTTTGGGAAGAGTTGATGGCTTTCATGATGGCTATATAGGCCTGTCACAAGGCACTGGTCATATCATAGGTTAGATGTACTCTTTATGGTTGAACCAGTAGCAGTGTAATGTGATATTGGGAATTGCAATCGCTCTCTTGTCAAGGTCACTCTCTGTTGGCCCTGTCTTCTCTGGTACTTCCTCTTGCTGCAAAGAGACTGGACCTATGCAATTGATGCTCCAGGTGACTGATGGACCCATTATGGCTCCATTGGGAGCTCAGATATGAGATGATATAAAGGTTTGATGCACAGTCCAACCAAGACCTGGTGTCAGGATTCTGGCAGTTACTCACTTAAGTGGCGTAGGCCCTTTATGACACCTGGAATGAGAGCATGGTTGAAGTTTTGGATCAGATTGCACCCATGTGGCCCCTTTTCCCATGGATCCTGAAACTCCCCCTGCTTTACTGAGAAACTGAGGGAGTTGATTGAAGTAGTTGAAGGTACGTTTGGAGCACACTGCTAAAAGATGATGAAGAATGAACTCAACAAGCATGAGGTAGACTAGAGCCACAGGTTGTGGCACTAAGTTGGCAAATGGTAGTATTTTTCCAACTTTATTGCAAGTGCACATGGCTCTCCTGAGAAGGACATATTATTTCCATCTTCCTTTGGTTGTTATATAAACTGAAAGAGACCTTGGAGGGATATTACATTAGATTGTTTGCAATCAGCCAGATATTTAGACTGGTTATTATTATTATTTTGCATTATTACGTTATTTGTAATCCTCATGTTCTTTTTGTACATTGTAGAACAGGGTGGAAATTTCAATAACAAATACAGTCTAAGCAGTAAATGTACCAATATTTTAATCACCTGGGGAACAAGTTCCTTGGAAAACCCCAAATTCATGGGGGGGGGGGGGGGGAACCATGGAGCTGTTCCTTTATTTGTAAGCAAAGGCCCAGAAATAAAGTTCTAGGTAGTTTTAAAGCTCTGGAAGATTTATTACAGAAAGAAGTAGAATAAACTTCTGAAAGATTTAGTAGGTGGAATAAACCTGTTACTGTTTAATCCGTTTTTCTAATGTTTACTGCAACGGATTAAGAAAGTTATTTGTTTTCCTCTTAGCAAGATCCTTATGCCCCCAAAAAAGCAAAACAGATAGAAATTCCATGAAGATGGGGATTTTTTTTCAATGAAGGTAGAATAATGAACCTTCTCAATGTTTGCCTATCAAAATTATTGTCTCAAAACAGGAAATACTGAAGACAGAATCCTTAAAAACGGTGAGCTGGGCCTCTTCTCTGCCCTCCTGAAAGATAGACTATAAGACAGTATTATGCTACAATACTGTTGCCTTGAAACTCAGACACCCCAAGTTTGCATGGAACTGAAGGCCTATTCCTTGAATTTGGGAAAGAGAAACACTTTTATCTTTGCAAAGGGATATCTTTCCCCTCCCAAAAATGCAAATCACGATGTAATTTAAGCAAATAATTTATTAGGGGGAGTGAAGTCATTTTATAGTGTAAAAAGCTAGCACCCGCCTCTCTCCTAGAAGACTGAAATATTTTGAGAAATATTAAAAAGGCAGACTATTATATTTCCCTGGATGAGAAATGGGGAAACATGTTCTTGAAAGGCAGCCCTCACCTTCCTTTATAGCCCGCAACAGATGTCAAGCACTTAAGAAATAAAAAGATAGCTAGCTCTATTCATAAGCAAATATCCTCACCCAAGATTCAACAAAGGTAGGGTTAGCCCTCAGCCACAATAGGAATTGCCCAAAGCCCCTTCATTGCATCATCTCAGTTGCACCACCCCCAGCAGTTCAAACTTCAACCAAACTTAACTCAGCCAGACTCCTAGGATTTGTATATGGCCCCATGGGAGTCTGACAACAACCAATAGAATACAGGAACAGGAAATTCAAGGGCAAAGCCCAAGAGAAGGTACAAATACCTACCACTCTCAACTCCATGTGGTCAGCTGCCCAGCATCACACAAGTTCTGCTTCATCAATAAATGGGCCCTCTTTTCAATCAGCCTCCAGCCTCCATTTTGTCTCCAGTGTCTTTCTCCTGGCTTGGAACTGAACCAGATGGATATTTCTTCCTATAATAGGATACAGAAAAAACAGTGTATATGGTATGTCAGAAAGCAAGTGATCAAACAATAAGGCATTGACCATATGTGAAACTTGAACAATAGAAAACATTGATTCTAGATAACACTAGATAACCCATGGCCCTGCTGCATCATCATTTCAGATATATTTCCTTACTTAAACAGAGGAAAGAATGATCAAGGGCGGGCAAAAAAGTATTGGGAACAGGAAGTAGCTTCCAACTTTCAGCCAGTTTCCCCACTGAATTTTCTTGTGGAGATCTGAGAAGGAGCATCAGAAATCTTGCTTCCTTCCCATTCCAGCAGGCAAGTGGTAGTTGCTGGGTGACAGAAAGAGTGAGGGATTGCAAGACTGGCTGGAAAACTGTCATAGAATGTTGAAAATGAAGATCATGTGACTGCAGCAGCCGCCAGTAGCACTGAAGCAGCCATAAATTTCATTTTTTGAAAAGTCATGGTGTTGCCTCAAAATTCAGGCACTCTGAGTTTGGCATGGAGCTGATAAAAACTTGATTTCTGAACTCTGGAGAGGCATTTTTATCTTTGCCCACCTGAAAATACTAACCACCAAGTAATTCAGATAAAGCAAAAAAAAATTATTAGTGGGAGTCAAATTTTTTCATAGGGTTCAGAAACAAATGATACATACATTTGGTATATTTGATACATCAGAAAGCAAGAAATTGAAACAATAAAGGACACGGATTACATGTGAGTCTTTAAAAAGAAAATGAAAACATTGATTCTAGGTAACATTGCACAAATGGCAAATTTATTGGTTACATTACTCTTTCCCAAATGGGTTTGTATCTTTCTTAAAACATATAAGTGTAGTCCAGGACTCTCAGAATGCAGACTCTTCTGTGGATTAGTGCAAAAAAGAAACAGGATCTTACACACAGAAAGAAATGGCCTTGGGTAAGGAAAAAAAAATATTTTCCTGAAGTTGGAAAACAGGCTGAGGCTGCCATGGTAAAAATGATATTATCATCTTTTAAAATGCTAAAATTCCATGTAACAGTTGGTCCTGGATTTTGGATATATTCTGTAAGTTAGCCAATTTTAGGTACCCAGATTCAGTAATTGTTGCCCTGTAATGCATCATTTTACCCAGTTAAAAGTTATAGTAAGAGTTAGTAGCAGCTTTAGTGGCCATTCAAAGTTATGGCAGACTCCCCTAAAGCTACCTTACTTATCTGGTTGTGACATTATGACTGCTGCAGGGCATTCAGCATCATTCATCCTTACAATTTGTCCCAAAGTTGCTTTTTCAAGAAGCAACTGGACTTTCTGGTTTTTTTCTTTTCTTTGAAGATGTTTCTCATCCAAGAACTTCTTCAGCTCTCACTGGATGGTGGGGGATGATTCAGTCAGAGCTGAAGAAGCTTCTTGGATGAGGAGCGAAATGTCTTCAAAGAAAAAAAATAGAAAGTCTAGTTGCCTCTTGAAAAAAAAAAGCACCTTTGGGACAACCATGAACCTGGATGATTGAGAAACTCCACATACACCCTTACAACTGATCACAAGGATGCTACAGCACCTCCTCAATTTCTCCCCCCCCCCATCACCCCGCCATTCTCCTGCTTCCACCCCACCAGGCGCCACACCCTCCTCCTCGCTTTCCTTTTGAAGATCTCCAGAGCTTGGGTTAGGGAAGCAGAATGGATCATTTCATTGTGCAGCTACATGGTGTAATCCCTGAAACCAGGTGCCATTTTCCAAGTGGCTGCATTGAATTGAGATTGCTTGGGAAATGACGGCTACTTCTGGATTTGTGCCATGCAGCTATGCAACGAAGCAATCTGTTCTGCTTCCCTAATGTTCTCTGCATAATCATCTGAAAAGTTTTAGACCAGAGATCTTCAAAATGTAAGGTGGACGACAAGAGGATGGGGGTAGTGAGGAGGCCTGAACCCTGCAGATAATCTAACAGAGGGAAAGCTAAAGCTTGCAGAGGGACCTGTGGGGAGGATGAGGAAGACAGGTCCAAAGGCTAAAGGGCCCCTGAGAGGCAGGAAGCAGAGTACAGGCAGTCCTCAACTTACAATGGTTCGTTTAGTGACTGTTCCAAATTATAACCCCCCTGAAAAAAGTGACTTCTGACTGTTTTTCACACTGCTGCAGCATCCCCATGGTCACGTGATCAAAATTCAGCCACTTGGCAACTGACTCCTATTTATGACCGTTGCAGTGTTCCAGGGTCACGTGCTCTTCTTTTGCGACCTTCTGACAAGCAAAGTCAATGGGGAAGCCCAATTCACTTCACAACTGTGTAGTTAACAATTCCAATGTTTCACTTAACAACGGTGGCGAGAAAAGTCGTAAAATGGGGCAAAACTCAACAAATGTTTCACTTAGCCACAGAAACTTTGTGCTCCATTGTGGTTGTAAGTCGAGGACCGCCTGTAACAACAAGGTTTTGTTGTTGTACGGAGACCCAGGGCAGGCACACCTGGTCTGGCACTGGGCCTCCCATTTGAAGTATCCCATGGTCTGCTTAGCAACCCACATTCATTTAACATCCACATCAGGGAAAGCAGGAGATGGGAATCATTAAATTAGGGCATCTCACTTAACAGCCATCACTACTAGCAACCTTAGTGGGCATAAGTTGAGGACTACCTGTATATTTTTGGTCAAATAAAATCCAAAATCAATATAGATTCCACCAAGTATAAAAGTAATGGATTATATCACTCCTTTCCCCAATCGAATTTGTTTCTTTCTTAATTATTGCAAATGTACTCAAGACTCCCAGAATATATTCCATTACAGGTAGTCCTCGACGTACGACCACCATTTACACACATACACACACACCCCGATTTTTGTTAAGTGAGACATTTGTTCAGTGTGTTTTGCCTCCATTTTATGACCTTTCTCACCAGAGTTGTTAAGTGAATCGTTGTAGTTATGTTAATAACCCTACTGTTAAGTGAATCTGGCTTTCCCCATAGGCTTTGCTGGTCAGAAGGTCACAAAAGGGGGTCATTGCAACCGTCATAAGTATGAACCAGTTGCCAAGCGTCTTAATTTGGATCATGTGACCACGGGGATGCTGCAAAGGTTGCAACTGTGAGAAACATAAGTCTCTCTTTTTTTTTTCAGTGCCCTTCTAACTTTGAACGGTCACTAAATGAACCATTGTAAGTCAAGGACTGCCTGTATTTAGTTTATTAATAGACTAGCTCTACCTATTAATCAAAAGCCTTTGTTTAAAAGGGAGAATTGGTTTCCTAATCTTCCAAAGGAGGCATGGATAAAACCATGATAAGCCATGATAAAACGCTAGCGCCTTTATTAAAAGGCTAATAATGAAGCTAAAATTAAAACAAGGACGAGACAAAAAAAATGCCCCAATGGCGCCTTTCCGTCCCTCACAGAAATGACAGTTGAGCAACCGACGGTGAAGCCCCGCCCCGTTCGACGCAGCTGTAAAAAAAATAACAGAAAGGGGGGGTAGGGAAATAAGAGACAAATCTCATTGGTTCAGAACAGAACTTTGGCGTCACCGTCAACCAATAAGCATTCCATTGCTTTGAATAACAAAACAACAGAGAGCAGGAATGTCTGGAACGGCAAGGGCCGCTTTTTATCCAATCAGCGCTCCCCCGCCACTGGCCAATCAGAGAGCAGGCATTTGGGCGGACTTTTCAAACCGAAGGTAGCTTGGGTTAATCTTGTCCCTTTAAAAGGAGTGATTCGACCAAGGACTGTATTCTTCCGCTTCTCTTGCCTCAGGGGAAGCTAAAAAGCCTGGCCTCCGCACAGCCTTCCTTGCGGGGGAAGGGTCATTCACAAAAAACGCCAATAAATATTCCACTGCAGAAACTTAATGAGAAAAGGAGGCTCCCTTTCTTTCTTTCTTTTTAATCTTTTATATCCCTCCCTTTTTTTGGGGGGGAAAGGAAGAAGAGTCCTATCACTGAGATGTAGATCCCTCCGCCTTTAAAAGAAAAAAAAGGAAAGGAGAGCAAAACAAAAGCGGAGGGTCACGTGACGGAAAGGGGCGGGGCCTCCGGACCTGGGAGGGCAGACTCCATTTTGAAGTGGCTCTGAGGCGGCTCTGACTGGCTCTCTCTTTCTTCCTCTCAGAGCGGCGTCCGGGGCTGAGGGAAGAAGAGCCATGGTGCAGCTCATTCGCTGACTCCCGGCGGGGAAGACCTGGGACTGGAGGGCGAAGGGGCGTCGTCGGGGGCTGAATGCGGGGCCGCTGGGTCGGTAGCGACGAGGCGCTGCTGCGGCTCTGGTGCTCGTTGCTGCGGCGGGGAGCGGTCGCCTCCCTTCGCTTCAGCCCCCGGTCTGCCTCCTCCGGCCCTTCCGACCTCCGAAGAAGGAGACCCTCCGCCGCGGAGAGGTAAACCCGACCTACGCTGAGGAAAAACCCACCCGGGGGGGTGGGCGGGGAGATAAGTAGAGAGATCTCTTCAGAGACAAAAACTATTATTTTATTTGAAAGGACAGATCCGTATTTTCCCCTCGCTCGGCTCCACGTCGGTAAAAACATCCCCTCTATTAAAAAAGAAACGAGGGAAGGCAGCCTGTCAAGCTCCAAACCCCTGTCAATTTATGGTTGGGGGGGGGGGGGGAAGGAAGGTGGTCTCCACCTGCGCATGCGCGCAATCCTCTGTCGGGGGAGGCGGGGCTCCTCGAAGGGAGCCCCTTTCTAAATATGGGGGGGTGTCTGCGGAGGTTAGGAAAGCTTTGTTTAATGACGGAGGGAGCATTCTTGGATCCCCCCGGTTTTTTTTTTTTAATCAGGGATCCTTTGAAAATGACAGGATTCTCTCCCGCTCCCTTGTAAGGCAGGGAGTATATGGAAGCTGGGGAGGATCTGGATGTAGAGTGAACCAACACACACACACACACACACACACACAAAAGGAAGAGGAAACATCCTGGCCAGTTTGTATTGCAGGTAGTTCCTTATCTTACAACAGTTCATTTAGTGACTGTTCAAAGTTACAACGGCACCGTTTTTCACACTTCTGATCATTGCCGCATTCGCATGATCAAAATTCAGGACACTTGGCAACTGATTCACGTTTATGACGGTTGCGGTGTCCCGGGGTCATATGATCCCCTTTTGAGACCACCTGAGACAAGCAGAGTCAACGGGGAAGCCAGATTCACTTAACAGCAGCAGTGATTCACTTAACAACTCTGTGGCAAGAAAGGTCATAAACTGGGGCAAAATCCAAACCAATGTCTCACTTAATAACAAAAATGTCGGGCTCCATTGTGGTCATAAGTCGAGGACTACCTGTATATGGAAGCTGGGATGACCTGAGGACATGAACAAACCAAATCTCCCACCCCAAAAAAAGGAAGAGGAAACATCCTGGCCAGTTTTCATTGCAGGTAGTCCTCAACTTACAACATTTCATGAAGTGACAACAGCACTGAAAAAAGGGACTTATGGCTGTTTTTCAACTTACAACCATTGCAGCAACCCCTCGGTCACATGATCAAAATTCAGACTCGTATTTATGACGGCTATGGGGTCCTGAGTTCATGTGATCACCTTTTGTGGCGTTCTGACAAGCAAAGTCGATGGGGAAGCCGGGTTCGCTTAACTGCAGTTAGCTTCACTTAACAGCTTTGCCAAGAAAGGTCGTAAAATGAAGCAAGCTCATTTAACAAATGTTTCCACTTAGCAACATAAATTTTGTGCTCCATTGTGGTCATAAGTTGAGGATTACCTGTACTAACTGTGCCCCCATCCCACCCCACCCATGGCTCTTAAAATGTCAATTTAAAACTCTTAAATTTGTTTTTGAAGGCCTGTTACTGCCTACCATTACTATTTAAAAGAATAAGCTGCTTTTCCCAACCTGGTGTTCTTTGGGATGTGAATTGACCATCCTTGTCCAGCTTGGTGATTGGTTGTCTGGTTAGATAAGGTGGGGGCATTGTCTGATGAGAGTGAGAAGGGTGATCTCGGGAGCCAGACTGCCAGATGGCTCTTGGGGTATTGTTTAGCCACCGTAAGGGGGAGGGACTTGTAATCTGAATTTTGCATTGATTTTGGGTGGCAGGGAAGGGGAGGCATTGGAAGCAATGAGACTGCCCTGGAGAGAATCCAAGGTAAGGAAGGGAGAGGGAAAAAAAAAAAAAGCTATGGCAGAGGCTTATTTGTGTATATAATTAGGAAGAGTTGAATTGGTGTGAATACAACAACATGGATAAACAATTTGGGAGCTCTTTCATAGTAGTTTTCCAGTTCTTAAAATGGAGATTGGAAGACTGGTTGGGGAGGATTTAGGAATGAGAGCCCTAAAATGAGAGAAAGGAAAAAAAATGTAAACAAGAGGTCATGATTGGTCACTTGGGGTAACCAGAACTAAAGTCGAAGTATTTATTGAAAAGAGAATAATAGATTGTTCTGGCAGCACTGATACAAAGGAAGTATGTTTGGTATTTCAAAGGGGGAAAGTAAAGTCAAAGAAAACATTCTGTATTGAGAAATTGTAAAGGTATCGAGTTAAGGATCATTGTTATGTATAATATGATCAACTGTGTAGATAGCATATATATGGAATCCCCTATGCTTTGAGTTAAAATCCTTTTATGTCCTGTTCCTGAGGGCAGAGATGGCAGATACGGCCTCAAAGAAAAAAAGAGTTGTTGGCCATTCTTTCTGTTTATACAGAAACTGTGTTCAAGGTTGTTGTTAGGACAAAATGGAAACAAACTGCATTTATAATTCCAACTAAAAATTGTGTTTACCTTTGAGTGTGAGAAAGAGATCGATTGAGACACCACAGGAAATGTTTTAGACTATTTGAACTATATCTTAATAAAAGTCAGGTGGGTAGAATTTGAAATATGTGGACCCTTTAACCTGAGGAGAGGCTGTTAAAATGCTAACGAGAGGCAATGCCTAAACTGAGATCTCTTTATTTGGTGTATAAATAAGTGTACAAGAACTGGGAAATCTCTGTGTTCTTTTGCCGCCCTCTACAGTTGTTTGGAAGTTATTGTCATGGTGTGTACGTGACAAAGCCCTCCTATGCTTCCCCCTCCCTCAACATCCTCTTTGTTAACTCTGCTGTGAACAGTGGGAAAATAAAAGCTTTTCCTAGTCCTTTAAGCAAGAGGGAATATTCGGTTTTGTGTCTTACCCTTTCTCTTCTTTCCCCATTGGATGGTTTTTTTATTCAAAAAACGTAGTTGGACAGCTGGGATGATTGGAGAAATGATTAAATCAGGATGTTAAAGGAATACCCTTGTCTTTTACTGTCTGGCTCCCTTGGGGTAAGAATGCTAGTGACTTTAAAATCATATATCTATCATTGGCATTTAGCATGGCAGTTCTATGGTTTCTGTGGTTCGGTACTCTAAAATAAGTCTTGTTGAGGCAAAAGCAGACTTCCAACCAACATGGAGATTCGTTTGATTGATTTTTTGCATTTGTAACACCTCCTGATTCCACAATAACTTTGGGAAGCACCACAGATGGACCAAAAATAGACATTGCTGTAGCCCACCTCAGGAAAACCAGTAATGTTGGCTGTATATTTAGTGCCTGCCACCCTGAAAACTTATTTTCTTTTTTCTTTAGATGAAGAACTTTGAAGCTGAAGAACAAATGAGCAGCTGGCTCTTCAAACAGCTTAAACTCCATTTGGATCAGGAATGGAAATACCAACCTAGGGAAAAAGGGCTGAGTCTCATTGAGTGCACTACTGAGGTGAGGCGATAGAAGTTTGCTTTTTGGTTGTGATAGCAATAACACCTAAGACTTAAATACCCTCTCTAAATGGTTTACAGAGTCAGCATGTTGTCCCCAACAATATGTGTCCTCATTTTACCCACCTCGCAAAGAATGGAAGGCTGAGTGAACTTTAAGCTGGTCAGGATTGAACTGCCAAACTGTTAGCAGCCAGTGATTAGCAGAAGTAGCCTGCAGTGCTGCATTCTAACCACTGTGCCACAGCTCATGATGATGATGAACCTCACCTGATATGACTTATTTCTGGAGGAAGTGGCTAGCAGTATGGGAAGGATCTTAATGCAGCAGAACAGGAAGCTGTCAATGTTATTTGTTTAGAGCAGTTTGCTTGCTTTGTATAAAATATATCTATTCAAATGTACTAATTCAGCATAATAAACTATGGCTTATTCAACTAGTATAAATGCTGGATATTGGCTTCCCACCTTTTACAATAGAAATTTAAGCAGATTGTTATCATTAATTTTTAAAGCCGTTGGAGCACTGCTTCCCAACAGTTTTACTGAAAAACTGGCAGTGATCAGACTATGTAGCTGAAGTAACATATTTGTGAGGTGTTTCTTTCCTTGGTTCAGAGATAGTTGTAGATAATGATTCTTTGTTTGAGAGAATGGTACCTGCCAAATTAAAAATGGGCATCACCCTTCACAAGACGAGCCAAGTTATTGAATGAAGCAACCCTTGTTTCTGAAAGAAGCAATGATAGGTTCTTCCCAGGAAATCTACTTTGAATAGGAAATTTACAGTTACAGAGTAGTCCTTGACTTATAATCGTTTAATGACCATTCAGAGTTGCAACAGCACTGAAAAAAGTGACTTAGGGTTCGCACTTATAACTGTTGCGGCATCCCCATGGGCGAATGATCAAAGTTTGGACACTTGGCAACTGGCATGTCTTTATGATTGTTCTGGGGTCACGTGATCGCCATTTGTAACCTTCCCAGCCGGCTTCCAACAAGCAGAGTCAATGGGAGAAACCAGATTTGCTTAACGACCACATGGTTCACTTAACAACTGCAGCAATTTGCTTTATTGTGGCAAAGGTCATGAAACGGGGTGCAACTCGCTTAACAACTCAGCAATGGAAATTTGGGGGTCAATTGCGATCATAAATCAAGAACTACCTGTATTGAGATAGGATTGGTTCTGACCCCTTGCCATCTTAGTTATGTGTCTCTATTCCTCCTGTCAAGTCATCAGAATATATAGATCGTCCAATGAAAACCTTTTCTGCCACTAGCCTTAAGATGTTCCTTGTCTTGTTACAGAATGAAAACACCTTATGCCCAAGACTGAGGAATGCAAAAGTGGAAGATCTCTGGAGTTTGGTCAACTTCTTTGGATTTGCCACAGAAACCTTTGTCCTGGCTGTCAATATTCTTGACAGGTTTTTAGCACTCATGAAGGTATTTGGAGGAAAGGAAATGCTGCATCATAGTTTGCACAGTTTTACATTAAGTAGACAGATAAGCAGCCTTTACTATTTGTTCTGGACTTAAGGTACTTATCTAGTTCATCTCTAAGCAGGTAGACTAATACATAACTATTCAAAACATGTTATAAAACGTGTGTCATCTTTAAAATGTATTTTTGTATTTTTTCTCTCTCGCTTAATTTTTCTTCAATCTAAATCTCAATTGTATGCCATTTTTTATAGTGCCAATTATATATTTATGTAAGGCCACATGAACATTGGCTGCAATTCTGGGAATTTTCTGTTATTAGTGGATTGTCGAGTGGATTTAAGAGTATCGCAGGCTTTCTCATTTAATACTTGTTATCACTCTGAGAAGTAAAATTGAAACAGCCTTGTGGACTATGAAATAAATGGATTTGCAACATTTTAAAAATTCAATATTGTTGAGGAGCTGCTTATTCATAAGGTTGTTGTTTTCCTCTGACTTAGGTGAAACCTAAGCATTTATCCTGCATTGGAGTCTGTTGTTTCCAGCTGGCTGCTCAACAGGTCGAGGAGGAAGGCAACATCCCATCTCTGCATGATGTCATCCGGATTAGCCAATGCAAATGCACCGTTTCTGATCTAAAGCGGATGGAAAAAATAATATCAGAAAAACTGCACTTTGACTTCAAAGCAACTACTGCCTTAACTTTTTTGCACTTATACCATACTATTGTACTCTGCCATACCTCAGAAAGGTACCGCTGGCTCAGTTTAATACTTTCATTTCCAGTTAAAAAAAAAAAGATTGAAGCATGTGGTACAGATAGTCCTTGATTTATGACTGTAATTGAGCTGAAATTTCCATCGTAAGCTGTGATGGTCAGTGCTTGTAATTGCGCCCAATCTTACAAACACTTTTGCAGCAGTCGTTAAGCAGACACCATGGTCATGAAGGGAACGTTGCAGTTGTTACGTAAACACATTGTTCACTATGGAGTGGTTTTAGCCAGATGTAGATGCTAGTTTCCAGGAAAATATTGTGGTTTGTGGTCGCGTGACCGTGGGGTGCTACAAACTGTTGTAAATGTGGGCCTGTTCGCTGAGCTCCCAGAACACAGTCACATGACTGATGGGGAAGCTGACATTAGAACTTTGAATCTGGCTCATAAGTCCCATTTTCAGGATCTGTTGTAACTTAGAACAGTCACTAAGTGACTGGTTGTGAGTTGAGGACTACTTGTATCCTTGTTAACACTCTGATTTTCTTTCCAATCTTTTGCTGTAGTTCAGATCAGTGGTGGGATTCAAATTTTTTTACGACCAGTTCGGTGGGCATGGCTTGGTGGGCATGGCAGGGGAAGGATACTGCAAAATCCCCATTCCCTCCCCACTCCATTAACCTGCTTTCCAGCTCCGTTCTCCTGTGCAGGACAACCATGAAGACCCAGCCAATCAGCTGGGACTCGGGAGGCAGAGAATAGATGGAGGCGGGGCCAGTCAGAGGTGGCATTTGCCAGTTCTCCAAACTACTCAAAATTTTGGCTACTGGTTCTCCAGAACTGGTCAGAACCTGCTGAATGCCACCTCTGCTTCAGATATTTTCTGAACTACAGAAAGTTTCTTGTTATGTTTTATTTGGACAACAAATTGGTGCACTATGCATTTTCAGATTTTAGATATACACATTGTACTAAGACATAATTTATAATTTCGTTCAGTAGTTTCTGCTTTAATGAGTTATGCAAAGCTCAGTCACAATGTAAGGTGCATGTGCATCCAGCAGTAACATTTTGCTATTGTGACCCTTTACAGGAAAGAGCTGTTGAATCTCGACAAACTGGAAGCACAACTTAAAGCTTGTAACTGCCGACTTGTCTTTTCAAAAGCGAAAGTAAGTTTGAAATAAACCCTTCACAATAGACAGTTGAGGGTCAGTGACTAAATTTCTGAGCCCAATGTGTATTTTTTGTCCCTTTAGCCATCCATTTTGGCCCTGTGCCTTCTCTCTCTGGAAGTGCAGACTCTGAAATCCATTGATTTGTTTGAGATTCTTCTGTGTGTTCAGAAGCAATCCAAGGTAAGAGAGCAGCATTCATTAACCCTTGCTCCAGCCATCTAGTGTACATCTTTTTTTTACTTTTTTTTGGGGGGGGGGGATAATAGAGTTGATTCAAAAATAATGTTTATTTTTAAAACTCTATAGAGGAGTTTTAAAAGCCCCTCCCATTTTGAAGGTGGATTGTTTGGAATGAAATTGCATCTTCCTGCAGTATAAATAATTCCTGACCTATTTATAGAAGATAGACTTTTTCCCATTCACCTTGGGAAAGTGACGTTCTCTTACTGATAAAATTTGCATCGTATCACATGGATGAAATTTCTTCAACACATCATTCAGACTGCATTTCCACTTAGTCTCATGTGTACAGGTAGTCTTCGACTTAGCGACCACCACTGAGCCCAAAATCTCTGTTGCTAAGCAAGACATTAGTTAAGTGAGTTTTTTGCCTCGTTTTATGACTTTTCTTGCCACAGTGGTTAAGTGAATCTCTGCAGTTAAGTTGGTGACACTGTTAAGTGAATCTGGCTTCTCTATTTGCTGGTCAGAAAGTTGCAAAAAGGTGACCTGGGACTCTGCAACCATCATAAATATGAGTCAATTGCCCAGCGTCCGAATTTGATAATGTCACCCTGGGGATGCTGCAATTGACGTATGTGTGGGGAAAATGGTCATAAGTCACTTTTTTTCAGTGCCGTTGTGACTTTGAACAGTCACTGTTGTAAGTTGAGGATTACCTGTATGTGGGCTCTGTCAAAGCCAGGGAAATTTTCTTGGGACAAATGTGATTTGAGTTCATAGAATCATCCAGTTGGAAGTCTTCTAACTCAAGCCCCTGCCCAAGACAGGAGTCCTTATAGCACCCCAGACAAACGGTTGTCCAATCTTGAAAACCTCCAGCAATGGTAGCACCCGCGGTTGATTTATAGGCTGAGCTTATATAGATCAATATCGAGTGTGTACAGCTGGGTTTACAATCAAGTTAATGTGAATAGAATGGCAGCCATAGCTGATTGGTGAAAGAACTTTTTTAAAAAAAAATAGTAATCCTATGTGAACCCCCTTTTTTTTCCAGATAAGTGACAGTGACTTGCTGTATTGGAGAGAGCTGGTCTCAAAATGCTTAGCAGATTATGCTTCCCCCGCCTGTTGCAAGCCAGATCATAAAAAACTAGTCTGGATTGTTTCAAGACGCACTGCCCAGAATCTTCAAAACAGCTACTATAGTGTTCCTGAGTTGCCCACGATCCCAGAGGCCGGATGCTTTGACGAAAGCGAGAGGTAGGTAAAAACTCTTGGGCTTTCTTTTTTGTTGGCCCAACTGTATGTAGTCGGTTCAGGCAACTGATTAATTTTTAACTGATGTTAAAACTTTAACTTAATTAACTAATTAATTGTTTTCAATAGTGTAAATGCGTGAAGGACAGATAGATGGCCCATCAACTAGCATTTCCTGTGCTGGCATTTGGAAAAATAAAATGGCATGCATTTAACTGCATTTAACAGTAAAGGATATATTTGTCATCTTGGTTTTGATGGTTATGTATGTGTTTTCTGTGGCATTGATGGAGAGACCCATGACTCAGTGTTAGAAGTCACAAAATCACATTGAGAAAGTCCTCACTTGGAAAAATAAGTAATGGGCATTTTTGGTAACTGTTATTGGTCAGAATAAACCAACTTTCCTCCATTTGATTCCTCTTAGACGAGTTGGATTACATCTGCCTTGCTGGAGAAGATGGGATGTATATTTAGAAGAGGGCCTAGTAGAGTAAACTAGAATAAATCTCAAAGTTTTACTTTGAGAAGCTTTTGATTCTCATTGGAATAGAATGGCTTTTCCATCCTCTGTTTTTAACAAACTTCTCAGATTGTTTTCCATAATGCTGCATGTGTACTTAAGACTCATGTTTGCATGGAGATATAGCTAATTCTAAGTTGATTTTTCCAAGACCACAGCAATCATTTCTTCCATGGATCATTGGTTATCAAGCTATCTTACACACACACACACACACTTTAAAATAAGATGGCATGAAGCCTGGCAGAGGGGGAACTGATTTCTCTTGTTATCCAATTAAGTCATTTTTCTGAGATTGCTTTTTGTCAGTAGTAATGAGACGAGTAGTTAGGTACACAATTGAGCTAATGAGACTAAAGATCATGATGGGATAAGATAATTATCAGCACTGCTGAATTTGCACTTTCCTACAACAGTAGAATGTTGTCAGCTGCCTAGAGTCTAATGGAGTGGACAGCCATCATTTAAGTTACCATATTTTTTGCACTATAAGACGCTCCAGAGTCCAGACCATAAAACCCACCTAGCTTTTGGGGAGGAAACAAGAAAAAAAAAATCTACCTTTGCCTCCTTACAGCAAACAGCCTGGTCAGCTTCAGCACAGCCTGATTTAGCACGAGCAGCTGATTGGCAGTTGGATCGGCCTCCCAGAATGCTGCCAATCAGCTGTCCCAGGCTGTGGGGATTGCCGCCGCCCATCACCACCTTCGTGTGCCCTATTTGTGGCCTCTGTGTGCCTCATTTTTGCCCGTTCTAAGTGATGGGGATCGCGATCATTGCCAATCCCTGGAATAGGCTGAAAATGGGACACGCGGAGGCCGAACATGGGCAAGGAAGCGGCGATGGGTGGCAGCGATCCCTGCAGCCTGGAACAGCTGATCGGTGGTATTCCAAGAGGCCGCTCCAACTGCCAATCGGCTGATCGTGCTAAATCAGGCTCTGCTGAAGCTGACCAGGTTGTTTGCTGCAAGGAGGCAAATGGCTGGGAGACAGAGGCCGAAGGGTGGGGGCCAGGGGGTGGGCAGGGCTTTGGCAACATTCACACTCTAAGATGCACTGGACATTTCCACTCACTTTTTTTTTTTTTTTGAGTGGGGAGAAGTGCGTCTTATAGTGTGAAAAATACGGTATACTACCTGGTATTTCAAAGCTTCATATTTCATTAAGTCTCCCTTGCATTGTGCAGATGATTACAACACGAATATGCCCATGTTGTTTTCTAGACAGAGCATGGAAAGCATTTGCAATTACTTTCTTCCATGATTTTGCTCTTGCTTGTCTGCCTGTCTGTGCATAATTTCAAAAAATGACTAGAGCTGGTACATTTTAAAGTGCACCTAATTTTTGATACAAGCTGTTGCCTAGATGCTTATCTCCTATATACAGTGAACTCTCATAATTCCTTATAAAACAGCAATTCACAACTTCGCTTTATCATACAGTGGATTTTATCAAAGGCTTTTCCAGACAAAACTAAACATTACCTCTTTATCTGCTAAGATACCATCTGAAGAATTGTTTAGCAATAACTAATTTGGCAGCTACTATAGATGTAGAAACTTAGTAAGTTTTTATTTAATTTGCAATTTTAAGTTTCGGGCCATCAGATATATGTAACGAATCCAACTCAAGAAACTTATTCTGTTCCCGCCAAAGGTGAAAGAATGTTCTTTGAGTTTACAGACTTATTAAAATGTTAAAGAGACCTCCCTGAGATTCTTATGAAAGGTTGATGCCATCAATGTATGTAGTCTCTAAGTGTTTAATTACATAAGTGGCTGATTATCAGAACTGTTTTCACTTTTGCGCATAAAATCCTGAAGCTTGCAAAGCCAATTCCCCGCTGATTCAAATGTAATATATATGTTTAGGTGTATACTAGAAAATGGAGCATATCTAATAAAAATATTTTGGCATAAGGAAGAAGGTACAGTAACTTGGCTGTCTCAGAATATGTTACAGGTAGTCCTCAACTTATAATCACAATTGACCCCCCAAATTTTTTTGTTAAGTGAGTTTCGCCCCATCTTACGACCTTTCTTGCCACAGTTATTCAGTGTTAAACAAGTAACACAGTTGTTAAATGAATCAGGCTTCCCCGTTGATTTAGCTTGTTCGCATGACCCCGGGATACCACAAACCGTCGTAAATGTGAGTTAGTTGCCCAGCATCCCAATGTTAATCATGTGACCATGCGGTCATAAATGTGAAAAATGGACATAAGTCACTTGTTTCCGTGCCGTTGTAATCAAAAATGAACTGCTCCTAAGTCGACGCCTGCCTGTACCGTACCTGGTTGCTCTTTTTTTAAAAAATTTTTTAACCTTTCTTCGCAATTGCTAATCAGCTTCACTGTTTTCTTCCGCAGTGAGGACTCTTGTGAAGACATGAGCTCTGGAGAAGAAAGCCTCAGCAGTTCCCCTCTGAGTGACGGAGAAGGCACCTTCTTTTTTGACCTCAAACCAAAATCAAAGTGGCAGGCTCTTTCCTTCGATTCCGTGTGCTAGTCTGAGCTCTTAAACGCATCGTAGTATTTTTAGGCAATAAGAATCTGAACCAGCCCTCTCCCAACTAAGGTGCCTTCCAAGCGCTGGCTTCCACTCCCAGAATCGCCAGCCCACCAACTACAGTGGTTGCTGAGAATTCTGGGAGTCGAAATCAACACTGGCGGAATGCGCTCCTGTTGGGGGAGGACAAAAAGCTGATCTTAGCATTCCTTGTACTTTTGGTACAAGTTCTCATGGAGTACTCAAAATACAATATTGTGCTTTTTTTGTAACCTTTGTATGATGGTAAGTCTGATGCGGCAAGAGGGATCAAATGAACCATTTCAAACCTTTGTTTGGCAAGAAACGATCACAGGGGCACAGATTTGCCACCCAGATCACAAGAGAGAGAGCTTCACAGTTTGCCATGGGCTGGAATTCTTTGTTGAAAAATAGTTTGAATCTTAGCAATGTCAGATTTGGTGGATAGACAAAATTGCAGAGACGTATATGAAGTTCTTTTCTGAAAAGATTTTAAATACATTTTTTTTTTGGTTACGTATTCTTTTAAAGAAAGTTACCTGGTTTCAGGAGACTTGTTTTAATCACAAATGCTGTTTTTCTTTGAGTAGAAATAAATAAGCTGCTTTGTTTTTAAAAAAACGCAAAACCAATCCACATCAATGTGCTGAAGCATATTTTAGTGTTAAGATTTCTAAAGATGACCTTTCAAGTCCTCAATTTAGGAAATGAAATGTTTTTAGAAACCCTTAGTGTAAAAAACAACAACATACTATTAAAATTTAGAAAGTACTGGATTTCAGTGTAAAGTCCATTGTCCCTCCCATTAGCTTATTTCAGTATTTCTTTTACCTTGTTATTAAGTAAATCTATAATCATTAACTTTTGCATGCTTAAGTGAAAATGGTTAGTGGAAAGGCAGTTGATTATGGAGAAGTTTTGATAAATGTGAAGTTGATAAAATGGTTGTCCTTACATTTAATTGCTTGCCTTTCTCTCCCCCCCCCCCTTTTAAAGCACAGACTTTATGGTTGTTTTACTTTAGTTCCTTCAAATATATGCAAAGTAAGCAAAAGAAGTCATTTAGTCTGTATTAATAATGTGAAGGCAATGCTGTGGTTGAAATGAAGCGGCAATAAAGTTAGGATCCTTGCTTTGTGTGTTTTTCTCGTGTAGGCAGAGGTGAATGTTTGATAACGTGTGGTGTGATCTGATTTTTATAAAGAAAAAAACCCGTTTACAAAAAAGTGTAAAAAATGTAAATTAAAACCTGTAAAAAAAAAACTTAAAAAACAAAATAAGCTGAAAAATATTGTATTTTTTACAGTGTATGTTTCCTTTCTATATGTTGCATGTAGATATTAATTTATTATACCTTGTATATGATATAAATAATGTATATGGAAGGCGGGGGAGGGGTTGCTACTACCAGATTGTGTCAGAATGGTTTTTTTTTAAAGCTATTTTTGCTCAAAAATAACTCACAGATTATCTCTTCTGCTTCTGTTCAATAAAACCAAATGCTTTTTTTTTTTTTCTATCTTGAGTCTGTGGTGATTTTGATATAACAGGACAAAATCAGAAACCAGAATACGTTTTTAAGGAAGTGGTCACTTCTAACTAACAGAACCTTAACTGTAACGAGGATGCCATTTTCTAAAGTTAAAATTGCAAGAAAATTGTGATGTACTCCTCCTCGATTTCTTGGACACATTTTCAGTACCATCCTTGATCATTTCTTGCAGGATATATAACCAAACCAGATGCATTTAAAAAAAAAATGAAGTGAAGAAGGGTGATTACAGGCTGAATTTCAGACCAGATAGCCAATCAAATCCATGTCCTAACTTGGCTAACATACAGGTAGCCCTTACAACCACAATTGAGCTCAAAATTTCTCTTGCTAAGCGAGTCAGTTCTTAAGTAAGTTTTGCCCCATTTTTTCAATCTTTCTTGCCATAGTTTTCAAGCGAATTGCTGCGGTTATTAAGGTAGTAACATGATTGTTAAGTGAACCTGGCTTCCCCATCGACTGCTTGTCAGAAGGTCGCAAAAGGGGAGCACGCCAGGAGTAGGATGCTACCGGTTCTGCCCGCTCTATAGAACCGGTAGCTCTGAAGAGCAGCAGACACCAAACTGGTTCTGTGTCTGCTGCTGTTTGGCTTACCCGCCCACCTGGGCTCTTACCTGTCCTTTTATTTCCTGTTTTTTCAACCTCAGCTGCTTTGCGTGGCACAGCTGAGGTTGAAAAAGCAGGAAAAAAGAGGCTTTCCAAATGCTGCGCACCAACACACAGCGCTTTTCAGCTGTCCGGGCAGCACAGCTTAAGGTTTATTTACACACAAAACATAGTCACTGAACCAGTAGTAACACCAGTTGAATTCCACCACTGGAGCACAGGACCCTGCAAGCGTCATAAATACAAGCCAGTTGCCAAGCATCTGAATTTCGAGCATAGGATTGTAGGGAATGACTGGAAATTCTCAAGTCATCCAGGCCATGGTTGTCCCAAAGGTGTTTTTCTTTCCCCAGGAGGCAACTGGACTTAACTTGCTTTTTTCTTTTGAAGAGGTTTCACTTCTCATCCAAGAAGCTTCTTCAGCTCTGACTAGATCCTTCCATCCCCCACCAATCCAGTCAGAGCTGAAGCAGCTTCTTGGATGAGAAGTGAAACCTCTTCAAAAGAAAAAAGCAAGCTAAGTCCAGTTGCCTCCTGGGGAAAGAAAAACACCTTTGGGATAAACTCCAGAAGCCGTAAAAATGCTAAAAATTGTGATCATAACCGTATTTTGGGTGTTTGGCAACCGTCTCTCATTCGCTGTGGGATGATGTGAGCACTGGGGAAGTGGAAGGGTGCATCCGTCAGAACTTCAAAAACGAGTTGTAAGTAACTGAAGAGTTATAACTTTGAATAGTCACTAAACAACTTATGAAGTCCCTAGAGAGTTTCAGTCCTCCAGGTTCACGGTGGTCCTAAAGGTGCTTTTTCAAGAGGCAACTGGACGTTCAGGTTTTTCTTTGAAGACGTTTTGCTTCTCACCCAAGAAGCTCTGATTGACTCATTCCCCACCAATTCAGTCAGAGCTGAAGAAATTTCTTGGATGAGAAGCGAAACACCTTCAAAGAAAAACAAGGAAATCCAGTTGCCTCTTGAAAAAGCACCTTTGGAACTTAAACCAACTGGCTTAAACACCAGTTTCACTGAAGACCCCTAGGTGGCGCTGTCTCTTAAGCCAGGACATGTAGCTAGAACCTAAATTAGGTGCCTACAGTCTTAGTAGCTGTTGGTTTGCTACTGATGCATTGAAAGTAGGTCTACATCTATCAACTGCCTGGTACTTGAGGGTTTTGCTTAATATTCACTGGCATTATTCTGAAGATGTCCCTTACTTTAGAAGAGAGTGAATGTATATCTTTTCAATGTGAGGCTTGCTTATTTATTTGTAAATTATTGGCTAATTTATTTGTAAATTTATTTCTTTTGAAAAATACCTCAAGGGGCTGAACATATCCAACACACTTTCCTCTTCCTATATTCCCCAAAATGACAACCCTATGAAGGTGGTTGAGCTGAGAGAGAACGATTAGTTTAAGGTCACCCAGTCCGCTTTCATGATTAAGGCAGGACTAGAACTCACAGTTTCCTGGTGATTGATCCAAAGTCACCCAACCAGATTTCATAACTAAGGCAGGACCAGAACTCACAGTTGTCTCCTGGTGATTGGCCCAAAATCATCCAATTGGCTTTCATGCTAAGGCAGGACTAGAATTCATAGTTGTCTCCTGGTGATTGGCCCAAAGTCATCCAATTGGCTTTCATGACTAAGGCAGGACTGGAACTCATAGTCTCCCACTTTCTAGTCTCATTCCTTCATCTCATGCATCACTAGGCCTAACTGGCTCTCTTTCAGACTGGCTCTCTCTCTCTCTCAGACAACAAGAATTTAACACTGTTAAAATTAGATCTGCCCTGGTATAATTTCTAATAAAGGTTAGATCAGATGTTGGAAAAGCCCCTGGATAAAAACTGTAAACCAGAGAACGGGTTCCACCAATTCTCCCTTATCTGTAAGGACAGAATCCTGCTTGGCTAGGATGCTTCAAATCTGTGGTGGGAGGATGTTTAATTTGATCTTAATAAATGCCATCTGATATTTTTACTACGGCTAAGATAACGCCCATTTATCACAGTCTAAAACAACTTTGTTCCAATGCCGGCTGGACACTTTTCTTTGGAAAGAGCTTGTTTGTGACTAGGTGCTGTTGGACTGCATCAGCTACCACACCAGTTAGCAATTTGAAATTTGGTGGTAAGCAGGCAACTGCAGTTGCCTCCTGCTTCCCCTTTTGCTGGATCTTTCATTAACAGCTGGTTTTGCCAGAGGTTAGCCATTCTTCAATTTCACCTCCTTGCAACCGTGTTGTCAAACTGTGTGGCAATGAGTGACTGTAGTCCAGTCAAATGTTTTAACCGTAAACCATGGGGTTCATCTTCGTCTGGTGCTGACCAATCCTTGATCTTCCTTGCTCTTCTCTCTACCTTTTCTGCTGTAACTATTTATTTTATTTATTTATTTGATTTGATTTGATTTGTCAATGGCTTACAAGATAATAGGTATAAGTATATACATAGTTATGAATACATGAAATGAGTACATATAAGAAAAATAAAAGAAACAATAGGACAGGGATGGTAGGCACGTTGGTGCACTTATGTATGCCCCATATACACCTCTTAGGAAAGGGGTGAGGTCAATAGTAGATAGTCTAAGGTTAAAGTTTTTGGGGTTTGGGGAAGAAACCACAGATTCAGGTAGAGTATTCCAGACATTGACCACTCTGTTGCTGAAGTCGTATTTCCTGCAATCAAGTTTGGTGCGGTTAACCTTGAGTTCGTATCTATTGTGTGCTCTTGTGTTGTTATGGTTGAAGCTGAAGTATTCATTGACAGGTAGGATATTGATTTTATATACTATACTTAGATCGGACCGAAGGCGGTGTAGTTCTAGGTTTTCTAGATCTAGAATTTCAGGTCTGGTGGCATAAGGTATTCTGCAACGAGTAGAGGAGTGGAGAACTCTTCTTGTGAAATATTTCTGGACTTTCTCAATTGTGTTAATATCAGATACATAATGTGGGTTCCAGACTGATGAGCTGTATTTAAGTATTGGTCTAGCAAATGTTTTGTACTACTTTCATTTCAGCTTCTTGTTTATTCTTATTCATCTCCTTTAACCAAGATGTATCCTTATTGTATTTGGTTGTTCCTTAGTTGTGTCTAGAACTTCATTACTTCTTCTTTGTCAGGTGTTGATTTGCTGTCCCTTCATTGATGGGCTGGTGGAAATGTTTCTGATTCGACTGAAATTGGAGATTCTTCCTCTTGTTTAATTCGAGGTTTCTACATATCTGTTGATCTTCTTAGCTATGTTTGCGGCTTTATTATTTTCGATGGTTCCTTGATCTTCTTTGTTTCTAGGTGATGCTTCTTGATAAGGTATTCTTTGGCCTTCTTGCTCTCCAATTTATTTTATTTCATCTGTTGTGGCTTGCTTGCGCCTGATCCAGGGGTGGGATTCAACTTTTTTAATAACCAGTTCTGTGGGCGTGGTTTAGTTGGTGGTCATGGCTTGGTGGTCATGTGACTGGATGGGCATGGCCAACTCAATATCACTCACATCGAGGCACGCATCTCCTCGCCTGGCCTCTCATGACTGTGGGGGTGCTACAACAGTCGTAAATGTGAAAAATGGTCATAAGTCACTTTTTTCAGTGCCATTGTAACTTTCAATGGTTACTCCACACAAGCAAAGCACCAGCAAAGGAGGAAAAAAAACCTCCAGAGACGTTCCTGAGACAGGAAGTCTAGTCCTGCCAAGAATGTAATAAGAGTTAATGGAAAGGCAGTTTCTGTAAACAACACCAGAATGTTTCCTTTCTGCCTTCCTTACAGGATTAGGCCAATAATTTCTTCTCACAACCGGTTCTCCGAACTGCTTAGAATGTTAACAACCGGTTCTAGCAAATAGGTGCAAACCGGTAAAATCCCACCTCTGGCCTGATCTTAGCATGCTGAACATAATTTTCAGCCTGATCTTCCATTTTGGTGGTGCACTGTTTGGGTTTTTTCTTGTTAGATGATTTTGCATCCAAGGTATTTCATAATTAGGTATAACGGCAGCCATGCTGTACGTGAGTTGGCTTGTTTCTTGCAATAAGCTGGTATGGATATTTGATATTACAGCATTAATATCTTTTAATACTTGTGCTAGCTGTTTCTTTGGAACAAACTTCAGTGCAGGTCACCTTATTCTGTTGTTTTTCTGGAATTCTAGATACTGAGTTATTCTTTGTTTCAGTTCCTCTTCTTTTCCAGTTAGATAGCTTCTTTCTGAGAAAAAGGCCAAGGAGTGGGTGCTTGGTTTGAGAATTAAAACAATTCAATAATTATGCTAGCTTCCGCTATTGTCAACTCCCTGTGGTTTCCCTTTACAATCTCAACTACTTTTGCTGAGGTTTCAATTTATTCTCCTTTGCAGCTCTTCCAATTCTCTTCTGTGAATATTTTATTTTGTATTATAAGTAAATGTTGATCTGCTTCTGTTTTTTTATTTCTGATTCTGGATGTTGTTCTTTCCAGAATTGGTGCAATCTTTTCAGATGTCCTCCTCTTGTTGATTTGAAATAACATTTTATTAGTTGTTTTCTGTTCTCCATCTTGTATGCAGGTAGTCCTTGACCTATAACCACAATTAGATCCAAAATTTCCATTGCCAAGCAAGACAATCGTTAAGTAAGTTGTGCCCCATTTTACCATTTTTATGCCACAGTTACGAAGTGAATCACTGTGGTTGTTAAGTTAGTTACATGGTTGTTAAGTGAATCTGGCTTCCCCGTTGATTTTGCTTATCAGAAGGCTACAAAATGTGATTATATTATTGTTCTGACCATGGCTTCCTGAGTCACCCACAAACACACCTAAAATCCAAAACTCTTTTATTTTAGTTCAATGGCTGTGAGTTATCGTCATTCAACAGCCCAGAATGAGTCCTAACTGGTTATAATTAGCCCCAGGGATGTCTGCCAAAGTTCTTCGAGAGACGTCTGATAAGAACGCACCTTATCTTACTTGAAGTGCTGCCAATGACTAAAGCCCCAATTAGTCTTTCCAAATCCAAACGGAGAACAAATTCACCATGGAGCTTCAGAGTCCAAACCGATCAGAGCCAATGACGTTGCTTCCTGCAAAGGTTTTCCTACCTTTGCATTTCCTTTATACCTTATAGGAGGGACAATCACCTCCAAGTCTTACTCCCGAGTCACCCCTTTTGTCTTAGCTGCTCTCGCCTTCTAGCAGCTCTGCGCACAAGCGCACTGTGAACAGGCTCCCCTTGTTCCTCTGCCTCGCTGCCAGAATCTGGAGGCTCCAGAGTCAGTACCCCACTCCCAGATGGCCCTGGCCCCATCTCTGTATCGGATGCAGGACCCTTGTCTGAGTCCTCCTCAGATTCCCGGACTTGTCCCCATGGATGGGATTCAAATTTTTAACAACCGGTTCTGTGGGCTTGGCTTAAGCTGTGGGCGTGACTTGGTGGTCATGTGACTGGGTGGACATGGCTTGGTGGTCATGTGATTGGCTGGGCATGGCCAACTCAATATCACTCACATCAAGGCGTGCATCTCCTCGCTTGGCCTCTCATGACCGTGGGGATGCTGCAACAGTCATAAGTGTGAAAAAGGGTCATAAGTCACTTTTTCCAGTGCCATTGTAACTTTAAATGGTCACTCCACACAAGCAAAATACCAGCAAAGGAGGGGGAAAAAACTCCAGAGAAGTTCCAGAGACAGGAAGTCTAGTCCTGCGAAGAATGTAAATAAGGGTTAAACGGAGAGGCAGTTTCTGTAAGCAACACCAGAATGTTTCCTTCCTGCCTTCCTTACAGGATTAAGCCAGTAATTTCTACTAACAACCAATTCTCCAAACTGCTTAGAATGTTAACAAGCGGTTCTACCGAATAGGTGCGGACTGGTAGAATCCCACCCCTGCTGGTCTCCATTCTTCCCGACTGTCCGATTCTGCTGCCGTCTGCACAGGCTGCTGGCGAACCCCAACAATAAACCCGGGATTCGGCAACAGTCATAAATATGAGCCAGTTGCCAAGTATCTAAATTGGATTGTCATGCTTCTCACCATCATAACTAGAGATATCATAAAAATCTGAATATTTATTCACCATTGGAAGGTTCTTCACTGATTTAAGTGTAGGCCTAATAAGTCAAAAAGTCTACGTATCTTTGTCACGGCTGAGAAACCCTCATCAATAGTAAAGAAAGCATTTATCATTTTTGTTGTTCTTTAAAATACTTGGTTCACTTCTGATAAATTCAGGGTTAATAAACTGAGCAAAGCACAAAATTATACAATTAAGGATAGGAAGAGTGTTGATACTTTTGAACTTTAGTACTGGGGAAGATTCTTAAGAAATCTGTGGAGAGACAAGAAAACAAAGAAACTCAGAATTACAGACTAACAGAATTGGAAGGGACCTGGGAGGTCTTCTATTCCAACCTCCTCCTCAAGCAGAAGTCCCTATAGCATTACACCATGTAGAACGGTGCTCCTTCCTTATCCACCATTTCAGGAACCCGTAGTAGGGAGAGCCAGTTTAACAGAGTTGGAAGGGACCTTGGAGGTCTTCTTCTCCAACTCCTGCTCATTTCAGACAAATGGTTGTCCAATCTCTTCTTAAAAACCTCCAGTGTTGGAGCATCCACAACTTCTGGAGGCAAGTCGTTCCACTGATTAATTGTTCTCTTTTCTGTCAGGAAATTTCTCTTTAGTTCTAGGCTGATTCTCTCCTTGATTAGTCTCCATCCATGGCTTCTTCTCCTGCCTTTAAATGCTTTAGAGAATCGCTTTAGAGAATGCTTTTCCTTGTGGCAAACCCTCGAATATTGGAAGACTGCTTGTCAACTAAAAAGATACTCCTTTGGTCTTTTTAGCTGCCAGAAAAAGGGAGTGGGGCGGGGGAAGAAGGCATTCTTGAAATGCCTAGATAATCATCTCTGCAGCCCAAAGTTGTCGGAGCACAAGAAGGTTATTGGAGAGCATGATGGATGACTCTTGGAGATGGATGTGTCCCATTGGAGAAGTCACATCCAGGGGCTGGGGGTTGGAAGACCAGGATCAAGGAGGAAATATATGATGTAATGTAGTATCGGTTGCAGTCAGCCATGCGCCAACATGGCAACTTCTAATAAACCAATTTACTTTTCTCTGAGATGTGGCTAGAGACTTTTGATTTGAATGAGGGTGGATTTGTTGGAGCCCTGACACTGCTATCATGTCACCCCAAGTCCTTCTTTTCCATCAAACTTATCCTATCCAATTCCTGCAATCAAAAGTTGTCCCTCAAAGCACAAATAACCAGGCTCAAATTATCCTATTTTTGGACCCATTATGCAAAGTCTCAGCTGTCTGGAGAAGGCTCTGAAAGACAGAAGGAAAGAGAAGAAAAAGGATGACCAGTAAAAAGATGGATGGTGATGGGTACACCATTGGAAGATGATGTCAGGAACAGACCATCATGGAGAAAATCTATCTATATAGTCATTAAAAGTCAACTATGACTTGATGGCACAGGAACAATCAATCAATCCACATTCTGGATAGAGAAGGTGGCTTGTTTGAAAGAGGGGTCAAAGAGGCCATGTACATTAAGACTGAGCAACCCCCTCTCAACACAGTGGGAGGATTATGACACCACTTATCTCTTGTTTACAACACAGTCCTTTCAGCAGTTCCCAGAAAGTTCCACACCCATTTGCACCCATTTGCACCTGAATAGTTCAAACGGGCGTGGAACCTTCTTGGAACTGTTTTAGAATTGAGAAGAAGAATGCGGAACTTTCTTGGAACTGCTGTGTTTATCAGAGGGCACAGATAGACCTCCAAGTGGCCTCAATGACTCTCAGAGAGAGTACTAACGACCAGATGACCGCAAGGAATATAAATCCTTCCATTCTTCACCGTTCATTCAGAATTGAAGAAGCTTCTTGGATGAGAAGCGAAACGTCTTCAAGCAAACACAGAGAAAGTCCGCTTGTCTCTTGAAAAAAAAAAAAAAGCATTTTTTGGGGCATTCGATTGGGGTGATCAATCGAACAGTTCGATACAAGATTCCACATTCTAATTCAATAATCTTGCTCAAAATAATCTACATAAAACTAAAGCATGTTTCAAAATCTCACCCAGGTCTCTAAATATTTTAAACAGACATTGTACATAGGCACATTAACCCTCAGTCTTTCCCAGCATTAGGCTCTTCTCCAAGGAATCCTTCCTTCTGATCAGGTGGCTAATTTAACAATTGTTATAAAATGGAGAAAAACTCACTTAATAAAGATCTCACTGAGGACAGAAATTTTAGGTTCAATTTTGGTCGTAAATGAAAGATTGCCTCTATTCTCAGCTTCCAAATCTATTATTTCTGTTTTCTGATCAATATAGTTGTATTAAATATGTACTAAGCTATTTCCATATTCTTTTCCAAAATATTTTTTTAAAAATTTGCAAGCATATTCTTCCCATTGGAGTTTTCCAATCATCATAGTAGAATTATCCATCCAATCAAGTACAGCTGGTCCTTGACTTACGACCGCAATTGAGCCCGAAATTTATGTTGTTAAGTGAGACCTTTGTTAAATGAGTTTTACCCCGTTTTATGACATTTCTTGCCACCGTTGTTCAGTGAATCACTGCAGTTGTTATGTTAGTAACCCGGTTGTTAAGTGAATCTGACTTCCCCATGGACTTGTCTGAAGGTCGCAAAAGAGGAACACATGGCCCCAGGAAACTGCAATGGTCATAAATATGAGTCAGTTGCCAAACTTCTGGATTTTGATCACATAACCATGGGGATGGTGCAGAGGTGGTAACTGTGACAAACGGTCCTAAATCATTCTTTTTCGATGCCGTTGTAACTTTGAATGGTCACTAAATGAACTATTGTAAGTCCAGGACTGCCTTTCAAGCAAATCTTTCTTTTCTGGAGATTCTGTAGTGCACTGAAAATCAACAATCTCATTCAGGCTTTCCTGTTTTTACAATGGAAACAGCGAATTTTAGCTAGAAGAAGGAGCTTCCTTCCATTTTCAATGCGTACCTCGTAGCAATGCTACTGTAAGCAATATGAATTCCCCATATTTTACAGCAATGTCAGCAGAAGGCAGTGCAAATATACATTAACCATTAATGTATATTAATGGTTAACCATTGTTTCTGTCTTTTGATAGAACATCTGAAAATATTCGGAATAAGCTGCCTCAAAAATCCTGGAATGAATGAGAACTCTCGATGCTTAATGTAGGTAGTCCTCGACTTACAACAATCCATTTAGTGACTGTTCAAAGTTACTCAAAAAAGTGACTGATGACCGTTTTTCACACTTACGACCATTTGCACCCTCCCCACGGTCACGTGATCAAAATTTGGACGCTTGATGACTGACTCCTATTTATGACCGTTGTAGTGTCCCGGGGGTCATGTCATGCCCTTTTGTGACCTTCTGACAAGGAGAGTCAATGAGGAATCCAGATTCACTTAACAACTGTGGCTGGAAAGGTTGTAAAACAGGGCAAAATTCATTGAGCAAATGTTTCACTTAAGCAACAGAATTTTTGGGTTCAATTGTGACTGTAAGTCGAGAACTACCTACAGCAGAGGTCCTGAAACTTTTTAAACGGGGCGATGTGGGCAATTCACGGTCCCTCAGACTGTTGGGGGGGGGTGGACCGGCTGGGTGGGAGTGACTAGGTGGTCATGTGACTGGGTGGGCGTGGCCAATTTAGAAGTCCATTAAACAATGCACACAAGTTAAACTTTAATTTGTTATACTCCTGAGGGTGGAAAGCAGGTTTGTGAAGGAATGTGGCTGCCTTGGGGGGAGGGGGGGGAGGGACTTCTATTAGTCTGTCTGTCTGTCTCTTCCCTCCCTCCTTCCCTCTCTCCCTCCTTCTCCCTCCCTCTCTCCCTCTCTCTCTCCCTCTCTCCCTCCCTCTCTCTCTCTCTCCCTCCCTCCCTCTCTCTCTCCCTCCCTCTCTTTCCCTCCCTCTCTCTCTCCCTCCCTCTTTTTCCCTCCCTCTCTCTCTCTCTCTCTCTCCCTCTCTCTCTCCCTCTCTCTCTCCTCCCTCTCTCTCTCCCTCCCTCTCTTACCCTCCCTCTCTCTCTCTCTCTCTCCCTCTCTCCATCCCTCCCTCTCTCTCTCTGTCCCTCTCTTTCCCTCCCTCCCTCTCTCTCTTCCTCCCCCTCTCTCTCCGTCCCTCTCTTTCCCTCCCTCTCTCCCTCTCCTTCTCTCCCTCCCTCCCTCCCTCTCTCCCTCTCTCTCTCTCTCTCTCTGGAGGCCATTTTTGGCCTCCCCGGCAGTGGTGGGATTCAAAAATTTTTACTACCAGTTCTGTGGGTGTGGTTTGGTGGGCGTGGCATGGATTGGTGGGTATGTCTTGGTGGGCATGGCAGGGGAAAGATACTGCAAAATCTCCATTCCCACCCCATTCCAGGGGGAAAGTTACCACCGGTTCTCCGAACTACTCAGAATTTCCGCTACCGGTTCTCCAGAACTGGTCAGAACCTACTGAATACCACCTCTGTTCCCCGGCCTCCAGTAGCACTCTGCCAGCCAAAAATGGGTTATGCGGAGGCTCCAGAAGGCCAAAATTGGGCCTGTTTTTGGCCGGCAAAGTGCTTCTGGAGGCCGGGGAAGCCAAAACAGGAGGCACAGAGGCCCTGGGCGGTTGTTACTGGAGGCCAGGGAGGCCAAAAATAGGTCCGTTTTTGGACTCCCAAGCCTCCGTGCATCCCATTTTTGGCCTCCCTAGCCTCCAGACGTCAGGTGGGGGCCGACGGGTAGGCAGGGCAATGTGGGCGGGGTAGCCTTGTGGTCCTGCCTGGGCTGGATTAATGGCTTTGGTAGGCCGTATCCGGCCCACAGGCTGTAGTTTGAGGAGCCCTGACCTATGTGATGATGATGATGTTATTCATTCAGTTGTGTGCCTGCAATAATGCATTCTAACTACTGTGCCACTATGGCTTCCTTCCTTCTCATCTTCCTTCCTTCCTTCCTTCCTTCCTTCCTTCCTTCCTTCCTTCCTTCCTTCCTTCCTTCCTTCCTTCCTTCCTTCCTTCCTTCCTTCCTTCTCAAGCAATAGCACTTAGACTTGTACATCCCTCTCTAAGCGGTTTACAGAGTCTGCCTCTTGCCCCCAAGAATCTGGGTCCCCATTTTACCGACCTCGGAAGGATGGAAGGCTGAGTCAACCTTGAGCCGTTGAGAATCAAACTGCTGGCAGTGGGCAGAGTCAGCCTGCAATACTTCATTCTAACCACTGCGCCCCCACAGCTCCTTAATGCCACTTTAGAGAGAAAACGAGGGAAAAAACCCCTTGTACATTGGAACAGCTTTTGGCTGTCTCAGCAACGGGCTAGCAGTCACGAGACAAAGGTAATAATGAGAGTAAACACAGCCACAAGAGTTAGTGAGGCATTCCCGCCCCCACCAACCGCCCCCTCAGCAAGACTTCTACTTTATTCCAAAATTTATTATTATGAAAACTTCTTCCCCTTTTGATTTCTCATGAAATGTGTTGGAAACTTCTTCAGAATATACGATAGTTTGTTATGATCTTTCTTAATTTTATTTTATTTTATTGCAACAATTTTACTCTCCTATTATCTCCTTAGAATGAAATTATCAGGCTCTTAGTACAGGTCGACTTACGACCACGAGTGAGCTCAGAATTTATGTTGTTCAGCGAGACATTTGTGAAGTGAGCTTTATGACCTTTCTTGCCATTGTTCTTAAGTGGATCGTTGCACTTGTAAATTTTGTGAGGTGAATCTGGCTTCTCCATGGACTTTGCTGGCGAGAAGGTCGCAAAAGAGGATCAAGAGGCTCCGGGACACAGCAACCGTCATAAATAGGAGCCAGTTGCCAAACGCCTGAATTGTGATCATATGACCACGGGGAGGCTGTAACAGTCATAAGCAGGGGTGGGATTCAAATTTTTTAACAACCAGTTCTGTGGCCGTGGCTAGGTGACCGTGGCCATGTGACTCAGTGGATGTGGCTTATTATTATTTTTTGCAGCATCCCTCCCCCGCCCATTTTATTTGCCTTCTGGAAGCAAAAACGCCTCCCCAGGTGGCTTCCCTGAGGCCCAGCAGCACCCCCCCATGCTTCCTTTTTGGGCCTCCTGGGCCTTAGGGAAGCCTCCTGCAGGAGCATTTTTGCTCCCAAAAGGCTTCCTTGGGGCCCAGGAGAGCAAAAAAATGGAGTCTTGGGTGGGGCGCAGCATGCACACACCTCCGCACACACACCTGCACTCTTCCCCCGCGCCCCTTTTTGCCTCCTGGACCTCAGGGAAGCCTCTTGGGCAAAGCAGTAAGACAGCAAGGGGGATCCCGACACAGCCGATCATCGGAACAGCTGATCGTCGGGAGGGGGAAAAAAAGAAGTATCTTAAGGAGTGACTGGGCAGCAGAGAATGCAGTTGGCGATGTCAGGCATGCACGGGATGTCGCGCATGAGCAATAAGGATTGACTGGGCGGAGAGGAGAGGGATGGACAGAGAAGGATGGGGCCAGCCAAGGGGCACGATTTGCCAGTTCTCCTAACTGCACAGAATCATAACAACCAGTTCTAAAGCTGATCGGCTGGGTCTTCTTTGGTTGCCCTGCACAGGAGAATGGAGCTGGAAAGCAGGTTAGTGGGGTGGGGAGGGAAGGGGGATTTTGCAGTATGCTTCTTCTGCCAAACCCACCAAGCATACCACACCCACCAAGCCACACCCACAGAACCAGTAGTGTGTGTGTATGTGTATGTGTGTATATGTGTGTGTGTATATATATATATACATACATACGTACGTACGTACATACATACATACATGCATATATATATATATGTATGTATATACACACAGAGACATACAGAGACACACACACAGACACACACATATATATACGCACAGTGTCTTCCTCTCTGTGTCTCTATCTATGTATCTACAGTATCTCTTTCTATCTAAGGGCCATAAATTCCATTTTTTAGTGCTGTTGTAACTTCAGTCATTAAGTGAAACGTTGTAAGTTGATTGAAGACTACCTCTGTGTGCGTGCGTGCGTTTGTGTGTGTGTGTACATACATTATACTGTATATGTGGTTTAATGAAGGAAGTATATCAGCCTTCCCACAGCAGATGCACCATTAAGCAAAACGATGTAGTTACTTTAATGAGTTGCTGGCCTGCTTTCCTGTTCTATGCACCTTTCCCGCCTGATCCCGAGACACATTTTCTGAATCAAATGTAAAACATTCCACCTCCCCCTTTCTCTGAATACATAAGAAAAGCTGGAAAGAAACCTGGAGCTGAGCATTTACTGGCGGATGCCCTTCCTGACACCTATGTGGAGTTCGCAGCAGATATTTTCTCTTTGTGCCCAAAGAGAGAAACATCTGCCGTTACCTAGGCTTGATCTGTCAACCTTCCAAGTATCAAGCAAGCCCACTAGGCCAGCGGTCACCAACTTTTCCAGCTTGCTGGCCCAACCCGGCACTGGTGCGGAGGGCATATGAGTGGCAGGCACATGTATGCACAGCCCATTTGTGCGCATGAAGAGAGATTTCCACATGAGCGGAGGGTGGGTGCTAGTGCTCGCGTGTGAAGCTCCACTCACGCAAGCAGCAGACCCTTGCACTTTTGTGCAAAGCTCCACGCGCACCATCAGGGGGTGCTTCTGCTCATGCGCGAAGCTCCATTCATGCGGATGCAGGTGTGCGCAGAAGCATGAGTGCCCTCGCACGAGTAGGGCTTCGTGCATGAGTGCAATGCTCTTTCCTCACATGAGTGGAGCTTCGCGCACACTTGCCCATCTCTCCTACAGCCTGGTTTCAAACAGGACACAGCCAAATTGTGGCCCGTGGTCTGGAAGTTGAGGACCCCCTCCCCTAGGCCAGCCAGGGGTGGGATTCTAGCAGTTCGCACCTATTCGCTAGAACCAGTTGTTAACATTCTAAGCAGTTTGGAGAACCGGTTGTTAAAAGAAATGACTGGCCTAATCCTGTAAGGAAGGCAGGAAGGAAACATTCTGGTGTTGCTTACAGAAACTGCCTCTCCGTTAACCCTTATTACATTCTTGGCAGGACTAAACTTCCTGACTCAGGAACGTCTCTGGAATTATTTTTCTCCTCCTTTGCTGGTACTTTGCTTGTGTGGAGTGACCATTTAAAGTTACAATGGCACTGGAAAAAGTGACTTATGACCCTTTTTCACACTTACAACTGTTGCAGCATCCCCACAGTCATGAGAGGCCAGGCGAGGAGATGCGTGCCTCGATGTGAGTGATATTGAGTTGGCCACGCCCAGCCAATAACATGACCATCAAGCCATGCCCATCACCTAAGCCAAGCCCACAGAACCGGTTGTTAAAATTTTTGAAACCCACCCCTGAGGCCAGCCCACCACTTTTTTTCATCTTAGCAGAATAAAGGTAATAAAATTACAGCCTCAACTTTTACTTTTAACAGATAACAGAATAACAGAGCCATTTCAGACGAATAATTATCCAACATCTTCTTAAAATCTTCCAATATTGGAGCTTTCACAACTTCTGGAGGCAAGTCGTTCCACTTTTTAATTTTTTTCATTGTTAAGAAATGTCTCCTTCATCCCAGGTTGCTTCTCGCCTTGATTAATTTCCATCCGTTGCTCCTTTTCCTGCCCTCAGGATTTTATGCATTTGTTTTGCATAAATACTAGCCGTTTCGACAGCAACAAACGTTTCTAATCCGCAAATCCCAAAGTCAGAATTACAATTTTTTTCCCCCCTGTCTCCAGTGCAAAATTTAGAATTATTTTCCAAGTGGAAACAAAACCGGATGTATTTTTTTCTTTGAGGAAAGCAGTTAATTTGGCCATCTCTGCCAGCTATGTCGGTTTCTCCATCTGTTCTTCCACGGTGGGTATATTTTCTCCTAATCTTGATGATCTGCCCCAGAGGTCATTTTAACGCCACTAAATTTGCCTTTTTGTACCCTCATTACATTTTTTTACTGTTAACGCATTTCTGCTGATTTTCCCCCCTCCTTCAGCGGAGTCTGTAAATCCCCTACCAGAAAAGGAATTGCCTGCTCTTTAGAGGCAGCTAAAAGAGGGACCTTCTTATACAAGCTTTTATCCAAAGAGGAAGTCGATGGCCGTCTCTCTTATCGAAGCCAGATAGAGAAGAATGGCTCCCCTGTGCAAACAGAACAGCAGAAGGGGAAACCGAGGCAAAAGTGCTTGCTCAGCTGACCGATTTTACTGGTACAAGGGCCTTTCCACCTCATCTCAATTCAAATCAAATCTGTGGGGATTTGTGAGAAGATTTTCCTTCGTGCTGTTATTTCAAAACGGAAAAAACTTCATACAAGCACAGGGCTGGAAGGGGCCTTGGAGGTCTTCTAGTCCAACCCACTGCCCAAGGCAGGGCTTCTTATACCAGAGGTCTCCAACCTTGGCAACTTTAAGACTTGTGGACTTCAACTCCCAGAATTCCTCCGCCAGTAAAGTTGAAATCCAGAAGTTTATCAATATCCTGCAGGGTCCTTAATCCATAAATCAACCACCACTTTTAGAAGTTCTAATTAATCCTCATTCCCTTCTGCGTTTCCTGAAAGCACTTCCTGGAAGACGCCATGTGACACAGCCTTTAGCCTTTTCACTGTCTTCCATGTTATTATGGCATCATTTTATTTATTTATTTATTTAAGTACTTATATACCGCCCTTCTCCCGAAGGACTCAGGGCGGTGCACAGCCGATCCTATCCCAATACACAATACAAAAATTAAAATCATCACCACTTCTTTTTCACTTCTGGAAAATTGATATTATTGCATCACCACTTAGGTTCACATCAGGTTCTTTCCAGCTCTTCTTGGGTATTCAGAGTGTAGGAAGTTAGCAACCACCCCTCTCCTAGAAAAATGAAATATCCTGGGAAATATTAAAAAGGCAGAATATTTCCCCTAAAAAGAGTAGAAATTCAGAAGCAGAAACTCACCTCAGAGAGGCAGAAACTCAACCCCACACTTTTGCTAATGGGCCATTAAGGCCTGGGTCAGAGTATTCTACATAACAAAGCCCTCTACCCATCTCACCATATGGCCTGGGAAGATTCAATCGCCAACACTCAGGTGAAGTCATGTGGTCCAGACAAAGCCTACAAAGTTAGTTAAAAACCCCGCCCTCTGGGAGTCTGACAGCCAATGGGATACACAGGAACAAGAAACAATGATCCATCTGTTAAAATACTGAAGTTTGCTGATGACACAACAGTGATTGGTCTCATTTGAGACAACGATGAATCTGCATACAGACAGGAGGTTATACAACTTGCCTCGTAGTGTAACCAGAACAATCTGGAACTGAACAAACTCAAAATTGTAGAAATGGTGGTAGACTTTAGTGAAATCCTCCCATACTACCACCTCTTACAATACTAGACAACTCAGTATCAACAGTAGAGACTTTCAATTTTCTAGGTTCTACTATATCACATGACCTAAAATGGACACCTAATATCAAAAACATCATCAAAAAAGCACAACAAAGAATGTTCTTTCTGCGCCAACTCAGAAAGCTCAAAGTGCCCAAGGAGCTGCTGATCCAGTTCTACAGAGGAATTATTGAGTCTGTCATCTGCACCTCTATAACTGTCTGGTTTGGTTCTGCAACCCAACAGGACAGTCACAGACTTCAGAGGATAATTAGGACTGCAGAAAAAAAACAATTGCTACCCACCTGCCTTCAATCGAGGACCTGTATACTGCACGAGTAAAAAGAGGGCTGTGAAAATATTTACAGACCCTTCACATCCCGGACATAAACTGTTTCAACTCCTTCCCTCAAAATGACGCTATAGAGCACTGCACACTTGAACAACTAGACACAAGGACAGTTTTTCCCCGAAAGCCATCATTCTGCTAAACAAATAATTCCCTCAACACTGTTCAACTATTTACAAAGTGTACACTACTATTACTGTTAATCTTCTCATCACTCCTTATCACCCATCCCCTCCCACTTGTGACTGTAACTTTGTTGCTTGTATCCTCACAATTTATATTGACTGTTTCCTAGTATGATTTGATGTTGATTGTACCCTATGACTATCATTAAGTGTTGTATGTTATGATTCTTATTTCTTAATGAATGTTCTTTTTCTTTATGTATACTGAGAGTATTTACACCAAGACAAATTCCTTGTGTGTCCAATCACACTTGGCCAATAAAGTATTCTATTCTATTCTATTCATGGGGCTCAACAGAAGGTATATAAGGGTCTCTCAGCATCTTTGCCCTCCCTTCTCTTTTCACCTTGAAGCATGTGATCATTCTTTTCACTTTGGAGCTCCAAGCCATGTGGTCCTGTCCACCATTAAAACCATCTTTCCAAACAGCTTCCATGTTTCCAGTGACTTTTTGGAACTGAACCCAGAAGGATAATTCTTCCAACAAGAGAAAAGGTGGAATGTTTTACATTTGATTCAGAAAATGTGTCTTGGGATGAGGCAGGAAGGTGCATAGAACAGGAATGCAGACCAGCAGGGTCTCATTGAAGCATGGACATCAAACTTAAGGCCTGGGGTCCAGATTTACTTAGATCTGGCCTGCCCCACCCCCACCCCGATGGAAACAGTGAAGGACCATACAGACAGTAGATAGACAGAGAAGATAGAATTCTTTATTGGCCAAATGCGATTGGACACACAAGAAATTTGTCTTGGTGCAAATGCTCTCAGTGTACATAAAAGAAAAGATACATTCGTCAAGAGTCAAGAATCATCAGGTACAACACTTAATGATAGTCATAGGGTACAATAAGCAATCTAATCTTACTAGGAAAGAGTCAATATAAATTGTGAGGATTCAAGTGACAAAGTTACAGTCATAAAGTCACAAGTGGGACGGGATGGGTGATAAGGAGTGATGAGAAGATTTATAGTAATAGTAGTGCAGACTTTGTAAATAGTTGAACAGTATTGAGGGAATTATTTGTTTAGCAGAGTGATGGCGTTTGGGGAAAAACTGTCCTTGTGTCTAGTTGTTATTGTGTGCAGTGCTCTATAGCATCGGTTTGAGGGAAGGAGTTGAAACAGTTTATGTCCGGGATGTGAGGGGTCTGTAAATATTTTCACAGCCTTCTTTTTGACTCGTGCAGTATACAGGTCCTCGATGGAAGGCAGGTTGGTAGCCATTGTTTTTTCTGCAGTCCTAATTATCCTCTGAAGTCTGTGTCTGTCCTGTTGGGTTGCAGAACCAAACCAGACAATTATAAAGGTGCAGATGACAGACTTGATAATTCCTATATAGTATAATGCTATATAGTATATATACCTGTCAACAGTGGTGCCCCCCAAGGCAGTGTTTTAGGACCAACTCTCTTCATACTCTTCATACATAAATGACCTCTGTGATCATATCAAGAGCAACTGCGTTCTCTTCGCTGATGATGTAAAGCTATTCAACACCACAGACAATACTACTACCCTCCAAAAAGACCTTGACTACGTATCAGAATGGTCAATCAAATGGCAACTTCAAATCTCAACAAATAAATGTTCTGTCTTACATATTGGCAAAAAAAATTAGAAAATAAAATACAAGCTAAATAGTCAAGACTTTGTTGATGATCCAAACTCTGTCAAGGACCTTGGAGTACTCATCTCTAATGATTTAAGTGCTAGAGCCCACTGTAACTACAAAGCCAAAAAGGCGTTAAGAGTTGTTAACCTAATCCTACGTAGCTTTTTCTCTGGTAATATCACACTACTAACTAGAGAATACAAAACATTTGTTAGACCTATACTTGAATACAACTCATCAGTCTGGAACACATATTAACACAATTGGGAAAGTCCAGAAATATTTCACAAGAAGAGTTCTTTACTCCTCTACTCATTGCAGAGTACCTTATGCCACCAGACTTGAAACTCTAGACCTAGAAAACCTAGAACTACGCTGCCTTCGGTCTGATCTAAATATAGTATATAAAATCATACATTGCAATGTCCTACCTGTCAATGAATACTTAAGCTTCAACCATAACAACACAAGAGCAAACAATAGATACAAACTCAAGGTTAATCGCACCAAACTTGATTGCAGGAAATACGACTTCAGCAACAGAGTGGTCAATGCCTGGAATACTCTACCTGACTCTGTGGTTTCTTCCCCAAACCCCAAAACCTTTAACCTTAGACTGTCTACTATTGACCTCACCCCTTTCCTAAGAGGTCTGTAGGGGGCGTGCATAAGCGCACCAACGTGCCTACCGTCCCTGTCCTATTGTTAATTTTTATTTTTCTTATAAGTATCCATCTCATGTTTATTCTTATACCTGTAAAACTATGTTTATTCTTATACCTGTATCTTGTAAGCGATTGACAAATCAAATAAATCAAACAAACAAATAAATAAATAAAATAAACAAATAAATAAATAAATGCACACACACACACACGCAGTCTTCAACTTACAACCATTCGCTTAGCGAATGAAGTTACAACAGCATTGAACAAAGAGGGCCCGTTTTCACACGTATGATCACTGCAGCATCTCCACAGTCACATGATCAAAATTAAGATGCTTGGCCACTGGCATGTACTTATGACGGTGGCACTGTCCTGGGATCCCGTGTTCATCCTTTGTAACCTTCCCAGCTGGCTTCCGACAAGCAAAGTCAGTGGGAGAAGACAGATTCACTTAATGACTGCACGATTCACTGACCAACTAAAGGGATTTGCTCAACAATGGTGACTGAAAAGATCATAAAGTGAGGCCCCCATCTCTTCTCTGCCTCCCATTGAGTCCCAGCTGATCGGCTGGGTCTTCTTTTGTTGCCCTGCACAGGAGAACGGAGCTGGAAAGCAGGTTAGTGGGATGGGGAGGGAAGGGAGATTTTGCAGTATATCCTTCCCCTGCCACGCCCACCAAACCACCCCCACAGAACCGGTAGTAAATTTTTTTGAATTCCACCACCACTGGTCCCCAAAGGTAATTCTATTTTTGCCACTTTGTACAGCTAATCCTCAACACACAACAGGTTGTTTAGTGACGGTTCAAAGTTACAACGGCTGAGGACCATTTTTCACACATATGACCACTGCAGCATCCCCATGGTCACGTGGACACAATTCAGATGCTTGGCAACTGACTCCTCTTTATGACAGTTGCAATGTCCCCGAGTTACACAATCGTCTTTTGCGACCTTCCGACAAAGCAAAGGAAGCCAGACCCACTTAAGAACTGTTTTACTCACTTAACAACTGCATAAGTGCGAAGAACAGTCGTGAGTCTCATTTTTTTCAGTGCCGTTGTAACTTTGAATGGTCGCCAAATCGAAAGTTGTAAGCCAAGGACTATCTGTTGCCCCCAATTCGGGTCTGAGCCTGGTGCCAAAGCCAATGATACGAGGTGCAGGTTTTCTGATTGCTTTTTATTGGAGTACTCCAAGGAAAAGGGGCTCCTGGTCAAAATGCCAAGAGCCAAGAACAAAGGATTGAGTAAGTTTTACACCTTTTCACTGAAGGAGAAGTGGGACAAGGTGAGGTAATAAGAAATATAATCTAATAAACATTTTAGTAATAATTCTATATTTTGTTCTATTGGTCTCTAGCTGTCCCTATTCCCAAGTCTTGGCTAATGAATGCCCTAGGAATTATCTAATATAGGGGTCGCCAACCTTTTGGACCTCAGGGACCACCAAACTCATAATTTTAAATCCCGCGGACCACTAATATGAATTTTGAGTGACAGTGGCTTGCTGACATTGGTGGGAGAAAGAGAGAGAGATCCAAACTAACCTTGGAGGGCTGGCGGTGATGTTCTCTCTCTCTCTCCCTCCCTCCCTCCTTCTCTCCCTCCCTCCCCCCCCCACTCTCTCTCACACACACTTACGCAGGTCCCTCACACACACACACACCCTCCAAGGCAGCCACATTCCTAACCTGCTTTTCAGCTCCATTGTCGGGGGGGGGGGGGGGGGAGAGAGAGAGACGGTGTCCTGTGATCCCAAATAAAGAATGAACGATTGGTAGGAAAACAGGGTGGGGGATTTTCCTGCAACTTTTGGGGGACTTTCCCAGGATCTCTGCAAAAAAAGCAGAAGCAGCCTGGATTAATTGCTTTGGAGGTGACATTTCTCTGCGGACCACCAACATTTTCTCGCAGACCACCACAGTGGTCCCTGGCCCACCAGTTGGCAACCACTGATCTAGTACACATTTGATTTGCTGCAGGCCTAACTTTTAGCTGAGGTCTGCAAGTTGGCTAACTCATGTCACTTTTATCAACTTTTCCAATTAGCCAGGATTGTCACAAGAGTTACACATGCCTATCTCTTGTGGATAAGCATTCTTTGTTCTTGCCAGACAGACTCCACAATTACAGGCTTCTTGATTTACTTTGAAGTGTGTGCCATGACCTGGCTTTATTTTAGCAGATGGCCCATCAACCTGTACAAAGCGGCCAAGAGTCCAAATTTCGATCACGTGACGATGAGGGTGCTACAATGGTCGTAAGCGTGAAAAACGGTCATAAGTCCCTTTTTTTTCAGTGCTGTTGAAAGTTTGAAACGGTCACTAAAGAAATGATAGTAAGTTCAGGGTTACCTGCAGTGCTATAGCTGGCATTAAGTTTCAATTCTGCTTGTTATTGGGGTTTTTATTTTAACAGACGTTGTATTTACCCTACTAATTTAAGAATGGTTTCTTTATTCTTTCGGCGCTGCTGCTTCTGCAATTCCTGAATTAAGAACTGGTTCAGGGATCAAGTTGCAAACCTCAGCATTGCAAATTCTGAGGGAACTGGTGTGGGAAATGGTGGGTGATGCAATTTTGCATGTTGCCCAAAATAGTCCTTTGCTTGTGACGTCTATAGTGAAGGATCTAGCAAATAAATTGGAGGTGGCTGGGCACCACAAATCCATCTGAGTGAGCCTTCAGACAGCAGTGTGTGTCTTCTTCTACAGCCAGAATGAGTAACCGTGTCGTCCTTGGGCTTTCTGTTTTGCTTATTGCCTGCCACCTCACTGGTGCAAGTAAGTAGTACCCTCCTGGATTTTTCTCTTCCTCCTCTTTTCCTTCGCTCTCCATCATGTACTCATTGTATAAACAGTCTACTTTTGAATTTGTTAATAGCGTAGTGGTTTCATATTTGCTCATTGAGGATGCAGTGGTGATGTGGATTTATGCCATGGGCTTAATAAAATAAATAAACCCTTCATCCTGATAACAGCATCGATGATGGCTATGTGGCTTTAGAACTTTAAATAGGTTCAGTATTGTATTTATTTTATATGCCTCTTGGTAAGTATGATTTGATTGCTTATTGTACCCTATGACTATCATTAAGTGTTGTACTTTATGGTTCTTGACTCTTGGTGAATGTATCTTTTCTTTTATGTACACTGAAAACATTTGCACCAAGACAAATTCCTTGTGTGTCCAATCACACTTGGCCAATAAAAGAATTCTATTCTATTCTGCTCTGTTCTGTTCTGTTCTATTCTATTCTATTCCATTTGATTCCATTCCATATCATCTATTCTATTCTATTCTATTCTATTCTATTCTATTCTATTCTATTCTATTCTATTCTATTCTATTCTATTCTATTCTATCCCATCCCATCCCATCCCATCCCATCCTTTCTCAACAGAACTGAAGATGCTTCTTGGACAAGAAGTGAAACATCTTCTTCCTTTCTATCTTCTTCCTCTTTTCTGACATGCCTACTAGTGTTTTAATGCATTCTATTCTATTCTATTCTATTCTATTCTATTCTATTCTATTCTATTCTATTCCATTCCATTTCTTCTATTCTATTCTATTCTATTCTATTCTATTCTATTCCATTCCATTCCATTCCATTCCATTCCATATCATCTATTCTATTCCATTCCATTCCATATCATCTATTCTATTCTGTTCTAAACTATGGAGAAAGCTTGGCATGAGTGACATCTAAACTGATTTGTAAATTAAGGGAGGGATCAACCTGTTTTCAAATCTAAAGCACCGGAAACTGATCAAGGAGAGATTCAACCTAGAAATAAAGAGGAATTTTCTGACAGTGAGAACACTCAACCAGTGGAACAGAAGTTGCCTTCAGAAGTTGTAGGAGCTTCATCACTGGAAGCTTTCAAGAAGAGACTGGGCTGCCACCTGTCAGAAATGGTGTAGGGTGTGCTTGGGTGGGGGGTTGGACTAGATGACCTACAAGATCCCTTCCAACTCTATTAATCTGTCTGTTCCTTTGGAAGCTCAGCACAGCCTCTTAGCCTGACAATCCCTCTGCAGGATAAGTTGGAACAGTTAGGAGGTGCCCAAGAAATCATGGTTATGTTTCGTGCTGGCAAAATCTGGGAAATGGATGAGTTTCTCATTCCCTCCTCTGGCTTTCTGTGGGCCCATTGACACTTCTGATGAGATCTGATTTAAATCGTCTTCCTTTTGAACAAGGAGGAAGGGCAGCTGAACTTCAGCCGGACAGTAGAGAGCAGATCCCACTACATATTCACTAAAAACTAACTCCCTAAACTGGAACTTTAAAAAAAAAACCAAGAAATCTCAGGGAAGTTCATTCCAGTAATCCTATTGTCAAGTGTCATGAAACAATAGTTTGTTTCTAGTTTTAATAAAACTAGAAGCAACAAGGCAACAAAGATGATAAGGGGATTGCAGGCTAAAACATATGATTGTTGGAATTGGGTATGTCTAGTTTGATGAAAAGGAGGACTCAGGGAGACATGATAGCAGTGTTCCAATATCTCAGGGGCTGCCCCAAAGAAGAGGAAGTCAAGCTATTCTCCAAAACACCTGAGGGCAGGACAAGAAGCAATGGGTGGAAACTAATCAAGGAGAGAAGCAACCTACAACTAAAGAAGAATTTCCTGACAATTAGAACAATTAATCAATGGAACAACTTGCCCCAAGAAGTTGTGCTCCAACACTGGAAATTTTAAAGAAGAGACTAGATAACCATTTGTCTGAAATGGTATAGGGTTTCCTTACTGAGCAGGGGGTTGGACTAGAAGACCTCCAAGGTCCCATCCAACTCTGTTATTCTATTCTATTCTATTCTATTTCTATTCCACTTCATATTTTCTATTCTCCTCTCCTCTCCTCCCCTTTCCTCTCCTCTCCTCTCCTCTCCTCTTCTCTCCTCTCCTCTCCTCTGCCCTGCCCTGCCCTACTCCTCCCCCTACCCTACCCTACTCACCTACTACTACTTCCTACCCTACTTCCTACCCTCCTCCTCTCCTTCTCCTCTATCTCTATTCCTCTCCTCTAGCGCCTGCCCTCCCTACCCTACCCTACCTATACCTCTATCTACTCTATTCTATTCTATTCTATTCTATTCTATTCTATTCTAGAAACATTCTGGAAGGAACATTATGCTAGAAATCAGAAAATTCAGCTGTATGTCCTAAGTTTTTTTTTAAGCAATCCTCACAATTCATTGCCTAATTGGCAATAAAGGCGTTTGTTGTGATTTGTGACTTGACTAACAATTTGCAAAAAACTAACTTTAGGTTTTGAGCCATGTTAGGTACTGCAAGCTACAAGAACACAGGCATTGAATGAACATCTAAAGTACAGGTAGTTCTTGACGTACAACCACAACTGAGCCCAAATTTGGTGGCTAAGTGAAACATTTGTTAAGTGAATTTTGCCCTGTTTTACAACATTCGTGCCCCAGTTGTTAAGTTAGCAACACGGCTGTAAAAGTGAATCTAACTTCCCCATTTTCGTTGGGCTTCTGCCAACTCAATTGCCTGAAGATGTAATCACATTTGGAGTTAACCCTTCTGTTAGTTGGAAAATCTGTAAAACAGGGGATCCCCAAACTTCTGGACCACGGATCATTACCGATCCTTGGCCTGTTATAAGAACTGAGCCACATAGCTGGAGGTGAGGAGCAGGCAAACATGCAAAACCAAAACCACCACACACACACACACATACACACACACACACCAGTCCATGGAAAAATGGTCAATGGTGCCAAAAAGAGTGAGGACCATTGCTCTAAAGAATGGAATAAACGTTGGCTACGTTTAAACCAGCTTCCTTTGACAGCACAAAAGATGGAGTCACAGGTTCAACTCACCTGTGTGGAAAACATTACATTGTGGGGAAGGTGGCTTGAAAGCAATAGCAGGGAAGCAAAATTCAGTGCCTCTCTACTATTCCTCTCTGTTACATGCCATGAAACCGTTGTACAGCATTTTGAATACTCCCTTGTGCATCTAAATTAACTATCATCTTTTTTGATATTACACAGTTATCTTTGACCCGCTGAATTTAAACTGCAAATGTTTCAAAGTAACAAGCAGAATTATTCATCCAGCAAAATATGCCAGAGTCGAGCTCTTTCCAAGTGGGGTTGCCTGCAGAAAAATGGAAATCATGTAAGTTTATTTGGATTTTATGCAAAATTTGGATCCTGAAGTTTTTTATTCTGGGCATTTTCTCCCTGGTCTTCTAGCATACAGCTAGCCCTTGTCTATCTTCTAGGTAAATCAGTGTTTCTCAGCCTTTGGTAATTTGAAGACATGTGGATCAACTCCCAGAATCCCCTAGGCAGTGCTGTTTTTAAGTCATGCTGGTTCTTTCCAAGCAAACGGAGGGTTAACTAAGGCCAGTTGAACCAGATGAAATTTTGCCATGATGAGGAGCTAATTTTGCAAGCTTTATTCAAAAATAAGCTCCATGCAACCAGAGGTGGTATTCAGCAGGTTCTGACAGGTTCCGGTGAACCAGTAGTGGAAATTTTGAGTAGTTTGAAGAACCAGGAAATCCCACCTCTGATTGGCCTTGCCCCATCTATTCTCTGCCTCCCGAGTCCCAGTCTATCTATCTATCTATCTATCTATCTATCTATCTATCTATCTATCTATCTATCTATCTATCTATCTATCTATCTCTATTCTCTCTGTGTGTCTCTCTCTCTCCCTATTATATCCATCCATCCATCCATCCATCCATCCATCCATCCATCCATCATATATCTCTCTCTGTCTCTTTCTGTCTCTCTCTCTCTATGATATATGTATGTATGTATGTATGTATGTATGTATGTATGTGCATACATATACATACATATATGTACATACATATACATACATACATATATATACAGTATTAGTATATATCTCAGAGGTGATATTCAGCAGGTTCTGACCAGTTCTGGAGAACCGGTAGTGGAAATTTTGAGTAGTTCAGAGAACCAACAAATCCCACCTCTGACTGGCCCCTCCAACCCCATCTATTCTCTGCCTTCCGAGTCCCAGCTGATTGGCTGGGTCTTCTTTGGTTGCCCCGCATGGGAGAACAGAGCTGGAAAGCAGGTTAGTGGGGTGGGGAGGGAAGGGGGATTTTGCAGTAAACTTCCCCTGCCACCTCCACCAAGCCAGACCCACCAAGCCAAGCCCACAGAACTGGTAGTAAAAAAAATTTGAATCCCACCACTGCCTGCAACCCATGGAAGCATAGCAGATATAGCCCTCTAGCTTTCCTTGGCTGATCTTATGAAAGGTTAACCCGGGTCAGATACAATGAGTACTTGGAAGGGAGCCCAGCAAGAAGTCTCAGGCAGTAGACAGACTGGGAACTAAGAAGAAAATATTCTAAAAGAAGGAACAAGTCAACAGTTGCTCCACCGGAAGTCAAAGGAAATTTTAAAGTAAAATTTCTCGTGAAACAAATTTTTAACCGACATCATTGATACAGACAGGCTTAGACTGGCAATGTTCATTTGAATCCAGATCGGATCTTGCAATATTATCCTGGGACACATATATTTCCCTTCATTCATTTAGTGACCGTTTGAAGTTACTGGGGAAAAAAGTGATTTATGGCCATTTTTCACACTTAATGGCCATTGCAGCATCCCCATGCTCATGGGATCCAAATTCAGACACTGACTCATATTTATGACAGTTGTAATGTCCTGAGAAGGTCACATGATCTCCTTTTGCAACCTTCTGACAAGCAAAGAGTCTGAAAGATTCACTTAACAACCGTATTACTAACTTTACTGCAGGGATTCACTTAACGGTGGTGGCAAGGAAGGTCGTAAAATGGGCCCAAACTCACTGTCTTGCTTTCTGCAACAGAAAATTGCGGCTCAATTGTGGTCGTAAGTCGAGGATTACCTGTACATCCATAGAAATCTTTTGTAAGCAATAATACAAAAATAGTTTGCCATTGCACCCTTCTAGAACAGAAAGGGTTTTGTTGGGAGGAAACTTCCCTACTTAAGTGCAATAGCACTTAAAGAAAGGTTTTGTGGCTGGGTAGGCGTGGCTAAGGTAAGGGGTCATGTGACTGGGTGGGAATGAGTGACATCGAGTTGGCCACACCCACCCAGGTTTTGTGGCTCCCAGTGTTTTGTTTTGTTTTTTCTGTGGGAAATGAGTCCAAATGGCTCTTGTTTAAGGTTGCAGGCCCCTTTTTTAAATTTTTTATTTCAACATTTATATGTCGCCCTTCTCCGGAGACTCAAGGTGGCTTACAGTCTAGATTTATATATATCACTTCACAGTGCTAGCTTACAACCCTCTCCAAGCGGTTTAAAGTGTCAGCATATTGCCCTCCGCAAAAAATATGTTCTCCAGGACTGATATTATCTTTGGAAGTAGTAAAGACATCAGGCTAAGAAAGTGGAAGGATCTGAATTCTGGTTCCACTTTTGACACAAAACCAGCTGGATAACCTTGAGCCAGCCCACGGAAGGGGAAAGGAGGACAAGGGGCAGAAACCACTTCCCCAAAAGGTTGCCGTGAAGACTTCGTGGACTTAGTTCATGGACTTAGTTAGTTGCCAGGAGTCAAGATTGACCTTGGAGGTACACAATAATTACCATAAGGCCCTAGGCATGCACTTACCAGGTTTGATCCTACATAGCTTTTGAGATCAGCCAAGGATAGCATAATTCATCCAGGTTTGTCACTGCTTTGCTAAATATTTTGAAGTGGAGATGTTTGTATGGTACAGAACCAACGTAGAACTAAGGAGGAATTTCCTGACAGTGAGAACAATTCATCAGTGAAACAATTTGCCTCCAGAAGTTGTGGATGCTCCATCACTGGAGGCTTTTAAGAAGAGATTGGACAAGCATTTGTTTGAAATAATACAGTGTCTCCTGCTTGAGCAGGGAGGTTGGTCTAGAAGACCTCCAAGGCCCCTTCCGACTCAGTTATCCTGTTATTCCTGTTATAGTCCACCTTCAGATTTAAGTTTCTGGCTATTTCTTTATTCTCTGGCTAATGAAGATCTCTGCTGATGTATCTCAGGGATGGTCAACCTTGGAAGTGTTGCCGGATTCTGCTGCTTTTGTGTCATATTCCATCCAAAAACATAATTGTATTCCCTTGTTACTCACAAATGTGTCTTAGAGTGCAGTCCACAGCTGATCAGGGCACCGAAGTTCAGTTCAGAGGCGTTTTGGGGTGAGAGAGATCCAAAAAGTTGATGCTTTAATCATAGTTGAATTGAAGTTTTGGAAGGGTGTTGCAATCCATCTGAAAAGGATCGACGTTTCAATTGTGCAGTTGCAATTATTGTGACTTATTTTTTAACACCCATCCTTTTGGATACCCTGATTTGGGCACATAATAGCCAAAAGCCAACACAATCAAATTTCCCCTTTTCTATTATAAAAGTTATAAAGATGTATTTTTAATAGGTCTATAGTTTTCTTGCTTGGCACCCTCCTGATTTAAGTTAAATGGTCACCCCAGCTAAATCAGGACTTTCTGTCATTTGTAGCTAACATGCTGGATGAGTTTCTTAATTTTTATAGCTCCACTTAAATTCACTCCCATAGGTAGATTTATTATTTCCTGGGAAAAATTCACCTCACCCAATTTGCTTGCTTTGCAGAATCACACTGAAGAACAACCACAAAGTCTGCATCGATCCCACAGCCAAATGGGTGAACGGTTTATTGAACATGATGGAAAATGTGTAAGTCAAATCAAAATGGTTTAAATTGGTGCTTGACCTCTGGTGCTAGAGGCATCCATGCAGGATCTTTTATTTTTCTGGAAAAGATTTGGTGTTAGAAAATACGTTCAGCTTCACAGTTTAGCCCAGAGGTGTCCAAACTTGGCAACTTTAAGACTTGTGGACTTCAACTCCCAGAATTCTCCAGCCAGCTATGGACTTCTGGGAGAATTCCCAGAGAATTCTGGAAGTTGAAGTCCACAAGTCTTAAAGTTGCCACGGTTGGGGACCCCTGAACTTTAACCCATAGACTTGGAATTCCCAGGTATGGATAGTCCTCAACTTACAACAGTTCGTTTAGTGACTATTGGGAGTTACATCACCACTGGAAAAAGTGACTTATGATTGTTTTTCACACTTATAATTGTCCCCATGGTCACATGGTCCAAATTCAGACAGTTGGCAACTGACTCATATTTATGACGGTTGCAAAGTCCCGGGGTAACATGATCCCCTTTTGCGACCTTCAGACCAGCAAAGCTAATGAAGAAGCTAGATTCACTTAACAAATATGTTACTGACTTAATAACTGTGGCAAGAACAGTCATAACATGGGGCAAAACTCTCTTCATCAATGTCCCATTTAGCGACAGACATTTTGAGCTCAATTGTAAGTCAAAGATCATCTGCATTTGAGTAAATTCTTTAATTCTGTGATCCTCTTTTGAGCCTTTATGACAAGCCAAGTCAATGGGGAAGCCAGGTTCACTTAAGGACCATGTGACTAGCTTCACACCAACAACTGTGATTCACCTAACAACAAACACTGACTCTTGACAGCCGTGTCAAGAAAGGCAAAATTAAGATACTGGACTAAAATCCATACACGGCTGGAAAAAAATGACAAAACAGCACATAGATATGAAACCAGAAATATTTTTATTGGGTATCTTACCTGAAGGATACAGTAGAGAATTGACATATTTGATTATAAATGTTTTAACAGCAGCTAGAATTGTATTTGCTAAAAACTGGAAAAGTGAAAAAATTCCTATAGAAGAGAAGGTGATTAAGAAAAGAATGGATTGTGCCGAAATGAGTAGACTAACATTAGCAATTAGAGAGCAAGAAGAAAAAAAGTACTATACAATTTGGCATTTATTTTATCAATGGCTAGATAAGAAAACAGGGAAATAAAATATATTATAATATAAATATAACATATTTATATTATAATATAATATACAGGCCAGTGCGTGCACACAGGGAGGGCCTTCTCCGGGTTCCGTCGGCTGCCATGTGTCGCCTGGCGGTTCCGAGGGGTAGGGCCTTCTCTGTGGCGGCCCCTGCCCTCTGGAATACTCTGCCACCGGAACTGCGTACTGGCATGGACCTGAGGTCCTTCAGGCGCGCGCTGAAGACCTGGCTTTTCGAGCAGGCCGGCCTGGGCTGAGAGAGGGTTTTAATTTGTCTCCATTGCTTTTTAGTAATTTTAATTTGGGGGTTTTAAGGGGGTGGGGTGGGCTTTTATATTCGGCCAAATATTTAATTTAATCTCTTTTTAATTTTTGTATCATTGTTGGGGTTTTCGATTGGCTGTACACCGCCCTGAGTCCCTAGGGAGAAGGGCGGTATAAAAATTTTATAAATAAATAAATAAAATAAATAAATAATAGGAAAGATAAGACAATGTAATGACATGTTATAATTGATCCCAATGAAATGAATGATATTATGAACCAGGTTTTGTGAAAGTTGAGGTTTGCTCGAAAAGAATGATGTGAATATATAATTACAGTCTAACAAGGAATTAATAATAATATAATATAGTATGCATAGTTGATCTATATAATATGAATTTTAATTTAAACTTAGAAGGGAAAGACTGTTGTTATTGTGCACAAGAGATATGTACCAACCGACACACTGTACAATCGAAAGATGGTTTTACTTGATGTTTTATGTTTGTTTTTGTCAGTTTATTGTCAAAATAAATAAAAAACTTTTAATATATAAAAAAAAAAGAAAGGCAAAATTAACAACTGCCTCACTTAGCAACATAAATTTTGGGGTCAATTGTGGTCGTAAGCCGAGGACTACCTGGATTTGTCAATTTAGTTTGTTGGTGTCCAATTTTCATGGCATACAACTATGTCTCTTCCCTACAGGAATAGACGCCAATCTTCCTCTTGAAATAGTTTGAAGGGTCCTTTCAAAATCCATCAATTCCCAAATGTGAAGCCTCTTGCTTTTCTGCTGCGCGATGTTGATTGTGTCCAATTATTCCTGAAATGATTGTTAAAGTGTTTGGACTTTTTGGAAATCCGGAAGCAATGTGAACATGCAAGCTTGAATCTGAATCTGAGTTGTGCGTAAGAATGACCAACTTTGTATTTCTGTGTGAGTAGATCAATAAAGAAAAAAGATGAGCTAAATCTGTTGCATAGTCCTGTTTTTTGTCTCCACGTATGCTCATAACTGACCCCCAAATTTCTATGATTAAGCGAGACACTGCTTAAAGGGAATTTTCCTCCATTTTGTGACTTTTATGGCCATGGTTCTATTCTAAGAATAGAATAGAATGACAGAGTTGGAAGGGACCTTGGAGGTCTTCTAGTCTAATCCCCTGTTCAGGAAGGAAACCCTTTAGCATTCCAGACAAATAACTGTCCAATCTCTTCTTAAAAACTTCCAGCATTTACAACTTCTGGAGGCAAGTTGTTCCACTGATTAATTGTTCTAACTGTCAGGAAATTCCTCCTTAGTTCTAAGTTGCTTCTATCCTTGATTAGTTTCCACCCATTGGTTCTTGCTGTGCCCTCTGGCGCTTTGGAGAATGGCTTGACTCCCTCTTCTCTGTGGCAGCCCCTGAGATATGGGTAGACTGCTATTATGTCACCCCAAGTCCTTCTTTTTATCAGTTTAGACATACCCAATTCCTACAACCGTTCTTCATGTTTGAGTCTCCAGGCCACCATTTCTAAATGCACTGAGTTATTTTACAATTTAAATGCATTTTGCTCCTTGGTTCTTTAAGCGGGGGGCAAAATTCAGAGAGTTTAGGAATGCGGCCTAGAAGATGTCATTCAGGTCATTTTGCAACAGAATGCAATACCTCAAGTAGTTTTAGTTGTGAGCTTCTTAGTAAAGACAATTGGGCTTTTGAAAAAAAAAATCTAACGGTCAATATAGAAGAAAATAGAGAAAAGGGAGGGATGAATCAATGCAAAACATAAGGCAAATGTCCAGATTAATATTTTTCTAGGGGAAAAAATGAATTCTTCATAGAACCCCAGAATCGAAAAGGGCCAGAATAAATAACAGAATAACAGTGTTGGAAGGGATCTTGGAGGTCTTCTAGTCTAACCCCTTGCTCAAGCAGGTCGCAAAAGGGGATCATTTTTGCCCGGGATACTGCAACCGTCATAAGTAAGAGTCAGTTGCCAAGTGCCTGAATGTTGATCACATGACCATGGGGATGCTACAACGGTCATAAGTGCGAAAAATGGTCATAAGTTACTTTTTTTCAGTGCCGTTGTAACTTTGAATGGTAAGACGAGGACTACCTGTATGGTATAATACTGGTCATAACGTTCAAAATTTGGGTGCTTGGCAACCAACCTGTACTTACAATTGTTGCTGTGTTTCCTGTTCAGGTGAGCACCATATTTGTAATCTTCCCAGCTGGTTTTCAACAAGCAAAGTCAATGGGGGAAGTTGGATTTGTTTAACATACACACAGGGTTGGGATTCTACTGGTTTGAACCAGTTTGGCCGAACCCCTTGCTCTAAAAACTAGCTGGCAGCGAACTGGTTCGCTGAGACTATCATATGGGCCCACCTGCCCCTGCGCTTTACCTACCTATATCATCTCAGCTGATTAGCGCTGCACAGCGGATGTGATGACCCGGGGCGTGTTAGAAAGGCAACACAATCACATAAGTATGAAAAGTCCCTTTAATACCTCCAACTTTGCCCCCAATGTCCAGTTACCTTTGGCTGGAGAAAAAACTCTCCCAAGAACAGTCTTTAAGTGGAGGAAATTCAGTCCAAAAACAAAGTATATATAAAATAAAAATCCATACAAACCACGCTGCAGTAATTAACCTGACAGGTCAGGATAAGGAATTGCAGACTTCAAAGGCCAACAATACACACACAGTTAGGAAGAGGCCAGGAACCCAGATAAGCCTTGACCATAACAGATAACTCACGATTTGCTTCCCATGAGTTGCTGTGCGCAAACTCCCTTTTAAAACACGGTGTTCCCAGCTGCTGCTAATGAAGGGAATCAGGGCCCTTTCCTCCCCATAAGCCACACCACTCACATTGCTCCCTTCTCCATTCCTCCTTGCGTGCCCTAGGATGAAGAGGGGGTGGGCCTGGGTCTTCCTCTGAATTCCCTCTTCCTTGCTCTACCTCTCCCCCTGCTCTGCCCAGCCGGATTTTGCCCTTCTCCAGTTTCTTCCACAGCCACCGGAACCACACTCCCCACTCCTTGTCAGCTGCTCAGCCTCCCCTTCCGAATCAGATTCCGACAGGGGCATGACAGTGGATTGCCTCTTCTTAGCTGTGTTACTCGAGTGCTGTGCACGCACACACAACATGTGTCAGGCGCATGCATGTGCACAGCGCTCACGCTCATGCAAATCACGCAATCATCAAACCGGTTGTTAAACCTGGAGAATCCCACCCTTGCATACACGTGATTCACTTAACCACCACGATTCAGTTAAAGACCGGGGCAAAAATGATTGTAAAATCAGGCACAATTCACTTAACTCATTTAGCGCCAAAAAAAAAAGGAAAAATGCAAACTTTAGGATTCATAGTCATAAACTTGTATAAGTAGTACAAGTGTTACAGTCGCCAAATTAAGGTGTGATAGACACTGATCTGGAAGGGAAGGCGTTGCAGAAGACAATGTCTCCTTGGTTGTATGAAATTGGCTGAGCAGAGGGAACCTAGCCAGAAGAACACTAAGCTTTCTTTTTTGGTTCTCTGATAACTGAAAACAAGGAAGAAATCGCTCTGCTGTTAAAGGCAAAAACTTCTCCTTTTTCAAATTCTGCGGAAACGTCATTATTGAAATTAAAAGGTCTGAGTTCCTGCTGTGAACTAAATATAAACACTTAGCCATCGTAAGTTTACATCACTGTTCTTTCTCTCTCTCTCTCTCTCCGTGTCTCTGTTCTCTTTCTCTCTGTCTCTCTCTCTCTCTCTCTCTGTCTCTGTGTGTGTGTGTGTGTCTCTGTCTCTGTCTGTCTCTGTCTGTCTCTCTCTGTGTCTCTGTCTCTCTCTCTTGCCTAAAATCTTTAAAAGATAAATACAGATAATCCTTGCCTTAAAACCATTCATTTAGGGACAGTGGCTAAGACGATGAGCTTGTCGATCAGAAAGGTCGGCAGTTCAGCGGTTCGAATCCCTAGCTGCATAACGGAGTGAGCTCCCGTTACTTGTCCCAGCTTCTGCCAACCTAGCAGTTCGAAAGTACGTTAAAAAATGCAAATAGAAAAATAGGGACCACTTTGGTGGGAAGGTGTTCCTTGTGCCTTCGGTGTTTAGTCATGTCGGCCACATGACCACGGAGACGTCTTCGCACAGCACTGGCTCTTCGGCTTTGTAAAGGAGCTGAGCACTGCCCCCTAGAGCCAGAAACAACTAGCAATTATGTGTGGGGGAACCTTTACCTTTATATATTAGCCATCTCTATAACAACAAACTTATCTAATCAGCAAAACCCCAAATCAAAATTCCATTTTTTCCACTTCAAACACAAAGCCCAAAAGTGGTTTCTAAGTAAATTGATTGTATTTTTTTAATCAAAGCAGTCTATTTAGCCATTTCTTTATGTTCTACCCTTTACCCTACATTTCTTCCTCCTCCACTTTTCTGCCCCTATTTTCATTTTTCTTTGTATGAAAATATATATTTTGATAAATGAATATATATGTATATGTATATGTATTTGTTTTTGTAGATTTTTGTAGATTTTCACGGGTACAGATATGCAGGTCTTGGTGTGTTCAGGTCTTTTCCCATGTAAGATTGAGACTATCTGGGCAACGTTTCGACTAGATCTCACTCGCCATCAAGCACAAAGCCGAAAGCACCAGCCTGAAGATGGTGAGTGAGATCTCTTTGCCCAGATAGTCTCAATCTTGCACGGGAAAAGATCTGAACACACCAAGACCTGCATATATATGTATGTATGTAAGTATGTATGTACGTACGTATGTGTGTGTGTGTATATATATATATATATATATATGTGTGTGTGTGTGTAAGGTTTTGTGTAAACAAAAGACAATGAAACAAATAGCTTTCTGTCGGTATGGTCTCTGGTGATGAGCCGAAAGACAGAAAAGAAAGCAGTATGCTTCCTCCCTTAATTGGGGCTTAACAGGGTGTTGTAACACTATATATATATATATGTTTTCGGAGATTTCCAATTCTACGCGGGAGAAAACCCAAAGAACCAAAGATCCACATATATATATATATATATACACTTTGTGTTATTGTTATACTTTACTCATTCTCCTGCCTCAGCTGAACAAGATAGAACCAGTGGTCTAATGGCAATTACAACTGCCTCACGTGTAATACTTCCCTGGTTCGAATCCCAGTAAGGGTATGGCTAGCTGAAGAGAGCTAACAAGCTCGAAATAGATCTATCCTAGTCTCCCTTATTTAATTATTTATCAGCTCAAAACCTAACAAACACACACACACACATACATATATATGTGTGTATATGAGAATGGCCTTGTTTGTTCATCCAGGCCCCAGCGGAAGGATCTGAAGTAGGAAACCATTAGCAGCAGGCAGAGACTTGTTTGGGTTGCAAATCTCCCTTCCTGCTCACAGTTCATAGTTTAGTCCTGCCGGCCACATAACCACAGAGACGTCTTCAGACAGCGCTGGCTCTTCGGCTTTGTAACAGAGGTGAGCATCGCCCCCTAGAGACGAAAACAACTAGCACCTGTATGTGCAAGGGGAACCTTTATCTTTACTGAAGTTGCAACAGCGCTGAAAAAAGTGAGTTACGGCTGGTCCTCACACTTACAGCGCTTCACAGCCTCCGCAAGATCATATGGTCAAAATTGCTTGGCAACTGGCAAATATTTATGATGGTGGGATGTGGGTCACATGATTCCCCCTTTGTAACCTTCCCAGATAGCTTCCAACAAAGTCAATGGAGGAAACCAGATTCACTTAATGACTGCATGATTCACTTAACAACTTCAGCAATTCCCTTAACAACCATGGCAAAAAAAGTCATAACATCAGGCTCATTTAATGACCACCTTGCTTAGCAACAGAGAGCCCGGTCCCAATTGTGTTTGTAAGTCAAGGAATCCTAGATTAGAATATAATAATTTATGTCACTCAGCAGCTCTTGATCTAGTGAGAATGGTGAGAGTAGTTTTAGCAAACAAATGCATCCATTGATTGCTTTTTAAAGATGAACAAGGGATATCGCATTATTTACAGTTTTCTAGATCCCGTTTCCTGAGACAAGAAGCCTTTACAAAATTCCATTTTCAATTTCTACTTTCTACCTCTTTTTTCTACCTCTTAATAAAATAACCACCATATTAAGCAAAAATTCTACATCTATCCATCATCTCTTGTCCTTTTTCTCACTGTCAGGAAATTTCTCTTTAGTTCTAGGCTGGTTCTTTCTTTGAGGGGTGACATGATACCAATATTCAAGGGGCTGCAACAAATGGGGTCAAGCTATTCTCCAAAGCTCCTGAGGGCAGGACAGAAGCAATGGATGGAGACTAATCAAGGAGAGAAGCAACCTAGAACTAAGGAGACATTTCCTGAGAGTTCGAACAATTCATCAGCGGAACAACTTGCCTCCAGAAGTTGTGATAATGGAGGTTTTTAAGAAAAGATGGGACAGCCATTTGTCAAAAATGGTATAGGGCGGTAGTTGCCAACCAGTGGCCTGGGGACGACTGGTGGTCCGCGATAAATTTTTGGTGGTCTGCACAGAAATGTCACCCCCAAAGCAATTAATCCAGGCTGCACGGGAACACAAGGCTGTGCCGCCCACATGGCCTGCGGGAACACAAGGCTTGCGTTGCTTGCATTACGAACAACACGAGGTAGTGAGGGGAGGGGGGGGAAGGGTGGGGGGGGGAACTTGTCCTATGTGCCCCACATGCCTCGCCTGCCCCACCAAGCTGCTTCTTTCCAATTCTTTCTTCTTCTGCTTTTGGCTGCACACAAGGAAAGCAGCAAAAATCTTTTCTTTCTCTCCCCCAAACTCCTCCAGAAATGAGTCTTTGGGGCCCTTCAAGGCATCCTGCTCCAAGAGGCTGCACCAGCATGACAAGTCTCACAAAGACTCATTTCTGGCGGAATTTGGGGGAGAGAAAGAAAGAAAGACTTCTGCTGCTTCTGCTGCTTTCCTTGCATGAAGCCAAAAGTCTCTTCTCTCTCTCTCTCTCCCCGCCCCTGAGAACGGAGCTGGAGACGGTATCCTGCGATCCCAAATAAAGAATGATCGATCGATAGGAAAATGGGGTGGGGAATTTTCCGGCAGACTTTTTGGGGGATTTTTCCAGGGTCTCTGATCCCTGGGATTTAAAATTATGAGTTTGGTGGTCCCTGAAGGTCCAAAAGGTTGGTGATCCCTGGTATAGGGCTTCCTGCCTGAGCAGGGGGTTGGACTAGAAGACCACCAAGGCCCCTTCCAACTCTGTTATTCTATTCGAACATCATTCCGAAAGAAAGAAGGAAGGAAATTGCTATGCTACTTCTGCTCCATCCTTTCTATTGAGCCAGACTCGAGACTGAAAGAAACCTGCAACTTTTGTGTCAGGAGTTACACTTTTTAAAAAGAACAGTTCAATGCAGAAGAAGCTCTTTATGGCCAACAGGCCAAACTTATGTTTTTAATCAGTTCCTTTGCAAAATGTTACGTATATGTAAATACGGCGGAGGTTACCAAAGAAGTGTGTGTGCTGGAAACACAGGCACAGGTGGTCCTTGACTTACAATCGTTCATTTAGTGATTGTTCGAAGTAACAACGGCATTGAAACAAATGACTTGTGATCATTTTTCACTCTTACAACCTCCCCAGGGTGACGTGATCAAAATTCAACCATTTGGCAACTTCTTCATATTCATGACAGTTGCAGGGTCCTAAGTCACTTCGCGGCCTAACAACGGTGGAAAAGGAAGGCCGTAAAATGGGGCAAAACTCATTTAACAACTGTTTTACTTAGCAACAGATGTTTTGGGCTCAGGTGTGGTCATAAGCAGAACAAGTTGTATCTGTTTCAAATGGATGAAATGAATGGAGGAACATTCCACCACAAACAGGGATGTGCTGCCCTCTAGTGGCCAGTACAATCTTAGCAAACCACCTTGCTGGTCATTGTGAAACATTCTCAATGCAGATAATTCTCGACTTACAACAGCTCATTGAGTGACCGTTCAAAGTTACAACTGCATTGAAAAAAGTGACTTAGGATCATTTTTCAGAGTTATGACCTTTGCAGCATCCCCATGAACATGTGATCAAAATTCTTTATGCATGGCAACTGGTTCATACTTATGACCGTTGCTGTGTTCTGAGGTCACATGATCCCCTTTTGCAACCTTCCGACAAGCAAAGTCCATGGGGAAGCCAGATTCACTTGACAAATGTCTTACTAGCTTCACAACTGCAGTGATTCACTTAACAACGGTGGCAAGGAAGGTCATAAAGTGGGGCAAAACTCACTTAACAAGAGCCACAGTGGCACAGTGGTTAGAGTGCAGTACACTGCAGGCAGAGATGGTATTCAGCAGGTTCTGACCAGTTCTGGAGAACCGGTAGCGGAAATTTTGAGTAGTTTGGAGAACCGGCCAATCCCACCTCTGACTGGAGATTTTACAGTATCCTTTCCCTGCCACGCCCACCAAGCCATGCACACAGAACCAGTAGTAAAAATGTTTGAATCCCACCACTGACTGCAGGCTATTTCTGCTGACAGCCGGTTGCCTGAAATTTGGCAGTTCGAATCTCACCAGGTCAAGGTTAACTCAGCCTTCCATCTTCCTGAGGTGGGTAAAATGAGGAGCCAGATGGTTGGGGGAAAGAAGCTGACTCGTAAACCGCTTAGAGAGGACTGTGAAGCACTGTGAAGCAGTATATACCCTGTTTCCCCGAAAATATGATCTAGCCCGAAAGTAAGTCCTAGCTTGATTTTTACACGCGCACCCAATATAAGCCCTACCCCCCAAAATAATAAGGCCAGGAGTGATGCACACAAGTGAGATTAGTCAATGGATGACATTCCCCGAAAATAAGACCTGGTGCCTTTTTTAGTGGCAAATATATATATATATATATATATATATATATATATATATATATATATATATATAAGGCAGGGTCTTATTTTTGGGGAAACAGTGTAAGTCTAAGTGCTGTTGCTCTTACTATTGACAAATGTCTCACTTAGCCACAGAAATTTTGGACTCCATTGTGGTCGTAAGTCAAGCATCACTTGTAGTTCAAGGATAAATGGCTGGTCAGAATTCCAAGACAGAAACCATAAGTTACATATTGGGTGGATGCTGTAGCTTGTTCCGTCTACTGGGCCTGCTGACTTGTTAGGGGTTTTCTTTAAGGGTAGGTGTGTGTGTGTGTGTTATTTTGTGTATCGCTTGCTCTTTGCTACTTCTGCTCTTGGGCTGCAAGGAAAAAGAAACTTAAGGAGGATGAAAATAGCATCCTCGTAGATGGACACCTGAAGGGACTTTCCTTCGGCTGCTGCTAGACTCTTGCGGATGTTCCAAGCTGCTAAGAAAAAAAAAAAGTATTTTAGAACATAGGAACCATTTTTGAAGACAATGGCAAAGAGGAAGTTTTCCAGCGTGCTGTCAAAAAAAGAAGAGCTTCATTGTTTGAGGGTATTTCTCTCATCGTGGAAATGGTAATGCCCAGAAGCAGCCAAATCTCTCCTTGCTGTGGCCTCTTCATAACACACGGGATAAAATATGTGCCACGAACGAATGAACGTTCAGTCTGGAACCCACATTACGTATCTGATATTAACACAGTGGAGAAAGTCCAGAAATATTTTACAAGAAGAGTTCTCCACTCCTCTACTCGTTGCAGAATACCTTATGCCACCAGACTCAAAATTCTAGACCTAGACAACCTAGAATTACGCCGCCTTCGGTCCGATCTAAGTATAGTATATAAAATCATACATTGCAATGTCCTACCTGTCAATGAATACTTCAGCTTCAACCATAACAATACAAGAACAAACAACAGATACAAACTCAAGGTTAACCGCACCAAACTTGATTGCAGGAAATACGACTTCAGCAACAGAGTGGTCAATGTCTGGAATACTCTACCTGACACTTTGGTTCCTTTCTTCCCCAAACCCCAAAAACTTTAACCTTAGACTGTCTACTATTGACCTCATCCCTTTCCTAAGAGGTCTGTAGGGGGCATGCATAAGCGCACCAACATACCTACCGTCCCTGTCCTATTGTTTCTTTTTTTTAATTATTTTTCTTATATGTATCCATGTATTCATAATTATATTTTTACTGATACCTATTATCTTGTAAGTGATTGATAAATCAAATAAATAAATAAATAAATAAAAATAAATAAATAAATAAATAAACAAATGGACATTACAGGCAGGGCTGGGCTGCTGAGGGTTCGCAGGGGCTCGGGAGAGCCCCTAGCTAAGATTCTGTGCAGTTCGAAGAACCCACAAATCCCACTCCTGGATGGCCCCTCCCTCCCCTCCCCTCCCCTCCCCTCCAGAGGCTCAGGGAGGGCCAAAAACTGATCTCCCGGAAGTTTAGGAAGGTCGGAAATGGGCCCGTTTCCAGCTTCCAGAAATCCTCCGGAGTCTGGGGAAAGCAAAAACGCCCCCCCCGGGGTGCAGAAGGTCAACTAGGCCACACCCACCATGGCCACGCCCACCTAGCAACTGGGCAGAGAAGCCCACCTCTGATTACAGGTAGTCCTTGTCTTACGACAGCAATTGTTCTGGCCCTTCCGTTGCTAAGTGAGGTGGCTGTTCAATGAGTCGCGCCTGATTTCATGACCTTTTTTTTTCCCTATGGTTGTTAAGCGAACCACATAGTCGTTAAGGGAAATCCAGCTTCTCCATTGGCTTCGCTTGTTGGAAGCCGACCGGGAAGGTTGCAAAGGGGGGAAGATCACGTGATGCTAGGATGCTACAACACGCAAGTTGCCAAGCATCTGGATTTTGTTCACAGGACAGTAGGGATGCGAAGACAGGTGGGAGGACTGATTGTAACTCCCTTTTTTTCACTTCCATTATTGAAAGGTTGCTAAACGAACGTTGTAAGTCAGGGACCACCATTTTTTGTCTTTGCCGTTTGTCCTGATGGATGTAAAAAGAAAAGAAAAAGAGTGGGGTTTGATTGCAGAGTTGTGCTCACATTCCCAGCTGATATCTGAATCAGAATAGAGCTGGAAGGGACCTTGGAGGTCTTCTAGTCCAGCCCCCTGCTCAAGCAGGAGAACTTATATCATTTCAGACAAGTGGCTGTTCAGTCTCTTCATAAAAGCCTCCAGGGATGAAGATCCCACAACTTCTGAAGGCAAAGCTGTTCCACAGGTTAATTGTTTTGACTGTTAGGAAGTTTCTCCTTAATTCCAGGTTTCTTCTCTGCTTGATTAGTTTCCATAAGTTTCCTTATTTATTCCATAAATAAGCTGACTTTGTAAAAATGCCGCTTGTGGGCGGCCAAAAAAGCCCTAGTAATAAGCAGGCATATACAACGGAATGAAGGCTATTGCCAAGCATTTAGCATGGTGCTCCATAGACTGTAAGCCGCTCTGAGTCTCCAGAGAAGGGCGGCAAATAAAAACAAAATAAATAAAAAAATAAAATAAATATCCATTGTTTCTCGTCATACCTTCCGGTACTTTGGAAAATAAGTTGATTCCCTTCTTCTTTGTGGCAGCCCCCCAAATATTGGAAGACTGCTACCATGTCCCCTCTAGTCCTTCATTTCTCTAGACTACTAACTAGAGCATACATTTGCTAGACCAATACTCGAATACAGCTCATCAGTCTGGAACCCATATCATGTATCTGATATTAATACAATTGAGAAAGTCCAGAAATATTTCACAAGAAGAGTTCTCTGCTCCTCTACTCATTGCAGAATACCTTAGGCCACCAGTTTTCTAGACCTAGAAAATTTAGAAGTACGCCGCCTTCGGTCCGATCTAAGTATAGTATATAAAATCATACATTGCAACGTCCTACCTGTCAATGAACACTTCAGCTTCAACCATAACAACGCAAGAGCAAACAATAGATACAAACTCAAGGTTAATCGCACCAAACTTGATTGCAGGAAATACGAATTCAGCAACAGAGTGGTCAATGTCTGGAATACTCTACCTGACTCTGTGGTTTCTTCCCCAAACCCCAAAAACTTTAACCTTAGACTGTCTACTATTGACCTCACCTCTTTCCTAAGAGGTCTGTAGGGGGCGTGCATAAGTTGCTTACAGAAACTGCCTCTCCATTAACCCTTATTCCATTCTTGGCAGAGCTAGACTTCCTATCTCAGGAACTTCTCTGGAGTTTTTTTCCCCTCCTTTGCTGGTACTTTGCTTGTGTGGAATGACCATTCAAAGTTACAATGGCACTGGAAAAAGTGACTAATGACGATTTTTCACACTTACGACTGTTGCAGTATCCCCACAGTCATGAGAGGCCAGGCAAGGAGACGCGTGCCTCAATGTGAGTGATGTTGAGCTGGCCACGCCCAGCCAGTCACATGACCACCGAGCCATGTCCACCCAGTCACATGACCACCAAGCCACACCCACCACCTAAACCACGCCCACAGAACCGGTTGTTACAAAATTTGAATCCCACCCCTGCACAGGGGTGATTGTGCACGCATGCACAGACGCGTGGCGTGCGGCGGGGAATCATGCTGCGCAGGTGCGGGGGGGTAGCACGCATTGCCTTTTGGGTGCTGGCACACAAGCATGCACACAATTATCAGCACAGGAACTGAAAAAGATTAGCCACCACTGTTCTAGTCTTTAGTAGAACAGAGTCCCATTGCGGGAGAGGGGGCAGTATAAAAATTTAATTAATTAATTAATAATAATAAATAAATAAATAAATAAATAAATAAATAAATCGTATCCCTGTGTTTGTGCATTGGGGGAAAGCAGCTGTTTGACTGGTTCTTCTGTCCCACAGACTGGAATATTGTCCTGGAATGAAAAGTGGAGGGAAATGCTCTTTAGCCATTGACGGGCACAGCCAGATCCGAAGGACGGCTGCACACATTTTTTGACACTGCACTATCTAGTGGAGGACAAGTTTAAAGGCGGGAAGACAGGAAAAAATGTTCTATGCTCAATTCTCCAATTCCACAGAGGAACAACACCAGCTGGTACCAATACCAGCATTTTAACCCATTTTAACCCAAGCCAGGTCTAGTGGTCAAGACACCACACTAGAAACCAGGAGACTGTAAGTTCTAGTACCGCCCTAGACATGAAACCCAGCTGGGTGACTTTTGGGTCAATCACCAAGAGATAGTGTGAATTCAAATCCTGCCTTAGCCATGAAAGACAGTTGGGTGACTCTGGGTCAATCACCAGGGGATAGTGTGAGTTCTAATCTTGCCTTAGGCATGAAAGCCAGCTGGGTGACTTTGGGTCAATCACCAGGTGACTGTGAGTTCTAATCCTGCCTTAGCCATGAAAGATAGTTAGGTGATTTGCGCCAACCACCAGGAGACAGTGAACTCTGGTCGTGCCTTAGGGATGAAAGCCGGTTGGATAATTCTGAGCCAATCCCCAGGAGACTGTGAGTTCTAATTCTGCCTTAGCCATGAAAGACAGTTGGGTGACTTTGGACCAGTCCCTCTCTCTCAGCCCAAGTCACCTCACAGGGTTGTTGTTATGGAGAAAATAAGAGGAGGAACAAGTATCATATGTTCATTGCCTAATATATATAATAAAAATGAATAAAAATGAATTAATTATTCTCCTCCGTTTCTCCTTTCCAATAGGAGGGAGAAAATCCCAGTTCCCAACAACAACACTTTTTCCTTCTCTGTGTAATTTTATGGGAGTGACAGCCAAAATCCTGCTTCTCCCTGCTTCTCCCTTCTTGCAGAAGTGGAGTCAATCTGCTCTTTCCTGGAACCTCACACCTTTCCCCACTGACCAGGCATTGCAATGCCTACTCCGCCTTGGTCCCCTGTTTCAAAGTTACTGCTCGAGGCACGAGACTGGCTGCAGACTCTTAAGATGGGAACTGTAATCGTTTGAAGTTCCTCCTTGCTTTCTCCTGGAATAGAAAGTCAAAACAGTTTTTTTTTTGTTTCTCTCAGACTTCATCCACTTTTAATTTTTGGGAAACAGAAGCAAAGCCTTAGTAGACTTCACCTTGTGAGGGGGTTTTTCTGTGGTTGCCACGAAGTAAAAAAGATGTTGAGAGATTCTAGAAGAAGTGCAGAGAAGAACAGCAAAGATGATTAGGGGGCTGGAGGCTAAAACATATGAAGAACGATCGCAGGAACTGCTGGGTATGTCTAGTTTGATGAAAAGAAGGCTGGGGTGACATGGTAGAAGTGTTCCAATATTTGAGGGGCTGCCACAGAGAAGAGGGATTTAGGCTATTCTCCAAAGCACCTGAAGGCAGGACAAGAAGCAATGTGTGGAAACTAATGCTGGAAGCAATATCCTTCTGGGCTCAGTTCCAAGTGGGGGAAAAAGACACTGGAAACATGGAGGCCGTTTGGGAAGATGGTTTAATGGTGGACAAGGCCACATGCCTCGGTGCTCCTGGGCGAAAAGGGAAGGGATGCTGAGAATCCCTCGGTTTCACACCCTCTGTTGGGCCCCACCTTAGTGTTTCCTGTTCCTGTGTAAGAAATGTATCCCATTGGCTATCAGACTCCCAGGGGGCGGGGATCTTAAATAGACAGACAGACAGACAGACAGACAGACAGATAGATAGATAGACAGATGATAGATAGATAGATAGATAGATAGATAGATAGATAGATGATAGATATTATTATTATTATTATTATTATTATTATTATTATTATTATTATTATTATTATTATTTATTGAACTTATATACCGCCCTATTTCCCTGACAGGACTCAGGGCGGTGCACAGCTGAATTAAAATACAAAAACAATACAGAATTAAAAACAATTAAAAAACCAAATATAAAGGCTGAAAAGCTAAAAAATATAAAGGGGTTAAAAGCTAAAACCAAATAAGACCGAATTAAAAAAAACCCTAAAAGAACCCTAGGCCAGACCGGCTTGATGAAATAAATAGGTTTTCAGCACGCGCCGGAAGGTCAGGAGATCAGGGATGGTCCTCATCTCCGGGGGTAATTCGTTCCAGAGGGAGGGTGCCCCCAACGAGAAGGCCCACACCCTCGGGGTCGCCAGCCGTCCAGCCGGCGGCACCCCGAGGAGGCCGACTCTATGGAAACGTATTGGCCAATGGGAGGCCGATAATGGCAGAAGGCGGTCCCGCAAATATCCTGGTCCCAAGCCATGGAGCGCTTTAAAGATGGTAACTAGAACCTTGATAGATAGATAGATAGATAGATAGATAGATAGATAGATAGATAGATAGATAGATAGATAGATAGATAGATAGATGATAGATAGATGATAGATAGATAGATAGATAGATAGAATAGATAGATAGATAGATAGATAGATAGATGATAGATAGATAGATAGATAGATAGATAGATAGATAGATAGATAGATAGATAGATAGATAGATAGATAGATAGATAGATAGATAGATAGATAGATAGATAGATAGATAGATAGATAGATAGACAGATGATAGATAGATAGATAGATAGATAGATAGATAGATAGATAGATAGAATTCTTTATTGGCCAAGTGTAATTGGACACACAAGGAATTTGTCTTGGTGTAAATACTCTCAGCATACATAAAGAAAAGGTACATTCGTTAAGAATCAAGAATCATAATGATAGTCATAGGGTACAATCAACAATCAAATCATACTAGGGCACAGTCAATATAAATCGTAAGGATACAAGCAATAAAGTTACAGTCTAGCTAACTTTGTAGGCCTTGTCTGGACCACTTGGCTTCTTCATCTGAGTGCTGGCTGATGCAATCTTCCCAGGTGCCATGTGGTAAGTTGGCTAACCCTATCATGTCCTGAGGGCCACGTCTTAATCCCATCATCCTGGAGCTGAGGGGGGGGGCAGGGAGCTACAGGAAGCTGCTTTGTCTTTAAAACATGTTTCTCCTTTCCTTCATCCAGGGAAATATAATATTCTGCCTTTTTTAATATTTCCTAGAATATTTCATTCTTCTAGGAGAGGTGTGGGTGCTAACTTTCTACACTAATCAAGGAGAGAAGCAACTTCGAACTAAGAAGGAATTTCCTGAGAATTAGAACAATTAACCAGTGGAACTGCTTGCCTACAGAAGTTGTGGGTGCTCCATCACTGGAAGTTTTTAAGAAGAGATTGGATCAGGGGTGGGATTCAATTTTTTTAACAACCGGTTCTGTGGATGTGGCTTAGTTGGTGAGTGTGGCTTAGTGGTCATGTGACTGGCTGGGCGTGGCCAACTCAATATCACTCACATCGAGGCACGCATCTCCTCGCCAGGCCTCTCGTGACTGTGGGGATGCTGCAATAATTGTAAGTGTGAAAAATGGTCATAAGTCACTTTTTTCAATGCCATTGTAACTTTGAATGGTCACTCCACACAAGCAAAGTACCAGCAAAGGAGGGGGAAAAAACTCCAGAGAAGTTCCTGAGTCAGGAAGTTTAGTCCTGCCAACAATGTAATAAGGGTTAACGGAGAGGCAGTTTCTGTAAGCAACACCAGAATGTTTCCTTCCTGCCTTCCTTACAGGATTAGGCCAGTAATTTCTTCTAACAACCAGTTCTCCAAACTGCTTAGAATGTTAACAACCAGTTCTAGTGAATAGGTGCAAACCAGTAGAATCCCACCCCTGGATTGGATAACTATTTGTCTGAAATGGTATAGGGTTTCCTGCAGAGGGTTGCACTAGAAAACCTCCAAGGTCCCTTCCAACTCTGTTATTCTAACTATTTAAGAACATTGTGTACACACAACCACAGACTCTTTGATTAGTTTATGGCCCCCTGTGAAATGTGAATGCAGAAAATACCATATTTTTCCATGTAGAAGACGATACTTTTTCTTAAAAATATTTACCTAAAAGTGGAGGGTTGCCTCATATACAGGGGGCTGAGAGGAGAATGACAGTTATGAAACTGCCAATACCTTATCTCTGCAAATGAGCTTCATAAGCAAAATTTCTAGTTGCAGAGACAAGCTAACAGGTTTCCTTCAGTCATGGGCCTTGTGCAACATCAGCTGATGCTGCAGACAGCGTGTAGCCCGTGCCCAGATGTGACATGAAAGCGGTAGTATTGGATCCTTTAGGACTTCGAAAAAAGAGCTTGGTCAGATAAATAACAGATAATCAGAGTTGGAAGGGACCTTGTAAGTCATCTAGTCCAACCCCTTGCCCAAGCAGGAGACCCTACACCATTTCTGACAAATGGCAGTCTAATCTCTTCTTGAAGGTCTCAAGTGATGGCGCTCCCACAACTTCTGAGGGCAAAGTGTTCTATGGGTTGATTGTTCTCACTGTCAGAAAGTTTCTCCTTATTCCCAGGTTGAATCTCTCCTTGTTCAGTTTCCATCCATTACTCATCTGGCGTGACCAGAAATTTCCCATACGTGTCTTAAACGGTTGACGATGGATTACCATGGATGTTATTGAGAAATAGAGATGTCAATTCTTCTCCACTCTGAAGAAAAGACTATGTGTCCTTGGATGGTAACCTCCAGGATTGTAGACTAGATGAGTTAAAAAAAGAAAGAAACCCTAACATAAATGACACTGATTCACCACTTTTATACTAGTGCCAAGATCACAACGCAGAAGGTGTTCACCAAGTCACTATGTCAGGATTCTGGCAGTTACCCCAATTAAATCATGAGTCTCGAGCCAAACTTCCAAAACTTCAAAAGGATTTATTGGGAGTTAACATATCCAGCACTGCCTGATGTAGCCGACTCTGAGACACATAACTCATTGTCACCCTTAATCCTGGTTTCTTCCCCACCCCCTGGATGTATTATAATTCATATTCTCCAATGGGACACATCCATAGCCAAGAGCCATTAATCATGCTCTCCACTTAGAATTTTGCTCGGCAGAAACTTCGGTCACCTAGTTACTATCTTTGAAAAACTATTTATGGAATGCACTTTTGATTTCCAAGCTACCGCGCTGCTCTTTCAAAACCCCTTTCCCCCCTCCCTTTCTGTTGGCAACTCTAAAAAGACCATAGAAATAGTTTATGAGTTGACACACTACTTGAAGGATATTTTGCCTTCATAGAAGCAGAGTCAATCTGATTGAGAAGGTCCCTCGCAGATGCCCAGATACAATGAAGGAAGGTTTCTGGGCCTTTAGATAAAACTTCCTCCTTTTAAATTCCCCCTCCCCCTAATCAATCAGTAAAATGGTTTAATTACTTCTGCTTCCGAGAACACCAGGAAAAATAAATGTGTGTGGAAGTTTATACAGATAGACAAAGACACATATACGCATCAAGGGGATTTTTTTTTGCTTTCAAACAGTCTTTTAAGTCCCTTTCTTCAAGTTCCGTTTAGAAAGGAAAGGTTTATAAGGCGAAAACACTTCTTCAAACCATTCTTACTGGGAATCCTATGATCCAGCGGTGATGAAGGGCCTGGTTTTGATACTAACCCTTGCCTTAATAGCCAGCCACATCAATCCGATTTATGGTAAGTCTCTTTTTTTAAAATTTCAGCTTAACTACAGAACCCATTTCCTGATACAGAACAACAAAGTTGGGTAGGGACCTTAGAGATCTTCTAGTCCAACTCTCTGCTTAAGCAGAAGACACACCAGACAAGTGGTTGTCCAATCTCTTCTTAAAAGCCTCCAGTGTTGGAGCATTCACAACTTCTGGAGGCAAATTGCTCCACCGATTAATTGTTCTCACTGTCAGGGAATTTCTCCTTAGTTCTAGATTGCTTTTGTCCTTGATTAGTCTCCATCCATTGCTTCTTGTGCTGCATTCAGATGGTTTGGAGAATAGCTTGACTCCCTCTTCTTTGTGGAACATTGTTATCGTGTCATCCCTAGTCCTTCTTTTCATCAGACTAGACATGCCCAGTTCCAGCATGTTTATATGTTTTAGCCTTCAGTCCCCTAGTCATCCTGGTTGCTTTTCTCTGCACTTTTTCTAGAGTCTCAACATTTTTTAATAGTGTGATGACAAAAACTGGATGCAGTACCTCTAGGTGTGGTCTTACTAAGGCTTTATAGAGTGGTATTAGTACCTCACTTGATCTTGATTGCATCCCTCTGTTAATGTAACTTAGGGTTGCATTGGCTTTTTTGGCTGCTGCCGCACACTGCTGGCTCCTATTTAGCTAGTTGTCCACTAAGACTCCAAGATCCCTCTCACAGTTACTGCTATTAAACCTGGCTATTTACCCAGTCTATATGCGGCATGCCAGCAACGGACCACACAAATAAGCGAAGTCCCATCGGTGGGATACAGGCAATACATGAATCGCACTCCCTCCGATGCACAGAAAACCCTTTCTCCACAGAACCGGTCTCTGGTACCCAAAATGTTGTGGGCCACTGCCTTACTGGTTCTCTTTTGTCTACTAAAATTCTGAATTTTTACCTTTGCTGCTGATACCGAAACCAGAGCCACACAGAAACCAGCATATAAAGTCTTTTCTACTCTTTGTTGTTAAATGCGTCTTTTTCCACTGTTCAACATTGTGCAACAGTTACGAGAAAGCTTATTGATCATAAAGTCACCAAGAATCAAGCCCAGTGAAGAAACTTGACTTACCAATCTTTTAGATGGATCAGTTAAAAGTTTTCGTTGTTTAAGATGCTCTGCCTGAAAAGTCCTATGTGTAGAAAGTAGTGGGGAGTAGTGGGGAGGTAGTAAAACAAATGTTGGAAGAGTAGCACCATATTTAAGGTTTCTACATCTTGTTAAGAGATTTATAGTTTTGGGAGAAGCGAAAGTATTTTCCCTGGCTAAGTCACTATTATGTAGGTTCTAACCATATGCGGATGAACATCTATGGCTAAATACACAGCAGATGTGCCAGATGAAACCACATTTAACTAGCTTTCTCTGGCATCTTTCTCAAGAGGCTCAGAACGCTTGCTAGGCTAGCATTTGGGCTTCAGCCACATGGGGCCACCATAAACTATGGAAACCTTAGTGACCGTCCTAGAATCAAAGAGAAAATAGGCATATCCACAGGGAGCATTTTTTTTGGCCCTGATTCAAGATACAGAATTGTGGCATATTGTGGCAAGCACAGCTTTAATCCTTACTTCCTCTTTCCATGTATTTAATATAGGCTGTGGAGAGTGGGAACATGAATGTTTGTGCTAAGGAATAATTGCAAGGCTTTGTAATGTGAGATCTTTGATGCCGAGTTGTTTTCTGACAGACATTTTGTTACGCAACTAAATAACATCTGAGTCATGGTGGCGCAGTGGTTAGAGTGCAGTACTGCAGGCTACTTCTGCTGATCACTGGCTGCCTGCAATTTGGCAATTCGAATCTCACCAGGCTCAAGGTTGACTCAGCCTTCCATCCTTCTGAAGTGGGTAAAAGGAGGACCCAGACTGTTGGGGGCAAGAGGCTGCCTCTATAAACCGCTTAGAGAGGACTGGAAAGCACTGGAAAGCGGTATATAAGTCTTAGTGCTATTGCTATTGCTATCTGCTGGCAGTGGCGATGTTACCCAGTTGGGTAACGAAACATCTGCAAAAAAAAGAGAGAAGAAGAAGAAGCTCAGAGAGCACCAAGGACTCTTCATGTCAACCCTGAGCTACCAATATTCTCTTCTATTCATACTTTGAAATGTGTGCTACAGAATTAACTTTAATAAAAACATGGAAGCCCTAAAGATATGCTTATTATTTAAGAGCTGGGGGCAAGATGTTGGGTAGAACAACCCATTCCTTTTTTGCATTTAAGAAAATCTAACCAAGGTCTACAATTCTGAATATTTTTTAAGAAATATAGTATCAGGCAGAGATGGGATCCGTCTCTGCTGCTATGTCATGTAATTCACTGGCTGCATTCATACAATTACTTTCTGCAATTCTTCATTGCGCAGAGTCACTGTGTGAGCTGGGTGGTAATATACTTTTTAAAAATTATTAATAATAACAACAACAACAACAACAACAACAACAATAATAATAATAATACTTGGGGGTTTTCTTTGGATGTATGCAATTCAAGGTCCAAAAAGGGTGCATTTGCTCAATTTTGTAAGCCAATAGAAAACCTAGTCTCACACTAACTAAACTTTGCCTGTTGTGCAATGCAACAATTGGGCCCTCATCTGAAGAGGAAGTATTAACACAGATCTTAGCTTTATGCAGTCACAACAGCTAAGATCCTATATATCATGCTAACCCATTGTTCGTAATATGAATGGCTTGTAAAGAATCCTGAGTGGCTTATTACATACTTCAGTCATAAATCATGGGTTCCAGGACCCAAGCTTGAAGATCATCCATGATGCTAAGCAACAAAAGAAAAACACATTGCGACGTTGTCTTATTGTGTGAGCCCAGTTAATTGTGGTTTATCCGTTAAACTGCAATGAAAACAATAACTTTCAGCCTGTAGTGCTTATTATGGCAATTACCCAAAGAGACGACACAGTTATACTGTGTGATAAAGAGAGCATTTTGGAGGAAAAACTTTTAAGATCAAGATGTCAAGAATACGCTAAGAATTATTGCAGTAATTATTAAACGTGTGTATTGGTTTGTAAACAGGTCTGACAATGGAAGGGCACGTCACCCACTTGGGAAGATGCAAGTGTTTAAGGCACGTTTCAGGGTTTTTTAATCCCAGACAAGTGAAACGCATTCAAGTCATCCCCAGAGGAATACATTGCCGAAGAACCGAGATTATGTAAGTGAGACCAACCAGCTTCAATCTGGATCAGAACAGCCGCAGAGCAGGGGTGTCAAACTCGATTTCATTGAGGGCCGCATCAGGATTGTGTTTGACCTCAGGGGACCAGGGTGGGTATGGCCAGCTCGATATTGGGGGGCACCTGTGGTGGCCCGAGCACTCTGCCAGAGAAAACGGGCTCCCAAGCTCTATTTTCGGCTGCAACGGCCTCCTGCAACCCCAAGCTCCATTTTCACTGACAGAGGCACCGTGGGCCAGTCCTTCTGTCAGGATTCTGGCAGTTACCCCAATTAAATCATGAGTCTCGAGCCAAACTTCCAAAACTTCAAAGGGATTTATTGGGAGTTAACATGTCCGGCATTGCCTGGATGTAGCCGACTCTGAGACACATAATTCATTGTCATCCTTGACCCTGGTTTCCCCCTGGATGTATTGTAATTCATTCTCTCCAATGGGACACAATCCATAGCCAAGAGTCATCAATCATGCTATCCAGTTAGAATTTTACCTGGCGGAAACTTCAGTCACCTAGTTACTATCTTTGAAAAACTATTTATGGAATGCACTTTTGATTTCCAAGCTGATGCACTGCCTCTTTCAAACCCCTTTCCCCCCTCTTTTTTTGGTTGGCAACTCTAAAAAGACCATAGAAATATTTTATGAGTTAACATTCGGCTCCCCTCACTTCTTGAAGGTGACTTGTACAACACAAAAAGGACACAAATTTATGGCAGGTATAGGACTTAGGGTTGTGATACTCACTCCGGGCTTGGTTGGATTTTCTGCATGGAACCTTGCACTTTTTAGAGTTGTCACCTTTGCTGTTTCCAGAGTGGCCCCATGGGCCAGATCTAAGCATCCCCGGGCCTTGAGTTTGACACCCCTGGCAAAGTCTCATCTGCGGGATGCAGGCAGCACACAAAACCACAACCCCTCCAATCTGTGGAAAAACCTCTCTCCACGGAACTGGTCCCTGGTGCCCAAAAGATTGAGGAGCCGCTGATCAGGAAATCTAACAGCCTCCTTTCTCTTTCAGAGTTACTCTGATAAACGAATGGAAATATTGTGTCCACCCTGACACTCCTTGGGTGATTTCATTGCTTAAAAGGTTGGCCAAGAGGTACAGTCTTGCATATTTTTATTTATTTGTACTCCGCCTTTATTTTTACAAATAAAGTGCCAAACCTACACAACACACCTTCTCCTTCCAATTTTTCCCACAACCCTGTCCAGGTGGGTTGGGCTGAAAGAGAGAGACTAGCCGGCTTTCAAAGCTAAGGCAGGGTTAGAGCTCATAGTTTCCTGGTGATTGGCCCGAAGTCACCTAACTGGTTTTCATGCCTAAGGCGGGTTTAAAATTCTGAATCTCTGGTGATTGGCCCAAAGTCACCCAACCTGGATTTTATGGCTAAGACAGGACTTGAACTCACAATCTCCTGCTTTCTAGCCTGGTGCCTTAAACATCAGATTTCCAAGGTTTCTAAGAGTCAGCCTTGTGTAGTGATGGAGCTGACCTAGCAGCAGGGAGACCCATCTCCCTTAGATATGAAGGCCACTTGGGGGAACTTGGGCCAATCACCCCCCCCCCTCAATTTGATCAGTGAAAAGTACCTGTAGTCCAAAACTCCTTTTTGCATTATGTACTGTGTTTCCTCGAAAATAAGTCCCTGTCTTATATTTTTTGCCACTAAAAAAGGCACCAGGTCTTATTTTCAGGGGAAGTCACCCACTGACAAACCTCATTTGCGTGCATTGCCTCTAATCTTTTCGCTGTCAGAGGCCTTCAGGAACTTCTTCTGCAGCCAGCAAGGCAGAGGCCTTGCCAATTGTAGAAGAAATGGGCCAGCAAGGCAGGTGTTGGGGTGTGCCAGGCCTGGTTACAACTGTCCAAAAATAAGTAATAGGGCAGTTCCACCCCCTACCCTCAACTTAACTGAATTTTTACCTGTGCACTCTGGAGTGGACTGGATCTTAATTAGAATTATTTTGGGAGGTAGGGCTTATATTGGGCGCACGTGTAAAAATCAAGCTAGGACTTACTTTCGGGGTAGGTCATATTTTGGGGGAAATAGGATATATTGGTGGCATCATGGTGAGAACTAGACAGATACAGTACAAGATAAGGGGATTCTGAGGCAAACATTAAGCAAGGGAACAAATCAGTGGATTTCACATAATCTTCAAGCACTTCACAAGTAGCCCTTGGCTTATGATTAATTAATTTTTAGAAATCTCCTCAGGGGTACTTATGACCCGGATTCGGAGTTCTGACAGCCAGCTCCTCTCCTCCCTGTAGTCACATGATTGCAACTGGCCCACAGTTATACCCTTTTGAAGGAAGTAAATGACAGAATTTGCCAAAAATCAGACCACAGGATGCTACAAATAGCCATAAACGTGAGCTGATTTCCAAGCACCCAAAATGGATCTTGTGATTGTGGGGGGGGGGGGAAGGGTGTGTGGACATCATAACTAGGTTGTAGGGTAACTCTGGGGAAGTCTGATTTAACTTTAGCTGGTCACAGAGCAACCAGTCACTAAGTGAGGAGTACCCGTACATTATCCTGTACAACTGTATGTTTTATTTTGTGAAACTGCTCAATCCACAGAACAATATCTTGGATCCCAAAAGTCTTTTATCATCCTTATTCTCTTGTCTAGCCCTCTGCAAACTAGAACAATCCCATTATTTGCTGATTATGTTGGTTGCTGTAAGGATTAGCCAGGGGTGGGCTGCTACCAGTTTGCACCGGTTTGGGCAAACTGGTTGTTAATTTTACGGCCAGTTTGCCGAATTGGAATGGGCCCATTTCAGGCCTCCAGAGAATCTCCAGAGTCTGGAGAGGAATTTTCAGCCTCCCAGAGACTCAAGGAAAACCTCCAGAGCCAGGGGAGGGCAAAAATGCCCCCCCTGCCATGGTGCAGGAGGCTGACTAAGCTATACCCACCATGCCAACACCCACTGAGCAACCAGGCAGAGAACCGGTTGTTAAATTTTTTGAAGCCGAGCCCTGGCATTATCAATATAAAATGAAGTGGTTTGAATGTTTTCAACAATAAAGTTATTACTTCTTGGCGCTTGGGGAACCGTACCGAAAATAACATAGAATTCAACTCATATAAAGAGCTAGATACAGAGTCTAAGACTTCTAAGTTTTGCAATCTTTACATTAGAAGACCCTTATGACTGTTTTTTAACATTTAAAAATCATTAAAAACTTTAGGTTATGTGATAACAACCAATTTGCTTTGATTGCAGGTAATTTCAAATGGATTTTCGGAGGGTGAACACATTCTTCAGATGTCTTGACAAAACAGCCCATCCTGCAAATATCAGATTTATGTTTCCATATGGATAGATTTAATTGTATACGTTCAAGTGGAAATTTCTGCATTCCTTGGAAAAAGCTGGTGGCAGAAGGCAGACTCAAGAAAATAATGGCTGTTTTGGAATAAAATGCAAGATATTGTGTATTTGCTTAAAGGAAACCTAACAATTCTAGCAAAGCTACTATTGAATAATACTATGCAGCTACTCTGCAGTTACCACCCAGAGCTAAGATTTCACAGCAGTTTTGCTTCTTGTTAGTTTTTAATAATTATGATGTTCTCAGCATGTGATCTCTCTCCCACCCAGGACTTCACATAATCCTAATCCTGCTCATATCCTAGATTCCCTCAAATATATTTTTTTCTCTTTTGTATTTTGCAAGAATGTCTGAGCTGTTTGGCTGAAAAGAAAATGAAATTCACAAACCATTCAGAAGCGTGGCAGTTGATAACAATAAAGGTTAATTTCATATGAATGAAATTAACTTTTCAGGTTGTGGCTTATAGGTAGCCAAGCCAGACCTACTCTTTATAATTTAACTTTCAACCACTATGCCTTGCTCTATTTGTGGCACATATTCACAATGTGTATGTTTTGGATATTTGCCACAAACTTTTATTTGTGTGCATAAGCGCACCAACGTGCCTACCGTCCCTATCCTGTTGTTTCTTTTATTTTTCTTGTATGTACCCATTTCATGTATTCATAACTATGTATATACTTATACCTATTATCTTGTAAGCCATTGACAAATCAAATAAATTCAAATTCAAACTATAACAATGCCTAATGTTGTGTTGGCAATGTGATGAACATGTATCCCTTTTGCAAAAAAGAGCCACCCGCCTTTTTTGACGTGTAGATAAATTTGGAGTTTCAAAACAAGTCTCGGGAGCTCTTGCAAAACAGATCTCTATAATGGAGCCTGGTGAGAGGATTACCTAACTTACAAAAGAGGAGCCACTGTGTCCATTAAAAATAAACAAAAACCACCTTTTTCAGCTAACAGATTTTTATTAAAAGGCATGAACTTTGTTCAAAAGGCATACGTTATGCAGCCAGAGACATTCTGAGATTACACAGTTCTTCATTTCTTCTTTCACTGTTTGAAAACATCCTGTTTCAGCCAATTAGCAAACAGGGATAACTTTGTCCATGCTACCCAGAACTCCATCAGTATTTTATCTAGAGGAGGGGTCACCAACTTTGGCAACCTTAAGACTTGTGGACTTCCAACTCCCATAATTCCTCAGCCAGCTTTGCCCAAAACTCCATCAGTATCATAGAGCAGGGGTCTCCAACCTTGGCAACTTTAAGACTTGTAGACTTCAACTTCCAGCTGGATGAGGAATTCTGGGAGTTGAAGTCCACAAGTCTTAAAAGTTGCCAAGGTTGGAGACCCCTGTCCTAGAGGCTTACACCCACTCGCTATTTCTAAACCGTGTTTTACATTTGGAGAGTTTAAACTTTAAAGGGATTAAAATGAGTTTTGCAGACTTAAAACCCCATTTCTGCCTTGAAGATCCCGTCTCGCGAATCCTCGTGTTGGAAAACTTGGCACTAGCCACCCAAATGCCATCACAACAACTTCGTTGGCTATGTTGTTCCATGACTCACAGGTGGGGACAATGTAGCTCAGAGGAAACTTTGCCCCCAAATGCCGGATTGCAACCACCTATAATTTCTTTATTACAAACAAGATTCTAGAGGCAAGCAAAGAGTAAGCATTTGGCCACCCAGGCATGGATCTGGAATCCATCTGCAGTAGTGCCTGCTTATCAATGAATATTTCAGCTTCAACCATAACAACACAAGAGCACACAATAGATAAACGCAAGGTTAACCGCACCAAACTTGATTGCAGGAAATACGACTTCAGCAACAGAGTGGTCAATGTCTGGAATACTCTACCTGACTCTGTGGTTTCTTTCTTCCCCAAACCCCAAAAACTTTAACCTTAAGACTGTCTACTATTGACCTCACCCCTTTCCTGAGAGGCCTGTAGGGGTGTGCATAAGTGCACCAACGTGCCTACCATCCGTCCTATTGTTTCTTTTTATTTTTCTTATATATATCCATTTCATGTATTCATAATTGTTTATACTTAAACCTGTTATAATTGCTTGACAAAATAAATAAAAATAAAAAAAATGTGCAGACGTTGTTTGCAATCTTCTGGAATCATCCTTAATCATGACTTTTAAAAATATGGGATAAAGCTGCATTGCAGGATCGAATCTGGATTGGTCACTGGGACCAGTTTACTCTTCCGAGCTTTTGGACTCAATCAATCAGAATAGACCTGGAAGGGACCTTGGAGGTCTTCTAGTCCAACCCCCACTGCTCAAGCAGGACAACTTATACCATTTCAGATAGGTGACTGTCTCTAGACTCTTCTTAAAAACCTCTAGTGATGAAGCACCCACAACTTCTGGAGGCAAAGCTGTTCCACTGGTTGATTATCCTCACTGTGAGGAAATTTCTCCTTAATTCCAGGTTGCTTCTTTTAGTTTCCATCCATTGTTTCTTGTCCTGCCTACTCACGTTGGAGCCCATCCTCAGGAAACTTCTCTCTACTAGAATATGTGATTTGGGCTATTCTGTGAGTTGTATTTATGTAGTGCCTTTCTATGGGTCGATTGGTGTGTTGATGATTAGTGATTGGCTGCTGTTTCCTTGGGCTGCCAAGCCCTCGGCTCCTAAGTATTTGATAGGCTGGTGGTAAATCAGGACTCTTCTTGATTGACAAGGGGCCCATTTCCCAGGCTTCAATCATTTCCCTGGCTATAATCAACAGACCAATTAACCAATAGGAAGGCATCACATAAGTTAATACTAACAGATTAGCCCAAATCACATATTCCAGTAGAAGTTGTTCCCCGAAGATGGGATCTAGCACGACTCCAAAAGATCAGAAGAGTAAACTTCTGGTCCTAGTGATCAACCCAGGATCAATCTTGCAATTCAGGGACACGTAGACTTTGCCTTTATACAGCAGTGGTTTTTGGAAATAAAGATGTTATAACATTGATTTTCAACACATTGATTTTCAACATGTCAAGATACTGCTTTGCTTAGCCTTCCACTTTTATCGCAATGCTATTATTACAGATGATCCTTGACTTGCAAGTTTGTTTAGTGACCATGTCAAAGTTACAATGGCACTGAAAAAAGTGACTTCTGACCATTTTTCACACTTCTGACTGTTGCGGCCTCCCCATGGTCTTACGATCAAAATTTGGCAACGGTTGTTTCAAATTTAGGAAATCTAAATTCTTTCCTAGTGCTCAGGTTGTTGCATCTGATGCTCAGTCAGTAAAAATTTGTAAACTTCTTACATTTCTGCATATATACTTTTTGCAAATCTCAAGATTTTGTAATCTCTTCCAATTCTTGTCTTCCACATTCAAGGAATTGCTGTAAATTATTTGTACATTGATATACTTACTCTTTTATTAGAGCATAATTATAAAATGTTCGTATTCATAAAGTATATATATTCATTATCCTGCTGAAGATTGTGCCTATCAACTGAATTTTTCTTCTTCTTTACCAACACAGTAGTAGTAGGAACCCAGCAGACTGTAATGCCCTCAGATTGAAAACTCCATTAAACTTGACTTCTTGGAGACGATTTTAACTTTGATGTTGTAAGGAAAACGGCAGTAAAATGCTTCTGTTAAGCACCTCAATTTCTTGGCCCTTGTGGTTTGTACATGGAAATAATGAGAGAAGTATATTAAAAATAGATCTGAACTTTTTATCCACACAAAAAAGAGACCACAGGTGGGTTGAATTTGGTCCACAGGGACCAAATACTTGTAATGGACTGAAGGACATTCTCTTTTTTCTTATTCAGCAAAGGACAAAAAAATGCCAAGTAAAAAGCTGAATTTCCCTATTTTTCTCAGCAGAAGGCTGATCTTGGAGGAGGAATTAAAACAATGCCTTGTTTTTAAACCAACTAATTTCTTCTATAGGTGACAATTTTCAGTGTCTTGTGGGGTAGGGGAGGAACTGAATAGGCACAGCAGCCCTCCAGATTTTTTTGCACTTGTGAACTGGGCAAGAGTTTAAACTCGACGTTTAGTTAGTCAAAATAAACTTTTTTCCTTTTGACTATTATGAAGGGGAACTTTAAAAAGAGAGAGATGGAAGACATATACGGTCTTGGCAATTCTGTGAGAGCTTACATTCTCCAACACAAACCACTCTAAATGGAAAATAAAGTGACTCCCCCAACTCCCCAATAATAGCAATTATCTTCTTGATTGTACCATTGAAGCAATGGTTTGAATAGAATAGAATACTTTATTGGCCAAGTGTGATTGGACACACAAGGAACTGGTCTTGGTGTAAATACTCTCAGTGTACATGAAAGAAAAGATACATTCGTTAAGAATCAAGAATCATAACGTACAACGCTTAATGATAGTTTGCATCCAGATTTGGCCATACTTAAAGAGCACATCCAATGAAACCAATGAGAGTCAAGAGATGCAGAGATTTTAATGGGTCCATTCTAAATCTGGACCCAATCCATTAAGTCACTTTCTGAAAAGTTAAAGAGGTGGCTAGATGGTTGGGGTAATAATGAGCTGCAAAGAATTTATTCTAATAAACATAGGGGAGAGAATAAATGGCTTATTTCCAGGCAATACGTCTATTACCAAGATGAATTCTGTTCTTTATTAAGAACTAAGAGCAAAGACAGAAAAAAACCCACCAAGCTTTCCAACTAGAAAGGCTCCATTGTTATCAACGGCAAAGTTTTCATGGATTTCATTTTCACTTAAAAATGCCCAGGTGCCTGTTTTGAGTAGCCCTTTAAAACCCATAATCCTCAGCTAGTACCTCCAATATCCCTGAAGGAAATAATGCAAAAGAGGGCATTAGGAGCTGCTCTGTGTTGCCATAAATCCCATTTGTGTCAGAGCTGACTTTTCCCCATATTAATTTTGACCAATCTAGTTTTCTATTAAAGATATATCAACACTTAGTAGATACAAATTTTGTTTTGCTTGCAAAGAATCTTAGGTCACATGTGGCTTGATGTTCATAAAAGGAATGTCTAGTGCAACATCTGGGAAGCCTCAGTGTGGTTTTCAGAGGCAATGGCACCTGTGAGAAGTGTACATCAACTACCATCTGTCATTCCGTAACCATACATGCAGAACCATTCTTGGACCCAATTGTGCTAAACCAGAGCTCTTGAATGACCAGAGGGTTACAAATAGATAAAATTCAGTAACCTCTATGTTTAAATGAGCTTCTATCCAATCACCATAGAAATTGAGGCTCTCTAGAAGCATCATGTTATAAATCCAACAATACATTTCAACATCCAGATAGCACCATTTATGGTTGCCCCACAGTCATAAAGGTAATCCAATACTCTTGCAATCCTTATTTTAGAAAGAAAAGTATGGGCTCAGATGCAACATCAGCAGCTTCAGTTTGATGATCCTTTTTATTCACACACAAGAAGCAAAACAGCAACGAAGACTGTTTTGCCTGTGTTAAATAGCAATTATTTGGCACTTATGGTGCGCTTTCCATCAGTTGTCTACAAAGTTGCATTTGGTTCTGCTCAGGAACCAGACTATCTTCCTTGTGTTTTCCTGGACTGAGATGAACCCAATGATTCTTTATAAATACGTAAACCAAAGCCTTGTGCAATTTCTAAAAAGGCACAAAGAAAACTGCAGGGCTGTTCCAGACCACATCGATTACCTAAACTTAAACCAAACCCCAAAAGGAATTTAAGAGGTACACAAAATGTTCCCAGAATCTAATTTTGCCCCCTGCTTCCTACCCTCCCAACAACACTACAAAACATGGCGTGCTTTTGTATTATTTAATAAACCGGCTCCTTTGCAGTTCATATACAATCACAGGCGATTTTTTTTTTTAAACTCCATTTTATACAAACATCTCCAAAAATAGTTGGGAGTGAAGTATGGTGGGAACTATTGCTCACTCTGCTTGTTAACATGCACGTATGAGAAGGAGGGAAATTTGTTAGTGCATACCTCCAGAGCACAAAAGAAAAGTTAAAACAAAAATATGCCTCAAAATGATACAGTAGATGACTCGGGAGCACAGGCTGGAGTGGGAATTCTCTTGTTCCAGTCCTAGGGAAGCAAACAGGAGTTGGGGAATACTTTTGTATTTGCTGCATCCAGGGCTGGGCCAAGATCAATTCTCAAAAGGTTGTACTCTTACAAAAACAAAACTGAAAGGATTAATGTCCACAAAATTAACTTTTGTCATGGTAGTTGACTTCCCAGCACTGTATCGTAATTGGCTTGTCCATATATATATATGGTATAATGTATCTATATACATGGCCATTTTTATAGAACCCTTTTTTTGAGGTATGTAAGAGAAAATACCTGCACCAATGTTGAGAGTGGGGAATGTGACCTTTAAAAGGAGAGAAACCTTCTCATGCTTCATAATTCAATTTTAGCCTTTTGGGGGTGGGGACAAACGAGGTTAAAACAGAGCTGCTCTTGCAAACTGTTAGCTTGTGTGCTCAGTGTGTGAGATGCCTCCCTCCCTCCACCAAAGAGAGCCAACAGTGAGGGGGCAGCGATCTGTAAAAAACACACTGAAAGGCCAGATGGATCTATCAAAGCCCTGCTGCAGATTATAGGGAGAGCTCTGATGTGCGGCTATCATTTTGAGTTTTCTTACACGAGTGTTGTTTAGCTTCAACAAGGCTGAGCTGGGAATGAACCAAGCTGCACTTCTGGGGATTTGTTTAATGCATTGTGTGAATCCCAAAACTCTAGCTTGTTTCCACAAAAACAAGCCACAAAAAGAAACTCAAAACCAACAGGACTCCTGGCTCACATACCACGTCAAACAAACCACAGAGGATGTGGCTTGATTTTGTTAGCTACACCGACATGCAAAAACAGCCACCAAGAAAGTGTTTTAAGCCGCAGGAGGATTGGGCCTATGAAAGGAATATTGCTCTGATTAATATTTCTTTCCTTCTACCAGGTAATGCAGTTGCAATTGATGGAGACAAATTCCTTTTGAAAGTGGATTGCATTCTTCAGTGGTTCATTCAGCTCCACTTCCTTCCTGCTTACAAGTACGAGGGAATCCGATTTGATTTTCCCTTTCGTTGTTTCAGACGCAGTTAGCCAAACAGAAAGGAGAACAGGGAAGGAGATACCTTAAAGGCTACTGTCTGCAGAAGCAATGGTTCCTTAGGATTTAAAATTAACTACTTGACTCTTTTTATGTTCCTTTTCCTTTTTCGTTTTTTTAGCGTATCCCATGAGACAAATATAGCTCCTTTAAAAATTTTCATTCACATAATGGAAACCTCATTTATTAAAAATATCACATTTTTTTTCAGATTAGAAATAGTAAAGTGCATGAAAAGTTTAAAATATAAGCTTAAAGGAATCTCGTGTAGCAGCAAGCAGAAATACCCAAAAACATAAAAAAACAAATTTGCCATTGTTGCTGCTGTTGAAAAATTAACTGTAACTCTATCCACTAAGGCAGGAGTGGGTTGTGGACTTCAACTCCCAGAATTCCTGAGGCATACTGGCTCAGGAATTCTGGGAGTTGAAGCCCGTAAGTCGTAAAAGGGGCATCGTTTCCCCACCCTTGCACTTAGGGCTCACTGCTCAATGTTTTTCTTCTGCTGATACGGCTAGGTGCAAGGGATCAAAATAGGCAAGATGGAAGATGCACCTCCTGTCCAAGGGGCATGCATCCACCATCTTGCTTGCTTAGTACCCCTTCTTTGTACTGGAACAGCCAAGCCCTAATATTTTGCTCAAGCCCATCACAATAGCGATTGCCCTGAGTGGATAAAATCTTCATCTCTCACGTAAAGAGATGGCATTAAAAGAATTGTTTTTTTCCAGCCTCCGGAAAAAAGAAAGAAAGTTTTTAAAATGGTCACCAGAAGCACAGGTGCACGCGAGGATGCTTAAGGTTTCTTAAAGAAAGAAAAATAACAGCTGGGAACAAACAAGCAAGTTCCCTTTAAAAAACAAACCAACCAACCCAAATTGATAGAAGAAGAAAAAAATGAAACAACCATAAAAATAGAATTAAAAAACATGACATGGCTATTTGGCGACTAGGGTTCAGAAAAAAAAAATATGGGTGAGGGAAATGCTGAGGGAATGGTTAGGTGAACATTATTCTCACTTTCGTGTTGAAACAAAAAACTGCACTGAGGAAAAATTTGCTTGTTCCGCCTGAAGGAGGCTAAAACTAAACATCTATCTCCCACTTCACTTCTACTAATATTTCTTAACCAAATACCTTAAAAGGGGCAACGGAAGGGCTTTATAATTTACAAAAGGTTTTTTTTTTTAAAGGGTTGCGTTTGGGTTGGAATCTCTTTGTTTAGGGCGGATATTTAGCAGAGGAATTCTCATCGCTGCTTTTAAATGCAGGATTCAACAATTAATTGGATGTCCTCCATTATAGCGGGCCCCCTCTCGGCCATCTGCCTCGCTACCTGTGTTTCTTTGAAGTGATCCGATTTTGTCATTTGCGGTTTCCTTCAAGTAAAAGACAGGTGCTATCTTACTTTTCGGGTAGAGAACATGGCTTCAAGCCAGAGGCTCAGACTCATCCCTGCCTCTTAGTGCAACGGAGGTGATTTTGTGAATTTCAGAGCAGAGCATGCAAGCTTTTATAGTTCAGAAATGGAGGTGGTGCAGCAAGACAGAACACCCTGGTGACTTAGTGCCAGATGCAATCAGGTATTCATGGAAAAGCTCTCTTCTGCATAGAGCCACCTTTTTTTTTTTAATGGCAGGAAGACTAACATCTTGCAACTTTGCCAGCTCAAATGGGAAGTGAACAAATTTGAACTCAGAATCAACATTAAAAACAGTTAAGTGCTATTTCCAATGATCTACAAATTCCCTAACAGCAATGTTTCTCAACCTTGGAAATTTTAAGGTGTGTAGACATCAATTCTGGGAGTTAAAATCTACATATCTTAAAATTCCCAAGGATGAGAAATACTGCCCTACAGGGCCAATACATGTTTCTAATCTAGAGGATTTAAAAAAAAAAAAAAATTGAGTGATTTGGGAGTAGGGGGAAGGACTCATCTGGCTATGACTGATAAAAAAAAAATGGGGAGGGGGACTACAAAACTTTTAGCTATGGATGTATACATGTAAGCAAATCCCTCCTTTCTGATTTGACCGTTGATTAAGGCAGCTCTCTGTTAAAACACATAAAGCCCGCTGCCTTTTCTCGGTATATACTTTGTATCTGCACCTTCAGAACAAAACCAAAAAAAAGAAAAAAAAAGAAAAAAAACCCAACCCCGTTGAAAAAAGGGAACAAACAACAACTTTGGTTCCAGCCCTAGTGCCAAGTGGTACCAATATGCACCGAAAAGAAATGTGCAAAATTGTACTGTCAACACACACAAAAAAACGGAAAGGAGCATGAAGCAGCAGCTATGAAAAGGTTGGCCATACTTCACTCCTACAGACTTTGATTTACAACTGTACAAGTCCATAAACAAATGAACAGGGTGGGGTGCCTGCCCTCCAGAAAGAGCAGCACTACCTCCTGTTTGGCAAATGGATGCCGTTGACGGGAGGCAGGAACGGAGGGTGGAGCTCAAGCTGAGTCAACAGGGAGAAGTGGTCGGAAGGGATGTGAGGGTGTGGGCACCCCGTGATGTTGTTCTCAACCAGCCAGTGAGGATCCAAAGGCCCCAGGACACCAAGCACATTCATGTGAGTGTTGGAATAAAAAATATAGTCAATTACACCCTAGAGAGGGAGACAGAGAGGGGAAGAGGGGGAGAAAGTATAAATACAGACAGAAAACACAAACCTGCCAATAGATTACATTATGTCCCCCCTCCCCCCCCCCTTTAAAGAAAGAAGTTCCTTTTTAGCCCTTAAATGTTAAGGCAGGTGAAATGGGTGGTTTCAGATTGACAATCTGCTTGTACGTCGATCAACTTATCAGGGAGGGATACAAAGCCTCCACTGGCTTGGTTTAATACCCACAGGTGACAAAATGATGGTTTATTGTTATAAGCAGTAAAAATGATAACTGCATGAAGCATGAAGGTCGCATTGGCACCTGTACAGTTAGGTCTTCAACTTATGATTGTAACTGAGCTCAGAATTATGGTTGTTAAGTCATAGAGGCTAAGTGCATGTGAATGAACCCAATTTTATGACTTTTTTTTTTTTTTTTGCAACAGTTGTTGAGTGAGCCTGTTTCCTTCAAAGGGCGCTTTTGTAAGAATCTGGAATTAAATGCTGGAAACTGGCAGAAAACGCCAAAGGTTTTGTGGGATGCTGCAAATGGTTGTAAATACAAGCCAAGACAGAGAGCACAAACCTGCTAATAGCACCCAAAATATGATCACATGACTATGGTGTGTTTATGCAGCCGTTGGAATTCTGGAACCGGGTTGTAAATAGATCTGGGAGGATCTGTTGTATCTTTGAATGGGTTGTTAAGCAACTGTTTGTTTAGCAAAGAAGTTAGACCAGGGATCTCCAAACATGGCAACTTTTAAGATTTGTGGACTTCAACTCCCAAAATTCCTTGGCCAGCCATGCTGGTAGGGAATTCTGGGAGTTGAAGTCCACAAGTCTTACAAGTTATCACGTTTGGAGATCCCTGGATCTGACTGTAAGCCAATCAGAATCCCGCAGCATTCAGTCACTGGAGATTTAGGAGGCCAGCTCTACTCACTATGGGCTTAACGTGAAAAGAGAACTTGCAACAATGAACCGACCTTTCAAAACATCAGACTGAAGGTTCTGATCCAGAATTTGCATCTCCTTTTAAATATGGTGGCAAATGTGGAACACCCATACAGATTTATGGGCAGTCATCCTTTCTCCACCTGGGAATTCACAAACCACCTTGGATGGTGCAGATTTCACAGTTCTTAGGGGACTTTTTTTTTTTTTTAAACCAAACCGCACTTACCTTGAAATCAAAAGTGTAATTAGTATAAGGCATCAAGTTGTTTTCATAGGCGCTCTTGAGTTGGAAACCATGGGTGATTCTTCCTTCAGAAGCCCCATTTTTTCCATTGCCACTGAAGTTCATGAGACACTCATTGTAACGCAGCTCCTTAAAGTCTTTGTGGTTGTCGGCCACTATTCCATTGCTTAAGTATTCCACAACACCTGGTTTGAATAACCAACAGTTGAGAGACTGAATTGCACCCGTTAACTCTTCAACGTTTATTGCCCAACAGCATGAGAACGATTTCTTTTTCCTTAGACAATTATAAACATTTACAAAAAATTATTATTCAGTAGTTATAGAGCCACAATTGTTACTGAAGACCCACTAACTGGATTTACTGCACTGGAATTAGAAAGTTGCTTAATGTCCTACCACATTCTTGTTTATGGATAAAAATAACTGGTACACCAAATGAGAAATTATTAGTTTGACCAAGGACTTGTGCATATTCACTCAGGTCAGCCTACTCCAAAAATCTCTGCCAATATTAAAATACTAATCTATATAATCTGAGAAATATGTCAGACAAAGCATAACTTTGAGAAGTGAAGCCACGCTGTTTCAAGAACACAGAGCAGAATTTAACTGCGAAGCTGCAATCCTGTGTTCACTGTATAGGAGAAAATAAACTTCCAAAGAAATTTGGGTGTGCATCTCAATACTTAGAACATTTCAACATTTTCTCCACAGCTGACCTGATTCAATTATAGGCTGCCTTTTTCCAATTACTGTTTTATTTATACAATTGAAATCTCATTTTTTTTACTTTGGCAAAAGCCAGAGTGGCTAATAATCATGCAATCATTCTGCAATTATTTTGGCAGAAATGCATTTTCTAGCATGCTCCTCTCTCCAAGAAAATTCGGACACTCTTATATACATATAAAAGTCACCTTTCCTTATTCTAAGCATGTTCTTAATCAAAATATTGCAACAACCTTATTAATTTGTTATCAGATATTCTCTAGATATTAATTTTAATCTCCAATCCAATGCTTAAATCCATTTCTTCCACTCAAAACAACTGCATTCACTAATAAAACCCCTTTTTCAAATTTAATCAACTTTAATCATGTAGACACCTTTTTAAAAACTTTGAGATAAAGAAAAGTAGGTGCTATTATTGCTTGATCTATTTTGTTCTTTATTACCTAAAGGGCAGCTTCTGGGGGAAAAAAAACCAAAGTAGGCATAAAATATCTGATCTTCTAATTCCCTCTCACTCAAGTAGCAATCATAATTAAACATGGTGTCTTAAATGCTGAAAATGGTTCTTCTAAGGATAATTTTAAGTTTTGCACAAAGATTAAAATTATTCTTAAAAAATATGTGGATCAACTCTAAAGTCAAGGCAACTGCTTCCAAATTACCTGAATCAGGCAGTGAGTTGAGATCTGCACACAGCACCAGAGGAATGGAATTTGTGTCTGCTGTTGGGCTTCCAGGCCGACCAGAGGCTTTCTCAAGGATATTTTTAAGTTCAGAGACAAACATCATCGTCTGGACAAGCTTTACATCCGAATATTCAGGGTCCCAATGCATATGAGCATTTGCTATTATAAGCAGTTGGCTGTCCATTGTATGAAGTGGTTTCATACCTAAGATCAAAGCACAGTTGTCAAAATTAAATCAATTCATCCCGAGATATGGAATTGCATTTGTGCGTCTTTTGTGAGTTGTAACCTTTATGGGTTCAAGATTCGAAATAAGTGTTACCTTCACAGCTAGATGAGGCACTTACAAATCGGGTGGCGTTTGTAACACAACCTATTTCTCCCCTACTGCCTATTTTGACACAAAACACACCTACCTCCATGAACACAAAGTGGATACAGGCATGATATGATGCACAGGGACATCATACTGGACCTGCCTTCCCCACTTGATGGCATATGGCTCATCACCCAAAATCATCAGATCCCCCAAAAGAAATATATTCACCTGGCCAGAAGCAGAGAGGGGCCTGTTTTGTGAGAGTTCCCTGGCTTCCCAGTGGCCATTTTAGCAATGGATTCACCAGGTGTCTTGGCACGGGCAGAGAAATAAGTCCTCTGCCTGGGGCTGGTGAGAATGAAACCAAGCTGTGAGGCAGAAGGGAAGGAGGAGGAAATGGTGACTGTGGGACAGCCGTTCGGTCCAGTGCAGAAGGTTGTCAACTCCTGCTCTAAGGCGCCCTAGCAGGGTCTGCCCTATGACTCCAATTAACAATAATCATGGGCTGGCCTAGATTATCAGGAAGGTAAATACACAACTGTTTTCCCATTTGAATTCTCCTGTCATTCCACATTAATGCTACAAAGGATGTCACCCCTCTTCTTCCAGGCCCAATTTAGAATTCTGAAAAGACGTGGGTAATGATTTCTCTTCCTTTCTGACGGCGATGAACAGATCTTCTCCCCTGGAAGCTGTCTTAGCAAAGCGCTGGGTAAAGTCAATGTCCAACCTGTCACAGCTTAAAACTTCTAAGTAAATGTGATATTTGGCTCCATTTGTTAAGAAAGGTATAATTTTATTAAAGGCCAAGTATAAAGCAATAAGGCAAAGCCAGAACTGAGAATTTGCCTCCACAATCACTAAGTTCTTCTCTCCCATCTCTGTCTGCCTCTCGCTGCCCACCAACCAAGTTCCTGCACGATGTTTCCATAACGGTCAATCTGAGCCCAGGTTGGAATGCGGCTCCCTCCTTCTTCCAGTTGGGTGACCTTGGAGCAGCTTGCCAAGATGGCACGGTTCCTTTCCCCACCCCCCCAAGCATCCCCCTCCCATCTCATGCTTTGTAAGCTTCACTTAAGCTAAGCAGGGCTGTTCGCTACAAAAAGAGAGCCAGTTTGCTGTAGTTACTTAAGGCACTAGGTTAGAAACCAAGAGACCACTATGTCCAGTTCTGCCTTAGATGAGAAGCTATCTGGGTGAATGGACCAGTACACTCCCCCTCCCCCCCCCTCTCTTTCTCTCTCTCCCTCCCTCCCTCTCCCCCCCCCCCTCTCCTAGAAGGAGAGAGCATTCACAAAGCACTTCTACAATCTTCCTATGAAAATTGCAGAGACTTGTCCAGGCAGACATCATGAATCAAGACTGACTCACAGGTAGAGCCCCACCCATCTCCAAATTACACAGCTGGTCATGTAATTTCCCGATGCTAGACTAGCCTCAAGACACAGAAGCCTAGAATGACTTTGGGCCAGTCACTCTCTTCCAGTCGACCAGGGTTGCTGTTATGATGGTGGCAGGAATGTTGGGGGGGAAGCCAAACTCAAAAACGTTTAAGAGAAAAGCTAAGCTATAAATACAAAAAATAAAACACAGCCTGCAAAACCGTCCTCGTTTGGGGGATGAAAACACCAACCTGCCCCGAACAGTTCCTTGTGCACCTCTAACACCACCGCAACTCCGATGTTGTCCTTTGTCATAACTCGGTTCAGCATAGCTTCGGATCCTTCGGAGTTGGCCATCGCCACTTGGTTGAACTCGACCGTGTGCTTCTGCACCAGTGTGAACCTGGAACCAAAACCAACATCCATTCATGCATCACCAATTGAAGAGAGAGGCAGAAACAAACCTATGTCTCTTGTTTCTAAAGGGGAAAAGATAAAGAAAAGCACTGACTTCCCACTCCTTTTGGCGCAGTAGAATAATTGTATAATAATATACCACCTCAACTTCTTACTTTTATACAATAATATATTTCTACATAAGAACAAACTTAACAACACACCAAATCCTCTTCTATTTTTCCATTCTTTTCATTTTTCTTTGTGTTTCTTTATTTTACATTTTGATAAAGATCTGGAAAAGGGGCTGTTATTTGTAAGAAATGAGGAAAAAATAAAAGTGACTACTAAGAATTCTAAGCGCCCCTTCAGCATTTTTTTATATGGATGTGGTGATTTCAGAACTGCTGCATGTATGGCCAGAACAGATGCTGATTTGGGAAAGAACAGGGCTGCTCTGCACACTCGAGCCGCAATACGGAGGAACGAATCTCTTACTTTTCTGTTTTAAAGAATATTGCACAACCGTCCACATGTTTTCGCTCCTGCTCAGACATGATTTTGGCACGTGACTTTGGAGAAAAAAATCCGTCATATCCACGCTCTTTTAATGCTGGCAGAAAGAGGGTGAAGTATTGCTCAGTTTCTACTTCCTGGAAGTGAAATAAGGCAGGGTTACTGGTGCACCAGAGAGAGCTGTGCAAAAAAGCAGCGACTTTTTGGGCTTCTACTTGGCTTCTCAAATCCCCTACGCTGGAATGTAGACAATCTACAGAAAGGAATGTCTGTGGAGATTGTCAGTCCTCCAGGTCATGGTTGTCCCAAAGGTGCTTTTTTCAAGAGGCAACTGGACTTTCTTGATTTCCCTTGAAGACGTTTTGCTTCTCATCCAAGACGTTTCTTCAGCTCTGACAGGAATTCCCTGCTATACAGTCAGAACTGAAGAAGCTTCTTGGATGAGAAGCTAAACTTCTTCAAGGGAAAACAAAGAAGTCCAGTTGCTCCTTGAAAAAAGCACCTTTGGGACTACAGAAAGGACATGTCATGTTACTCACAGCAACAAAGCAAAGAACCTTTGAAGGCGGATTCACTTAATGAATGCATGTTTCACTTAACAACCATGTTAAAAATGGTCATGAAATCAAGTCCGGTCACGTGGTGACTCACTTAAATTCTGGTTCCCTCTGTAGTTGAGGACCGCCTGTAACAGAATTTTACAAATGTGAATCTGCCTCTCTTACTTCCTGTGCATTAGAGAGGATTTGTCTGAGATATTCACTGAAACTTATCTGACTGATGCCTCGGGAATTATTTTCCCTCCTATCCTTCAAAGATATTTCCAAAACCTCTATAGAAGAAGGAACCCAACAAATGGCCACCATGATGCTCCAAAGATGCTTACAAGTGGTTAAGACACCAGGAGACTGTGAGTTCTGGTCCCACCTTAGCTGACAGCACTCAAGTGAGGTCATGCTGGCCCCATGACCATGGAAACATCTTTGGATACCCCTGGCTCAATGGCCCTTGAAATGAAGATCAGCACTGCCCCCTACAGTCGGCAATGACCAGAGCAGGGATCCCCACTACCGGACCTTGAGCCAATCGGTACCAGGCCGTGGAAGTGGCGGGCGGGTGTGTGCATGCATCCCCTCTTGCATGAGAAGTGGGCAAGCCCATGCATCTGTGCTCCATTTGCACAAACTCAAATGGAGCTGCGCACACAGGCTTGCCGGCTACTCACACCATCCCCTCTCCCCACCCAAACCGGTCCGCGATAAGGCGGAAAGATTGGGGAACTCTGGACTAGCAGATTAAAATCTGCAGGGACTCCTTTATCTCTATCTTAGGCAAGATGGGTAGGTATCACCTCCTAGAATTTTCAGCCAGCATGAGCTGAAGTCCACACATCTTAAAGTTTGAAAAATATCCAAGGAAACAGTCTAGACCAGGGGTATCAAACTCAATTTAATTGAGGGCTGCATCAGGGTTGTGTTTAACCTCGGGGAGCGTGGCCAGCTCGTGTCAGGGCGCCTGTGGTGGCCCAAGCACTCTGCCAGGGAAAACATGCTCTCAGGCTCCGTTTTCGGCTGCGACGGAATCTGCTGCCAGTGAAAAAGGAGCTTGGGAGTGCTACCCGTGGGCCCTCCCGAGCTCCATTTTCGTTGGCAGAGGCACTGTGGACCGGTCCTTTGCTGTTTCCAGGGCGGCCTTGCATGCCAGATCTAAGCACCCTGCGGGCCAGATTCAGCCCCCAGGCCTTGAGTAGGATACCCCTGGTCTAGGCCTACCAAAAATCAGTATGTTGTAATATTTAAGGTGATGGAGAACAACTGAATAGCACAGAACAGAATAACAGAGTTGGAAGGGACTTTGGAGGTCTTCTAGTCCAACCTCCTGCTCAAGCAGGAGACCTTATATCATTTCAAGCAAATGGCCGAGGGCACCCAGGTTCAAATCCCCCTTTAATCACAGCTGTCCACTGGGTAAAGATGCTCTCCTCCTCTCTCGGCCAAACCTACCCTCACAAAGGTATGGTGGAGAACAGACTGAAGGAGTGGGTGGAAATGTACACAGACTGAAGGAGTGGGTGGAAATGTACACTACACTTTCCTGGAAGAAAGGCATGAAGTAATTCTGCCAAACAGGAATGTTGTCCCTTTCTTCCAAGAAATAAAATTTTAAAACAATTTTATATTCGTAAATGCTTCTTTGGGTACTTATGAGTCAGACACTATATTAGAGCAGACCTAATTTAGTTATAATTACCTGAAGACTAATGATATCTGCATCCCAGTTCACAATTTCTTCCATGATTCCCTTTTTTCTATATTCCCAGTTTAAAGCCCAGGAAGGACAGTAGCCGTAAAGCTGTCGGGTAGCGTATTTATCACACAATACATTGTAGCACATGACAGTAAACGAAGCTAGAGAAAAGAAAGCCAATGATGAGAACAACGCTGAACAATGACATGTGTCAAGGGTTTTTTGTTTTTTTTTTGACAGAAGACCTTATTGAGCTCTACGGATATTGACACAGTGACTTGAGAACTGCCAGTTTTCAAAGAAAGCAAAAGTACCATGTTCTTTAAAATAATACAACATTTTACATGTTAGTTTGGTGTGGCGGGTTAAGGCACCGGGCTAGAAACCGCGGTATGGTGAGTTGCAGTCCCGCCTTAGGCATGAAAGCTGGCTGGGTGACTTTTGGTTCAGTCATACTCTCTGCCAGCCCAACCCACCTCACAGAGTTGTTGTGAGAAACATAAGAGAAAGGAGTATTAGGTATGTCAGCTTCTCCGAGTTATTTATAAAAATAATAAGGGGGGAAATAAATAATAAAATGCAAATAGATTTTTGTTTTTGTATTGCAGTGCTTTCTAGAGTATTAATTAAATGCTGCACTAGGAACCAAAGGTTAATTGCTAAATGCATTATAGGCTGGGGCCAACAGATAATCTCTAATTTCTTAATCCACAGCAATTATGCACTCCTTAGCAGCCTTGCTGCACATCGCGCCACCTGGGTTAACTTTGGTTTCTTAAATAAGCTGTAATTGTCTTTAGGCCATTCTAAAACCAAGCAGATCACATTAGGGCTCAGTGGAAAACCAACCAGAGAACTTGAAGCTGATGCATATGGTCTTCCCCAACGAGTAGTGCCGTGGCCTAGAGGTGGAACTCTCGCCTCACAGTCAGGAGGCTGTGAGTTCGATCCTAGGTAGAGGCAGATATTTCTCTCTCTGGGCACAATGAGAAAATATATATATGCAGAACAAAACTCCGCATTGGTGACAGGAAGGGCATCTGGCCATTAAAAGACTCTGCTAGCTCCATCCAGTTGCCCAGACTCCACTCCGCAAGGGATTATGGGGTCATTAAATGGGGATGATTATGATATAAAACTTCCCCAAGTTATAACAGTCAGGTAGTCATTGTTTAACGACCCTAATTGGGAATGGAACATCTATTACTAAATGATGCGGTTGTCGGATGAAACATCATGCAACACGACTTATCAGTTACTTTAGGTAATCCTGGCTGCAGTCGTTAGGCAAGGACCTCAATGCTTTTCCTGCCTTGCCTGTGCTTGCTTCTGCTCCAATACACCCCCACACCTGCCTATCTGATCCTCATCTCTGCTCTTTGGCCATTCTGTGCTCAGGTGTCCTGCATTCAGGTCCACAGCCATGTTGGGCACATCTCATTAGCAGTGGCAGGAACATGGCAATGGTCAGCTGGGGTGGTAAAGCACAGGGCATCCGATTGTAGGGTGGCCAGAAGGGCAGAAAGAGTGGAGAGGAAACATTACAATCATAAATGTGGGTAAGCTACCAAGCACCCACAATTTTGACTGTGGAAATGCTGCAACGGCTGTAACTTTGAGGCATAAATACCAATTGTTCAGCACCCTTATAACTTCAAGCAGTTGCTGAGTGAATGGGCATTCTCCGAGGACTACCTTAATTTACTATCGATGAAGCTTTTTCCTTCCCCTTTAGCTTGTGCTGTTGCAGCATAAACTCAAGACGCATCATTTGGGTTTCTTGGAGTCCCATTAAGCGTAAGTTCTCCCTGACGGGCGTTATTATCTTTTAAATACTATTTCTGTATTTAGCTATTAACATAGCGCTTAAATGGAGCGTGGTCTAAGAACGTTTTAAAAATTCTAGAAAATTCTAGACCTACAAAACCTAGAACATTACATATCTGATATTAACACAGTGGAGAAAGTCCAGAAATATTTTACAAGAAGAGTTCTTCACTCCTCTACTCGTTGCAGAATACCTTATGCCACCAGACTTGAAATTCTAGACTAGAAAACCTAGAACTACGCCGCCTTCGGTCCGATCTAAGTATAGTATATAAAATCATACATTGCAATGTCCTACCTGTCAATGAATACTTCAGCTACAACCATAACAACACAAGAGCAAACTATAGAAACAAATTCAAGGTTAATCGCACCAAACTTGATTGCAGGAAATACGCCTTCAGCAACTGAGTGGTCAATGTCTGGAATACTCTACCTGACTCTGTGGTCTCTTCCCCAAACCCCAAAAACTTTAACCTTAGACTGTCTACTATTGACTTCACCCCTTTCCTAAGAGGTCTGTAGGGGGCGTGCATAACCGCACCAACGTGCCTACCATCTCTGTCCTATTGTTTCTTTTTTATTTTTCTTATATGTATCCATGTATTCATAACTATATTTTTACTTATACCTATTATCTTGTAAGCAATTGATGAAATAAAATAAATAAATAAAAATAAATTGTCTTATTTTCACTCCTTGATCCTTATTTTAGATGTTCAAGGTACCTTCAGCAACCTAAGATACTTTTTAAAAAAGGAAGTATAAAGTCTCTTCTGTAGCACACCAACGCCTTGAGTTAGTTGGAGCAAAGAGAATACACCTTGCCAATCAAAGATGGCTGAAGTAATACCTGAGGGCAGAATTTGGTCTCGCTCTTTTAATGTAATCCATGGCCTTGGAGGCAGCTGCTCTGGATGAACTGAAATAATGATAAAAGACTGAATGTTAATGAGGGTTACAGTTAAATCCCTTGAACAACAGGAATTTAATGTCATAATCACGCATGATAGAAACATGGTACCGACGTGGCACCAAGAAGCCAGTTGTTCTTAGCAAGAGCATTCAGTATAAAATATAGTATGTTCAGAGAGCACACACATCCTTTTTGAAGGATTTTGAATATAAAATTGTTTCCCTAACACAGCTTATGTATCATAAGTAGGACAGATTGCTGGTATCATCATTTTTTTTTTAAAAAAAAGGTTACCTGCTAGATTGTCAAGCATGTAGTTCAACAATTTACGTGTCCCATCTGGATCCTGGTAGAGGCTGAGAATATCTTGTGATAAAGGATTGCCTGAAATCAAAGAAATTTTTTTTAAAAGAAATAGCTTCCAAAATATTGTTAAGTTTGAATAAATTAACATTTACTGTAACTATCCTTAATTATCCTTAATCCTTTATCTCGGAAAGTAGGATAACTTAATGAACTAGCTTTCATTTCTAGAACAAACCGGGAGACATGATTACATTTTCGTTCCCAGGGAAATCATAAAGACACAAGGGAAACAACAGAATAACAGAAGGGACCTTAGAGATCATCTAGTCCAGCTCCCTGTTCAGGCAGGAAACCCTGTATCATTTCAGACAAATGGTTGTCCAATCGCTTCTTAAAAATCTCCAGTGTTTTTAAGTCACAATTTCTGGAGGCAAGTCATTCCACTGATTAGTTCTCACTGTCAGGAAATTTCTTAGTTCTAAGTTGCTTCTCTCCTTGATTAGTTTCCATCCATTGCTTTTTGTCCTGCCTTTAGGTTTTGTGGAAAATAGCTTGACTCCCTCTTCTTTGTGGCAGTCCCTGAGATACTGGAACACTGCTATCATCTCAACCCTAGTCCATCTTTTCATCAGACTAGGCATACCCAGTTCCTGCAACCGTTCTTCATGTTTTAGGCTTCAGACCCCTAATCTTCTCTGCACTCTTTTCTAGAATTTCAACATCTTTTTTACATCATGGTGACCAAAACTGGATGCAAGTGTGGTCTTAACAAGGCATTATAAAGTAGTACTAAGAGGAAAGCAGGAGTTATTGTGAAATCCATTTTGGTACACAATCAGAAGGACAGTAGGAAAAGATTTTGCCATCGCTCCACAAATGAAGAGGTTTATCTCAAACTCTATTTATCTGGCTCTGTCTTCCAAAACAGAGCCTTTCTGCTTTTTATCCTTCATGAAATTTATTTTCTTAATGTTTGGATGAAGTATTTGGAACTTTTTTTTTTTAATTCATGGGGCTGGAACTAAAACAATTTGGGGAGAAGTTATCTTTACTAGACTAATGAAAACCACAGGTTTCAATGTTTTCCTATCTTTATCTGCAACTAGAGTTTTCAAAGTATTGTTCAAAGGCAATTCTGTCCTTGAAGACATTCCTCTTGGCTTAGATTCTTTTTTAGGGCTGATAAACAGGTCAAAAGCTTTATTAGTACAAGAAAACATGTAACTAGGAAACAATAGCAAAGAATGCTTGTGGGCTTCAAAGAGGCATTCCATTTGCCAACAGAATTTGCTCTTTTAAGGAAAATCTACCTGGCTGATCTTGCTTCTGACAGGAGAATGATTTTAACCTTCCCTGACAACTCTGCTGACTTTCTCTAACTGAGATTAATCTCTTTAATTGAGATTAATCTAAATGTTTCTCGAGTTAACCTTGATTCCTGGAAACTATATGGACACATGTTGAGGTTTGGGCAACAATACAGATTTGTAGCAGTTGGTGCAAAAATTCTATAGACAGAACAGCAGAAGTAAATCATATCGAAATAAAAGGCTGCAAACAACCAAAAAAACACCTCAAGACTGATGTGAAGTTTATTAATCGACTGCTAAAAGAAGCCCTTCTAACTTGATTTCAACTGCCATAATTCCCTAGGTTTGACCAGGCAGGATGGGAGATGATGTTAGAAATACAGAAAGGTTAGATATAAAGAATCAGGCTAAAATATATATAGTGTGTGTGTATGTATGTGTGTGTATACACACACACACACACACGGAGTCCTCGACTTATTACAAGCATTTGTTCAAGCAACCATTCAAAGTTAAAATGGCATTGGTATGTATGTATGACAGGGATCACCTTTTGTCATCTTCTGACAAGCAAAGCCATATTCATTTAACAACTCTGTTACTGATTTAACAATGCAGCGATCCACTTAACAACTGTGGCAAGACAGGTTGTAAAATGAGGCAAAACTCACTTAACAACATTCTTGCTTAGCAATGGGAATTTTGGGCTCAATTGCAGTTGTAAGTCAAGGACAACCCACATTGTCTCCAAGAGGTTAATAGAGGAGGGAAAGGTCAGACAAAAGGGGAATCAAAGTGAGAATAGAATGGAATAAGGATGGGGATAGGATAAGGAACAGGAACAAGAACAGAACAGGAATAGAAGGGAAATGGGAATAGAATAGTAATAGAACTGGAAGGGACCTTAGAGGTCTTCTAGTCCAGCCCCCTGCTCTAGTCTCTTCTTAGTCTCTCTCTCAGTCCCTTCTTAAAAACCTCCAGTGATGGAGCGCCCACTTAAGCACACAAAAATATATTTCTTACTATCCTCTTACCTTTCAGACCTAGGTTTTGTAGCTGGAAGAGCCGTCCAAGTTCATAAGGCAAAACTCGTAACAAATTGTTGTTTAAAAGCAATTCCCTAAAATCAGAGTAAATTATTTAATAAAAGCAGTTTTAAAAGAGGTTTTACACATCTGCATTCACTGTGATACTTTTCTAAGTGATGAGATGGAAACCATGAAGAAAGCATCAGAGCGTCTATGTTACTATAATCCGTCTGCTTCAATGAGCATAAAGGTGTACAGGAAGTGCTGGATTGTTATGTGTACAAACAAAATAACAACTTCTGTTTACGATTTGCTATCACAATGGGTTGATCAAAAACTGAAGGAAGTCCAAACATAGCCAGGGCTAGGGTCTTCTGACTAACCTTTATTTCAGATTGAAATAAAAGTATCAGATAAAATAGGACAAAACATTAGAAGAATTTGTGTCTAGTTCTTAGAAGATTTTTTAAAAACCAAAAACCTCTGGTCCTTATTTTTTAAGATCATAAACATCCTGATTTGGACGCTTAGAAATTCTTCAAGATTTTGAGCAAGTAGTTTTGCAGATATCAGGCTCATTCCAAAGTACATAAAAATGCCAGAATGGCACATTAGAAGAGAAACTATTATCCAAAATAAGAGTCCAATGTTGAGTTTTCTACCATACATAGTGACATTTATCTATAGCTTGAATCACCTTCCTTCCCCCAATGCCAAAGAGCACAAATTTAAAATATTACTCCCCCACCCGAAATTATGTAAAACAAAAGTACAAAAATTCTTGCATGAATTTGGTACGTAGGGTGTGTCAAATTTTTCAACTTTCAATTTCTAAACATCAGGGCTGCTCAAAAGTTGTGACATGCCTTGGGGATTGTAAAGATATTTTGGATACTTTAATATAATTTAGATGTGGTTGGTAAGTATCATAATTTTTTAACATTTTGTTTCTTTCATTACAGTATCAAAACAACATCAGCAAAAACGCTTTTAAATTTGAGGTTATTTGGGAAGAGAATTCACCTGAGAGAAACCATGTTTCCTAGTTCTGCTGGTAAACTTCGGAGTTTGTTGGATGAGAGATCCAGGTAAACCAGATTATGAAGCTTGGCAATATCAGGTGGAATGCGAGTCAAATAGTTGTCATTGAGGTGGAGAGCAGTCAAGTGTGTTAGTGACCAAAGTGATGGACTTAAATTGCGCACTCTACCTAAAATCAGAAACAGGTAGAGGGAGTTATGAGTTTTCTTCTACAAGCTCAACAAATATACTTGATCTTGCAACAAAATGTACCAATCACGTACCAAACAATGATTTTAAGCCAACAGAATTTATCCTATTCAGTGTGAAAATAATATCTTACTATACATACACACTCCTCTTCAGTTAACCGATAAAAAATTCTGATTCAAGAATAATTCTTAATTTTTTGTTTAGCTAGTTTGATACTCTTTCACACAGGTACGTATATAGAAGTCACAATGGACAGAACCAGTTAGATAGACAGACAGACAGACAGACAATTAAGAATTATTTTTGAATCAGAATTTTCTATCAGTTAACTGAAGAGGCAAAATTTGCATTTCTTCCAGGTGAAAACAGATGTCAAGATCAAAGAATTAAATATTAACAATTGCCTCCTCTACAAAAAACACATTATTTTTAAAAAAAATTTTCTCTGTGTATTTGGATTAAAATAAGTATTTAACAGAGATACATTTAAAGTTAGGCATCTGAATAGGAAAAATGAAACTCGCAAATATGGGATAAAGGAAACCCAGCTTGCCAATACAGGTAGTCTTTGACTGACAACTAGTCGCTTTGAAATTCTGATGGGCCGAAGAAAAGGTACTGACAACCTGGATTTGAAGTTCTGGTGGCCACCCCCCCGCCAACTCATGTGACTGCATTTTGGGTGCTCCGCTACCAACCAACATGACTGTGTTTACTTCCAGTTTCCAACAAAAAATGTGCATTGTGGACAATGGGTTATTTTAACAACCACAGCATTTGCTTAATGACTGCAGATTTTCTCACCGACCATGGTAATTCACTTAATGACCACTGCAAAAAAAAGGTCATAAAATCAGATTAATCACAGGATGAACCTGCATGATTTTTGACTGTAATTCATCATCATAATCTTCATTTAATGACCCCATAATTCATTGTGGGGTGGAGCCTGGGGAACTGAATGGAGCAGTGTTTTAATGGCCGGATGCCCTCCCTATCGCCAATGCTGAGTTTTGTTTTGTTCAGCAGATATATTCTCATTGTGCACAAAGAAATATCTGCCTCTACTTAGGATCGAACTTGCAGCCTCCTGATCATGAGGCGAGAGCTCCACCACTAGGCCACCACACCGCTCCACTTTTTACTGTAATTCCTGATTCAATTATGGGCATAAGACAAGGACTATCTATATAAAAAGGATCTGCTAAAGACACAGATGATCCCTCAAAGAGGTTTAATAGGAGCAAAGAATCCAGATCACAAGGAGTTCATTGTTCTACTTTCCTTCAATCTGGTCATTTATCGGATTCCTTACCCGAGATTTCCAACTCTGCCCAGTGGGACTTCTTCCCATTGGCTACCTCTTCTGCTGACATGATGGTATATATTCTGCGAGGATCTGGAGGATCATATTTTTCCTTTGGCATCCCTGTTAGTCTGAAAGAAACAGCAGCTCATTACTACAGCTTGCAAGTTGTAACAACACATTTCTCATCATTAAATGACTCATAAGCACAAAAGATAACTGGTGTACAGTATGTCGTGAAAGGCTTGTTTGCTGCAAAATTCTGCAGTGAAAATTAAGCTAGCCATAATGGAAGCCTTTCTCTAGTCTTAAAACGTTCTATTTATTACTACAGGTGGCCCTCAAGTTACAACAGCTCATTGAGTGACTATTCAAAGTTGCAGCGGCACTGAAAAAACGGATTTATAACCTTTTTTACATTTACAACCGTTACAGCAAGAGGTTCTGTGATCAAAATTCAGACGCTTGTCAACTGACTCATATTTATGACAGTTGCAGTATAAAGCCATGTGATCACCTTTTGCCACCTTCAACAGGGAAGCCAGATTCACTTAATAACTGTGTTACTAATTTAACCACTGCAGCGATTTACTTAACAACTGTGTCAAGAAAGATTGTAAAATGTGACAAAACTCACTTAACATCTGCCTCACTTAGCTACAGAAATGTTGGGCTCAATTGTGGTCGTAAGTCAAGGATTACCTGTACTGTGCCATCCATTCTGGATTGGCTTTGAAAGGTTTACAAAAAAGAGACTGCACGAAAAAAGAGTAGAAGCAAAAGTCTGAAATCATGCTATAATGAAAGAACCATCCCACTCAACCTAACAAAGTCCTGAAGGTCTTATTGATTAGTCAGGTTTTTTATACCTCTTCTGAAACCCAGCAGGGATAATAATAGCACTTAAGACTTATATTCAACTTTACAGTGCTTTACAGCTCTAAGCGGCTTACAAAGTCAACATATTGCCCCCAACAATTTGGGGTCCTTATTTTACCCACCTCGGAAGGGGGGAAGGCTGAGTCAACCTTGAGCCTGGTGAGATTCGAATCGCCAAATTGCAGGCAGACAGAAGTCAGCAGAAGTAGCCTGCAGTACTGCACTCTAACCACTGCACCACCGCAGCTCATCCGGTGAAGCAATCTTTATGTAAAAGCAAACGGTTCCATGAAAGACAGGGCCACCTCTGGGTTTTAACGGACGAGCCTCCTTTGGTAGCGAGACTCTCAACAAGCTGTAATTTCTACGTTCATTTTCAGACAGATTTTATTTATTTACCAAATTCATTTGCTGCCTCCATCTTTTTTATGGTTCAGGGCAAGATTCATTTTGGAGCGGGCAGTTCTAAAGATACATAGAAATATCCCAATGGCAAAGAAAAAATTTAGGGTGATGGTGGGCTTATCAACAAAAGGGCAACCAGTTTAAAACAGTATTTTGGAAGAGAGACCATTGCAATCTAAGTCTCAATGGATGGTCTGTTAGCTTCTGCTTTTTTATTTAAAATATTTCCCTTTATATTATTATAGCACTGTGTGTGCAGTCCTGTGGGATACTATTGTTACTGCATTTTAAAAACAGTATGTCACTTTGAAGCTTAAGTGCACAGAAAAATGATAGAGACAATTTTAATAAAGAATGCATGGATATAATTTTATGCGTTACATAGCCACTACATTTGCTTCACATGGAAATACTATCATATCTAACTAAGTAAATACTTCTGAAGTAAAAATAGAATAAGCAAAAAAAAGATTTGTTCAATACCTTCCTCTAAGTATGTATTATTGTAATGTATATCTAATCATGCTCCCACAAATTTAAAAGCTCTGTAGTATTATCTCATGCCAAAAGGATGAGTAACATAAACCAAAAATGATAAATTCATTGCAAGTAACTTTTATGGGTAATTTACTTTCTCTAAAATTTGCCATCTCTATAGAAATGCCATTCTGTGGCAATTTAATTAGAGTCATTAAGTTTTTTTCTCAAAATAGAAACATTAATTTCCTAGAAATACTGAGTACTTTTTCCTTAGAGACTTTTCGTTTTTATTTTGCAGAAATAAAAGAAGTGGTCTAAATTAATACTTAGGGTAAATTAAGGGTTTCAATTATGAAATATAGCACATAATTAATTATACTGATCCTTAGCACAACAATGGCAAAAGCTGGTATTTATGTTTAGAACAATGATGTGGACTTTTAGAAGAGGAAGCTTCTATTTTTTTCTGCATTTAAGTTGGAAAAGAAACTAGGAAAAAGTAATAAATAAATTCAAAATCATTTCCTTGATTTTACACTTGTCTGTGGCAAGGAAATGCAAACCGAGCTGTCTACAGATTGTCAGCTTCTAGAGGTCTTGGCCAAACAAATGTATATTCAACATCCTCAACACTGAGCCCTAACCATGGATCAGATGCAAATAATCCTCGACTTATGACCACAATAAAGCCCAAAATTTATGTCGCTGCGACATTTAAGTGAATTTTGCCCCATTTTATGACCTTTCTTAACAGTTGTTAATTGAATCACTGCAACTGATAAGTTAGTAAATATGTTAAATGAATCTGGTTTCCCCATTGACTTTTTCTTGTCAGAAGTTTGCAAAAGGTGATTGCATGAATCTGGGACACTGCAACCATCATAAATATGAGTCAGGTGCCAACTGTCTGAATTTTGATTAACGTGACGATGGGGATGCTGCAATGGTCATAAATGTGAAAATTTGTCATTTTTTTAGTGCCGTTATAACTTCAAATGGTCACTGTAAGTCGAGGACTACCTATATAGGCAGGCACGTGCAACTAGACTATGGACACAGATCTCCTTAAGCAAGTGAAATAGGAGAACTTAACTATAATTTCTGTAACTCAACAGCTGGGTTGAGTTGATGTAAGTTCTTCCGCTCCAAACAGCTGTACATTGTGAGATTCAGAATTAGGATATGCTGCTGCTACGTGTTTTGTTTTTAAATATTTCTAATGGTTAATTGCTCTTTGCCCTAGACAACAATATATGCTTACTACATTTGAATACAAATTTTAGTGGCCCTATTTGGCTGACACACAAAAATACACGAGCACAAAATATGTACCTTAGCAACTGGCATTTGTACACAGTGAAGACAAAGCTACCCTCCAGGCTATAGATTTACAAGGGCATCCTTGAAAACACAAGCTGCCAAAAGAGTTGCATTCCGGTATGAAACAAATTGTATCAAGGACAAAAGGAGCGGGTGGATTGTTTTCTTAAAATAGCGGCCATTCTGGATCTAACCATAATCACTACAGTCAAATCCTCTTTTCCATACAACTTCAGAGGAACAACACCTAAATGTGAACTTTAGAAAAAGTTTTTAAAATGAACACATAAAACCATTCCCGTAGCCCAATGTAACATAATTATCTTGTGCTATCCATCCTTAACACTTTGGCATAAATATCACTGTGCACTTTAATCCACGAGCTGGTAACATTTTACAGGTAGTCCTCGACTTAAGACTACAACTGAGCCTAAAATTTCTGCTCCTAAACATGACAGTTGTGCAGTGAGTTTTTTTCTCATTTTACGACCTTTCTTGCCGCAGTTGTTAAGTGAATCATCGGAGTTGTTAAGTTAGTAACACAACTGTTAAATGAATCTGGCTTCCCCATGGACTATGCTTGTCAGAAGGTTGCAAAAGGAGATCACATGATCCTAGGACACTGCAACCGTCATAAGTATGAGTCAGCTCTCAAGCATCTTAATTTTGATGACACAACCATGGGGATGCTGTAACGGTCTTGAAATATAAAAAATAGTCATAAGTCACCTTTTTCAATGCCGTAGTAAATTTGAACAATCATTAAACCAACTGTTGTAACTCAAGGACTATCTGTGCTTTAGGAGAAAAAAACATGAACGTTGAACTGAGTTTCTTATTGTGCTCTAATTGCCAATATCTAAGAACTACTAATTTCACAATGGATTTGGACTTTTCTGGACTTATATTGTGGTCCAGAAAAAGCACCATCAGTTTGAAGCCATCTCATTCCAAACCTAACAATGAAGCCAACAAGAGCAGCCCAGCAGCCTATGAAATTCAGAACTGCAGCTCTGAGAGACAAATATAAGAAGTCCGGGGACTGAGTTCTCCACTCTCGTTTGCTTGCTTATTACAGGTAATCCTTGACTTACGACCCACAACTGAGCCCAAACTTACTGTTGCTAAGCAAGGTATTTGTTAAGTGAGTGGCTTGACAGTTGACTTTGTTGTTAGTTCAATGGCTTCTCCATTGGGTTTGCTTGTCAGAAGGTCGCAAAAGGAGATCACATGACCCTGAGACACTGCAACCATCATAAATATGAACCAGTTGCTAATTTCGAACGGTCATTAAATAAACTGTTGTAAGTAGAAGACTATCTGTATATATCGTATACAAATAGTCCTGGGTTTACAATCAGTTTCTTATCACCCATTTGAAGTTAGGACAGACCTCCAGAAAGATGGTCACGGCCCAGCTTTGAAGTTCTGATGGACACACACCCTCCATGGTCATGTGATCACATGCTGACCTGCTTAATGAACAGCACAACTTACATACATAATTGAATTCTGAATGACAGTCGTAAGTCAAGGACTACCTGTACCATTGTAATTAGATTTTTGATGGCTTACAGAAAACAGATACCATCTCAATGTGAAATGCATATAATCTATGAAAAAAAAATTAAGAGTCAATCCAAGATTTTCAAGTTAAATGATTTTGGGTAGAAGGTCTAAAAAGGCTTTTCACCTCACACAGCCTGGAGAATTGTTGTCTGTGAAACCAGATTTCTATTAAATTCAGATGCACAAGCATTTGGATCTGGAATTTTACTATCTTAAGAGCTCCACCTGATAATTCAATCTATTTCTTCATCTTGCTCTCAACCAGTTGTTACAATGCACAAAGACATCCTGCCTTTAAAGACCACTTGGGAATTTCAAACTGCTACAGCACGCAACATTGGAACTATTCCAGCCTTAGATCCCCAGTTGCTATTAGACTACAACTTTCCTCACCCTAACAACTGGGATGAAAGGGATTAATGTCTAAAGTGCCATGGAGACCAGAAACTACAAAAATATAAGCTGGACAGTAAATACATATTATATTAGCTTTATATAGGCCAGAGAGCCATTGACTGAGATGGGCAGCTATAGAAATACATAGATAAGATATATAGGTAGGTAGGTAGGTAGCTACAGACAGACAGACAGATAGACAATTTCCAAGTTGAATTTAATATCCTGGTTTAAAACCAAAAACTCAAAACTGAATATTTCCAGGGACAGGTTTTTTTAGAGAGGCTCCAATGCTTATTAGAAAACTAGAGCCTGCTGGGAAGAGGTTTTTCCACAAGGTATCTCAGCTATGGGGAAAAGCTGCCAAAAAGTTAATTAATGAATTCTGCTCTTAAGGACTTAAAGAATTTCTTCCTAAGGTTGCCTCTTGCATTTTTCAAACAAGTTTTGACTATGTATTGTAATAACTTTTTAGTAAGTTTATGCTAGGCCACATATTAACTTTTATTTTCTACTCTTGATGTAAACTTTTAAAATTGCTGTGGCATAGTGGTATCTCTCCCAAATAAAACTGTGATCGGGTAGCTTCTATTTGTAGATTTCAAACTGTATGTATAAATAAAGATGTCCTAAGGCTGTGCCACACATTTAATATTTACCTAAAGGATTGAATCTGTAATATAAGTAGGATCTACTTCCTTCATTTTACATTAGAAAATGAGGGTGGTGTAAAACCTTGTAATTAAAACATTAATAAAATATGTGGGAAATAGGCTGGATAGCCAGTCTATTCCTACATCATGCATAGCTATAAATACAGAATATTGCAGTAGCTAAAACACTTTCTCTCTTCGATACCATCCCATCAATATTTATGGAAAGCCCACCTTGAACAATTTATAGCAAATATAGAAATAGTTATCTGGGGGTGGGAGGGAGAAACAAGCTCTTGTAGCCTGTTGGGTCAAAGTTGTGTAACCTTCCAGTAAACAGCCAGAAGTTACTGTGGATGTGAGTATTCTGGCATGTAATTTCTTAACTATAGGATTCAATAGAAGGGAGGAAATGGTACTATAATTACCAGTACTTCTCAATGAAGAATAAATTTCATCGAAGAGAAACTTGAAAACTGTAAGACCAAAATATATTAGAAGTTAATCTTAGTTTTGCCACAGGTTGGAGACCAATCTGGTTTTAGAGCTAGCTTTAATTATTTATCTTAAAGAAATATGCTGTGTATTGTACTGGCCTTGAGATGCCTCTAGCACAACTCTTAAGTCAGTAAGATAGAGATGTGAACTTCAGCCCACAATCCTGTTTATGTTTTATGCAATCTCCAGCCAACCGTATTATCAGCATGTGTGGGCTCCTTGGTGCTCTGAGCTTGGTTATCTTGCAGATGTTCTGCTGAGAGCACCAAGGACCCTACAGTTCAACCCTGAACTACAGATATTCTCTTCTATCTGTACAATATCAGCATCTGCTTGCGTTCACTGAAAAAGACCAGCTTTGAAATTCTGGAGAGCACGGTTTTAAATCTATGGCACTATAACGCACATTAGTATGACAGACTATGAAAAACATCACATTTATAATGTATAAAAGTTTAGGACTAGTCAACTTATAGCATATATGTATCAACTGGTATTTTCCTTAAAAGTTTTTGGCACTTCCTTAGAGAAAACAATGTTCCCAGAAGCTTGATTATGACAGAATCAGGCTTATACTCCACATTCTTTATTATCTACATGGGGCTGCCCTTGAAGACCATCCAGAAACTTCAACTGATCCAGAATGAAGCAGTGCAGACAGTGATGGACATACCCTCCCTTTGCCTATGTAACATCAATGTATAGAATGTGAAGGATGTGTGTTTGTGTTTATTTTCACAGTCATAATGTACATTGAAGATGGTATTTAATTTTGTTGTACAAGGTGCAATGACAATAAATTAATTTCTGCTTCGCAAGCTGCATTGGTTGCCATGTAGAATCAAGGCGCTGATTATTACCAATAAAATTCTACATGTCATAGGTCTTGGCTACATATGGGAACACTCATTTCCCTTATTATCTGCCTGGCCAATTTGATCAAAGCAATAGACTTATATACCGCTTTATAGTGTTTTACAGACCTCTTTAAGTGACTTATAGAGTCAGCATATTGGCCCCAACAATTTGGGTGTTCATTTTACCCACCTCGGGAGGATGGAAAGCTAAGTCAACCTATAAGAAATGCAGTGTACTAACTGCATAGTTACATATAGGTATATATATTTTGCAGAAATGGGAAATACATATAGTTATACATGGTAATATGTATGCTTGTGTAGGAAGGAGAATTTGTGACTATACAGTTGATATAGAGCTAGAACTCCAAGCAACCCTAAACAGCATAATAAATTGTGAAGAATAGCAGAAAATATAGTTCGACAACATCCCAAATGACAAGAGTGAACCTAACTACGGTAATCTAAATAAATGAACTACTGAAAAGACTTTCCTTGTCATTCACTTCCATACTGAGCCATTCCAATTATTAATCTGTCATGCATTAATTCTGTGTTGTGGCCATTAGTTCTATCCTGTTTATTTTGGTTTGTGAGAGGAAAAGGCATTTATAAATCCCTGGGATTTTTCCCAGACATTAAATTTCCCCACTTTTTTTTTTTTTTTTAATTCTTGGTACTTTGAAAGGACTGCTTCAATTTGACTTAAGGTTAACAGCTTCAATGAGCTGATTTTTACAACATGAAATCTGGACGGGATTACAAAAAAGATCAACGGTGAGCTGTTAATCCACATATCAGACTAAGAGCAGCAAAGCAATAGGGGTAATTAGCTGGCAGTTGGCTGGTTTATAAATGAAGGTTTTGTGCCCACATGTGGGATGTCTTCTGTTCTAAAGACATTAAATACTTCTGTTAATTCAGTGTCAGGTCACCAAGTGACCAAGGCTTTTCCTGGATCAAAAACAAGCTTAAAAGCAGAGATTAGATAACTATTTTAATATATATAATAGAATAGAGAGTTTCTACGATATATCTCACGTTGACTTTATTAAATAAGGATAGGTTTCAGTTGCTACATGAATTGATGCCTATAAGTCTTATGTACAATTGCTCAACAACCTATTCATCAGATACCTTCAAGTTATGATTTTATAATCTCTTTTTACTTAACCCAAGCGTAAGCTACTGAATCTATACAGCAACAAAACTGAGCGGCTCTTTCATTTGTTTTTCATTTACTCAGATTTCTTGGAATGAACAGGGCACTTTGAAACCCGAGCAGTTTATTCTGAGAAACAAAATGATGTCCACATAAACAAGTCTTCATTCAGTTATTTGCCGTTGTGAAAATCTGCAAAATACACCATTTCAATTTTCCTTCCTCTTTAAAAAGATTATAGAACAAAAAACAAATCAAGAAATTTAATTTTATTACACTTTAAAGCAGATGGCAAAGGAACTTAAGGCAGGATCATATGATACTTTCACACAAGTGTGTAATAATAATTCATTCTACACTGTCACAGATCCACATAGAACTTGGATGCGATCCAAGGAGCCTTCATATAAACAGGTTCTGACTTGCTTTGCAAAAACTCTTTCTCCAACATCCCAAAATTTCACACTGCCAAACATCTCAGCTATGTTAAGAAAAGCAATGCTATATTCAAGCAAGCTTTTTAAAGCTATTTCTGAACAAGGAAAGAGCCTTGTATTTTATACCTGCAGTCACAAGACAGAAAGCTCTCATTGTAACAAGCTCTTAATGCAATTCTTTAATAAAAAACCCAAATTTCTTAAAATATTGCCATTAACAACTATTGCCATTCCTAATCAGGCTATTGGAAGGTATTTTGTGACCTGTGAATAATGCTATTTCTGAGAAAATATTCTCCTTCCCAAATTCTGCCATACTTCAGAAACTCAGCTTTAGAATTATACATAACAGCAATTATCAGACACGAATTTATAATTCAAAACTCCTTTTGACATCCAATTTTAGTTAGAATAAGATATTTCTATTGCATTATAGAATAATTTCTAACTTAAAAACAACACATACTAAGAAATTCATCTGATGAGCTGAAAAGTTATTAAAAAGTGTACATGACAAAGAAAAAATGCCTTGAACCAAACCAATTTAATAAACAAGGGATCTTTTTAAAGGATTCAAACATTATGAAATGTGTCTCTAAGTTTAAAAAACTCATACTAGTCACTTAATCAATTCTGGCTCCTAAAATTAATCCTGTATTCCTGCTTATAAAATTCTAATCTTCTGCAAGTATTTTATACAGATGATGGAATACAAAAACCACAAAAGGATTTCAAATATGTATATTGCTTTGCCTATAATTGTCATTATCTTGAAGCTCCTACACAGCAAAGCATGATTGCCCAAACTAACCTCCGTGCCATACCAACCCAGCTGAAAAGTACTTTTCACTTGAAGATGGATCCAACAGGAAAAGGTTGCTTCTACTGGAAAAAGTAAAATCAAAAGTTGAAAAGGCAGGACTTAAAAAGCTGTTTCTTGTCCTATCAAACTAAACTCCTCCCTTTAGCCCAAAACGCTTCAATTCCTACTAATCTGCATTGTAGTGGACCTATCAAAACTTGCAATTTATAGAATGGATGGGAGGAGGAACTAGCATGCTTCTGTGAAATTGCCTCCATCTCAAACTTTGGGCAGCTTGGGCGTTCTTGTTAAGTCTAAATAAGGTGGAATTGTTGGATCCATTTTCTAGTGATACTTCATAATAAATCCAACCATCCTTCTCGGTCACAATAGAGGAAGTCAAGAAGAAAGGGATATACAGACAGTCCTCGACTTACCACAATTGAGCCCAACATTTCTGTTGCTAAATGAGAAATTTGCTTTGCCCCCATTTTATGATCTTTCTTGCCACGGTTAAATGAATCACTGCAGTTGACAAGTTAGTAACCTGGTTAAGTGAATCTGGCTTCCCCATTGACTTTGCTTGTCAGAAGATGGCAAAAGGGGGGGCCACACAACCCAGGGATACTTCAAGGGTCATAAGTATGAACCAGTTGCCAAGCACCTGAATTTTGATCACGGGGATGCTGCAAAAGTCGTAACTGTAAAAATCGATCGTCTCATTTTTTTCAGTGTTGTTGTAACTTTGAACAATCATTAACTGTTGTAAGTTGAGGACTACTTACTTGCAATAGTAATAAAATTACTATTGCATTTTATTTATTTATTTATTTTATTTATATTTTTATTATTTATTTATTTTATTTATTAATTACATTTATATACCGCCCTTCTCCCAAGGGACTCAAGGCGGTGAACAGCTCATCTAAAAACCCCACAGAAAATACAAAAGTTAAAAAGTAATTAAATTTAAATCGGCTGCGTAATAAGACTAAGAAACCCCCCCCCCCACCCTTAAAACCCAATTTAAAATTAAAAATGGAGATCAAATTTAAAATCATCATCTCAGCCCAGGCCGGCCTGCTCAAAGAGCCAGGTCTTTAACGCGCGCCTGAAGGTCCTCAGGTCCGTGCCGGTACGAAGTTCCGGTGGCAGAATATTCCAGAGGGCGGGGGCACCCACAGAGAAGGCCCTACTCCTTGGCGCCGCCAGACGACACATAGCGGCCGACGGCACCCGGAGCAGACCCTCCCTGTGGGAACGCACCGGCCTGTTGGAGAACGTTGGCAGAATGCAGTCCTGAAGGTTGCCGCCTATTCACCCATGGCAACTCGAGGAGGCTTACACAATGTAAAACCATATTTAAAACAAAAAACAAAAACCATAAAAACTAACAATAAGAATCAAATAAATTAGTAAAGTACAATAGAACAAAATTTGGGAAAAACAAAACCAAAAAAACCCAGAAAATTTTGCCATGATAGGTCAATGTAACAGTTTATAGCACGCAATATGATTTTCTACAGCTTTACTCTTGAAGTAGATGTTACAAATGGCTGTAAATGCAAAACACTCAAAATGCAATCATGTGTGTGACCATCACAACTGGGTCGTAAGTACCTTTTGGAGAGTCCATTGTAACTTCAAATGGTAGTTAGCAATCAGTCATAAGTCAAGGACTACCTGTATTACTTAAGGAAAAAAGTTTGTGGAGCATTTGTATTGATTATCTATGGAGATTCTCAATCATCCAGGCCATGGTTTTCCAAAAGGCAACTGGACTTTGTTTTTCCTTGAAGCCATTTTACATTTCATCCAAGGAATTTTAGAACTGAAGAAGCTTCTTGGATGAGAAGCAAAATGGCTTCAAGGAAAATCAAAGTCCAGTTGCCTTTTGAAAAAGCACCTTTGAGCTTTTTATTGATTCTTTTATTGCATATTAGATCTAGCTTAAAACAATTTATCTCAAAACAATCTAACTCACATGAGCTCTCAATGGAATGTGCCTCAGTAAAACATAAATACTGATCTAAAATCAATGAGGAGAGACTATAAAAATAAAACCCAGATTTCAAATATTATATAACAGAATACATTTATTCTGTCCATCAGAAATACAATTTTAAGTAAGATTTTACTGTTTTCCAGATAGTTTTTATTCTACAAAGTTGCATCGATGAAAATAATTACCCCCACTCTTTTATCTAACTTGAATAAATTATTAATTTTACTCAGAGAGGTTGAAAATTATATAAATTCATTTATCACAAAATTGTCATTTGTTAACTCCAAATAACATTTGTGCCTATCTATGGCCTTTAAAAAAAAGTAATGCAATTGATTACAGTATACCGAAATAAAAACCTTATACATTTAACATTTCCTATATCTTATAAGAAGCATTTCTAATTAGCTCCCACTCTTATACTTTTAGTATTGTAGAAGCAGGTGCATCCTTTGTAATAATCCTGATATTGCAATGCAACTATGCTATATCTGAAGAGGGAAGTGGTGTTATGTCTTTATTTATAGCAAGACTGTTCCATTAAAGATATTTCCTGCTAAGAACATAAGAATAGCTCTTCTAGATCTGGCAAAAACCCATCCTAGCATTTGTAGCATTTGTGTTTTATGGTAGAAAATGAGATGCAGGTAGTCCTCAACTTACAACAGTTTCCTTATGACCATTTGAAGTTACAATGGCACTGAAAAAAGTTATTTATGACCATTTTTCAGTTATGATCGTTGTAGTATCCCCATGATGTGATTTACATTTGGATGCTTGACAACGGACTCGTATTTATGACAGTTGCAGTGTCCCAGAGTCATGTGATCCCCTTTTGCGACCTTCTGACAAGCGAAGTCAATGAGGAAACCAGATTCATTTAACAACCATGTTACTAATTTAACAACTGCAGTGATTCACTTAAACAAATGGGAAGAAAAGTCGTAAAATGGGACAAAACTCATTTCACGAATGTCTCACTTAGCAACATAAATTTTGTGTTCGTAAGTTGAGGACTAAGTGTACTTACAGCGTGCACACAGTCAGTTGAAGGATGTGCATTCTTTACTGCTAATTAGTTGCCTGCCTGGGGTATTGGGTAGCTGCCTGCACAATCCAAGGAAAACACTGAATTCTGAAGACTAATATTCCTTGATGAACATGTTCTCCACAATGTAAATCCTCCATAGTAGTTGCCATTACCATGTCTTGGGATAATGAATTCCACATCTTTGTGATGAGATGCTTTACATCAGGGATGTCCAACCATAGCAACTTTTAAGACTTGTGGACCTCAACTCTCAGAATTGAGGAGCATGGCTGGGTTGGGGAATTCTGATAATTGAAGTCTACAAGTCTTAAAGTTGCCAAGGTTGGAGTCTTCTGGTTTACATTGTTAGTTTTAAAACTTCTTCCATTCAGTTTCATTACTTCTGATCCTAATGTTTTCATAATAAGAAAAACAGCTGTCTGTCCACCTTCTCTATACCATGGATGATTTTATATGTTTTGACCATATCTTCCCCCCGTTTTTTTTTTCATCCTAGACCCTTTTAAATATTTTAGCCTTTACTCAAATGGAAAGTGTTTAAGCCCCATGGTTACTTAAGTTGAACTTTTTGGTACTTTTCCAGCACAAATGTTTTTCAAATGTTGTTACCACTAAATAAACAATATTCCAGATGAAGACATGGCAATCAATTTCTACAAAGGCATAACTGTTGGTAGTTTTCAGTCCTTTTCCTAATGATCAAACCAAATCATTTTTACATTAAATCTTTATTATTGCCTTTGACCAGCCTTTGCAGTAAAAAAAAGAGAAAGTTTGACACAATAATGTGTTATTGGGAATGAAAAATAGGACAATAATACAACATATCTATTAAACTTTTGTGCAGCTATGACTTGGTGAAGAAGGCATCGTATCAATGTCCCTGGTTCTCTTTTTACTATTGATTTGGCATTCTCCAGGGTTAACTGGCCTAAATATTCAAGATTGCAAAATTATATAGACATGCTGCCAATGGTTAAAGGCATCTTCAGACCCCAATCAGCATATATCTTTTTTTATTTATGTAAGCTAAGTAATATCTTTTGTTCAGGAGCTCAGGATAGAAGACATAGCATCCCTCTTCCTATTTTTCCTCACAACAGCAATCTTTTGAGATACAGTACTGATAAGAGAATGATTGGCCCAAAGTCATCCAATGAGTTTTCATGGCTGAAAGTAGGTTGAATCTGAATTTCTCCAGTGCCAGTGCAATGTTGTGTGTGAAGTTAATGGGTTTTTTTTATCCAAAAGTGTATGATATTACATTTAAATTTAATTACGTTTGCTATTTGATTAATATTTATCCAGCTGAAAGAAACTTTTATAAAGTTCTTTACCATCATTTTTGATTTTCATCCCCAACCTCACTGCTTACTTCAAATCAAGATGCTTTATGAACAAGTTGGAAGTCCTTGTTTTCAATATTGAAATTACTTCTGCAAAGAATTCCAGTTCTTTCTTCCTCTCTGAGAAAACTACCCATTTATTCTTGGACCTTGCTTTCTAGTTATTAAACAGCAATTCATATAATTCTGTGAAGTATTTGTGTCCTTTTGGATTTTTAAAAAAATCTTTGCCACTGAATGTTATCAATGTTACTAGTAGGCCCAATAAATGCATTAAGGAAGTCTGAGTAAATAAAGCTTCAGAGAGCATATTTTACAGTGACATTAAAGTGGACTGTGTTCAAAGGAAAACAGTCAAGATAATAAGGGATCAAAAGAAAAAAAATGTGAATGCCAATGGATGTGTTAAAATATATTTAACCTGCAGGAAGACATGATAGTTGTCTTCAAACATCTGAAAAACTGTGAGATAGAAGGTGGGACAAAACTCCTTAGGACTGTTCTAGAAGACAGGATAAGAAATACAGATTTCAAATGATGTTGGGTGGACATGAAAAAGAATCTCCCAACAATAAAAGCTATTTTTTTAAAAATGTAACAGGTTGCCTCAGGAGCTAGCATTTCCATCAATGGAGTGCCGGAAGGTCTGGATGTCGGTAATGGCCCGTATCTCCGGGGGCAGATCATTCCACAGGGAGGGGGCCCCCACAGAGAAGGCCCGCACCCTCGGAGTCGCCAGCCGGCAACGATCAGGCGGCGGAACCCCGAGGAGGGCAATCCTGTGGGAGCGTACTGGGCGGCGGGAGGCTGTTGATGGCAGCAGGCGGTCCCGTAAGTACCCAGGCCCCAAGCCATGGAGCGCTTTAAATACAATCAGTACCACCTTGAATCGGATCCGGAAGGCCACAGGAAGCCAGTGCAGCCTGTGGAGAAGTGGTGTTACATGGGAGCTCCGAGGAGCTCCCAAGATCACCTGCGCGGCCGCATTCCGAACCAACTGCAGCCTCCGGACACTCTTCAAGTGGAGCCCCATGTAGAGAGCGTTGCAATAGTCCAAGCGGGAGATGACGAGGGCGGAGGTGACTGTGCAAGTGCGTCCAGATCCAGAAAGGGCCGCAACTGGTAAATCAGACGAATCTGACAAAAGGCCCCCCTGGCGACGGCTGTGATATGGTCTTCTAAAGACAGCCGTACGTCCAGGAGGACACCCAAATTGCGAGCCCTTTCCACGGGGGTCAAAATTTCTGCCCCCATGGCCAGCGAAGGAACAAGCTGGCTGTATCCGGGCGCAGGAAACCACAGCCATTCGGTTTTGGTCGGGTTGAGACGAAGCCTGTTAAGACCCATCCAACTCCGCATGGCTTCCAGGCACCGGGTCATCACTTCAACGGCTTCGTTGGGGTGGCCCGGGGTAGAGATGTACAGCTGAGTGTCATCAGCGTACTGATGGAACTCTACCCCAAAACCACGGATGATCTCACCCAGCGGCTTCACATAAATGTTGAACAGCAGGGGCGAGAGCACCGACCCCTGAGGCACCCCACACAGTAGGGGCCTCGGTGTTGACCTCTGCCCCCCCGTCAACACAAATTGCGAACTGTCAGAGAGGAAGGAGGAGAACCACCGTAAAACGGTGCCTCCCACTCCCAACCCCTCCAACCGCTGCAACAAGATACTGTGGTCAACAGTATCAAAAGCCGCTGAGAGGTCTAACAGGACCAAGACAGAAGAACAACCCCTGTCCCGGGCCCTCCAGAGATCATCCACCAACGCGACCAATGCCATCTCCGTGCTGTGACTATATCTAGTCCAACCATCAAACTCCATAAATTTCACAAACTTTTACTCTCCTCTTGTAAATTTCTTAATATTATAGAGCACTATTTCCCCACTTCAGACATTTCTAGGTAGAGGAATTTCAAAGCCCAGAATTCCACAGCACTGGCACTGATGAGAGTACTGAGAATTGAAGTTCATACACCAAGAACATTTGCCAAGGTTGGGAAATACAGTTCTAAAGGTACTGTTTTGAAAGCCTCTGTTAGAAAGTAATTCATGCTTTTGAGTCTACAAAAATATTATAAAATCATTTGTAAAATTCTGAGTCTTCAATGATTTACATTTAGAGAGACAGCCCTGAAATGGAGAAGATTTGGGACAACTTTGAAACATGAGTGCAGCATAGAATTATTCAGTAAGTCACAAAGAATCTCAGAACAACATTCAGAGCTCTAGAGGCCTCTTTTACCTCAATCAAAGTCAGCATTAATGGGCCCGTCATAAGAAAATCACTGGGTAAAAATGGTATTCATGAGAGAACAGGAAGATGTAAGCCATGTTCACCCAGAACATTGATTATTGTCTCATGTTTGCCAAAAAAAACCTGGATGAGTTTTCAGATTTCTGGAAAAAAGAAACCAGATGAATTCAAGTAATTGAATTTTCCAGATCAAATATATGTCTTTTAAGTGTGACAAAAATTGAACACTGCATTTCATGGTAATGACCTCGTATGAAGTATGAAGAATGGAGGTGATTTACTCAAAGTCTTTGATGAGGAATTTTGCCAAAGGCTTTTTTGAAAACCCAAACATCCAAAACTGGTAATCAACTTCATCCATCTGCCTGCTGACGCCGTTAAAAAAAGTCTAGAAGATTGGTGAAGCAAGATTGCAGAATCCATGCTGACTGCCTGTCATCAAGGCTGGCCAGCAAGTCTACGTTCTTGGTTAAACCAACCAAGCTTCTTGGATCTCTTTTAAAATAATTTAGAGAAGCATTTTAAGGGAGGTAAACATGGCAAAGTCAGTTCAAACCAAGTTATCTAAGGAACCTATGCAAGATCAGGCTCCTTTTCATCAAATTGGGTATTGTGGAATATTTACCACCCAAATGCTTCAAATAAATTATTGGCTGGTATTGGGAATTTATACTGTAATCTATAGATTGAATGAAGCAGTTAAAGAAACAAAAAGAATTGCTCTAAACATTATAAAGGTAGTCCTCGACTTATGACCACAATTGAGCCCAAAATTTCTGTTGCTAAACGAGACAGTTAAGTGATTTTTTCCTAATTTTACAACCTTTCTTGCCACAGTTAAGTAACTACAGTTAAATTAGTAACACAATTGTTAATCTGGCTTCCCCATTGACTTTTCTTGTTAGAAAATCACAAAAGGTGATCACATGAACACTGGACAGTGTAACCATCATAAATATTAATCAGTTACCAAGCATCCAAATTTTGATCACCAGACCATAGGGTTGCTGCAACAGTCATGAATGTGAAAAATGGTCATAGGTCACTTTTTTCAGTGCCATTGTTATTTCAAACGGTCACTAAACAAACTGTTGTAAGTTGAGGACTACTTGTAATGAATATTGCAGAACTGCTTTAAAATACATAATTTTAATAAAGAAGTCTTTAGGTTGCACATAAAAACTGAGCATTATGCAATACAGATGCAACAAAGTACTAGTGACTCAGAAGCTTATTTTTTGTAACAGATTTACTTTGGAAGGATGTGTTAGACAATGAATCAAGTAATAACGGACTAAATAATTTCATAGATTTTACACCACTCTCTATCCTGTGCCATTTTTGTGGAGAAGCTGACCACAGTGTCCACTTTTCTTGCTCCAGTAACCAAAGATACCATTCAAAGTCATTATTTAATTTTTATAGAGAGATAATAATGTACTAATGCTACAAGGTTAAGCACAGCAAGTCAGCCAGGCGAGTCACATCAAATATAAAAGAACAGGTTTGCAAATTAGTCCTATAATTCATCTTCAAAAGCCATTAAAATTATAAATAAGACCTAAAATGAAGTGTGGGTCAATGAAGCTTTTCTTGCCATGGAAATATATGTAAAAAAAAAGCTCTAGTCCCCCAAACAGGTTTATCATATACACTGCAAGGACACAGGATTCCTTGTATCTGACTTTTCTGAATACAAAAAAAGACTATCTGCACCACAGGGTTAGTTATGACGTACTGTGAGACATTGGGTCATTATCTTTAAAACATAAAGTTAAACACATTTTTCCCTAAGAGAAGAAAAACTCACAAAGAGTACAAAACAAAAGAAGCTGAAATCTATGATTATTCTGTTGATGCATGTACTGTACTGATTAGAGCAACCTTGAGTGATGATGCTAAAAAAACCTAGAGAATTGAGTAAACTGAACATTAGATGTAATTTTGAAACTTAACTTGCGCAAAAAGTCATGGTTATTTAGTAAATGCTTGTTTATTTCCAAATCAAATAAAAGAATTGGGGAAAAATTAACATAAGAAATGCAGTTAACGTGCAGCCTGAATGTCTGTAACCCTTGTTTCTATGAAAAACACCAATTGCTCAAAAACATCTGTTGTATATGAATATTCTTAGTATGTCAAAGGATTCAATTGAGAACAGAAAATCTTGTATAGTGTATGCCAAGATCCCACCATTATTGTCAGAAGTTATTTTAGTGTTTTACTGTAATAAAACTAATCAACCAAAACAGTATCTCACAATTAAACAACCCATATAAAAATATTGAAGTGTACTGTTGTGTTTAGGTACTCCTGGCTTATAACCATAATTGTTACCAAAATTTTTGTTGCCAAGTGTGTTGAGTTTTGCTCCATATTATGACTTTTCTTGCCAATTGTTAAGAGAATCACTGTAGTTATGTTAGTAACATGGTTATTAAGTGAATCCAGCTTCCCAATTGACTTTGCTTGTCAGAAGGTGGCAAAGTCACATGACCTTGGGACACTGCAACTGTCAAAAATGAGTCAGCTGCCAAGTGTCTGAATTTTGATCATGTGACTACAGAAGTCATTAAGTGTGAAAAACAGTCATAACTCACTTTTTTCATTGCCCTTGTAACTTCGAATGGTCACTAAATCAACTGTTGTAAGTCAAGGACTATCTGTATTTTAGACATATAGTTAAAAGTCTTTCAGCAATTATTACTCTACTGTTTTTTTAAAAAAAGATCAGATTAATACTTTATTGATAATTTCACAAGTGAAGGTTCCCACAAAGAGGGCTTTTAAAAATCAGTAGTTAACGACTTCAGAAAAACAAATTGCTCTTCATTTATTTGACAGTTAGGTTTCTATTGAAAGACCAGTTACCTTTCTCCCAATAATGTTGTTTTTAATAAAACCTTTCCTAAATCCACTCCAAATAGCAATATTTTATAAATTAAACATGTTTGACACAAGCTCGCTATGTAAGGTTCATGTTATTGTGTTTGGCTGAGTGATGGAGGTAAACTGGAACAAAAGTGTTGAAATCAAATCAGTTTCACTTGAATTTGTCAAGAGCTAGATACAATGCAGGTTAAAATGATTAGTCCTTGAAAACTATTTAAGGAAAAGAGCTATTTTTTATGAGCCACATGTGCATTTAGTTGTGTCTGCTATATTATTAGTTCTTACTTGTTTACACTAGGAAATTTTACTGGGGTTATGGAAAATTTAAAAACAGAACTGCAGTTGAATAATATTCAAGAGTAATAAGTTAAAACCAACTTGGAGCTCAGAATGTATACTGATATTTCTCTTTGAAAGATCAAGTTAACAGTGCTATTTCATATAATTAATTGTATGGAAAAATCAGATAAAAGGGAGAATTCAGGGCATCTAAACAAACATCTCAAGTAAGTATAGATATAACAGTCCCTTTTAGACAGATAGTGTTCAACTTACATTCATTTGTTTAGTGACCGTTCACAGTTAACAACAGCACTAAAAAAAGTGATTTATGATTGGTTTTCACAATTACGACTGGTCATGTGATCAAAATTTTGACTCTTGGCAACTGGCTCATATTTACGATGGTTGTGGATGTCCCAGGGTCATATGATCACCTTTTGCAACCTTCTGACAAGCAAAGTCAATGGAGAAGCCAGATTGACTTAACCATGCTACTATTTTAACTGCAGTGATTCACTTAACAACTATGGCATGGTCATAAAATAGGGCAAAATTTACTTAACTGTTTCACTTAACATAAATTTGGGCTCCATTGTCGTAAGTTGAGGACACCTGTATATTAGGCAAATGCAATGCTTAATAAAATTAAAACCATTTCAAAAGGATTATTTTTGAAAAATGTGTCATTATTAGGTAAATTTACAATTAATGCAGAATTATGAAATATATGAAGTCTATATATTTCCTTGTTAAAAAAATAGGAATAAACTGATTTCCCCCTAAGAATTTAAAACAATATTTAAGAATAATAAACATGTTGCTTCCATGGCATCAAGGTCTGCTGTACAATTTTTATCTGAAACAAACAAATAAAATGTGGAATGTCTTTTTCACTTAAAGGACACTAAAACAGGATCAATACCTAAAAAATAATACAGCAGCACGGAATATGCTTGGTAAGATAATTTTAGCTAATTTGGACATTTTAACTATAAAATGCTTTACTGAGCTGAATGTTCCAGATCATAGACTGAGAAAAAGAAAGAACAGTGTAGATTGAAAGCCAGCTGGATGACTTTGGGCCAGTCACTTTCTCTCAGCCCATCTCAGCTCATAGGGTGGTTGTAAAGAAAACAGAAGGAGAAAGAAGTATTATATATGTTCTTTGCCTTGAGTTGTTATTAAATAAATAAATATGGTATTAAACTTAAAATGTATTGCCATTCTTCCAGAAAGCCTAAAGAACACTATTGTAATTTCGCAATAGGCAGATTCTGAAAATATCACAGAACATACCTTAGATTGTTTTGAAATTCTAATTGGACAGTTGACAATAATGAACAATAGAAAGAAAACCATTTAGTGCAAGCAAATGCAAAAGGTTAAAATTCATTTTATTTGCTGCCATTAAAAATGGGTTAACAATAGGCAATTAAGAAGGCAAAAGCCCCTGGTTTTAGCAAACCCATCAAGAAATCACATTCTTATTTAATAGTCTATCCTCCATCTGCTTAAATACAGGTAGTCCTTGACTTACAATCACAACTGAGCCCACAATTTCTATTGTGAAGCAAGACAGTTATTAAGTGGGTTTTGCCCCATTTTATAACCTTTCTTACCACAGTTCTTAAGTGAATCATTGCAGTTGTTATTAACATGGTTGTTAAGTGAATCTGGTTTTCCCATTGACTTTCCTTGACAGAAGGTCACAAAAGGTGATCATGTAACCTGGGTCTCTGCAACCGTCATAAATTCATCAGTTGTCAAGTGTGTGAATTTTGTTCACATAACCATGGGGCTGCTGCAGCAGTCGTTAAGTGTGAAAAACAGTCATAAGTCACTTTTTTCAGTGCCACTGTAACTTTGAATGGCCCCTAAACAAATGGTTGAAAGTCAAAGAGCTATATTTGCATGCTAACTTATTCAGAAGTGATTATTTATTATTTATAAATGTATTACTAAATTTATTTGCCACCATCTCGCCATAAGAATGCAACTGTCCACAAAATTTAAAAAATGACTAGTTGAAATGCTGCTCTTATAAAGGCAAGGAGATATAACACATACACACATTACATACACCTAGTCAATCAAGGATAAGGACAGGCAAAGCAGACTCTGAATATGTAGAACTGATTTACCCAGGACAGAGAAGCAATAGTTTACATATACACAAAACAGCTGCCCCATCACCCAGGATTTGTACATCTGGATTAACACTTTGATAAATGTATGCACACAAACAGTCACCCTTTACACAACTTGTTACAGTTCAGAGGCATTCCAAGGAAAATACAGGTGCCCACAGAGAATTCTTCCTCTGGAGTGAACAGGATATTCCACACTATTCAATTATTGTTGTTTTTTTTCTCCATTGAATACACACACTCTAAACATTAACTACTTATCTTTTAAAGAAGTCTTTTGCAAGGGCCAAAAGGCAGGATATAAAGCATATATAAATAAAAAACCGGAACACCACATTGTAATGGATATATATTACATGTCACACTTACACAAAGTCTTAAGAGGTGATCATTGTTTCCTTCTATCTATACAGCTTTGGTTGAAAACATGTCAGGTGTGACAAGTGTCAGGCAATGTGAAGTAAACATCTAGACCAGGGGTCTTCAAACTTGACAGCTATAAGGCTTGAAGATTTCAACTCCCAGAATTCCTCCTCCTGTCATGTTATCTCAGGAATTCTTGAAGTCCACAAGTCTTAAACTTGCCAAGTTTGAAGATCCCTGGTCTAGATAGGAGAGTCCTTGTAAGGAAACATCCTTTTAACAATCCCGCAACACTCACAAACCCAGGGCCATTTCCCCCCCAAGACCTGTATCCTAAAGTTTCACCCAGATTATCTATCTATTCCAGGGGTCTCCAACCTTGGCAACTTTAAGCCTGGCGGACTTCAACTCCCAGAATTCTCCAGCCAGCTATGGACTTCTTGGAGAATTCTGGGAATTAAAGTCCGCCAGGCTTAAAGTTGCCAAGGTTGGAGACCCCTGATCTCTTAGAAATAAGTTACGTTCGGTTTTTCCATCCCGTTACGGGGGAGGCTCGCAACGGCAACTTGGAGGGGAAGAAATAAAACACACTATGGAGCAAAAGTGAAATTGGGTGACACCGGGAGCTTTCCAAAGCAAACTTCTTCTGGGCCGCATGTGCAGCCCGAGTAACTTTTAAGGGTGAGTAATAGTAACAATAATAAATAAATAAAGCCAGAAATGTCTCGTTTTTTTCCCCCGAGCGAAAGGCGCCTCTTCCAGGCGTCGTGAAAGCCCCGAAAAGGGGAAAGTTGCGGAATAAACAACAAAAAAAAAACACACCCTCCAACGCAATCACGAAAGGACAGGAAAAGTTGTAAAGACGCACGCAAACACACGTACACACACAGAGGCCTGCGCACCCAAGATCTCGGCTGACACGCAACCTCCCCGCATGTTCGGCCAGCGCGTTCCCACACACGCCGGCGTGACTAAACACGAGCTGACCTCCCTTCTCACGCCTGGGTTCCCTGAGCGGGGCCGGCCAGCCGGCCCGGCCTCCTTCCCTCCTTCCTTTCCCTCACCGCCGACCAGGCCCGTCGCCCTCCTGGCGCTCACCTGCATCCAGCCCCCGGGGCGTCTGTCGACGGGGCTGAGGCGGCTGCTCAGGCGGCGGGGCTGAGGGCGAGAAAGACATGCAGGAGGCAGCGGCCGGGCCGGGGCGAGCGCAGGGCGGGCTCGAAGAAGCCACGGGCCTGACGCGGCGGCGGGGGAGGGGGGGTTATTGGTGAAGCGGGCAGGCGGACACCCTCCCGGGCCGTCTTTCCCTCCTCCTCCTTCTCCTCCTCAGGCCTCGCCAGCAGCAGCAGCGACGGCGGCAGCGCGGGGATTACTGCCGGAGGAGGAGCCTGGTCTGCCTTGACGCCGCGGCGTGAAGGAGGAGGAGGGAGGGATCCAGACGCCGCCGTCTCCTCCTCCTGCGACGGCGCCTCTGCTTCCCGCCTCACCGCCGCCTTCCTCCTCCTCCTCCTCTTTCCGCGCTTCGCGCAGGCCCATTTCGCGCCATGGCGCGCGCATTTCTATCCCTCCACGCACCTCATCCCGCAGCACCCCCTCGCGCGCTTTCCTCCTCCTCCTCCCCCCCCACCCCACGCGGAAGAAAGGAGAAGGCGCGCGGGCAAACTGTGAGGGGGGGGGGCAGCGGGGGAACGCGCTTAGAACGCTCTCTCTTTCGCGAGGGAGCGCGCGTGCGCGATTCTCGGCCTCGGCCCCGGCCCGTTCCGTAGGGCGCGTGGGGGTCCCTCCTGCACACCCCTCCTCCCCGCGCTTTCTTCGCCCCGCGCCCTATGTGCGGGGTAGGCCTGTGCCTGAGCATAGAGGAACAGAATAGGAATACAGAATAGAACAATAGAGTTGGAAGGGACCTTGGAGGTCTTCTAGTCCAGCCCCCTACCTAGGCAGGAAACCCTACACCACTTCAGACAAATGGTTATCCAACACCTTGTTAAAAACTCATTCACAACTTCTGGTGGCAAGTCGTTCCACTGGTTAATTGTTCTAATTGTCAGGGAATTTCTCCTTAGTTCTAAATTGCTTCTCTCCTTGATTAGTTTCCACCCATTGCTTCTTGCCCTCCCTTCTGGTGCTTTTGGAGAATAGCTTGATTCCCTCTTCTTTGGGGCAGCCCCTGAGAGGAGAGGAGGGCTGGTGTTAAGGGGGGGGGGGGGGGGTAGGGAAGGGAAGGGGGCAGGAGGGGAAGGGCTGGCCTGCAGAAGTTGTGGCTGCTACATCCCATCGATGGGAGGTTTTTTAAGAAAAGCCACTGGAGAGCCATTTGACTGGAATGGTACATAGGGTTTCCTGGTTGAGCAAGGGGGTTGGACTAGAAGACCTCTGAGGCCCCTTCCACCTCTGTTCTGTACAGGTAGTCCTCAACAACAGTTTGTTTAGTGACTAAAGTTACAACTGAAAAAAAAGTGACATGACTATTTCTCACGCTTATGACCCTGGCAGCATCCTCATGGTCACGTGACCAAGATTTGGATGCTTGGCAAGCGACAGTTTCAATGACCTCAGATCATGTGATCACCTTTTGTGGCTAGCAAAGTCAATGGGGAAGTCAGATTTGCTTATGAGTCACCTGCTTGAGCAAGCCGGCTGGACTAGAAGACCTCCAAGGTCCTTCCAACTCTTATTCTGCACAGAGGGTCCTCGATTTAACAAAAGTTCATTTAGTGACTGTGCGAACGGACAACGTCACTGAAAAAAGGTGACATGACCGTTTTTCACACTTAATGACTTGCCGCATCCTCATGGTCATGTGACCAAGATTTGGACGCTTGGCAATGGAATATTTACAGGCCCCTCACATCCCGGATGTAAATTGTTTTAACACCTTCTCTCAAAATGACACTATAGAGCACTGCACACCAGAACCACTAGACACAAGGACAGTTTTTTCCCAAACGCCATCACTCTACTAAACAAGTAATTCCTCAACACTGTACAACTATTACAAAGTCTGCACTACTATTACTGTTGATCTTCTCATCACTCCTTATCACCCATCACCTCCCACTTGTGATTGTAGGACTGTAACTTTGTCCCTTGTATTCTTACGATTTATTTTGACTGTTTCCTAGTATGATTTGATTGTTGATTGTACCCTATGACTATCATTAAGTGTTGTACCTTATGATTCTGGATTCTTAACAAATGTATCTTTTCTTTATGTATACTGAGAGTATTTACACCAAGCCAAATTTCTTGTGTGTCCAATCACACTTGGCCAATAAAGTATTCTATTCTATTCAATGGAATTATTTATGCGGTAAAATCCCATGCTAAGACCTCTTGTATCCCCAGATAATAGAATAGAATAGAACAGAATTCTTTATTGGCCAAGTGTGGTTGGACACACAAGGAATTTGTCTTGGTGCAAATGCTCTCAGTGTAGATAAAAAGAAAAGATACATTCAACAAGAGTCAAGAATCATAAGATGCAACACTTAATGATAGTCATAGGGTACAATAAGCAATCAAATCATACTAGGAAACAATCCATATAGTTCGTAAGGATACAAGCGACAAAGTTACAGTCATACAGTCACAAGTGGGAGGAGATTGGCGATAAGGAGTGATGAGAAGAGTAGTAGTGATAGTAGAGCAGACTTTGTAAATAATTGGACAGTGTTGAGGGAATTATTTGTTTAGCAGAGTGATGGTGTTTGGGGAAAAACTGTCCTTGTGTCTAGTTGTTCTGGTGTGTGCAGTGCTCTATGGTGTCGTTTTGACGGAGGGAGTTGAAACAGTTTATGTCCGGGATGTGATGGGTCTATAAATATTTTCACAGCCCTCTTTTTGACTCCTGCAGTATAGAGGTCCTCAATTGAAGGCAGATTGGTAGTAATTGTTTTTTCTGCAGTCCTAATTATCCTCTGAAGTCTGTGTCTGTCTTGTTTGATGGAGAACCAAACCAGACAGTTATAGAGGTGCAGATGACAGACTCAGACAGATAATTCCTCCATAGAACTGAATCAGCAGCTCCTTGTGAGCTTTCTGAGTTGGCACAGAAAGAATATTCTTATACTGTGTTGTCTAGTATTGTAAGAGGTGGTAGTTTAATATGAACACCTGACAAGCAAAGTCAATGGGGAAGCCAGATTCACTTAACTCTCGAGTTATTAACAACTGCAATGATTCACTTAACAACTGTGGCAAGAAAAGTCGTAAAATGGGGCAAAATTCACTGAACAAATGTCTCGCTTAGCAACATAAATTTTGGACTCAATTATGGTTGTATGTTGAGGACTACTATATCTATTCTAAAGGAGCGGTGGGAGGTTATGAGTAAGGACAATGCAAGGATGGCACAAAGGAAAAATTGGTGCAAAGTACAAGTAGTCCTCAACGTACGGCCACATTTCAGCCCAAACTTTCTGTTGCTAAGCAAGACAGTCAATAAGTGAATGTTGTCCCAATTTGCAATCTTTCTCGCCACAGGTATTAAGTGGATCACTGCAGTTGTTAAGATAGATTTTTATGTAAATCAAGCTTCCCTGTTGACTTTGATTGTTAGAAGGTTGCAAAAAGGGATCAGATGACCTTGGGACACTACAACTGTCATAAATATATAGTGGAGCCTTGGGTCGTGACCATAATCGATTCCCGGATTCCGGTTGTGACTGATTTGGTTGTGTCTGGAAGCACGACCAACTGCGCATGCACAACAGTCAAAAAAATGGCGCTGAGGGGGAAATCGGCATGGAAAGGGAATCTGCGCTGATTTTGTTCGTCACCCAATGTTTGAATTCTGACCTGATTCAAAAAGTTGTTAAGTGAATCTGGTTTTCCCATTAACTTTGCTTGTCAGAAGGTCGCAAAAGGGGATCACATGACCACAGGACTCTGCAGCTGTCATAAATATGTACCAGTTGCCAGGCATTTGAATTTTAATCACCTGTGGTCCTGTCGTAAGTGTGAAAAACGATCATAGTCAATTTTCCTGGTGGTTGTAAATTTGAACGGTCACTAAATGAACAGTTGTAAGCCAAGACAACCTGCATACCAAATAGAAATTATGATAGATATACTTGAGTTCTGAAGCTAACATCTCCTATTCTCAACTGTTCTAATGAAAAAACAGCTAAGTAGAAGAAACAAGACGGCAGATGGTGGGAGAATTTGCAAAGGCTGATGTGGAAGCATGTTTCTCCACATCTGGCTTGAGGGCTGGAAGATCCCCTCCCAAGCTCCCTTGCCTTATTACAGTGTTTCCCAACCTTGGGAATTTCCAAAACTGGACCTCAACTCCCAGAATCCCACAACCAGCATGACCATTGATTAGAATTCTGGAAGTTGAAATCCACACTCCTGGAACTTCCCAAGGTTGGCAAACATTGCCTTATTAGGTGCTTCCTTACTCTTCCTTCATCCACAAGTATTTTATTCAAGCCTCAACTTTTACATGTCTTTCCACATTTCCAGTCGAATTGTCCCCCTTTCTATGAGAAGTAGAGAATCTTCGTTGATGTGAGAATCACATTCCTAGATATAAGCTGTTGAATGCTGCCTGGAAGGTGTGTTAAGAGCCAAAAGTAATTGGGGAAGGCTGTTTTTCATGCTCCCTTTTGTCTATAAGCAGTGCAATGCAGGAAAGAGGCAGATAGACAGTCACTTGTCAAATGATATAGGATCTCCTGCTTCAGCAGGGGATTGGACTAGTCACTAGAAGACCTCAATGATCCCTTCCAATTCTGTTGTTCTGTTGTGATTCATGCTACACTGACAGCTTTCTATGAATAATATTCATAGATTGTAACAAATGGTAATAAAGTGCTATCAAAATACACCTGAAAACTGGAAAAACCCATTCCAAAATCATCTTGAACTTGATTTGGAGCAGAGTCAGATAATTTATTCAAAACCAAGTATAGTTTGACATTGCATTCTGATATCATTGCAACTGTCCTAAATAATTGTAACTGTGAAGTCTGAACGGTTATAATTAAGAGAATTATTAAAGCAGGATATGACTCATGCTGGGCTGGGTTTCTTTTTGACCTTCAAGGTTCTGCAGGCATATTTTGAGGGAATCTTGGCTTATGTGAAACCTGATTGGATCCACAGGGTAATTTGTTCCTTCCAAATAATATATTGCTCAGATCACCCTTTTCCTCCTCCAAAATGTTCTTTCTGCGCCAACTCAGAAAGCTCAAACTGCCGGAGGAGCTGCTGATACAGAAGAATTATTGAGTCTGTCATCTGCACCTCTATAACTGTCTGGTTTGGTTCTGCAACCCAACAGGACAGATACAGATTTCAGAGAGTAATTAGTACTGCAGAAAAAACAATTGCTACCAATCTGCCTTCAATTGAGGACCTGTGTACTGCACGAGTCAAAAAGATGGCTGTGAAAATATTTATGGACTCCTCACATCCTGGACATAAAATTGTTTCAACTCCTACCCTCAAAATGACACTATAGAGCACTGCACACCAGAACCACTAGACACAAGGACAGTTTTTTTCCCCGAACACCATCACTCTGCTAAACAAATAATTCCCTAGACACTCTCCAACTATTTACAAAGTCTGCACTACTATCACTATTAATCTTCTCATCACTCCTTATCACTCATCCCCTTTCACTTGTGACTATATGACTGTAACTTTGTCACTTGTATCCTTACAATTTTATACTGACTGTTTCCTAGTATGATTTGATTGCTTATTTGTACCCTATGACTATTATTAAGTGTTGTACCTTATGATTCTTGACTCTTGACGAATGTATCTTTCCTTTATGTATACTGAGAGCATTTGCACCAAGACAAATTCCTTATGTGTCCAATCGTACTCGGCCAATAAAGAATTCTATTCTATTCTAAAATGGATTTAAACCTTTCCTTGCATTAATTTTTCAATCTTGGCTCATATTTATAGTCTGACTATTTTTGTACACAGCTTCTGCAGCCCACAGTGATACTGTAGGTGACAAATGAAACCTGTGGCAATAAGTTGCATCAGATCTGAAATCTCGTGCAAGATTATATGTCAAAGAAGGGAAACAGGTGTTCTAATGAATTGAGAAACTGTTGGGTGATCACATTCTTCTATCCATATCAGAAAAAAAAGGTGTTTTGTCCCATACATAGAAATGGCATAGTAGTCATTGCATTAATAAATAATAAATAAAATCCTAACATTGAATTTATTGTACTACTTGTTAAACAATTGTCATGAACTCCAATTGTGTAATTTTATTCTTTTGTCCTAGAGTTCCATATTTTGCAATACATGTAGTCCTTGTTTAACAGTGGTAATCGGGACCAGAATTCCTGTAGCTCATCAGAGTCGCATAGCTGCACTGCTTAACAACGGAAATTCCAGCACTTCCAGTTGCTGTTGTTAAGGAAATCCATGCCATGTTGAGTGCAATATGTGGTTGTGTCAAGTGCCAGGGAAGTCATTTGAACTGACTGGATCTCCTGAGTGCTTGAGTATGAATAAACTAGCGGTCCAGATATTTCACAAAACCAGGAGATAGATAGATAAATAGATGGATGGATGGATGGATGGATGGATGGATGGATAGATAGATAGATAGATAGATAGATAGATAGATAGATAGATAGATAGATAAAAAGAAAAAGAGAGAGAAAGAAAGAAAAAGAAAGGGAGAAAGAAGAAAGAAAGAAAAAGAGAAAGAAAGGAAGAAAGAAAGAAAGAAAGAAAGAAAAAGAAAAAAAGAAAGAAAAGGAAAGAAAAAAATTTTATTGGTCAGGTATGATTGGACACAAGGAATTTGTTTTCGGTGCATAAGCTCTCAGTGTACATAAAAATATATTCATCAAGAATCGAGATACAACACAATGATAGTCATAAGATACTAAATAAGCAATCAAAATCATACTAGGAAACTAAATAAAACAATATAATCGTAAAGATGCAAGCAACAAGGTTATAGTCATAAGTAGAAGAAGATTGGTAATAGAAAGGATGAGAAGAATAATAGTAATACAGTCAGTAAATAGTTTGACAATATTGTGGAAATTAGATATATTTCTTCATTTTAGGATACCTCACAAGGCTGCTTTCAGACTGGATGACTCCTAACTCTTAATAAATATGGGTTTTCTGCTACAAACTGCAACAGAATCATAATCAACTGTCTACCTCCTCAGGGATCATGGGTCCATTTGCTAGATTCCAGTCTATTAGGTTGTATCTGATAACACAATATCCTGCTGTATTATGCCTTTTCTCAGCCCATCTGAGGAAAAAAGCAAATACATGACTCTTGTGGGAGTAAAAGATCAAGATTTACTTCTGCAATTACTATTTTAAGATTGTCTTTTATTACCTGGGCAATGTGTTTTGTTGACAAAAGACAGATTGAAAGAATCCCATTAAGCCACTCGGGTAAAACGATAGGCCTCTTCTACTTATGCTGTCTCTGCAGATCTCACATTGGTGACCTCTCTTTCCAAACCAACATTCTAGTTACTATTAAGGGGTCTGGGAACTGAACCGGTTAATGATCTGCAATAATAGTTTCGTAGCTTTCTTAGGCAGACTCTGTGGTTTATCAAACCTCATATTACTGTTGTTCAGATGTTATGGCTCTTCCCTCCTTCCATATTCCACAAAGAAATTAATGAATTAATTGTATATACTGCACAATTGGTGGAATGGTAGCATTTAATCCAGGCATAAAGATCTGTTTCAGTAAATAATATTTGTAGCTCAGGGTTGCATTGTGGTGTCCTTGGTGTTCTCTGAGCTTGATTATTTGCTTGCACAAGTCCCATTACCCAACTAGGTAACAACATCAGTGAGAGGGAGTCTGGCATTTGCTTCCTGTATATATAGAGGTAGTCCTTGACTTACAACCATTCATTTAGTAAGAATTTAAAGTTACAATGGCACTGAAAAAAGTGACTTTTGACGGTTTTCCCCACTTTGAAGCATCCTTATGATCATGTGATCAACATTCGGATGCTTGAAGAAAATACTGGATAAGGACAAAGAAATGGATAGAAGAAATAATTAAACAACAAATTGAACTTAGACCAGAGACTTGTCTATTAGGTATAATAACAGGAAAATAAGGTAAGAAAACAGAATATTCAATGCTACATCTATTAACAGTGGCAAGAATAGCTTACACACAAAATTGGAAAAAAGATAGTATGCCACTAGAAGAAAGTGTGATAAAAAAGGATACTAGAGTGTGCCAAGATGGATAAGTTGACCATGGAGATAAAAGACAGAGAGGAAACAGATTATTATTTGACATGGAATGCATTGTATGATTGGCTAAATAATAGAAACAGAGATGGATAGAGAAGATGACAATAGGATAATAAGGCAAAGGTTATAATGGACAAAGATCAATTAAGGAATGTACAGATAATTAAGATTTATGCAAAAGTATGTATACTGTCATGGAAGCATTGCAATGAATGGAAATGATCAGTGGTAGGATTCAAATGTTTTTTACTACCGGTTCTGTGGACGTGGCTTGGTGGGTGTGGCTTGGTGGGCATCGCAGGGGAAGGATACTGTAAAATCTCCATTCCCACCCCACTCCAAACCACTCAAAATTTCCACTACTGGTTTTCCAGAACTGGTCTGAACCTGCTGAATACCACCTCTGGAAATGATGCTGTATGTAAGAAAAATAATAAAAATCATTTTTTAAAAAACATTCGGATGTTTGGCAACTGGTTCATATTTATGACAGTTGCAGTATCCTGGGGTCATGTGATCCCCTTTTGTGATCCTAACAAGCAAAGTCAATGAGGAAGCCAGATTAATTTAACAAATGTATTGCTAACTTAACTGCAGTAATTCATTTAACAACTGTGGCAAGAAAGGTCACAAAATGGGGCATAATCCAGTTAACAACTGTCTTGCTTAGCAACAGAATTGGGCTCAATTGTGATCGTAAGTCAAGGAGTGCCTGTGTAGTAGTTTGCCTTGCTATATTGGTGGAAGTGTGGTTTCTACCTTCACAGTATCACAGCATAACAGAGTTAGAAGGGACCTTGGAGGTCTTCTAGTCCAACCCCCTGCTCAAGCAGGAAACCCTATACCATTTCAGACAAATGGTTATCCAATGTAAAATACATCACAATATTCTTCCTAAAGTTCAGATTAAAACTTGTTGTCTAGCTAGTGCTGGCTATGGATGTGATCAGCCCGCATCCTTTTACTTCACATTCTTCTTCCAATTAACCATCCATGATGGAGCTACAATTCATAACTCTATAAATGCCTAAACATGCTGCCTTGGTATTTCACAAAAAGACTAGAACACATGACACTCATTTGAACTTAACAATGTTATCTAGTTGCGAAATGAAATATCTATAAGCAAACAATCAAGCTCAGAGAACATCAAGAACCCATCAAAGACATGTTGCTATACCAAAAGACAGGGTAGGACTGGCTTGGCACCCAAAGAGGTCAATTATACTATATTACATTTATATTTGGCTTTTCATTGAGCAGCAAAAAGCAGCAAGCATACCTCTTCTTGGGTTTTTTCCTCCCTCCTGTGAAGTTGGGCCAAGAGTAAGTGACTAGTCCAGCCCAGAGTCACCTAGTGAATTTTGATAGTTGAGAGGGAGGGACTCCCTTATTTTAGAAAGGTGTTTTTTAAAGTGTGGTCCAAAGATTCCTAGAGGTCCCCGCAAGTCCTCTCAGGATTTGCAAATCAAAATTCTGACAAGCAGAGACAATGGGGAAATCAGCAAGATGTTGCAAGTGACAAGATTCAGTTTCATCTAGTAATTAAGGCACTAAGTTAAAACCCAAGCGGCTGAATTCTTAGTGAGGGAAGTCACTCCTCCTAGAAGAATGAAATATTTTGAGAAATATTTAAAAAGGCAGAATATTATATTTCCCCTAAAAGAGAAATGGAAATCTTAAGGGAGACAGAAACTCAGCCCCAGGTCCCTGCCCCTCAGCAGATATTTAGTGCCCATTAAGAAGGATTGGGACAGCCTATCTACAAGCAAAAGACTTTCAGCTCCAGGGTGATGGGATTAAGACATGACCCTCCAGGACATAATAGGATTATCTATCAGCAGAGCTCACCACATGACACAATCAATTGGGGACATTGCATCACCCTCCAGGCTTCAACAAAACTTGATTCAGACAAACATGACCCCACATGGCCCTATGAAAGTCTGACTACCCAATAGAATACAGTTCATGCACAGGAACAGGAAACTCAAGGGCAAGGCCCAAGAGAGAGTATAAATAACCCTCCCTCTCCACTCCATGTGGTCAGCTACCCAGAACCTCAAGCCCATGTGATCCTGTCCATCAATAAACCATCTTTCCAATCAGCCTCCATGTCTTCAGTGTCTTTCTCCCTGCTTAGAACTGAACCAGGTTATTTCTTTCAACATTAGCCATGAAAGCCAGCTGGGTGACTTTGGACCAACTCCTTCCTCAGCCTAATTCATCTTCATAGAGTGGTTGTTGTGGGGAAAATAGGAGGTGGAAGGTGTGTTGAATATGTTTGCCACCTTGAGTTATTTGTAAAAGGGCATGATTTTAAAAAAATCTTTTAAAAATAGCAGGATTTGCTTAATGATAGCAATTAGAGCTGCCAGAACTACTGTTGTATATCAACAGTCATATGACACTGTTCCTTATGACTACATCACTTAATGACAGAATTCCCAGTGCCAATTACCACTGATAAATAAGGATACTCATAATAATAATGTTGAAAATAATGTTTTCAATAAACAATAATGTTGAAAACAATATTGTAGGAAGTTAGCACCCATCCCTCTCCTAGAAAACTGAAATAGCCTAGGAAATATTTAAAAGGCAGAATATTATATTTCCCTGGATGAGAAAAGGAGAAATATGTTTTAAAGACAAAGCAGCTTCCTGCAGCTCCCTGCCCCCCCTTCAGCTCCAGGGTGATGGGATTAAGGATGGCCCTCAGGAAATGATAGGATTACCCATCTCGCCACATGTTCTGGGAAGATTGCATTAGCCAGCACTCAGGTGAAGCCATGTGGTCCAGACCAAGCCTACAAAGTTAAGACCCCCGCCCCTGGGAGTCTGACAGCCAATGGGATTCATTTCTTGCACAGGAACAGGAAACACTAAGGTGGGGCCCAACCGAGGTTATATAAGGGTCTCTCAGCATCTGTCGCCCCTTCTTCCCTTCTCTTGAAGCATGTGATCATCTTTCTCACTTTGAAGCTCCAAGCCATGTCGTCCTGCTATCCACCATTAAACCATCTTTCCAAGTAGCCTCCATGTTTCCAGTGTCTTTTTCCCCACTTGGAACTGAACCCAGAAGGATATTTCTTTCAACAATATGAAACATAATTCCTGAACAATAACATTTTCATTAATATTCTTTACAATAATTTATAGATGGAAAAGCATATTAACATTAACAAATGCATTGATTATAAAACAATACCCACTGCAAAAGTTGATGGGTAAACCACAATTTAACTATGGTTCATTCAATAAATTGCTGTTTAAATCATGGTTTATAGACCACAGGGCATTGAAACTGGCAAGACTGCAAGTGTGTTTTCTAATAAGTCATGCTTTAATTACAAGCAAACAAGCACCACAGAACCCTTTGCTTGCGCAACTCTGTTAATGCAACAATTCGCTGTCCACTTCGTTGTTCCGCTTTTTCTTCCCCCTGAGGCGGAACCTTTCTTGCCGATTCCACATGGCCGGCCGGACCGCTTTTGGTAACGCACCTCTGCGCTTTTTTTTTCCTGGCCAAGATGGCGCTTCCCGTAGTACGATGTTGCTTCCAGAGAGGTGAGATTCTTGATCCGGCGTGAATCAAATCTGTAGAAGCCCTTTTTCCCCTTCCCAGCTTAATTTCTCTTCAAAATGTCTCAGATTGGGATTTTACATTAATAATAATAATGTATTATATGGATATGTCCCCCGTCCCCAGCAGGACGGTGGGTTTAGAATGGAGCTATTGCTGTAGAGTAGCGTTTCTTAATCACTTGCCAAATATTAAAGATATTTGCAAAAATCATATTCTTTTCATTCTTTTAATTTGCTGGAAATACGATTTTTCATGAAAAATATTTATGGTAATTTCTAATAGGGTTAATATGGCTAGGTTTACATGATAAATATTCTACAAACACATTGGAAGCTTTCACCAACCAGCAAAACCATGGATCTAATTAACAGATGATTGAACCCACCATTATAATTTATATTATATAATTTATATGTTGTAATATAACAATATACAATATAATGTATAATTTTTATTTATTAAATTTTATCTCCCTGCAAGGTGACTGAGCAGCTTACCAGTAATTATTAACTGTTCTAATATAATAATTAACAAGTATACAGTTTAAATAATTTATATTTAACCCAAACAAAAGATTTTCTTTTTTATGTTAATTTTTTTTATTTTACCATAATTCCATTTCATTTCAACCGTGTGTCGACTGGGTACATATATGTTATGCTTACAATTATAATTAATAATTTTTTTGGCAATATAACAATAATCACATTTTCTTATAGCTATTATTTAATATATCTATTATTTTTTGTAAAATCTTAACTTATTGCTCTATATATTCATCTAGTTCTAGTCCGTTTTAATTTGTTTTATTTTCCAACCATTGATAAAATAAATCCCATACCATATAATAACCGGTTTCTTCTTTTTCTTTGATTATCAATGTTAACCTATTCATCTCTGCACATTCAAATATTTTCTTGATTACTTTACCCTCTATCGGTATTTTTAACATAAAAGAAGATTTTTCTTCCACTGAATGAGAAGCCACTTAATGGTTTTTTTAATTAATTAATTGTAAATCAGGTGTGCCATCTGTTCACAGTCTCTCTTTTTAGGGGTATCTTTTGGCCATTATTAGTAAAAAGCATGGAAGCTGATAAATTATTTTGAAGTAAGGAAGTTGGTGAAATTGATGTGAAATCTAAAAGTACAGCAAATTTCTCCAAATCCAGTTTTTTTTTTTAAAAGAATTCCAGATATACCCAGAACAGACTGGCTTCAACCTCCCCACCAGCCATCAAAAATTACAAAGTTTGGCTATGAGTGAATAATTCTAAAGAAAACATCTACGAGTATTCTGAAGAAATTGACATTTTCAATTATGCTTATATATAAAATATAGCCAATTCTGAGAGCAATTCTAAATTGAAAGCTGTCTCATTTGGCTGCAGATGAAATGAAGGTAAATGGTTGTAATTTTTATTTTTTAAAAAACCACCCCACAATTATTCAAAATATATTTTTAAATTTGAGAACTGGAAAGCCTAGTTAGTTCTGCCAAACCATGTTACACTACTTGCAAATATCAGAGCTGCATTGTCGATAGATCTTTTTCTGTTGCAAACGTCTAGAAAAGTCATACAAATGTATGCCAATTATGTGACATGACTAGCAATATAGTCCATTTTTGGATTGTTACTGTTTTTGTCTTTCTACAGTTTTTGCTCAGAGTCCTAGCCATATTCCCTCTAGAATTGTTCAATATCCTGAAGTGATTCCTTGTTTTACCAACTTACTTGTTCCCAGTAGAAAGTATGCTGCAAAGTAAGTAAATAAGAGGGATTTATTTGAATAGTTAACAGAAACATTTACACATACACATATGCATATATATAGATACATACAGATGGTCCTGGGATCACATGATTGCCATTTCTGACTTTCCCACTGGCTTCTGATGAGCAAAGTCATTGGGGAGGATCAGATTCATTTAACAATTGTTTTAACAACCAAGTGGTTTGCTTAATGATTGCGGCTAAAAGATCATAAAATTTGGTGCAATGCACTTAATGCCTAGCTTAGCAACAGATGTTCCAATTCCAATTGTGGTTGTTGAGGACTACCTGTACATGGTAGCATAAACAAATATTCAGTGGGGCCAGATTTCAAACTCAGTAGTATCTGAGTTCAGATATGCAATCTATTCTTATATAAAGTACACTGTCCACTATAAAATATGCTACCTAACATTTTGTAAAATTCAGTGATTATGACCTATTCTTTCTTCTACACTATCCAGGCAATTGTGAAATGCATTTGCTTCTCATGGAAGCATTTATAAATATAATGCTTTGTACTTTGAAAACATAGCAAATATGTTTTAATTGTGCTCAAAAGCTGGCTCCATGCAGTATTAGTTATAGTTAAAAATATTAAGGGAATCAGATTTTGTTCATTCTGACGACCATTCAAGGTAGATAATCAAAGTTTAAAATTTAATAATTTAAAATATTTTCTATTTATATTATTGGCATAATCTATATCTATTAGGGAATAATTAAATTATTTAATTTAAATTTCTAGTTCCAGAAATTTGTCATAAAGCAGAGCTGAACATTAAAACGAAAGAAAAGCAGCTCCTCTGGAAATATTGTTCATTGTTTTCTAGTTTTTGGACTGAATCCACAAATGTAAAAACACTTGTAATTTATATTTAATATTTAATTTCTTGTCTTTGGTTCCCTTTTTCCTGCATGTCTCATAATTGAAAATAATGATAACTAGAGTCACCAGTGTTTCTTGTAGTATAGCAAATAGTTTTCTCAAATTAAGCAGGTTTCTAATATAGTATATGTTGTGTTTCCTTCTTAGTTTTAATGTGGGTTAAGGCAACTCTCATCTCTAAGATGGTCTATGCCAGGGGTGTCAAACTTGTGGTGTCACCTCATCACGTGACATATTACGACTTTCCCCCCCTTCACTAAAATAAGGGTGGGCGTGGCCAGTGCGTGATGCATCTGGCCTGTGGGCTATGAGTTTTTAATACCCCTGATATCTATGCCATTTAAAAAAAATATTGTATTTATTCAGCAGAGCTGCATAAAACAATTGTTTTTATTTCCTTAAAAGATCATCACCTAGTCCTAGGAAATATAGAAGAGCCTCTCAGGAAAAAAAAACAGTTTCAGAGCCTAAGGAAAAAGAGGACCGGTATAAATTGCCTTTACCACTTGAACCAAAGGATGATGTTTATTTGACCTGGTGTTATCAAAAAACAGTTTATGACACGGAGGTTGCTTTAGAGCTTTTAAAGAAATTTCAACCACTGGATTTTACCTCCCCCACCCAGGAATTGTATGCACGTATCACCTTGGATATGGCATCGGAAAAGAAGGTATTGGCTTGTACTTTGCATTCCCTTTTTTACAGCATTAGTTAGTAACTGGAATTAGTGTGTGTATCCTTGTTTTCTTACGTTTTCACGGGTATTTATATGTATGGTATTTAGCTTTGTTCGGGTATTTTCACACACACTTTCATGTATTGGACTAGTGAGGAAGTTGGACAGACCAATAAAAGAATAAGTACCTGCCTGGATGAACACAAATTTGCAGTAAAAAAGCTGGATCACACTTCCTCACTAGTCCAACACATGAAAGCCACAGGTCATAGCATCAACTTCAGTGGCACCAAAACCCTAGCCACTATAGAAAACCCCAGCTACAGAATAATCAGAGAAGCCATAGAGATTGAAAAAAGACCTGAAAGCATGAATAGAAGAGATGACTCCACCAGACTGTCAATTATCTGGAAGCCTGCACTCACAAACAAAAAAATCTCCACACCACAAGCCAAACAAACACCTGGACACAAACAGACCCCCCCCCTGATACCTCCAGCTCAAACATACCCGAGCTAGCCACACAGATAAAACCTAGCTTCCTAATAAACGATAGCCGGCCATTCACCCAGAGCCAAGCCACGCTGATAGCTCCCAATACACAAAACACAACGTTGCTAGCCAATCAAGACAAAAAAAATACTATAAAACAGACAGAAGACATTAGAAACACCAATCAAGCAGAACACAGCCCACTCCAAGACCAATAAAAACAGACCAAGACTCCCAACCAATCAGGATGAAGAAAAAAACATTCTAACAAAGCACGAGGCTAGCACCAAATTTAAAACAGAAACAGCTGCCAAAGCCTGACACACACGACTAAGACGAACTCAATACACAAGCCTGATGATGGCAGATGAGATTCTGCCGAAATGTCGCTATAACTTTAAAAGCACAATTATAAAGACGTGGGAAAATATCCGAACAAAGTTAAATTACATACAGACAGACAGACAAAGTTAAAATACCAAACTCACAGTCATTAAACAACCAGTTTAAAAAAAAAATCCAAAAAGAGATAAAAAAAAAGAACACCCCTCCCAAAACACAAAACAAAACATTAGAAAAGAAAAAGTGCATTAAAAAAAGACCAACACATATACAGTATGATCCCCCTCCAGTTGAATACTGATTAATACATTACTACAACATTAATACCTGGAATAATTTTTGATATTAAGAAGGAAGATTTTTTTTAACTAAACCAAAAATGAGAGCACTTCTCAGTACAAGAATTAACAGAAAAGATTTTGTCACTTATAAGCATGGTTGAAGAAAATTAGACTGGAGAAAAACCAGAATTTGGTTTGTGTTATGTGAGGGATGCTTTGAACAGTTGTATCTTTATAAACTGCTTAAAATCTTCAACAGTGTTGAATAGCAACAGCACTTAGACTTATATACTGCTTCCCAGTGCTTTACAGCCCTCTCAAAGTGGTTTACAGAGTCAGCCTCTTGCCCCCAACAATTTGGGTCCACATTTTACCCACCTCAGAAGGATGGAAGGCTGAGTCAACCTTGAGATTTGAACTGCCAAATTGCAGTCAGCTGGCAGTCAGCAGAAGCAGCCTGCAGTACTGCACTCTAACCAATGCACCACTGCAGCCCTAAAAGTAAATAATCAAGATATCAAGGGTGGAATTAAAAGTGCTACTGCTTGACAAACTTTTCTAAATTCCCCTGTATTTTCTTACTTACTCTTTTGAATTGCCCTGTGTTTTTAACTATGATTACAACTATGATTACACGTAACAACTTTGCAATTTGCATTTTCGATGGCTCCCTTGAGTACTTTATGAATGAAATTGCGAAGTATAAAGCGATGAAATAAATCTTGTTTTCTTGTGTTTAGGGTTTCAGTTTATTAGTTATTTGGGTTTTGTAATGTGTTTTATACATTTTTAATCTTTTAAAAAATAACTTTTAACATCTTCCTATGGGTGTTAATTGTACTAAAACCAGAGAGATTATTAGATTACAAATGGGGAAAAAAGCAAAGCCTGTTTTTTTTAATGTGTTTCTTTTCTTTATACATTTATTTAACTTGCCTTTCTATGCCATAACATTTCCTGAGAGCAAGATAGCATTATGCTGTTATTAAAACTCTTTAAATATAAAAAAAATATATCCCCTCCATAGTGCACATCATAAAACCAAGGTGAATTCATAGCAACAGAACAGTTTAAAATTGTGCTTCTTAACTATGCCAAATTCCAGGTGCATGGATTCCCAGAATTCTCCAGTCAAGCCATTGCTGGGAATTCTGAGAGTTGGAATTCACACATCTAAAAGACCTCAAAGGGTCCAGCTTTGGTAAAAGCAGAGCAAATACGTCAGTGAAAAATGCCTTCAGGCACTGCTTCTAAAATTTGTTTATAATGAATCCTTTGAATGGAGTTCTGTAAACTTAAGAATCATTCTTGAAACAGTTTGAAAAATGTATGTGTGTGTGTATATCTATCTATCTGCATCTATAATCTATAGCTAGCTATCTCTCTATATAAAATGTCTCATGTATTAAATATGTATTTGTTTTGTTGAATCAAATAATGTGGATTCTCTCTCTCTTTTGCTTTTGCACTTCCAGAAACCTGTGGGGCCATTTATTAGTACTCTTTTGTTGCCTTACCGTTTCACAGACGCCGTCCCCAAGATTTTAGTATTCACACAGGTAAGCTGTTGAGCATTGAGCCAAAGATACTTCAGTCACTTGCATGTTAAATTGGCATACAACGTCACACTGTTCCCACAAGACATGAGGAACAGTGCATGAGGTTTGCTTAAGGCAAGGGTGTCAAACTCAAGGCCTGGGCCATGGGGGTGCTTAGATCTGGCCCACAGGGCTGCCCTGGAAACAGCGAAGGACTGGTGTCTCTACCAGTGAAAACGGAGTTTTGGAAAGCTGCATGCAGTCCTCCCGAGCTCCATTTTCAGCTGCGACGGCCTCCTGCAATCCTCTGCCAGCAAAAATGGAGCTCGGGAGGGCCTCAAGTGCTCGGGCCACTCCAAGCCCTCCCCCCGACACATGATGTCGAGCTGGCCATGCCCACCCGGCCCCTCAAGGTCAAACACAACCCTGATGCGGCCCTCAATGAAATCGAGTTTGACACCCCTGGCTTAAGGTGTGAGAAATTTACTTTATGTTTAGAGACTCAATTTATTTGATTTTAATGTGTGAACAGCAAGAAGAGCACTTCAGTGAAAATAGAAAAGGGATCTCTTAATACAGGGGTGGGCAATTAATTTTCTCAAGGGGCTACATGAAAAACTGGGGGGGGCTGTTATGGAGGGCTGCTGCAACAGAAATTTGGGGCTCCGTTGTGATTGTAAGTTGAGGACTACCGGTATTCCCGGTGTCTTCTAGCTAAATGGTTTTTATTTTCCTTTTAGGATCCAAAAGAAGCAAACCTAGCAACAGAAAATGGAGCTGCCATAGTAGGAGGAATCGAGCTAATTAAGCCGGTATTTTAAAATACATACAAACTTTTAATCTTAGTTGAAATCAGATCAGTTAGTTCTTTGTAAGTTTTTCTGGGGGTCAGAGCTTAGGACTGGCTCAGCCCTTCTACTATATGCAAGAGCCTGGGTGGGCTCTGTTCAGAAAACTGCAGATATGTCAGTTCTTGGCATCTGGAAAAACATAAATGCTGTTGAAAGGAAAGTTGAATTCTGCAGCTGATGGTCACTAGGCTGTTTTAGCAATTAACAAGATTTCTCCTATTTGCAGCTTTGTTTCATCTAGTTACAGATGGGAGTCTAAGACTCATATAAATCACCGAAAATCCATTGTTTCGACTTTTAGAAATCTTACTTGGATTTTTTTTCCCTTTGGCTTCTTAGGAATTCCCCTGATATTCTGTATACATTTTGCAAGGAAGCCCCGTAGCCATAAATAAAAAGTTATTCTTCTGGGAAAATAAAAGAGAAACGCCAACAGCTGCTGAGAGACTTAAGGATTTAACTTCTGTGTCCAAAACATGATTCTCTAGATTTTTGAAGGTCCTACCCAGAACGGGTAGTTCTACTTTGAATCAAGCCACAGCATGAATTGTTTGAAGCTGCTGCAGGAAAATTCTGTGGAGTTTTATTTTTATTATTAAATAAACATTTGCTTTCTCTTTAGAACCCTGTTGCTAATGTATATCCTCTTTTTTTTTTAACTCAGAAGGAATACTTAACATTTCTTAGTTAAGGTTGGGAAATGACTCACTTTGAAGGGTGTGTGTGAAATCTTCTGTGTACAGGTAGTTCTAGACTTTCAACCTTTTATTTAGTGACCATTCAACAACATTCACACACCCCACAATCTCTTTGCAACCCTTTAAATTTGAAAGAACAGAATTCTCTGAGCTGAAATTAAAAATAATGGTCTTTCGGTTCATTCACAGATGGAAATTTACATATATATATATATGGAATTTGTCTTGGTGCAAATACTCTCAGTATACATAAAAGAAAAGATACATTCATCAAGAATCATAAGGTATGACACTTAATGATAGTCATAGGGTACAATAAGCAATCAAATCACACTAGGAAACAGTCAATATAAATCGTAATGATACAAGCGACGAAGTTACAGTCATACAGTCACAAGTGGGAGGGGATGGGTGATAAGGAGTGATGAGAAGATTGACAGTAATAGTAGTGCAGACTTTGTAAATAGTTGGACAGTGTCAAGGGAATTATTTGTTTAGCAGAGTGATGGCGTTCGGGGAAAAACTGTTCTTGTGTCTAGTTGTTCTGGTGTGCAGTGCTTTATAGCGTCGTTTTGAGGGTAGGAGTTGAAACAGTTTATGTCCGGGATGTGAGGGGTCTGTAAATATTTTCACAGCCCTCTTTTTGACTCGTGCAGTATACAGGTCCTTGATGGAAGGCAGGTTGGTAGCAATTGTTTTTTCTGTTTATAGCATATCTATACGTATGTTATATATGTGTACACTTTTGAGAGCATCTATCTATCAATCTATCTGCGTTAGTGTCTCCTACTTCATTGGACAGTTGCTACGCAATTCCTTGACACAATTTTGCGGGGCTCCAGAGGCTGCACAAAAGCCAGGCCCTCTCACACAACTTCTGGAGGCCACATGAGTGCGCACCTCATTATCACACAGCTTCTGCAGCTTTTGAAAATCACACATGAACATGGCATGCTTTTTGAGGATTGTTGTTGTCAGGTGCTAGTGAACGCTGGCATGCAATCCAGAAACATGAAGAAGAAATTTTTATCTGGGAAGGAGCCGAACGATCATGATTTTTAATTTCAGCTCAGATAATTCTGTTCTTTCAAATTTAAAGGGTTGCAAAGAGATTGTGTTGTATTGAAGGGAAAACTAAAGTACTCTTAATTTTATGTCTGCTGATGGCTAAATTTGTCGCAAAGGGGGATATGAAAAAAGATATATTTTTTTATAGGTGCTTGTGTTGCATATATATCATAACTGCCAAAATAGTAAATCATGTCCAATCTCCTTTTTATGTTGTTTTTACGGGCTTTCAGATTTTAAATGAGGAAATCGAAGTAGATTTTTATATCGCAGTACCTGAAATAACAACCAAAATTAATCCTTTGAGGAATTTTCTGAAACAAAAGTACCCTTCCATGAAAAACGGTAAGAAAAGGATGTTTCTTTCTCTCTTTTTTTTTGGTTAAAAAAATAACTTTATTAAAAGTTTAAAATAAAGAGAGAAAAACTAACAACTAATAACTGAAAAAGGAGGGAAAAATATTAAGAGACTAAAAGAAAGCAAATACTGAAGAAAAAAAAGCAATATGAAGAAATGACTCCCAACTGTATTTTATGACAGATATAAGTATAAATTAACATCTTCTTCTAAGTTTGGAACATAACTTTTATTTTTTTCTACTGCTTATCACTTTTTCTAATCATCAAATCCATATATCATAATTTCATTTCCCCACACCCCCATTTCATCCAAACAGTCCAGAAGGGGCTTCTAATCAGCTTTAAAATTAATCTCTTTTCTCTCATTAAAACTGTCAGTTTTGCCACCTCAGCAACTCTACTCAACTTCACCATCCATTCTGCCATGTTGATAATATCAAATCTTGTCAATGTTAGGCATATAAAAAGTCCCGATGCTGTTATCATATATAAAAACAAAGTTCCATAAAGTACTAGTCTGGGCATTGGGGACTCCTGCATCAGATGAAACAGGATTACATAGGATTGAACTGTAAAGGACATTTTCTTCATTATACCTTCCTTGCAGAAATGACTTCAACAGTTCTTACATAACCAACTATCAATCAGTAAACAATGACTCGTCATTTCCTTGTTTTTTGTTATTGATATTAGGAACATATCAAACTTATATGGTATGTCTAATCTAGTGAAGATGAAGGGATGTGGTGGCTCAGTGGCTAAGACGCTGAGTTTGTCGATCGGAAAGGTCGGCATTTCGGCGGTTCGAATCCCCAGCACCGCGTAATGGAGTGAGCTCCCATTACTTGTCTCAGCTTCTGCCAACCTAACAGTTCGAAAGCATGTAAAAAAAATGCAAGTAGAAAAATAGGGACTCTTTGGTGGGAAGGTAACAATGCTCCATGCACCTTCAACGTTTAGTCATGCCAGCCACATGGCCATGGAGACGTCTTCGGACAGCGCTGGCTCTTCAGTTTTGTAAAAGAAATGAGCACTGCCCCTTAGAGCCAGAAATGACTAGCATGTTTGTGCAAGGGGAACCTTTACCTTTAATCTAGTGAAAAGAAGGGCTGGGGTAACATGACAGTAGTCTTCCAATATCTGAGGTCCTTCCACAAAGAAGAGAGGGGATCAATCTATTTTCCAAAGCACCGGAAGGCAAGACAAGAAGCAGTGGATGGAAACTAGAGAAGCAACCTAGACCCAAAAGAGAAATTTCCTAACAGTAAGAGCAGTTAACCAGTGGAAGGGCTTACCTTCAGAAGTTGTGGGTGCTCCCCAAAATACTTATTATTACACATACTGACTGCTGCCAGGATTACCTTTGCCCAATGTTGGAAACAGCTATATACACTCACATAGGAACTGGTGATACAAAAAGTTATGAATTGTGCTGAAATTGATAAATGAATGCTGAGTTTAAAAGACAAGGAAGCTTCAATATTTTATAAGGTATGGGAACAATGGTATAGCTGGATAGATCGGAGATGGATTAAGGATAGGTAATTATAGATATTTATAATTATAAATATAGAATATAGATAGAATAAGAATGTAATTATGCACAAATTAATACGTGTAAGTATTGCACCAATTATTGTTATATGATAAGCACCACAGATAGCTGTTATTGAATGATATGTTTTTTATGTTTTTAATGTAATAAAAATTCAGTAAAGTTTATTTTTTTAAAAAAGTTGTGGGTGCTCCCATCATTGGAGGCTTTTAAGAAGAGACTTGGACACCCACTGGTCTGGAATGGTATAGGATTTCCTGCTTGCCTACGGGGTTGGACTAGAAGACCTCCAGGGCCCCTTCCAATTCTGTTACTCTGTTATAAGCTTTGTTGTGTACATGGAATTCTTCACATTCTTTTAGATTGTGCTTGGCCCATCGTCCTCTGTAATTCTTCCCAGTTGGAAAGAAAAATGGCAGAATTGCTCCCACACTGAATGTCGGATATGTAAGATGAATTTAACTCTACTTTGTTGGGGGTGGGGTTGTTTTGTTTTGAAACAGGTACGATTACTTACAATATCCCCGAGACACTTAATTTCTTCAAAGTCTGCCATGAATATGCAGTGACCAACGACAACCTCATCCAAACCCCGTTTGCAATGGTGAGGCATTTTGGCCAATGATTTGGCTGTGAGTTCAACTTGGGGGGGTGGGGGGTGGGGTTGAGTTTAATCACGTATTAACAATAAGCACCAACGCACGGCGTTGTTTCTTTCCATTTCCACTTTTGATTTTTTTTGAAATGGGTCCTTCAGCAGAACATAGTCGTTTGTGCAACCTATTAGGGAATATTTAGCAAGTCACTACATGCTTGCTAATAGAGTTTTCTTTCTGAAGTTTCCACAAAAGGTAGATGTACATAACGTAATATCTATTGCTAAAGAACTGCGTAATATTTCCTCATCGGTTGTTATTCCAGTGCTTAAATAATAATCTTCACCATGCTGCAAATGTTGTATCCTGAAATATAGTTTTAAAATACTCTAAATCAGTGGTTGCCAACCGGTGGGCCGCAGCCCACTGGTGGTCCACAAGATAATTTTGGTGGTCTGCAGAGAAATGTCACCCACAGTGCCCCCCCCCAAAGCAATTAACCCAGGCTGCAGGGGAATACAAGGCTGCGCCGCCCACATGGCCCACGGGAACCCTCCCCGCCCACTCACTTCTTACCTGGGAAACTTGCCTGCTAAGTTGCTATTTTTCCTCCTTTTTTTTTTCACGACCATCAGCTCTTCTGCTGTGCTGGGAGATTTAGATTAGCTGGAAAGCAGGAAACCATTGGATTTCTTGCTTTCTAGCTAACCTTTAGATCTTCGGCTCTGCTAACCTTCCTTAGGACTGAAGCAGTGCAGACTCAGCTAGCCGATGGCAGAAACACAGATCTCTAAGTGAATCTGTGCTTCTGTGAACAACTCAATCTGCCTGCCTGCTTTTGGGTAAAAGTTGCTCTTTTGTTATAAAAAATTCAATATTTATATAAATATTTATAATTCTCTCTCTCTTTCTCTCTCTTAGTGAGATTTCATCCATTTTAGCTGTAGTAGTAGTTGTTATTATTAAAGATTTAATCTTCAATTCGATTCACAGTCTGGGACTGGTAAAAACTTAACAGCTCAAGTCCTAACCAAGGACCTAACAGCTGTTAAGGTAACATCTGAATATAAGCAGTTTCAGGGGTGGGCTTCAAAAAATTTAGCAACTGCTTCTGTGCCCGGTTGCTGAGTGGGCGTGGCCATGGTGGGCGTAGCCTAGTCAGCCTCTTGCACCATAGTGGGAGGGCATTTTCACCCTCCCTGGGCCCCGAAGGCTTTCCTCGAGTCTCCAGGAGGGCGAAAACAGCCGCCTTCTGCTCTGGAGGCCCTCTGGAGGCCAGAAACTGGACTCTTTCCGGCTTTCCAGAACTTTGGGGAGGCCCGTTTTTTGCAAACACAGCCTCTCCGGGCTCCGGAGGCCAGAAATGCCCATTTCTGGCCTGCCAGAACTTCCTGTTCTTGGCCTGTTTTTCGCCGTCCCTGAGCCTCCACACGGGCCCTGCACTTACCTGGGATACAAAACGGGCTGCGTGGAGACTCCGGGGAGGGGAGGGGAGGGGAGGAGTGGGCAGGGCCAGCGAATTGTTGAAACTACCGATTTGCCGAACCAGATTTAAAATTAACATCCGGTTTGCCCGAACCAGTGTGAAGCAGTATCAGCCCACCCCTGAGCAGCTCTGAGTAGGGTGATTTTTTTGCAGTCAGGATATTCATATCTAATAAGTTCAAAATTTTCATATATCTTGGCAGCCCTTTGGGTATTGCCCCAGGACTCCTATTACTATTGGTATAACCATTGATTTCTTCCTCTATAGTCGCTCAACTTCAACTTGCAAATCACAATATATATATATATATATTGTTGTTATTATTTGCTGCTGAAATCTGAACAGGTTGCCATTTCTCGTTCTATGTGAGTGAAATGGTTAATAAACTGGCCATTAAATAAATCTATAGTGGTAGTCCTCAACTTACAACCACAGTTGAGCCCAAAATTTCCATAGCTAACCAAGGCAGTTGTCCAACTTCCCTTTGGCTGGAGAATTCTGGGAATTGAAGTCCACGCACCTTAAATTTGCCAAAGTTGAGAAATATTGCGCTACACATAACTTACAGTGATTGAATTTGAATAAAAATTAGAAAACACCTTCACTTTTTTCACAGCAGGGTATTAGACACTAATGATATTAACAGCACTTGGAGCCTTTAATTGATGAGAAAATGTTTCTCTTTTTATTAAATAAAAGCTCAATGCATTGATTAAGTATTTAGCCCAGTCCCCACAATTTTTATAAACCTGACATCATTTAATGTTTTCTTTTCCTTTATTTTTTGCATTCACTTTTTCAGCTGGACATGCCTAATGATCAGATACTTGCCAATCTGGACAGCATTATTAAAGACATTTGCAAACGCAAACCTTCAAAACATGGTGAGCCGCTCTATTTTTTAAAAATTTCTTAATCGATGCTGATAGCGAATGATATTATCCAAATGAATATAAGTTGGGGGAAAGCATTTTGCTAGCTTCAAGGAGAAAACAATTTAAAAAAAAATAACATGCATTGTCACACTAAGCAACAAAGAACAGTAACAGGGAAAATGTCAAGCAAAAATTGCTTCATAACACTATTGCTAATAATTTCGCTTCACATCTGCAAGCAATCTTCCTTCCTCCCTTCCAAGGGAAATGTCTTAAAAACCTTTTCATTCTTTAAAGAAGTTGTTTTGGGAGGATTTTTTGAGAATAACCTTCTGCTTTAAAGTGGCAAAATTATTGCCCTGAAAATTTTTGTTTTTGTTTCCCGTAGAATTACTCAGTTAGAAAAATAATTTCTCCTTGCCAGAATGGGAAACATTTGCGCAGGAAGTTCCTATCTTGGAAATGTTTTGAACAGCGTTTGAAGAACCGTATCAGATGTTCCAAGTAAAATGTTTGGGGTTCTGAGAATTTTGTTTTTAAGGTCAGGGCACAACGTATCGTTTTGTTTTGGCGTTGGAACAATATGTGACCATTTTCAAGGACTTGACTTGGTCTGTTCCAGCTCTTTTGAAGGTATCAGTTAAGCTGTTTTCTCCCTGCAAGGACACACAGGGATTAGAATGGCTTGTCGGGTTGTTTTTTTTCTGCAGTTTGGAAGAAAAAAATTACAGGTAGTCCTTGGCTTAACGATCACAATTCAGCCCCAGATTTCTGTTGCTAACCAAGGCAGTTTGTTAAAGGAGTTCTGACCACTTTATGACCTTTCTTGCCACAGTTTGTTAAGTGACTCACTGCAGTTGCTAAATTGGTAATATGGTTGTTAAGTGAATCTGGCTTCCCCATTGAGTTCTGCTTGTCTGAAGGTCTCAAAAGGAGATTATATGACCCCTTGGGACTCTGTAACCATCATAAATAGGAGTCAGTTGCCAAGTGTCTGAATTCTGATCATGTGAACATGAGGATACTGCTGTAGTTGGGTATAGAACAGCCGTAAGTCACTTCTTTCAGTCCCGTTGTAACTTCGAACGGTCACTAAATTAATAGTTGTAAATCTGTAGTAATGGATTTTTTTTCTGCTGCTGTTTTGAAAAGGCTTTTAAGGCCTGGAAATCATTCCTCCTCCCTTCTTTTTGTTTTCGAGGTCAATACAGGTAGTCCTCAACTTACAACAGTTCCTTTAATGACCATTCAAATTTACCACAGCTCTGAAAAAGGTGACTTAGGTGACTGTTTTTCACACTTACGACTGTGGCTGCATCCCTATGACAAGCAAGCAGAGTCAGTGGGGAATCCAGAGCCACTTTCACACCCGTGCTCCTACCTTAACAAATGCAACAATTCATTTACCCACCGTGGCAAGGAAAGTCGTAAAAGGGAACAAACTCACTTAATTTTTCACCTAGCGACATCAATTTGGCGCTCAACTGTCCTAACTCGAGGGCTACCTGTAAGCAGGGGTGGGCTTCAAACATTTTAGCAAAGGGTTCTCTGCCCGGTTGCTGGGTGGGTGTGGCCCTGGTGGGTGTGGCCTAGTTGGCCTCCTGCACCATGGGAGGCTATTTTTGCCCTCCATAGGGGCTCTAGAGACTTTCCTTGAGCCTCCGGGTGGGTGAAAATGGCCACCCCGAGCCCCAGAGGCTCTCTGGAAGCCAGAAACGGACCCATTTCCAGCCTTCCCGAACTTCCGGGAGACTGGTTTTTTGCCCTCTCCGAGCTTCCGTGCACGCCTGAACTTACCTGCATCCAAAACAGGCCGCGTGGGGACTCCTGGGACGGGAGAGGTGGGGTGAGGTGAGGCCAGCCAGGAGTGGGATTTGGGGGTTCTCCGAACTGCACAGAATCTTAGTTAGGGGCTCTCCCGAACATCTGCGAACCCCCAGCAGCCCACCTCTGCCTGTTAAGGGTATCAGACAATGTAGGAAAACTCACGGTCGGTCCAGCTAATACAGCGATGTTTAAATTAATTTGAAATTTTGGTTAATAAATCAATAGTATTTGCTGTGTCTCCTTCCCTTTTTAGTTTTGGACTCCCAGGGCCTTTCTGGATCTGAACAAGGTTGCCAAGGACTTGAGAAACTTAGCATGGCCTGTACCTTTTTCCTGTCATTGAAAGCAGCAATATATTTTACATAAGGTGCCAAATTCGGTCCACGGTTGAACACAGCCTTGTAAATCATACTGGTTTTAAATAGAACCACTGAATACAGGTAGTCCTCGACTTACGACCATAAATTGAGTCCAGGATGGCAGTCAAAATGTGGCCAATCATTAAGTCACCACATGTCAGCGCCTGATTTTAACAACCTTTTTGGTGGCAGTTAAATGAATCACTGCAGGTTGTTAAGTGAACGAAACGGTTGTCAACTCGTAAAACATGCCTGTTTTCGAGTTGCCATAAGTTTGGGGGGTGGGGAGGGGGGAAACCAGAAGTACATTTCATGCTTATCTTACAAAGATTGTAGCTAAGCTACTGGATCTTCTGCCCAGGAAAAACCTTCATTGGAGGGTGTGATTCAGTGGTGGGATTCAATTTTTTTTACTACCAGTTCTGTGGACGTAGTGTCTTGTTGGGTGTGGCAGGGGAAGGATACTGCAAAATCCCCTTTCCCTCCCCACCCCATTAACCTGCTTTCCAGCTCCGTTCTCCTGTGCAGAGCAACCAAGGAAGAGCCAGCCAATCAGCTGGGACTCGGGAGGCAGAGAAGAAATGGGGTTGGCGGGGTCAGTCAGAGGTGGGATTTGCTGGTTCTCCGAACTACTCAAAATTTCCGCTACTGGTTCTCCAGAACTGGTCAGAACCTGCTGAATACCACCTCTGGTGTGATTGATGACACCCAGCCCCTGAACGTGCTTCGCTGGAGAATCTGATGTATGACACACCCAGGGGAGAGGGGGGGAACAGGGTCACAGGTGACCGTGAATTTGTGTCAGAGTTGGCTTCAACTGGGATAATGCCGACATGTTATTCCTGATAAATCTTTTGGATTCTTTTGAAGCTTGGCTCGAGACTCACGATTTAATTAGGGCAATCGCCAGAACCCTGACAACGGTTGTTAAGCAAATACATTTTAGCTGATGGGGTATTTCTTGCCAAAACTTAGAAGTTAACCCCAGTTTCTTTGTTTTTTTAAGTTATAAATCATGGTCACATGGTTGCAGGACAATAGAAATGAGGGCCAATTGCAGTGGTGATATTCGACCGCTTCTGCCCAGTTCTGGAGAGCCGGTAGGAGCGATGAGCAGCGGAGACCGAACCAGTTATTTCCGCTGTTCTAAATGCTTCTGCTGTTGGGCCCGCCTGCGTGCCCGGGCTCCCATACTCACCTTTATCCGCTGAATTTGAAGCGCAGCTGCTTTGCACGGCACAGAATAGCGCTGCGCGGCAGCTGCTGAAGCAACCGGGATCGTGCAGAGATCGCAAAGCGCGCCCACCAAACCACGCCTATCGAACCGGTGGCAATAATATTTGAATCCCACCGCTGGCCAGTTGCCTAGCATCAAAAATGCGACTGTTGGACTGGTGGGAGAGGCTGGCTGGCAGAACTTCAAACCTGGCTTGTAAGTAGCCTGGGGAGATCCATTGGTTGCTAAGCAACCCATCATAAGTTGAGGACTACCTGTACCTGCTTAAATCCCTTTCACTGACTTATGAGAAGATCGTAGCTGTTTACTCTTGCTTAGAGTTACCATTTCAAGCAGTATTTAATGATTCTGTACAATCTTGTCTATGTTAGATAATATAAGCTGAATACTTCTTGCTTCCTCTTCTTCCGCTCTCTTGCTCCCTCCTCCCTCCCTCTCCCTCCCTCTCTCTCTCTCTCTCTCTCTTAATTTAAGGTCCTTTTGTAACAAGTATGAGCATTCGAAGTTCAACCAGTGAAGCCTTGGATGTGAAAGTTGAACAATTTCTTCCCAAAGAAGCCCTGGGACAGAAGTTGGAAGAAGATGAAAGCATCAGTGAAGAAGAAAAGCAAGAACCAGATGATTAGAAGGTTGCAGAAATGTCATTTTCCTTGCAAAAAAAATTTTTTTTTATAAAGGGCACTTCTTGTAGCTTCATCCAGAGTTTCCCCACAAGCTCTGGTCCTGAAGGGAAAGTTTTCAACAATCTCGGGAGACAATTGAATTGTCCTCAGACCTGAAGCTCCTTAGTGCTGTTAGATCAACAGTCCCCAAAATTTGGGGGCTAGAAATGTCTAGGAATCACGGATATTACAGGCTCAGAACATGTGGAAAGCCTGCCTGCTCTTGACACCAATGTTTCTGTGCAAATCCTTCTCCGTTTGTAAAAAAAGATGTAATTGCACAACATTTTATTAAAAATGAAAAGCTCCGTGTACAGTTTTTATTGATCAATGAAGCCTTCGTGTCCCTTTCTGTTTTAGTTGTGTGTTTTTTTTCTGTCCACAGAAAAAAAATGGGGAATATTTTATATTTTAAGGGGAAAAAAATTAAGAACCTGCATTGGCAGCTTAATATGGCATGTTATGTTATCCTCGGCTGCAAGTTGAGCTCTGAAAAAGGTGCAGAGAGTCTGTGGTTTTGGAGATTCATGATAGGCTGACACTAAAAAAGATCTCACCTTCTGCCCACCTATTGTAGCAGAAGCATCCTTCATCATTGCTTAAATTGACGTAGAGTAAATACACTAATAAAAGAGACTGTGTGTAGCTCAGGGTTGAAATGAATCTTCGGTGTTCTCTGAACTTGGTGGTTTTCTTGCAGTTGTTTCACTACCCGAACAACGCTAGTGATCACTGGCATTGATGATGTTACCGAGTTGGGTAATGAAACGTCTGCGAGGAAACAACCAAGTTCATAGAGCACCAAGAACCCCTCCGTAAACATACTGCAGAGACAGCAATACAGGTATTCTTCAAGAAACAGCCATAATGGAACCTGCCCATTACCATTGCATGTTGTGATAGCTGTTAAGCGAGGCAACCTCCACCCTTATGAGTCTATCAGGGTCCTCCTTTTGTTGGTGGAGCCTCCTTTAAAAAAAAATTGAGAGAATATACCTGCTTTTAGAATAGCATGAGGTTGCCATGGACTGAGGAACAGGCCGAGTCTTGCAAATCCCCTAGATCTGTGATGGCAAACCTATGGCACGCAGAGACATTTGTGTGGGCACCTGAGCTCTAGCCAAACTTAACTGCACTGTGCATGCAAGTGCTTCCTAGCTGATTTTTGCCCCTTTTGACGCCTTTTTCGCCCTCCCGGAAGCTCGAGGGAAGCGTCTGCCGCCTCAGGAGGCCAAAAAATGGGCCTTCTAGAAATACCAGAAGTGCCTGGTTTCAGCCTCCGGAGGGCCTCTGGAGCTCGGGGGAGGTTGTTTTCGCCCTCCCAGAGGCTCGAGGGAAGCCTCTGCAGCCTTTGGAGGCCGAAAAACGGGCCCGTTTCGGCACTTCCGGTATTTCTGGAAGGTCCGTTTTTCGGCCTCCAAAGGCTGCAGAGGTTTCCCTAGAGCCGCCAAAAGTCAGCAGGGAGGGGCGTGCATGCACAGTGCAGGTAAGGCGGGGGGGGGAATGCGCACACATGCGCAGGGGGGCGAGGCACATTGCATTGTGGGTGCTGGCGCGCACACACTTTCGCCACACCACAACAAAAAGGTTCACCATCGCTGCCCAAATGGTTGGATGGGAAGTAGGTGGAGATCTACAGCCTTTAACAGCCTCCCAGTCATACCTAGCTTTTTGATGGGTCTGTCATAACTTGATCGGTCATATCTTGAGGACTACCTGTACCAATTTCCACAGTCAAAAACCTTGGTCTTTTTGATCCCCTGAGTTGAAAAAAATGTCATTAGGTTAGGGCAGCGGTAGGGAACCTTGGCTCTTTTATCACTGATGGACTTCAACTCCCAGAATTCCTGAGTGAGCCATAAAAGTTCCCATCCCTGGCCTAGTGGTTTTCAGTTGTGAGGGAAATCAATTTTTGACTGGAATGGGACTGTTTAATATACAAATGTAGGACATATAAGATATTGATCATCAAGTCAAAATTAGGACATTTTGTATATTGAACATCCATTCAAATCAAAAATTGATTTCCCTCACAACTGAAAAACCAGTAGGCCAGGGATGGGGAACTTTTTTATAGCTCATTCAGGAATTTCGGGAGTTGAAGCCATAAGTGATAAAAGAGCCAAGGTTCCCTACCACTGGTTAGGGTCTCCAACCTTGGCAACTTTTAAGACTTATGGACTTCAATTCTCAGAATTCCTCAGCCGCTGAGGAATTCTGGGAGTTGAAGTCCACAAGTCTTTAAAAAGTTGCCAAGGTTGGAGACCCCTGTGTTAGATACTTTCAAAGCCTGTTCAGGTAGTTCTCAACTTACATTTGTTTAATAACGGTTCAAAGTTAACAACAGTCCTGCAAAAAAAGTGATTAACAACTGGTCTTTGCACTTAAAACTGTCACAGAGTCCCTGTAGTCACGTGGGCCAAAATTTGGGTGCTTGGCAACTGACTTGTATTTACAGTCAGGGGTCATTCTGGGGTCATTGGTGACCATCCCATCTGGAATGAGGGAAATTTGTTTTGCTACTTCAAAAGGAGGTGAAAAAGACTAAGACATATAATTAAACGCATCAGAAACATGTTAAAACCAAAACATAATAATAATCAGGAACAGAAAATTGGTAAGCATCAATACTTTCTACTCCCATTGCAGATCATATTCTAATTCCTACATATCCTGTAAATCAATAGAAAAAAGTTACCGCTTATGAGACAAGATAACAATTGATCTTCCTGTTTCTTCAACCCATAAACTTTATCTGATACGTTTTCTAATACAGCTACTGGCCAAGTTTCCCAGTACCATTTTTCAACTGATAAATGATCCAAACACTAATAACATTGAGCAACTAGCAATTTAGTTTTCAAAAGGGGGAAAAAAAATGTAAGCTGCATGACATTTATCTCAATATTTTCTCTATTGAACATAGGTTATAATCCTTAATTTGATGATTGCGCAATGTATCAAAACCGTTTTTGCAAAAATATTAACGCATTTTCACATGTTCCACAGACATGATCCCTTCTGTTTCTGTTCTCCCTCCAAATTGGCTGAAGTTTTGTACAATTCCTACGGGGGTGAAATGTCATGGATGCAAAATCTTGAAATATAACTCCTGCTTTGAAGCCAACAGAAATCTCCCATCACCACAGTGCTTGCCAGATATTGTCCAGCTGTCTTCCCAGATAAATCTATCTCAAATTTCTTTTGAACTCCAGGAAGGATTTCGTTTGTCTCTTTTCCAATAATCTCCAACAGGATACAGTTTGAAAATTATGCCTTTAAAGTGAAGAGGAGAAATGCAGTATTTTGTAAAAATTTGTTAATAGGGGATTTGCAAAATTCCATTAGTCTCCCAGTGTGTGGGAATGTGTTATTTGAATCCATAAAGTGCATGGCATTTTACATCTAAATGCTGTTTTAGCTCTTATTCAATAGAAGTCGGTAGCAAAGACAAACCTAGAATAAACTAGATGTTCACAGCCTGCCAATCATTAAACTCTGTCATATATACATGTACTAGCTTGATACCTGTGCTTCGCTATATAACTATGTGATCGGGCTTAGTTTTTGGGAAGGAAAATAAGAGGGGGGCGGGGAATTATGCCTCTGCCTACCAGCATCCATTGGTATTCATCTGGCTAGCATCCTGTCAGTGTGTGAGAGAGTTGAGGGCTGTTTGGAAACTGAAACAGTATTTGCTGTGTGAGCAAGGAGACAGCAAGGAAGCTGGGCCTGGCTTAGCTCAACTGTTCTGTATTAAAACTGGTTGCTGCTGTGAAACTAAAACTGAAACTCCTCTGCTTGTGTTTTGCATTTGGAAGACATTTCTTTTCAGGTGGGGAGTAGAACTCTTTAGTATCAGAGCGTGTTAATAATAATATACAAAATACTATGATAGTCATTTCAAAAAATCCTTTCTTAGTGAGCACCTAGAAGCCAAGAGGAATATAGATGGCGAATTTCAACTTTGTAGGCTTTACGATTCTGGAGATTTTGTGATGATGTGTGAGTGGTATTTCGCTTTTATATAGAGAGATGTATGCTTATGCATGTGTGCACATGCATGTGTAAGCAGCAGAGGGAACCATGTACATTGTAATGTTTGCAATTTAGGAAAAATTGATAGTTCGTAATGCTGTTCTCACCAGAATGTAGCTTGAACAGGGAACTCTGTAATATGCCAGTTACTATTCAGACAGCTCCCCCACCTGGTGTAGGGTATCTGAAGGCCCCTTTTAATCAAGGCTAGAAAAATTGCCGTGCCCAAAAATAATCTGCAGTTTTATTTTGATACGGGGGAAAATATTTGGCCACTGTAGGGCGCTCCTCTCTCACAAAACTCAGTCACTCTCTATTACAGGTCTGAAACCTGTGCAGCAGTGATGGGCATAATTATTAGCAATTATAAAATAATGCTAGTTTTTCCAGGTTAATATTTTTATTATAAGATAAATGAGGTGCAAAATACAAGAGTCAACAGAATGGTGAGCAGGAAGATCAGGAAGTGAGTGAGGAAAGATAGGAAAAAAAGAAAAGGAGACATTGACTTCCAACTCTTTCTGTTGCAGTAAAATAAGGCATTAATATCAAATCACAACTTGTTTTTTTCATAATAATATAAACAAGCCATTTCTAAAGAATAGAATAGAATAGAATAGAATAGAATAGAATAGAATAGAATACTTTATTAGCCAAGTTGTGATTGGACACACAAGGAATTTGGCTTGGTGTAAATACTCTCAGTATACATAAAGAAAAAATACATTCGTTAAGAATCCAGAATCATAACGTACAATACTTAATGATAGTCATAGGGTATAATCAGCAATCAAATCATACTAGGAAACAGTCAATATAAATCGTAAGGATACAAACGACAAAGTTACAGTCCTACAATCACAAGTGGGAGGGGGTGGGTGATAAGGAGTGATGAGAAGATTAACAGTAATAGTAGTGCAGACTTTGTAATAGTTGAACAGTGTTGAGGGAATTATTTGTTTAGCAGAGTGATGGCTTTCGGGAAAATACTGTTCTTGTGTCTAGTTGTTCTGGTGTGCAGTGCTCTATAGCGTTGTTTTGAGGGAAGGAGTTGAAACAGTTTATGTCCAGGATGTGAGGGGTCTGTAGATATTTTCACAGCCCTCTTTTTGACTTGTGCAGGTCCTCGATTGAAGGCAGGTGGGTAGTAATTGTTTTTTCTGCAGTCCTAATTATCCTCTGAAGTCTGTGTCTGTCTTGTTGAGTTGCAGAACCAAACCAGACAGTTATAGAGGTGCAGATGATGGACTCAATAATTCCTCTGTAGAACTGGATCAGCAGCGGTAAAACCCCAAATCAGAGTTTCATTCTTTTCCAAGTACAAAGTTCAGAAGTGGTCTACCATGTGGAAACAAAAGTGCTTAAGTTCTTTTGTTTAATCAAAATAGTCAATTTTGCCATTTTAGCCAACGGCATCAACTTCTGCAACCTTTCATCCATGATAGGAATCGAAGTGTCCTTCCATTTGTTGTGCACACAATGCTCTTGCTGCCATCAACATATATAGTAAAATAAGACTTAATACTATGGGTATGCATCAGTGATGGGATTCAAAAAGTTTTACCACCGGTTTGGTGGATGTGACTTGCTGGCGTGCTTTGCACATGTGCACATATTTTGTGCAAGTGTACCAAATGCGCACTTTGCGCAGGTGCAGAGGTGTTGGTTTAGTTTATTTTATTTTTATTGTCATTGCACCTCGTACAATGAAATCAAACACCATCTTCAGTGCACATCATGATCATGACTATGAAAATAAACACAAACACACATCCTTCACCCTCCACACAATGAACCGAAAACCTGCAACACTGCACCAACACTGCACTATACAGCAGAATTCAAAAGAGCTACTTCCCTGGGATAGAAACTGTTTTTCAGCCTGTTTGTCCTTGTTTTTATTATCCTGTACCGTCTGCCAGATGGTAATAGTTCAAAAAAAGGGTGGCCGGGATGAAATGGATCTTTGAGACTGTTTTGGACTTTCTTAAGGCAGCGGGAGCTATAAAGCTCTTCCAAAGAGGGAAGAGGGCAACCAATGATCTTCTAGGCAATGATGTTAATCCTCTGGAGTGCTTCCCTAGCTGCCACTGTGCAATTGGCAAACCATATAGAGAGATGCTTTATGTTAAAATGCTCTCTATGGTGCAGCGGTAGAAGGTCACCAGCAGTTTTTCATTCAGTTGTTCTTTTCTGAGAAGTTTCAGGTCGTATAATCTCTGCTGGGCCCTTTTGAATAGGTTTGCGCAGGCGCAGAGGTGTTTCAATTCACCTCCTGCAAGCCTGCACTCTCCCACTCTGCTGTGCCGTGCAAAGCAGCTGTGCTTCAAAAGCAGAGGATAAAGGTGAGTATTGGAGCCCAGGTGGGTGGGCGGGCAGGCCCAACAGCAGAGCAGCAGAGAGAACCAGTTCAGTCTTTGCAGTACCGGCTCGGCTGAACCGGGCCGAACTGGTAGACTACCACCACTGGTATGCATGGATGTGTTTCTGCGGACCTTAGGCAACAGTTGAAGTGACTTCCAGAGCTCTTTGCCAGAACACGAGCAAAGAATTAGACAAAAACTAGGCGTTTGCTCCTTGGCAAACATCAGATTTCATTCCACGAAATGCAAAGTCCCAACAGCCAAAATTTACTGGTAAACGGGGTAAAACTGAAGAATCATCTTCTCTTAAAATATATATAAATTATTCGGGGTTTGTTTGTTTATTTTTTTAAAAAAAAAGTGGGACAAGTTGTCATTTTAAATTTGCAATAACTGTATTGTTTCTGAGCAATACTTGGGACAAATTAGACATCTTAAATAAAGGGACTAAACAAAAATAAAAGATAAGTTTTCCTTTTTTTTTTTTCCCCTCCCCCTGTTCAATCATGTCCAATTCTCAGGCATTGCCTGGACAAGTCCCTGCAGTTTTCTTGGTGAAGTTTTCAGATGTGCTTTGCCATTGTCTGCTTCCTAAGGCTGAGAGAAAATAGGACTGATATTGCTGTGGCTTCGATTCTCTGATGTAGGCAATCTTCGACTTACGATCAAAACATTTAACAACTGGTTCTCTGCCCAATTGCTGGGTGGGTGTGGCCATGGTGGGCGTGGCCTAGTCAGCCTCCTACACCATGGTGGTGGGGGGGGAGGCATTTTTGCCTGGAGGCTCTCTGGAAACCAGAAAGAGTCCATTTCCGGCCTTCCAGAACTTCCAGGAGGCCCGTTTTTCGCTCGCCCCGAACCTCTGCACAGGCCCTGCACTTACCTGCAATCCAAAACAGGCCACGCAGGGACTCCTGGGAGGGGCCGGGCATAATGGGTGGGGCCGGGCAGGGGTGGGATTTGTCAGTTCTCTTTGTTGAACTGGTCATAAAACTAACAACCGGTTTGTCCAAACCGGTATGAACCAGTTTGTCCAAACCTGTGTGAACCAGTGTGAACTGCTGTCCACCCCTGCTTATGACCGGTTATTTAAGCAACCATTTGAAGTGACGATGGATCTCCCCAAGGCTACTTGCAACCTGGATTTGAAGTTCTGATAGCCAGTTACACATACACACACGGTGACATGATCACAATTTGAATGCTCAGTCCTACAATTACAGCCATTTGCAGCATCCCCAGTTATGTGACTGATTCACTATTTATTTATTTTTTGCTGAAAACTGGTGTTTATTTCCAGTTTTTGGCAAATAAAGCCCATTGCAGACTACGGATTCATTTAGCGTCCACAGTGTTTGCTTTATGACTGCCACGTTCACTTAACTTCTGTGCTGTGGTGGCACAAAGGTTAGAGTGCAGTACTGCAGGGCTAGCTCACCCCAGGAGTTCAATTCTGAGCGGCTCAAGGTTGAATCAGCCTTCTATCTATCTGAGGTCAATTAAATGAGGACCCAGACTGTTGGGGGCAATATGCTGATTCTGTAAACTGCTTAGAGAGGGCTGTAAAGCACTGGGAAATGGTATATACGTCTAAGTACTATTGCTATTGCTGTTAACTGTAGAGTTACTTAGGAGCCATGGTGGCACAGTGGTTAGAACGCAGTATTGCAGTTTTTTTCCGAATGCCATCACTCTGCTAAACAAATAATTCCCTTAACACTGTCCAACTATTTACAAAGTCTGCACTACTATTACTGTCAATCTTCTCATCACTCCTTATCACCCATCCCCCCCCACTTGTAACTGTATGACTGTAACTTTGCCGCTTGTATCCTTATGATTTATATTGACTGTTTCCTAGTATGATTCGATTGCTTATTGTACCCTGTGACTATCATTAAGTGTTGTACCTTATGATTCTTGACTCTTGACGAATGTATCTTTTCTTTTATGTACACTGAGAGCATTTGCACCAAGACAAATTCCTTGGGTGTGCAATCACACTTGGCCAATAAAGAATTCTATTCTATTCTATTCTATTCTATTCTATTCTATTCTATTCTATTTTATTCTATTCTAATGCTACCGATTGCCAGCAGTTCGATCCTGACTGACTCAAGGTTGACTCAGCTTTGCATTCTTCCGAAGTCAGTGAAACAAGGACCCAGATTGTTGGGGGAAATAGGCTGACTCTGTAAACTGCTTAGAAGAGGTTGTAAAGCACTGTGAAGCACTATATACCAAAAAAAGTGAACCACAAAACAGGTTGTAAAATCAAGCTTAGTCATGTGGTAAGCCATTTCACATCTGGTACCATTTAGGACCACAATTCCAGCTCTCAATCCCCGGTTGTTTTGTGTGCATTCATTCTCCAAACACTTACATTAGGTCCCCTACCACATGTCTTCTCCAAAGAACATGCCTCCTTGTGAAATATCTGCCTGGCATAACTGGCCACTTTAAAAATAAAACCATCCTGCCAAGCTCAATGGATTGTGTAGGCCTTTAGCTGACCGCTGCTTCAACTGGCAGTCCTGAATATATTCTTTATTTTCCCTCCCCCATCAAGCTGAGAGGCTGCACCCTTTTGCCAAACCCTTTTGCCTTCTCTAAACTATGCGTGGCTGAACTGCACCACAGTGGGGACTTTGCAGCTATTAATACTTTTTTTTTTTTAAAGGATTGAATCAGATTACTGTGGAGAAGGTCAGGCGGCATCTTTGAAACAAAAGCTGTATGCTCTTCTTCGGAGCTCTCTGCCACAAGGGAAATTTTGCATCGGGAACAGAAAACCCTTGCTGTATTTTTTTAATGCAGCAAAAACAATGCATGTTTAGATGCCCTGCTCTTCATAGTTTACGGATTCTACCTCCAGCTTAGGAAATAATTTTCTTTAAAATATTCATTGGATTCTAACGCAGAAAGCGACTAGGAAATACTTCGGCTACTTGAATGTGGGAAATAGCAATAGGAAGATCAGTCTGCAGCTTTTCCATTTTAACTTTTAATTGATAAATAGAAGATTGTCCCTACAACCTAGATTTGGAAAAAACAATAACATATATCGAAATATTTCTATTGATTTAGAAAACCAATCAACAAGTTGTCTGTTTATTTTCCAGAATGTGCCAGTCCTATTAACAGACACTTACTGAACGACTTTCTGATAGTGAGAACAATCAACTAATGGAACAGAATTGCCCTGAAAGTTGTGGGAGCGTCATCACTTGAGACTTTCAAAGAAGAGACTGGACTGCCATTTGTCAGAAATGGTGTAGGGTCTCCCGCTTTGGTGCGGGGTTGGACTAGATGACCTACAAGGTCCCTTCCAACTCTGATTACCTGTTATCTATTTTCCTCAGATAAATTCAGGCTTTTTGAATCCAGAAATCTCATACTTACTTCAATTGTCTTCAGATCTTGGGATTCTCACTAGGGGTTCATCAATTCTGGAATTGGAGATCCACAAATCCAGATGGCACCCAGATTGAGAAAGCTGACCAGAACTTGTACTCCGTAATACTGAAGAATGTACAGGTAGTCCTCAACTTATGACCACAATTGAGCCCAAAATGTACATTGCTAAGTGACACAATTAAATGAAATTTTGCCCCATTTTACAACCTTTCTTGCCACAGTGGGTAAGTGAATCACTGCAGTTCTCAAGTAACATGGTTGTTAAGTGAATCTGGCTTCCCCATTGACTTTGTTTGTCAGGAGGTCCCAAAAGGGGATCGCATGAGTCAGTTGCCAAGCATCATTTTGATCACATGACCATGGGGATGCTGCAACGGTTGTAAGTGTGAAAAATGGCCATAAGTCAGGGCTGTTGTAACTTTGAACAGTCACTTTGTCAAGCATCGAATTTTGCTTTTGCTGTTTCAGTCATTTTCGATTCTCAGCTTGCCAACAACCCGAGGGCAGAGGGAGAGAAAGAACGGAATGTACAATCCCGGTGATGAGACAACAACCATGGGAACCAAGGACATTCCAACAGGTGTTTGCCAGAACCTAAAAAGACTTTCTCACAACAATATTAAGAAATACAATTGAACAATGTGACTTGAGCTAATAATTGGAGGGAGAACCTATACTTTAACTATACGGCTTTGCATGGGAAATAGCTAGATCTGGTTTTGCTTTCATACATGCCAAAATGATGTACTCAATAAAGTTTTGCATAAGGAGATTGGATCGTCTCTGCCATGCCTGCTTTGCTTGGGTTCATCAGTCAGAACTTTGACACACTTTTTCAGTGCTGCTGTAACTTTAAGCAGTCACTAAACAAACTGCTGTAGGTCAAGGACTACCTGCACTTGAAAGACAATCTTCCTGCTTCTTACCTGTTTCTTTTTTCAGGAGATCCTTAGGATTAAAGAAAGGTCCTTTGCCATGAAAAACAGGTAGTCTACTGAGAGTGTATGTCAACCATGCTGACTTTAAGATGGGTGGACTTCAACTTCCAGAAGTCCCCAACCAGTCCTGCTCTGGGAGTTGAAGTCCACCTATCTTAAAGTTATTGTCAACTCTGAAGGGAACCTGGCTGAAGCCATCTTGTGCTGCCTCATAGTTGTCATGAAGCTTGAGAAGGGAAAGGGAGGGGGGAAGTCAATAGACAGGCTAACAGTCAAAACAAAAAGCTTTCTTGTGGGAACCAAGGTCATCCCAACAGGTGACCGTTGAAGGAGGAGAGGAGTGACCAAGCAGCCTGCCAGCTACATTCATTGGACAACGTTATTAGTGACATCTGGGATGGGGGATTTTTGCTCTTTTAATTAGGTGAAAACGGTGGGAACTTTTAGAGCTGGTTTTCACCAGCTGTGCTGATATGATGTATCCAATAAACATGTTCTTTGAGGAATCTACCTACCTCAGAGTTCTGCTTTCAATGGGTATGTTAGTCAGAACGCTGATAGTTATTGTGGTTGAGCAGACACTGATGAACGATATTGAAAGCCACTGAGATATCAAGTAAGGCCAAGATGGATATACCATTCCCAAACTGGTCCTTCCAGAAGTCATCCAAGGTTGAGAAACACTGGTCATTTGATTTGCCATGGACCCTTTGCTCCTAGGACTATTGGCCAGCTGAGACGAGTTAGCACCAGAACCATTTTTTGCCCCATGTTCTTAGAAGAAGTGTCAAATTGCAAGCATGAGCACATTCGGCCTCACCATGCTGGTTGTTCCATGCTGGATGTTATGACGCCCGTCTCCCCTCAACAAATTCAAAGCAAAGTCAAGCAGAACTATTTGACCAAACTTTATCTGGAGTTAAAGGCATCTTTGCCCCTGGTGTACAGAAGGCTGCTCAAAAGACAACTTTGCATCCAATACAGAGGTGGTATTCAGTGGATTCTGACCAGTTCTGGAGAACCGGTAGCGGAAATTTTGAGTAGTTCAGAGAATCGGCAAATCCCACCTCTGACTGGAGATTTTACAGTATCCTTCCCCTGCCACGCCCACAGGACCGGAAGTAAAAAAGTTTGAATCTCACCACTGATCCAATAGCATCGAGCTGCAGTTAACACCAGAAATTAAGATGCTAGATAGGGAAAAGCAACAATGAGGGATGCTAGAGTTTGTTTAACAGAATTTTAGATTGAGCATCATGACGTCATGAATGTTGGGTGCTCCTTCCAAGCTGCATACTTGCACTCTCCATAGGTACAAAGATACATCAATGTAGCAACCCAGTGTTTCTCAGCCTTTACAACTTTAAGATGTATGGACTTCAACTCCCAGAATTCCCCAGTTGCTGGCTGGGGAATTCTGGGAGTTGAAGTTCACGTGTCTTAAAATATGTTTCTAAGATGGAGAAACACTGGGCTCCTAGACTGATGCATCTCACAGAGTGAATTGTTAGCAGCTCACAGAAGAAAAAAGGGAAAAGTAAAAGAGTGAAAAGAAAGAGAGGTTTAAGGAAGATTGTGTACTGTAGCCTTCAAGGATTATTTATTTATTATTTATTTATTATTCAAATTTGTATACCACCCCCTCTCCCTAGGGACTCGGGGCGGTGCACAGCCAAATAAAAACATATAAATACATATACAATAATTTAAAATATATTAAAAGAATTAAATAGGTTGGCCAATTAAGAAATTAAAAAAGTAGGGAGTTAAGAAAATTAAAACCATTTAAAACCGAATTTAAAACCATTACACATAACTCTAGGCCAGACCAGCTAGATGGAATAGGTGGGTTTTTAGTGTGCGCCGGAAGGTCAATAGGTCGGGGACGGTCCTCATCTCCGGGGGCAATTCGTTCCAGAAGGAGGGTGCTCCCAATGAGAAGGCCCGAACCCTCGGGGTCGCCAGCCATCCAGCCGGCGGCACCCCGAGGAGGCCCGCTCTATGAGAGCGCACTGGTTGATGAGAGACTGACGGTGGCAGCAGGTGGTCCTGTAAATACCCAGGTCCCAAGCCATGGATTAATGGTGAGCATGCACCTTCCACTTGGTATAATTTTCTTGCTCCTTCAAACATTAAAAGGTACAGTTGCTCAAGATGGCGACCAGAGGAGAGAGCAAGATGGCGACCGGAGGAGGTCGACCAGAAGAGCTCCGCCGGCCAGAAGAGCTCCGCCGCCCGGCGTGGTGAGTTTCCCCCCCCCGGGTCCTCCTCACCTGTGGCAGGGGTGGCGAGGGGACCTGTGGGGGGATGGGCGACCCCCGAGGCCGTGGCGCGGCGTCGTGTTTGGCGCTGGGCCCGGCGGCGGCCGGCTGGCGGCTGGCGGTTGGCGGCGGGGCCGCGCGGCTGTGAGGCGATCTCCGGGGCCGTGGCGCGGCGTCGTATCTGGCGCCGGGCCCGGCGGCGGGCTGCGCGGCTGTGGGGCGACCCCCTCACAGCGGCGGCGGGGCCGCGCGGCTGTGAGGTGGGCGTTTCCCGACCGGTGGTGCTGCCATGCGAGGCTAAGGTCTCCGGATGCCTGGAGTCGGCGGAGACCGGAGGCCGGAGCAGCTGGAGGCCATGGCATTTTGCCCGGCGGCCGGCGGCTGGCGGTGGGTCCGCGCGACTTCGCGGCTGGCGGCCGGCAGTGTGGCCATGCGAGGCCGAAGTTCCTGGGACGGCTGGAGCAGCTGGAGGCTGGCAGCTGGAGGCTGGAGCGGCTGGAGACTGGCGGCGTGGCTATGGGACCGCCGTCGGGGTCAAGACCAGGGCTGGGGCCGTTGTGAGGTCCCCAGCCGAAGTTGGAAGGGCGGCTCGAGCGGCCGAGGGTCGGCCGCCGTGGGCGGAGCCAGGGCGGACTGGCTGTGGGACTATCGCCGGGGCCGGGGCTGGGGCCTTTGCGGGGGCCCCAGCCGAAGCTGGTGTACGAGCCACGACTCGAGCGGCTAGAGGATGGACGCTGCGGGCAGAACCGAGGCGGCTGGAAGATCATCGACCTCCAGGGCCATGCTGTGGTTCTGGGTCTGGTGCTGGTCCCGGTAGCCCGTGGCGTGACCGGCAGGCGGCCGTTGGAGTTGGAGCTGGGACTGGAGGACCGCTGCCGCGGTTGAAGTTATTCTCCTCCTCTTCGTCCAATCGGCGGTGCGCTGAACGGCCTCAATCTGGACTCGGGCCCCGGCCGGCTAGTTCTCAGCTTGGTCGGGGTCATTTTTATCATCTCCATCATCTTTATCAGAGGACTCAGGCCGGGACGCTATTTTATACCAGAAATGATCTCTGGGCCCTGAGATATGTCCCCCTATCTCAGCAATGGCCCTCTGCTCTCTCGGAGGCCCATCTCAAGGACGGATTGTGGGATCCGGAGAGATGGTGGGGTTTTAAGTGCGGGAGGGAGGGGTGTCTTAAGAAATTTTTAGTTAGGTTTTTAAGGGGGTTAGGAAGGCCCGGGCGGGAGTTGGGGGACAACTCGCCGGAGGCTGGGTCCAGGCCGGGGGTTGGGCGTGGCCGGGAGAGTCAGAGTCCGGACAGGACCGTATTGAGGATGGGGGGGGTCACCGGGGAGGGTGGAATTAAATCTATTGTTACGGTGAGCGGGAGGGGCAGATTTGGCGGTTATAGGGGGCCATATTCTGTGTTGGGAGCGCGCCCTCGCTGTTTGCTTGCTGTGGCGCGCTCCGACCCCCTTGTCATCTCCCGTTCCCCAGGGGGTCTGAGCAATCGGGCCCTGGGCCTTAGGCTGATGTTGTGTAACGCCAGGTCCATTGTTAATAAAGCCCCTCTCATCCATGATTTGATTTGTGAGGGGGGCGCGGACCTGGTGGGAGTTACCGAAACCTGGCTGGGCCAGGAGGGGGGAGTCCCTCTGGTGGAGATGTGCCCAGCCGGGTTTCGGGTCTTTCATCGGCCGAGGGCCCAGGGGAGGGGAGGGGGGGTTGCGGTAGTTATTAAGGAGGATCTGTGTCCGAGGAAGGCCACTGTATCTCAGACGACCGGGTGTGAGCTCCTTTTCGTGAAGTTCGGTCCCAAGGTTCAGGTGGGCTTGCTGGTCGCATACCTGGCTCCCTGCTATGCGGCAGCAGCCCTGCTTGAGCTCCTTGAGGTCATAGCTGGCGTGGCGGTTGGGACCCCCAGGCTTATGGTCATGGGGGATTTCAACCTGCCATCTGCTGGCGGTACCTCGGGGATTGCTCAAGAGTTCATGGCTTCCATGACGGCCATGGGCCTGACCCAGTTAATTCGGGACTCTACTCACGTGGGAGGTCATACCTTGGATCTGGTTTTCGTCTCTGATCAGTGGCAGAGTGATCTGGGTATGGGGGATATAGTCGTAGAACCCCTGTCATGGTCGGATCACTCGCTCCTGAAGCTCGACTTCCGTTCCGCACCCCCTGACCGCAGGGAGGCGGGACCATTAAAATGGTACCGCCCCAGGCGCCTGATGGATCCTGATAGGTTCCTGACGGAGCTTGGGCCATTTCCCAAAGCTCACACACACGACTCGGTTGAGGGCTTGGTCGCCACCTGGGATAGGGTGGCTGCTGGGGCCCTCGACCGAGTCGTGCCCTTGCGGCCTCTGACCCGGTGCCGATCCCAAGTGGCTCCTCGGTTTTCTGAGGAGCTAAGGGAGATGAAGCGTCGGAAAAGACGCCTAGAGAGCAGTTGGAGGGCCAGCCGTTCTGGGTCCGACCGAACACTATTACGATCTTATATTAAGACGTATTTAGTGGCGATAAGGATGGCGAGGAGATCTTACCTCTCCACCCTTATTGCGTCCGCGGAAAACCGCCCAGCCGCCCTGTTTAGGGTGACCCGCTCTCTACTGGAGGTAGGAGCGCGGGAGGACCCCTTGCAGGGACGGGCTGAGGAGTTTTCTAGGTTTCTGCAGGACAAAATCGCTCAGATCCGGGATGAGCTGGACTCCGACTGGGCATCTCCGGGCGGTGGGGCGGGGGTGGATATCGGTGCGGTCAATTGGGTTGAGTTCGATCCTGTTACTGTGGAGGACGTGGACAGGATACTGGGGGGACTGAATGCCACCACCTGTTTGCTGGACCCGTGCCCCTCCTGGCTGGTCTTGGCCACTCGGGAGGTGACACGAGGCTGGTTCCAGGGTATTATAAACGCTTCCTTGAGAGAGGGGCTGTTACCTGCCGCCTTGAAAGAGGTGGTGGTGCGGCCCCTCCTCAAGAAATCGTCCCTGGACCCAGCATTGTTATCTAACTATCGTCCTGTCTCCAACCTTCGCTTTGTTGCGAAGGTTGTTGAGAGTGTGGTGGCACGTCAGTTCCCGCAGTACCTGGATGAAGCGAGTTATCTTGACCCCCTCCAATCGGGCTTCAGGCCCGGGCACAGCACGGAGACGGCGTTGGTCGCGTTGGTGGATGACCTCTGGAGGGCCCGGGACAGGGGTTGTTCCTCTGTCCTGGTCCTGTTAGATCTCTCAGCGGCTTTTGATACTGTCGACCACAGTATCCTATTGCAGCGGTTGGAGGGGTTGGGGGTGGGAGGCACCATGTTGCGGTGGTTCACCTCCTTCCTCTCCGACCGCTCGCAATTTGTGTTGACGGGGGGGCAGAGATCGGCCCCGAGGCCCCTACGATGTGGGGTGCCTCAGGGGTTGGTGCTCTCGCCCCTGCTGTTCAACATTTATGTAAAGCCGCTGGGTGAGGTCATCTGTGGCTTCGGGGTGGAGTTCCATCAGTACGCTGACGATACTCAGCTGTACATCTCCACCCCGGGCCACCCCAACGAAGCCGTCGAAGTGATGTCCCGATGCCTGGAGGCCGTGCGGAGTTGGATGGGTCGTAACAGGCTTCGTCTCAACCCGACCAAAACCGAGTGGCTGTGGTTTCCTGCGCCCAGATACAGCCAGCTGGTTCCTTCGCTGGCCGTGGGGGGAGAGGTCTTGACCCCCGTGGAAAGGGCGTGCAACTTGGGTGTCCTCCTGGACGTACGGCTGTCTTTAGAAGAACATATTGCAGCCGTCGCCAGGGGGGCTTTCTATCAGATTCGTCTGATTTACCAGTTGCGGCCCTTTCTGGATCTGGGCGCACTTCGCACAGTCACTTCCGCCCTCGTCATCTCCCGCCTGGATTATTGCAATGCTCTCTACATGGGGCTCCCCTTGAAGAGTCTCCGGAGGCTGCAGCTGGTCCAGAATGCAGCCGCGCGGGTGATCGTGGGTGCTCCTCGGAGCTCCCACGTTACACCGCTTCTCCGCAGGCTGCACTGGCTTCCTGTGGCCTTCCAGATTCGATTCAAGGTGGTACTGACAGTATTTAAAGTGCTCCATGGCTCGGGACCTGGGTACTTACGGGACCGCCTGCTGCCATCATCAACCTCCCGCCGCCCAGTACGCTCCCACAGGGTTGCCCTCCTCGGGTACCGCCGCCCGGCCGTTGTCGGTTGACGGCCCCGAGGGTTCGGGCTTTCTCTGTGGGAGCCCCCTCCCTTTGGAATGATCTCCCCCCGGAGATACGGGCTATGACGGATATTCTGACCTTCCGGCGCGCAGTGAAAACCCTATTTTTTAAACAGGCTGGCCTGGCCCAGTAACTGTATTTTAGTTTTAACTTAATTTTAATCAGGGTTTTGTTAGTTTTTAATTTTTAACTGAATTTTTGGGTTAGACAGCCGGATCAATTTGGTTTAATTTATTTTAATTGTATTTATTGGGTATTTATTATATGTTTTTAGTAGGCTGTACACCGCCCCGAGTCCCTTTTTGGGAGAGGGAGCGGTATAAAAGTTTAATTAATAATAATAATAATAATAATAATAATAATAATAATAATAATAATAATAATAATAATAATAATAATAAATTATTTTGCAGTACAAGGTAAATGTAACTGAGCATTAATATTCCTTGGACATTGGTATTCCAGCTCCAAAGAGAAGCCATAGGCTGGGTGTACCGAATAATTGGCCTTAATTTAATTTTCTTCTTAAGATTAGAGAAACTGGAATGCTATCTCCTGCTAATAGTTTAATACAATTAAAATGGACATCTATCGCAGGTGGATTTATTGCTCACAGCTCCATTCACATAACACGCTGAGCTATAAATCATGATTTATAAGAGACTGTGATTGCATTTACACTGTGGTGCAGAAACCAGGAAAATCATGAGGTGGCTTTGTCCCTCTTTAGGAAAAAAATACCTGAACAAAACAAGAACTTTCAAAGACTTAAAACTCCTCAGATTCATATGTATTGAGGGCGTGGGGGTGGGATTGTGGCTAGCCAGAACTTTTTAAATTGTTTAATTTTCGGTTTGCACCCAACTTGATGGATTAACATAGAGCTTGCAGATCTCAACAGCTTTTCTCCCAAGATTTCTGTGCCAACATAATTAAGTTAAAAATACTGACTAAGGGAAACTTCACAGATTAATTAATGGTTGATACTTATGCAGGAGAACGGTAGTCCTAAAGACGAAAGGGGAATGGCTGGCTTTGACCAGCTTTTCCTAAAATGCTGAAGAAGGACTTTTGCGGAATTAGACATTCTACCTCCCTGAAAGCTGCCGCTTACCTGAATGACATTTTAAAACAAAAGGTTCTTCATGTTGATATTGCATTATTTGCTGCCTATGATTTATTGCTCTAGATTAAGAGAGAGAGATTCAACTTTCCAGGCCTGGCTCCAACTTCCCAAAGAGTGTGAAGGAAGTTTGAGATCCCTAATACAAGGTGGAGATATGTATCTTCTCTTGATAGCCATGGTCATTCTTCAAGATTCTAGCCCACCATTTTTTCCCCCTTACGTCACATTTTTGGGGAATACTTAGGTCCGTGATGGCGAACCTATGGCACGCATGCCACAGGTGGCACGCAGAGCCATTTGTGACGGCACGCAAGCTGCAGGCAAACTTACCTCACTGCGCATGTGCGTGCCTCACAGCTGATTTTCGGCCGCTTTGAGGCCTTTTTCGGCCTCCCGGAGGTTTTAGGAAGGCTTCTGCAGGCTTTTCAGGACAAAAACTAGGCCTATTTCATCACTTCCTGTTTTTCCAGAAATACCAGAAGTGACGAAACGGGCCTAGTTTTCATCCTGAAAAGCCTGCAGAAGCTTTCCTCAAGACTCTGGGAGGCCGAAAAAGGCCCCAAACCGGCTGAAAATCAGCTGTGAGGTGTAGTGCAAGTAAGGGCGGCAGGGGGTGGGTGGGTGGGTGGGGATTGTGTGCGCATGTGTAGGGTGCATAGGGGGCACACATTGCCTTCTGGGTGCTGGCACAGGAGCCCAAAAAGGTTAGCCACCACTGACTTAGGTGGTGTGTGTGGGGGGCTATGGAAGCATAGTTGATGTGATGGACTACAGATAGTCCTTGATTTACGACATGGTTTCATTTAGTGACTGTTCAAAGTTACAACGGCACTGAAAAGGGTGACTTATGACTGTTTTTCGCACTTACAATTGTTGTAGCTTCCCCAGGATTATGTGATTGGACTGCCATTTGTCAGAAATGGTGTAGGGTCTCCCGCTTGGGCGGGGGGTTGTACTAGATGACCTATAAGGTCCCTTTCAACTCTGATTATCTGTTATCTGACTCATATTTATGATGGTTGCAGTATTCCAGGGGTCACGTGATTCCCTTTTGCGACCTTCTGAGAAGCAAAGTCAAGGGAGAAGCCAGACTCACTTAACAACCTTTTTCCTAACTTAACAACTGCAGTGATTCACTTAAAAATTGTGGCAAGGAAGTTTGTAAAACAGGGCAAAACTCACTTAGCAAGAGCAAGAGCAGTTAGACTTATATACCACTTCAAGGTGCTTTTACAACCCTCTCTAAGTAAGAGGTTTTACAGAGTCAGCCTATGGCCCCCAACAATCTGGGTCCTCATTTTACCGACCTCGGAAGGATGGAAGGCTGAGTCTTGGGTGAGATTCAAACTGCCAAACTGCAGGCAGCCAGCAGGCAGCAGAAGTAGCCTGCAGTTCTGCACTCAAACCACTGCACCACTTAAAGTTAGTCTCACTTAGCAACAGAAATTTTAGGATCAATTGTGGTTGTAAGTCAAAGACTAATGGCAGTAAGTGTTTGGTCTGGCAAGATTCAGTCTGTGTGTAAGCAAATGAAGAACTGGGTGGATTGTTCTACGTCCTTCTTGGTCCACAGTTAATAGAACATGCCCTGGGTCTGTAGTAATGTTTTCCTCAGAACCAGCTCAGTTTCTATTAGAGAAACATGGATTTGACAGTTTACGGAGATTCTCAATAATCCAGGTCATGGTTGCCCTAAAGATGCTTTTTTCAAGAGGCAACTGGACTTTTCTTATCTTTCATTGAAGACAAGACAACAGCCTGCGCCTGTCTTCAAACAGTGAAGGGACACAGGGTGGAAAACATCCTGCAGCCAAGAAGTGTCCACACCCATTTGCACCACTTAGGTGGCCCTGAGGACACAAGTTAAACCTCCAAGTGGCCTCAATGACTCTCTAAGAAGAATGCAAATGACCGACTGTCTGCAAGGAATATCAATCCTTCCATTCCCCACCATCATCCAGTCAGAGCTGAAGAAGCTTCTTGGATGAGAAGGGAAATGTCTTCAAAGAAAAAAGAAGGAAGTCCAGTTGCTTCTTTGAAAAAAAAAAGCACCTTTGCGACAACCATGACCAGGATGACGGAGAATCTCTTACAGATTTTAAGCTATCGAATTTGGGAGGAACACCCTTTGAATGGTGTGGGAGAATGGATTTGCAGAGAGGGGAAAAATTGCAGATTACAGGAACCAGGAGCACGACTCAGTTGACCCTGAAGACATAGATAAACCTCCAAGTGACCTCAGCGACTCTCTAAAAAGATACAAACGACCAGCTGTCTGCAAGGAGCATAAACCCTTCCATTCTCCACTATCCAGTCAGAGCTGAAGAAGCTTCTTGGGTGAGAAGTGAAACGTCTTCACAGAAAAGTCCAGGGGCCTCCTGAAAAACAGCACGGAATTGACAGAAACCAGGGCAGATGGTTGGGACAAGTGGGGAAAAATATGTGTCCCAAATCCTTGTTTTTTGCACGAGAAAGTTTGGGATGCCTCTTCACATGAGACTCTGGAAGTCTGTCCATTCTCGTCTTCTATCAAGGTGACCTGGACAACCGGCTGTCTTCCTTTGAACTCAAAACCTTTTTAATTGTGGGTGTCTGGTGGATAATGGTTGTAACAGGATGGTGGTTAGAATGATATGATGGCAGCTCTGATTTTTTTAATGTGAGGTTGAGCTTTGATTAAACTGTCATGGTTCTCATCTTGGTTTTTTGGGGGTTTTGGGGCACAAAGTGTGGAAACTCCCCCTCCCCTTCATTAATCGGGCCAAATTCAGAGAGTATTTTAACACTTGGTGGAATAAGCCAGAACAGAAAATTTGGGTGACTGTTGCATTACCTACAAAAGAGTGCAATATCCCAAGGCTGCACACTGTTGTAGGACCTTAATACACTCAGCAATTTCAGACATTTATTTTATTTTATTTATTTGTTTGTCAAGCATGAATGACAAAACAGATATAAGTATGAACATAACATATAAACAGGTATGTATATACAGGTATAAGTATATACATAATAAGTACGAATAAATGGGAACAATAGGACAGGGATGGTAGGTCCGCTGGTCCGCTTATGCACCATATTACCATATGGAGCTCCTGTTCTAGTCATTTTTAATTTCTGAAGTAGTGGAAATCATTCTAAAATGTTTTTTTTTTTCATTCCTATGGACAAATTACATAGGATTTTTTGGGGGGCCTGCAATTACAGTAGGCTTTTGTGGTTGTTTAAAAAAAACATTCTGAGAGGAATTGCATTTGAAAGTATAGTATAGAGATTTAATTCTTTTTATTGCCAGCCACAATCCCAGGAAAATCTTTCCTCCCCCACCTCTCTTTCTCTGTGGAGCTTGCGTGCACAGACTGGGTGTAGTCAGAGAGAGAGAGACAGAGAGAGAGAGAGAGAAAGACAGAGAGAGAGAGAAAGACAGAGAGAGACACACACACAGAGAGACACAGAGAGACAGAGAGAACGACAGAGAGAGAGAGACAGAGAGAGAGAGAGAGAAACAGAGAGAGAGAGACAGAGACATAGAGACACACACACAGAGACAGAGAAAGAGATAGAGACAAGAAAGACACACACAGAGAGAGAGAGAGACACACACAGAGAGAGACACACACAGAGACACACACACACACACAGAGACAGTGACAGACAGAGACAGAGAGAAACAGAGAGAGGGGGAGGGGGAACGGAGGAGAGAGAGAGAGAGAGAGAAAGGTTTTATGTTGCTATTAATCCTGTGGGAAAACCTAATTTTTGTTCTCTAAATTGGTAAGAATATGAGAGGAATAATTTTTCACATCATGCTTAGTTGGGGCTGGCTATTTTTTGCTATTCTTTCTATGTATAGGAATTCTGTCAGGTTTTTCCACCTCCACTAAGCTGACAAGCAGATTGTATAAATAATCTTGATGCTTTTATTCTTTGAGAAGTTGAAATATCTGGCAGGATTTTGTGGCATGCCACCAATTAAGTCAAGTGTCCAAGGCATTCATCATCATCACACAAGCACAATAAGCTACAATGTACAGTATTTACAGGTAGAGTGGTACCTTAGTATTTTGACACTCATCGAATTTGGTACTCAATGCATTTTGACGTGGAAATTTTGTCCTGGTAATTAATGTTTGTTTGGTACTCAAGGTAAAATCTGTCGGTGTGGGTTGTCTTTTGACTCACTACATTATTCCTTATAGAAAAAAAATTGTTTGGTACTCATCCCTTTTGGTACTCATCCTGCCTCCAGGAAAATATTAAGAATGAGTACCAAGGTTATCACTTGTAGTCCTTGACTTATGATTGGTCACTTCATGACCATCCAAGGTTATGTGGACTTCCCCAGAGATACTTGCAATCAATTTATAAAGTGACAACAATTGTACACACACACCACATACATACGCACGCACACACACCAGTGATACTGTGATGGCATTTTGGGCAATTGTCAACTGGCTTGCATCCATGGCAAGCATCCTGCAGTCATGCAACAATGATTTGGGGTGGGATTTTTTGCCGATTTTTAGCATTTCCTTCTGGTCTTTGCCCTCCCCAAAAAAGCCCATTGGGTGGTGAAAACAGGTTGGCTTAATGTCCACTTCATAAAAGGTCATAACCTTGGTAATGGTCATGTGGTGATCCAATAAACAACCACCATGACTTTCAGGCTCAATTATGGTCATAAGTCGAGAATTACCTCTATTATTTCTTCTTTTTTTAACACAGAGAAAAAATATAAAACTTCCCAGTAGGAGGAGCACTCTGACTACGTTGTTCCATATATTTCTTTTAGTTTGCTATAAAGAACCCAAAGGATTTTAAAGAATATGTGTACTCGAAGAAGTGGGAGTAGGGAATGCTGACAGCTTGATTGATCTATTCGTACAAAAAAAACCCCAGCATTGCTAATATAAGTGCAAGATAATTCTTGAGTGTTTCTGGAAAGCTAACACCTCCAGCCTCCTAGGTGCCCTGTCTTCTCGATCTCCACTTTTCACTCTACATAATCTCGCACTTTGAAATGTTGATTTTTGCACGGGTTACAGTCCTGTGAAGAAAGACTAGGGTGTGTGTGTGTAAAACAAACGTAACGAAGAATGGCACTTGGCATTCTCTGAGCTTGCTTGTTTTCTTGCATTACACAAACTAGGTAACATTATCAGTGCTAGTTAAGAGATAGAGTTGGCGGTCAATTTATATACAGTACTTGACCTACAACCACAATTAAGGGAGGGTGCATAAGAGCACCATCGTGCCTGTCGTTCCTGTCCTATTGTCCCTTTTAATTGTACCTATTTTCCGTATTCTTACTCATGTTTATACTTATACCTATTATTTTGTAAGCAATTGACAAATCAAAATAAACAAATAAACAATGGAGCTCAAAACGTTTGTTGTTAAGCAGATGTTTGTTAAGTGAATTTTGACTCATTTTTGCCACCTTTTTTGCTCTTTATTCCCTATAGAAGAGGCCATTCACGGTCCAACTTTTCCTTTACTCCCGAGTCGACCCTTGTTCCATAATCATTCCCTTCTCCTGGGTTGCGTTTGATGAAAAAAGATTGTAAATTTCATCAGATTGGACCCATGCAAGATGACAAACTCATTCTGATGACCTGAATGACTCGGTAGTTTACCTCCTCATTACAGAAAAGGGTTTTAGGCTAGCATCCATATGTAAGTTGCAATTGTGGTTTATCAGAATCTGGTGGATGTGTCTATATTTTCCCAGGGATTCGATAAGCCGTGATTTATTATTAGCGCCAATTATGGATTTTCTATCTACAAATGTTGTGTGCGTGAAAGCAGTTATCTGTGTTTTGGCCCAAAAGCTGGTGATTTTTGTGGCAGCAGAAATCTGTATGTGCTCAGCATTGAGAATGCTCAATCTCTTTTTATAAGAGAGAGGAAATGCCTCCACTATTTAAATTAATTTCCAGATACAATAAATCTATACTTCTGTACTAAAACAAGAGAGGAAATGCCTCTGGTATTTAAATTAATTTACTGTACAGTAAATCTATACACTACTAAAACTCTCATGTCTGTATGATTGCTTGTAACCTTCAATTGGGTGACATGTTGCATCACAGGGGAGCGATGTTTGAATCAACTGATGTCCAATGGGCTAACTTACAGAATGTGTTCAAAAAGCCAATGCAATCCTAAATTCAATCAAGATCAAGTGAGGTACTAATACCCCTCTATAAAGCCTTAATAAGGCCACACCTAGAATGCTGCATCCAGTTTTGTTCATCACACTATATAAAAGATGTTGAGATTCTAAAAAGAGTGTAGAGAAGAGCAACCAAGATGATTAGGGGACTGGAGACTAAAACATATGAAGAACGGTTACAGGAACTGGGCCTGGCTAGTCTAGTGAAGAGAAGGACCAGGGGAGACATGATAGCAGTCTTCCAGTATTTGAGGGGCTGCCACAGAGAGGAAGGAGCCAATCTATTCTTCCAAGCACCTGTAGGCCAGACAAGGAACAATGGATGGAAACTGACCAAGGAGAGATTCAGCCTGGAAATAAGGAGAAATTTCCTGACAGGGAGAACAATCAACCAATGGAACAGCCTGCCTTGGGAAGATGTGGGAGCTTCATCGCTGGAGGCTTTCAAGAAGAGATTGAATAAGCAGCCCTCCCGAGCTCCGTTTTCACTGGCAGAGGGTTGCAGGAGGCCGTCATGGCTGAAAACGGACCTCGGGAACCCATTTTTGCTGGCAGAGCATTCAGGCTACCACACAGGCACCCCTGACACGAATGACATCGAGCTGGCCACACCCCCTGCCTCCTCTGAGGTCAAACACAACTCTGAAGCAGCTTTCAATGAAATCGAGTTTGACACCCCAGGTTTAGACCAGGTCAGGAAATACAAAACTAATATTTCTGCACTTCTCCACCAGTACAACGGAGTTAGGATGTTAAACAACTCGGTGGATTCACTTGTTCGGGTCAATCGAAATCCAAATCTTCCTTCATTCCCTCCACCTCTTTTTCCTGGGGATCGAAAGAGCTTCTTATCTCCCCGCTAACAGAATCTCTAGCTCCACAGAAGCCGAACAAGCCAGGAATGCTGATTTGATGCTGCCAGATCAAACATCCTGGGGCCACCTATTTGAAGAGCCGTTCTAAAGACCGTCTGCCACTGATGTCTGTCTTCTCTGGAAGCCAAAGAGCACATGTACAATGTCTGCTCTTGGCAATGACAGATGCGGAGCTTATCTGGAATTGCCACGCGCCGTGCCAAGGAAAACACCCACACAAAAGAAGAGGTTTTGGCCCTTTTCTAAAGGAACCAGGCCCGCCTTTGGCTGTTGCCATCTGTTGCTGTTAAAATCCAAGCGTCTCTGCCATTAAGCGTCTTGCTAGGCCGGTCTGAAGTGACATGTTAGTCCCAGAGAGACATGTGTCGGGCATTCTTTGCCATTTCCCTCAGACAAGGGCTTTTTGTTCCATTCCTCCAGCCGCAGCAATTCTGCCCATTTTATGAGAATGCCGCTTTCCCTGTGCAAAGTCAAGGCAGGCCGTCGGCAATCGCACCCGTTCTGGGCTCCCAGGCATTTTTCTGTAATCAGTTTTTTTTTTTCCTTTTTAAACAGAAAGGAGTCTATTCATCTGACAACTTCAAGCCGTGCACCCTGACCTGGTGCTTCTAAAAAGAAGATTTGGATTACAAGGGTTGCCATTCTCAGACAGGTTGCCGAATTGAAATGCCCCAGCAATCTCCAACCTAGAAGGTTTGCAAAGGGGATACAAGTAGGTATCGCTTTTGCCTATTGTGCATCGGCTTAAAAAAGATTTGCATAATGAATTCCAACAATAATGTATTCCTAATTGGGCGAGTTTCATGGGAGGGAAGATAATGAAGGACACGGAAGCCCGTAATCAAATCCTCCACTCCTGATCTAATCCCCGCACTGTATTGCTAAACCTGATTGCATATTTCCAAACACAATTTTTTTTTTGTCGTCGTAGGAACTAGAAACTCAGTTTTTTAAAAAAATTTATATGAAACTCAATTTGGGTACCAAATCTGGCCTCTGCTTTGTGCTTCTCCCTGAAGAATAACCACATTCACTTATTCTTAATTTAAGCCTGTGGATTTCCCCAGGTTCAAACTGCTGGTTTGTGTATTTACTGATTAACAATGTTAAGCCACCCCAAAGCTGAAGCTCTCCAGGCTGTTTGCAGTACGATACACCTACACACATTTGGCATCACAGTATATGTAACAAAATGCAAAAAAAAAACCCAACCCCACACACACCATATAAATGAGGCAGCTGCAAGATGGGCATTCAGAATCTAACACAGTATGGTGGCTGCAGCCAGAAATTAAAAGCCATTTGCTCCTTGGGAGGGAAGCTATGGAAAACCTAGTATTATGCCCCTGTCGGAATCTGATTCTGAGGGAGAAGCTGAGAAGCTGGCAGGGAATGGGAATGTGGAAGAAACTGGGGAAGGGCAAAGTCCGGCTGGGCTAGAGCAGGGGAGAGGTAGAGCAAGGAAGAGGTTGAACAAGGGAGAGGGAATTCAGAGGAAGACCCAGGCCCACCCCCTCTTCATCCTAGGGCATGCAGGGAGGAACGGAGAAGAGAGCAACGTAGAGGCTGCGTGGCTTACGGGGGAGGAAAGGGCCCTGATTTCCTTCATTAGCTGCAGCTGGGAACACAGTATTTAAAAGAGGAGTTTGCGCACAGCAACTCATGGGAAGCAAATTGTGAGTTATTTTTTATGGTCGAGGCTTATCTGGGTTCTTGGCATCTTCCCAACTGTGTGTGTTTTGTTGGCCTTTGATGTCTGCAATTCCTTATCCTGACCTGTCCAGTTAATTGCTGCAGCGTAGTTTGTGTGGATTTTTATTTACAGTTTATATGTACTTTGTTTTCGGACTGAATTTCCTTCATTTAAAGACTGTTCTTGGGATAAGTTTTTTCTCCAGCCGAAGATAACTGGACATTGGGGGCAAAGTTGGAGGTATTAAAGGGACTTTTCTTACTTATGTGACTGTGTTGCCTTTGTGCCACGCCCTGGGTCATCACACTTAGACAGCATATTAAAAAGGAGAGATATCTCTTTGCCAACAAAGATCTGTACAGTCCAAATTATAGTTTCCCAATAGTAATGTGTGGTTGTGAGAATTGGACCATAAGAAGGCTGAGTGTCGAAGAATTGACACTTTCAGATTGTGGTGCTGGAGAAGACTTGAACAATGGGACCCATCCAACAAAATGAAATTTAATCTGGAGAAAAGCAAGGTTTTACCCCTGGGCAGGAAAAACCAAAGGTACAAGTACAGATTAAGCAAAACCTGGCTCAAAAACAGTAACTGTGAAAGGGAGCTTGGAGTCCTAGTGGATCATCTCTTTAAACATGAGCCAGCAGTGTGTGGCAGCAGCCCAAAAAGCTAATCTTTGGTTATATAAACAGAAGCATAGAATCGAAATCATGTGAAGTATCAATACTGCTTTATAAAGCCTTAGTAAGACCACACCTGGAATATAGCATCCAGTTTTGGCAATCACGTTTACAAAAAAACTAACATGATTAAAGGCCTGGAGATTAAAACATATGAACAACAGTTGCAGGATTTGGGTTTGGCTTGTCTAAAGAAAAGAAGTATTAGGGGTGACATGATAGCAGTATTTCAATATTTGAGAGGCTGCCACAAAGGGGAGGGAGTTTATTTATTTTCCAAAGCAGGGCAAGACAAGAAAAGATGGATGGAAACTAATCAAGGAGAGAAGCAACCTGGAATTCAGGAGAAACTTCTTGATGGACAATTAACCATTGAAACAGCTTTGCCTTCAGAAGTTGTGGGTGCTTCATCCCTGGACGTTTTTAAGAAGAGACTGGACTGTCATTTGTCTGAAATAGTATAGGATCTTGTGCTTGAGCAGGGGGCTGGACTAGAAGACCTCCAAGGTCCTTTTCAGCTCTATTCTGATTCAGATTCTGATTCTTGAGAGTCCCTTGGACTGCAAGGAGATCCAATGAGTCAATCCTAAAGGAAGTCAACCCTGACTATTCTTTGGAAAGACGGATATTGAAGTTGAAGCTCAAATATTTTGGCCACCTAATGAGAAGAGAGGACTCCTTGGAGAAGACCCTAATGTTGGGAAAGATGGAAGGCAAAATGAGAAGGGGACGACAGTGGTTGAGATGGTTAGCTAGTGTCATCAACACAACAAACATGAATTTGGGCAAATTCCGGGAGACAGTGGAAGACGAGGGGGCCTGGCATGCTTCAAATTCATGGGATTGCAAAGAGTTGGACATGACTTAGTGACTGAACAACAAATATACAGGGGAGATCAAATTGAAGGAACTTGGCTTGACATACCAAATGTGTTTGGAGCTCTTAATTAAACCAGGAAAGGGCATGTGTCCACCTTCTCTCTGCACTTTTAGGATAAAGATAAAGTTTCCCCTCGCATATACGTGCTAGTCATTTCCAGCTCTAGCGGGCGGTGCTCATCTCTGCTACAAAGCCGAAGAGCCAGCGCTGTCCGAAGACGTCTCCATGGTCATGTGGCCGGCATGACTGAACGCCGAAGGTGCACGGAACGTTATTACCTTCCCACCAAAGGTGGTCCCTATTTTTCTACTTGCATTTTTTTTACATGCTTTCAAACTGTTAGGTTGACAGAAGTTGGGACAAATGACGGGAGCTCACTCCGTTATGCGGTGCTAGGGATTCGAACCGCCGAACTGCCAACCTTTCTGATCGATAAGCTCAGCGTCTTAGCCCCTGAGCCACCGTGTCCCTTTTCCTCTGCACATTTATGAAATCCTTGATCGGTCACACCAATGATCGAGTTCTCTTTGGCAAGCTTTATTCAGAATCAAAGAAAGTGAGGCTGCCCACATGTGGGAACATCCCAACCGTAAGGAAACATGTCACCTTTTATTGAACTCCTTTTAATGACTCAAGCGTTTCAACAAGCTTTTGATTTACTCCCATAAGAAAGGAAATCTATCTTGAACCAAGCTTTCCTCATAATTGGTCTTATACCCTTCTTTGCAAGCCAAGGACTAATTATCTTTAATTTTTTTTTTTTTTTGCATATAAAAAAAATGGGGACAGCTCTTTATTCCCGGTGTCTCTTATCTTCCTGCAATGAAAACCTCCCCCGCCGGTTGCTAATGAGTAATGGTTGGTTCAAAGCACCTCAACTCATCATGTAAATTGCCATTTGGATTCACGCTACACTAATTGTGTAGATCGCTTCCCAATTAGCACCTTTCCAAAAGGGGTACCCTCTAGATAAATTGGACTAAATGCATTCCCCACCGGCAAGTATTGTTGGGAATATTGTTGAGTTCCTTCCTGCCAACCTGGAGCCATAAATGTTCTTAATTGTCATGTCTACTCAATCATCCAAGTCACGGATGTCCCAAAGGTGCTTTTTCAACAGGCAACTGGACTTCCTTGGTTTTCTTCTTCCTTGAAGACGTCTCGCTTCTCATCCAAGAAGCTTCTTCAGTTCTGAAGATCAGTCGATAAATCTCTGGGAGCCATTGAGGCCACTTGGAGTTTATTTTTTTGTACCCTCAGGATCACCTGAATCAGAATGCAAATGGGTGTGGAACTTTCTCAGGACTGTTGAAAGGACTGTGCTGTAGACAGGGGATAGGTGGTATTGTCTCTCTCTCCAACTGTTGAGAGAGGACTGTTTAATTTTAACATACATGGCCTCTTTCCATGAGGATGTACATTTACCATTGTACATAAATGGCGAGGAGGTGGAGAGGGTTGGTAGTTTTAAATTTCTGGGCACTTATATTTCAGAGGACCTCTCATGCACTATAAATACTAACGTGCTTGTAAAGAAGGCACAGAAGAGGCCGTACTAAGAATGCTCAGGAAGATAAATCTATCTACTTCTGTCCTACTACCATAGACCATTGAGAGTGTCCTGACATACGGCATTCTTGTATGGTACAGGAGCAGCTCTGTAGCGGACAAAAAAGCTCTACAGAGAATATTAAAACTGTCCAGAATATCATCGGGCTCCAGCTACCAGCCCTGGATGACATCTTTGCATCTCGCTGTTTAAGGAAGTTGTATAACATTCTCAGAGACTCTTCCCATCCTGCTCACAATCTTTGTGAACTGTTGCCTTCTGGCAGAAGATACAGAACAATTAAAACTCGGACCACACATTTTCTGAATAGTTTTTATCCCAGAGCTATAGTTGCACTTCACAATGAACTTAAGGACCACCATCAGTGAGCTGTTGGACAGTATTACTTGGTCTGTAGTGTGGATGCTTGTGTGTTATTAGGAGGCTGGGAATTTTGGTGGGTGGGGAGGTGTTTGGGGATTGTCATGTGCGTGTGCATGTTGAGTCTGGTCTCTGGGTGTTATGTGAATTTCAGTTGTATGTATACCGTGTAAAGTATACATACAATGACAATAAAGAATTCAATTCAATTCAATTCTCTTTCAAACCAGTGGTTCTCTTGAAATCCTGAAGACTTTGCTGTCTTCAAAAGAAGGACCTTTGCTTTCAAATTCAGATGGACTACTGAATCTTGTCCTAATGGGCTTGTCGTCTTGCGTTGTGCCATGCACATGTGAAGGGGTTGTTTTGTTTCTGCAATCTACAGATCTCTACATGTCTCACTGCATTGTACAGGTAGTCCTCAACCTACAACAGTTCACTTTGTGGCTGTTCGAAGTTACAATAGCATTGAAAATAACGACATGACCATTCTTCAGAGTTACGACTGTTGCAGCATCCCCATAGACATATGATTTAAATTTGGATGGTTGACAACAGACTCAAGATTTATGACGGTTGCAGTGTCTCTGGGTCACGGGGTCGCCTTTGGCGACCTTCTGAGAAGCAAAGTCAATGGGGAAACTGGATTCACTTAACAATCGAGTTACTCATTTAAAAACTGCAGTGGTTCACTTAACAAACGGGGCAAGAAAAGTTGTAAAATGGGGCCAAACTGACTTAACAAATGTCTGATTTAGCAACATCAATTTTGGGCTCTATTGTGGTCATAGGTTGAGGAGTACCTATACTGCATATACCACATTTCTCACTTTGTGTCTGGGTGTTTTATCCTTGGGGTTGACAAGCTTCTGATTTAATGTATTCTTGGGTTTAAAGTGTGCACATACATTGTATGTTTGATTGTCATGTTTAGGAACAAAAAACGGGACCCAGGACTAGAGCCTTCAAAATCTGGATTGGTTCCCAAATATATCTGCTAATGGGTGGCTCTAAGAAAACATTGTACCGGCTGGTGTGGTGGAATGTAGTCTGGATTCCCAGGAGGGAATCCTTGCTTTCCCGAGGGCAAAGAAGCAGCAGAGCTTGAAAAGTTTGATTGCCAGAAAGATGGCTCCTCCCTAGCTTTTCCCAGAATATATCTGTAGTTATGTAAATAGTTACTTTAGTCTGGCAAGATTCTGTCTATAAGTAAAGAACAATAAAATAAACTATTGGCTTGCTCTTGCCCACCAACTGGCTCTAATAACACTGAGAGGACAGTGAAAAAGTAGGGCTGTGCTGTGCTGAAGACTCAGTTCCAAAGATGGTAATACAGTACACAGGAGTGCAAACATATGATCTCTCTGCAGCTTCCAAAAGCATCTCTGTTTTGCCCAAGGCCACCTATGTAATTGTTGAGGGTGGGACAAGAAGCAATGGATGGAAACTAATTGAGGAGAGAAGCAACCTAGAACTAAGGTGAAATTTCATGACAGTGAGAACAATTAACCAGTGGAAAAATCAGTGAAAAGGACTAGGGGTGACATGATAGCAATCTTCCAATATCTCAGGGGCTGCCACAAAAAAGAGGTAGTCAAGTTACTCTCCAAAGCACCTGAAGGCAGGACAAGAAGCAATGGGTGGAAACTAATCCAGGAGAGAAGCAACCTAGAACTAAGGAGAAAATTTTTCTGACAAAACAATAAACCAGCGGTTACCTCAGAGGTTGTGGTGCTCCCTCACTGGAAATTTTTAAGAAACCAGACAGCCATTTGTCAAGAATGGTACAGGGCAGGGGTCTTCAAACTTGGCAAGTTTAAGACTTATGGACTTCAATTCCCAGAATTCCTCCTCCGGTCATGTTAGCTCAGGAATTCTGGGAGTTGAAGTCCACAAGTCTTAAACTTGCCAAGTTTGAAGACCCTTGGTATAGGGTCTTTTGCTTGAACATTGGGTTGGACTAGAAGACCTCCAAGCCCCTTTCAACCCTGTTATTCTGCTCTAAATCTGCCATGATTGGAAAAAACACTGTCTAGGGCTCCAAGTAATACATCCATAACAAGGAGAACTCCGAGGCAGGCATTTTTCTCAAAGAACAATTTATTGGGATATATCCTATGGGTACAAACCTGATGAAAACCCGCTCTAAAAGTCCTGCCCGATTTTCACCTAATTAAAAAAAGTTTTGTCACTTCCCCGGAGTCATAGGTCACAAGCAGGGATGGGATCCGACTGGTATAACTACCAGTTCTGTCTATTAGCATCGTGCGCGCATGCACGAGTTGCGAGACTGCAACTTTACAATCTGCTAAGCTGCCCAGATAGCTGAGCAGCGCTGCGTGCAGGTGTGCAGCGGTTGGAAAAGCCCTTTTTTCCTGCTTTTTCAACTGCAGCTGTGTCGCGCAAAGCAACTGCAGTTGAAAAAGCAGGAAATAAAGATCAGGTAAGAGCCCGGGCGGGTGTGTGGGTCGCAACAGCAGCAGACATAGAACCGGTTCTATGTCTGCTGCTCTTTGGAGCAACTGGTTCTACAGAGGTGGACAGAACTGGTAAAATCCCATCCCTGGTCACAAGGCCCAATCGGCACACAGTTCAGTTGTTAGATGATCCCAGTCTCCTCTTTCCCAAGCACCTGCATAAATGTCCTTGGTTCCCAGTGGAAATTTTTTTATTTTGACTACAACACCCCCCTCACTATCTCTACTACCCACCCCCTTCCCCTCAGCTCCAGGCTGGGTCAGCAGTGAAGCAACAAGAAAGAAAATGGCCTCAGTAAGGCCAGGCCAGCTTCAGGGTTGACACACCGTCCAGTGATGGGATTCATATTTTTTTTACTACCGGTTCTGTGGGGGTAGCTTGGTGGGCATGGCAGGGGAAGGTTACTACAAAATCCCCATTCCCTCCGTACCCCACTAACCTGCTTTCCAGCTCCATTCTCCTGTGCAGGGCAACCAAAGAAGACCCAGCTGATCAACTGGGACTCGGGAGGCAGAGAGTAGATGGGGGCAGGGCCAGCCAAAGGTGGGATTTGGCGGTTCTCACAATTTCCGCTACTGGTTCTCTAGAACCAGAGGTGGTATTCAGCAGGAGAACCGGTAGCGGACATTTTGAGTAGTTCGGAGAACCGGCAAATCCCACCTCACTGGCCCTGCCAACCCCATCTATTCTCTGCTTCCAGAGAACTTCTTTGGTTGCCCTGCACAGGAGAACAGAGCTGGAAAACAGGTTAGTGGGGTGGGGAGGGAATGGGGATTTTGCAATATCCTTCCCCTGCCACGCTCACCAAGCCATGCCACGCCCACCAAGCCACGCCCACAAAACCAGTAGTAAAAATTTTTGAATCCCACCAGCGTCCAGAACTGGTCAGAACCTGCTGAATACCACCTCTGACATCGTCCTACTGCCAAAGGCAGGCATGTGTGAGGCTGAGGTAAGACCGAAGCCAACCCCCAAAACCCACCTTCATGCAAAAATAGAAAAATGGCACAGCAGTGGAGAGCAGCGAGGAAGGCATGCCAGATGGGACAGCGTTCTTAAGACATCATCCTGCCAAGGGGTTCCTCTGAAACTTGGCGGAGCTTCTGGTGGCATGAATTGGTCCTGGCGGGTAGAAACCCTTCCATGAATTCACTTTTGCTCGCTTCCCGTCAAGACCGTCTAATCCCTGGATGTGCACTGCGCACCCAACCCTTCAGCAGTCACTTCATTTAACTCGATTGGAAGTGGATCTTAAGAGCTCAAGCTGGCATAGGATCAGCAACCTCCTGCCTTGATAACAGATGCCTGGGGTTGGCTGTGGCATTTATTTTTCTATTAAACGGCAGGGAAGAAACACCGGGACGTTATTATGGCCCAGTGATGTTGATTCTCTTTCTCTGGCTTTAGCTCTCAGATGCCTATTAAGGGGGAAAAACACACACAAACCTTTTGCTTCTGGATTTTCCCTGGAGAGTTAATGACCACATTCTTAATATTAAAAACATAATCCGGGTGTATAGGAGTGCTATTATTATTATACACAAAAAAATGATAGCGTACACAGAAAATCAGATAACTATGCTGGGTGTCATATCACAAATCACTAGTCGGACCCTTCCCAAGCGTTTAGGACTGCGTGATGTATCGGTGGATTATGCGAGCAGATCCCAGTAAGGTGGCCTTCTGCAGCTGACCAATGGTGATCTTGTCAGCGCCAATTGTTTTTAAGTGCTTGCCTAGGTCTTTAGGCACAGCACCCAGTGTGCCGATTACCACTGGAACCACCTGCACTGGTTTATGCCAGTGTCTGCAGTTCGATTTTCAAGTCCTGATATCTGATGATTTTTTTCAAGTTGTTTCTTGTCGATTCTACTGTCACCAGGTATGGCAATGTCGACAATCCACACTTTTTTCTTCTCCACAATTGTGATATTATTATTATTATTGTTGTTGTTGTTATTATTATTATTATTGTGGTTAATCTTTGGTGAGATTCACAGCCTTTGGGGCTGGTTGGTAACTCAGCAGCTCGAGTCCTAACCAAGGACCTAGGAACTGTTCAGGTAGCGTCGGAGGATATAAGCTGTTCCAAGTAGGGTGGTTTTTTTGTAGAATCAGGGTATTCAAGTCTGATAAATTCAGAATTTCCAAATAGCGAGGTAGCCCTTTCGATATTGCTCCAAGGGCTCCAATTACAATTGGGATAACACACAGTTTCTTTTTCCAAAGTCACTCAACTTCAATTTGTAAGTCCCAGTACTTTGTGATTTTTTCTTGCTGCTTGTCTTCAATTCGTGCATCGTCAGGTATTGCAATGTCAATGAACCAAACTTTCTTCAACTATTGTTATGTCAGGTGTATTGTGGGCCAAGTGCCTGTCAGTCTGAATTCTGAAGTCCCACAAGATCTTGACTATTTCATTCTCCAGAACCTTTTCAACCTGATGTTCCCAGTAGTTGTTACTATACTCAAATCCATACTTTTGGCAGTTTCCAGTGAATATAATAATAATAATATTGTTGTTATTATTATTGCCCCACAGCAGCAGAAAGGAGGAAAATAATCTGTTTAGTTAAATGGAGATGGCAAACAAAACTCACTTTTGAGAGAACTCTCTGGGGTGGCTCTAACTCTCTGTATGGGGGGACTCACATCAGCAAACATCTGTAAGGAAGGCAGAATCAAAGGGGCTGGGAACTAAGCCTGAATACCTTGAAAGTTCAAGAGCTGAGCTGCTCCTAAAGTTAATTATTACTTCAGTTACCATAGCACCCGGGGGCCTCCACCTCAACAGAGATTGTGCATGAATGAAGAGGCTTGCTAACACCATATTTTCTGAAGGCATCTGGATTATTTCTTCCTAGAAAATGGAATGCTCTCCAAGTCATGGAGCTTACTAGAGCAACAATATCACGAAGGGGGATCTAAGACAGGGTGGAGAATGTGTAGCTTCCCAGTTAGGGTGGAGAACACTGGATCAACAATAGTATACTCTAGATTATTTCTTCTTAGAAAGATGGAACCCTCTCCAAGTCATGGACCTTACTGGAGCAACAATATCATGAAGGGGGATCTAAGACACGGGTGGAGAACACAGGATCAACAATAGCCTAGATTATTTCTTCTTAGAAAGATGGAATACTCTCTAGTCATGGAGCTCCCCAGATGTTGGGAACTTTCAACACAAACAAGGGCCAGCTCACACAGCTACTGGATAGGGAGAACGATAGATGAAGTCCAACAAAATTTGGAGGTCTACTGCTCCTTACAGGTAGTCCTCAGTATCTGACCACAATTGGACTGGAACACCCATGGCTAAACTATGTGGTTGATAAGCAAGTTGTGCCTGATTTGGCAACCATTTTGTGAATCACATAGTTGTTAAGCAAATCAGGCTTGTCAGACCCCCCCCCCTGTGAAGATCACAAATGGCAATCACGCGATCCTACAACAGTTGTAGATACATGCCAGTTGGCAAGTGCCCAAATTTTGATCATTTGACCGTGGGAATGATGCGATGGTCATAAGTGCAAGGACCAGCCGTAAGTCATTTTTTCAGAGTGGCTGTAATGTCAAATGGTCATTTAATGAATTTACTGTTAAATCATCATCTTTTAATGACCCCATAATCCCTTGCGGGGTGGAGTCTGGGCAACTAAATGGAATCAAGTGATTACTGGCCTGATGCCCTTCCTGTTGCCAATGCGGAGTTTTTCTTATAGCAGATACAGTCACATTGTACCCAGAGAGAGAAATATCTGCAGCCTCTTGATTGTGAGGCGAGAACTCCACCCACTAGGCCACCGCACCACTCTAAATGAATTTACTGTTAAATCTACTCCCAAAATTGCAACCTTATTGCAAATAGAAATATGAACTCTTATTGTTAGGGCTAAATATTGAGGAAATAATCGTACGGATTGTATTTAATTTCTTCTGAATCAAAATTAAATCTGATGGATCCATGTAGGTTTTTTAACCAGGCTTCACCCAATTTTAAAAATTTATACTCTGTGAGACGCCCAAAAGCAGGTCTGAAAGATAAATTTCAATCCCAGACTTCAGTTTTGCGTGCTTGCAAAACTCGGATTTGATTAAATCTTACATCTACACAACACAACATAGGGAAATAAAAGGATTTATCGCAAAGTAAGAAGCTACATTGAACAACTGTGTGTGTGTGTATGTACATTTCCTCTTGCATAAACTCAAAATACCGAATGAAATAGTGATGAATAGATATTATATTTGCAGGGGAATGCATGGACTGGAGACATATTAAACAGTGCCACTCTGGTTTAGTGATTAAGGCACCAGGCTAGAAAGTGGGAGACTGTGAGTTCTAGTTCTGCCTTAAGTGTGGAAAGCCTCCTGGGTGACTTTGGGCCAATCACCAGGAAACTGAGAGTTCTAGTCCCATCTTAGGCATGAAAGCCGCCTGGGTGACTTTGAGCCAATCATCAGGAGAATGAGAGTTCTAGTTCTGCTTTAGGCATTAAAGCCGCCTGGGTGACTTCGGATCAGAGGTCTCCAACCTTGGCAACTTTAAGACCTGTGGACTTCAACTCCCAGAATTCCTCAGCCAGGAAATCTGGGAGTTGAAGTCCCCAATTCTTAAAAGTTGCCAAGGTTGGAGACCCCTACTTTGGACCAATCACTGTCTCTCAGACCCAACTCACCTTACAGAGCTGCTCTTGTGGGGAAAATAGGAGGAGGGCTGTGTGTAGAATATGTTCTCACCGCCTTGATTTGTAAAACCAATACAGGTGGGATACCAATACCTAAATGAAATTAAAAATCTATTAGCTTCTTTTCCTATGCAGAAGTCTTTTGCAATAGCCTTTTTATTTTCCTACACGGGGGCAATTCAAAAGTAACCAGAGTAGCTTTGCTGGCTAGGGAATTGTGGGAGTTGAAGTCCGCCAGTCTTTAAAGTTGCCAAGGTTGGAGACCCCCTTCTAAAGAGGCTCAGGTTGCACGCTCCGCTCGCGCTCTCTTTCTCACGTGACTCTCCGGAATCTTGGCCAGCCCAGCACGATCGCCACCCCCATTGCCCACCCTTTCCTGGATCCGCCGTTTTCACCTCGAGTCTGCCCGGGATGGGAGTCGGAGCTCTTTACAAAAAAAACAAAGAGATTTGAGTGGGTGGTTTGCAGAGAGGCAAAGGGGAGCATTTGTCGGGGCTTAAAGAGGGGGGGGGGGGCGTGTGATTTTTAATTTATTTTTTAAAAGGAGCCCTCTTGCAAAATATCCCTTCGCCGGTCGCTTTGGGCGCGGGATCCACAACCTCCCCCCCCCCACCCCGTTGCAAAATCCCAACCCCGCTATGGTTGCAAACCGGCGCTTCCCGGGCTAGGATTGCAGAGAGGTTGCACGGCTCGCTTGTGCTAAACGGGTTGGGGGGGCGGGGGGAGGAGAAGGGAAGCGGGCAACACACACACACACCGACCCACAACACTGCACAAAGCCCGGGAAGAAGCGGGAAGGCTGAGGGCGTGCGCGGGAGGGGAAACAAAAACTCGCCGACCTGCTTTTTTTGCAACCACCCGTGTCTCTCGTCTCTCCCCCCCCCACCCCCGATAGGATCTTGCACTGGAGATATTGCACGGCACCGGATCTTTTGCACTGGAGATCTTGCACGGCACCGGATCTTTTGCACTAGAGATCTTGCATTGCACCAGATCTTTGCACTGGAGATCTTGCACTGCACCGGATCTTTTGCACTAGAGATCTTGCATTGCATCAGATTTTTGCACTGGAGATCTTGCACTGCCTCGGATCTTTTGGAGTGGAGATCTCGCACTGCATCGGATCAGGGAAGAGGGGTGGGTGTCTTTTGCTCGCTGCCGGGGATGGACCGGAGGAGCCCGCGTGGTAAAGTTTTCCCCGCCGAGCAGCAACGTAGCCGAGCCGGGGACTCTACTTGGCAGGGTGAGGGTGGGGGTTGGGGAGTCGATCGGTTGGGGGCTCGATCCCCCTTTTCATTTCTCCTTCTGGAGCGGAGAGAGAAAAAGGAAGCCTCGCCCGGGGCGCGCCGGTGGGCAGATCCGCCGCAGCCTCAGTGGGTGGCCGGCGGGCGGGCGGGCGACGTCAACGCGGGATCCGGGAGGAGGAGGAGGAGGGGATCTTCCAAAGCCGGTGGGGGGGGGGCGGGATTGCGGGATCGCGAGCGGAGGGCCGGTCGCTCCGCCTGGGGGGGGGGGGGGACTTAGGGAGGAGAAGTTGCGCCGGGCGCCCGCTTGGAGAAGCCGCCGAGGCGCTTGGCGCAAAGGAGAGGGAGAGAGAGAGACCGGCCGCTTGCTTTGGCGCTCGCTCTTCGCTTGTCCAGCCCGGACTTGCCTCGCGGTCCGCAGCCAGCCCGGCTCCTGCGGGATCCCGTAAAGGAGATCTCCTCCCCGGGCCTCTTGCTTTTTGCCTCGGCTTGTTTGCCGCCTTGCCCGGAGCCGGAAAGGAAGGCTGGGGAGCGGGGCGAAGGGTGGTGGGTCGCCTGACTTTTTCTGATGGTGCCCAGCCGAAATCCCGCCGCGAGTTCGCAGCCGAGGAATAACCCCGCGGGGCTCGCCTCTTTCACCCAGAGCTCTTTGCTTGGCCATGGATTGCCCCGCAGCGCCGCTGCGGCTTCTTCTCACCTTGGCTCTCTTCGCCCTCTTGCCCCGCGAGGCTGAAGGTGAGTGTGGACTACCGCCCCCATCATCCCCTGACTTCAGCGCCAGAAAGTCCGATGTGTGTGTGGGGAGGAGGAGGTCGAGAGAAACTTAAGCGGTCCTTAAAGGGACTTTCCGCGGCTCTTCTCCACCTCTGCACCTGAAGGGCTTCTGCCACCAGGTGTTGGCTCACCTGGCGTGCCCAGGTGAAAACCCTTGTGCTCCACGTGGCATGGGAGACGGGACGGGTAGGGACTGGTAGTAAAGTTGGGCTGACTTTTACCTTCTACCGGCTTGTCCCAAAGGTGCTTTTTTTCCCAAGAGTCAACTGGACTTTCTGGGGTTTTTTTTTTCCTTTGAAGACGTTTCGTTCCTCATCCAAGAAGCTTCTTCAGTTCTGACTGAATGGTGGAGAACGGAAGGGTTTATATTCCTTGCAGTCATCCGTGGAAAAAGCTTGGATGAGTCCAGCTGTCTTTTGAAAAAGCACCTTTGGGACAATCGTGACTTGGGAGGTCTGAGAATCTCCATAGATCAGAGGTCTCCAACCTTGGCAACTTTTAAGACTTGTGGACTTCAATTCCCAGAATTCTCCAGCCAGCAAAGCTGGGAATTGAAGTCCACAAGTCTTAAAGTTGCCAAGGTTGGAGACCCCTACCATAGACAGTCAAAAGGAGAGATTATTTTTACATGGGACTAGTAACTTCCCAAAGTTATGCATCCTTAATTTCTTCCATTTTGAAACCTTCCACGGTGTTTTTTTTTTCCCCAATATAAAGTTTTAATCCAAGGGTGCTTTTTTTCAAGAGGCAATTGGACTTTTCTGTTTTTCTTCTTCTTTGAAGACATTTTGCTCCTCATCCAAGAAGCTTCTTCGGCTCTAACTGGATTGGTGAGGAATGATTCAGTCAGAGCCGAAGAAGCTTCTTGGATGAGAAGCGAAATGTCTTCAAAGGAAAAAAAAATCCAGAAAGTCCAGTTGCCTCTTTTTTAAAAAAAAAAACACCTTTGGGACAACTCTGAACCTAGAAGGCTGAGAATCTCTATAGACTTCCTCCGGTTTGTTTTCACACAAACAGAGGAGGATATAAATTAGCTGAACAAAGTGTTGGTCCCATTACATTGCAACAACTGTGAAGTAAGCTGGAGTAAGCTGCTCCATGAAATAAGCTGCTCCAAGTCCACCTGCAGAAAACTTAAGGGCAACCAAGGGTTTTTGGTATCCTCTTTTCCTCACTCTTGGAAAATGCAAAGTGCATAATGAAACCAACAATTTGCTGCCCTTTTTTTTGGAAGCTGCCAGGTTGTTTTGGCCTGATGTAGAATCTGTCTGATGCTGGGAAGCCTTCTGAAGTTACGATATAACTGATCCCTGTTCTTAAATCCAGGTTAGGGTTTCTCACTAATACCAAATCAGGTTTTCTAGTTGGATTTAAAGGTTTCCTGCAGGAAAAAAACATTCGAAGCACGGCTTCTAGGTTAATAAGTCTGTGATGCATCAACTCCCAGGTGTTCTATCCAAAATCAAAAGCTTGTTTTTAGGATAGGATATATTTTGGTGAACAGGTATCAATCCACTGGTTGCTCTTGCTTTGTCAGAAGATGGTGGTTGTAGTGCAAGACATGTAGCAAACCTGTCATATCAGGGGTCTTTATCCGAAGTTTGCTGTCATGTCCCCAATCTTTTTGAAGTTTTTCCTTCCAGAGTGGATGATTATTTCTCTCAAAGCCGTCGGTTCAGCATTTAATATCTGCATCGTTAAAGCAATTCTAAAATTGTTTTCTGTACTGTACTTTCCGTTTCTGATTTCCAAATTAAAATGCTGAAACACAGCATTGGTTTGGTAATGAATTCAGTATCGACTCCTCTGGGACTGCCTGCTTTTTTAATGTACAGGTAGTCCTTAATTTATGGCCATTCGTTGAAGGGTTGTGGAAAACGACAATGGCTTTGGAAAAAGTTCTTGCATTTAGCCTGCAGCCACACAATCGACATTTGCATGGTTGCCACTCAGCATTGTGTTTACGAGACTTGAGGGGTGCAGCATCCCGGTGGTTAAGACATGCTGGGCTTGTCCCCTGGAAAGTTGGCAGTTTGAGACCCTGAGTGCTGCTGCAACAGGGTGAGCTCCCGTTCTTTGCTCCAGCTCCTGCCCGCTGAGCACTTTGAAAGCATGTAAATGCGAGTAGATAAATAGGTATCACTTCAGTGGGAACGAAACAGCGTTCCATGCACCTCGGCATATAGTCATGCTTACCACATGACGATGGACGTATCTTCAGACAATACTGGCTCCTTAGGCTAAGAAATAGAGATGAACAGCGCCCCCTAGAGTACAGTGAATCACCACCAGCATGACTGGACAGGGGAAACTTACTTTTTTACTATACTGGCAGGATCTTGGGTTCATGTAGTTATCAGTACCTGGATTTGCTATGATTCACGTAACAATGATGGTGATTCACTTAATGACCATGGCAAAAGGTAAAATTGGATGTGACTTAATACCACATTGCTTAATGATGGAAGTTCTGGTCCCAATTGTGGTGTAAGTCAAGAACTACCTGTATGTATAATAGGTTCATTTTGCGCTACTTGTATACAGATAGTCCTCAACTTAACAACAATTCATTTAGTGACCAGTTCAAAGTTACAACGGCAAAATGAAAAATGTGACTTAATGACCATTTTTCAGCTATGATCTTTGCACTTGACAAAAGGATGAGTAACTTATCAACTGCAGTGATTCACTTAACAACTGTGGCAAGAAAATGTCTCGCTCAACAACAGAAATTTTGGGCTCAATTGTGGTCATAAGTCAAGGACTACCTGTACTTTCATTTCTCATAACAGTATACTAAACTAAAACAAGTGAGATTTAAAGGATGCTTTAGCCGGCTTGGATAGAAAACATCCCCAAAAATAGATAGTCCTTGACTTACGACAAACAATTGAACCCAGAAACTAATTGAGAAATGTATTAAGTGAGGGTTTTTTTCCCCTCCATTTTACAACTTTACTAGCCCCATTTGTTAAGTGAGTCACTGCCGTTGTTAAATCAATAGTAACACGGTTGTTAAGTGAATCTGGCTTCCCCATTCACTTTGCTTGTCAGAAGGTGACATGACACTGCAACCGTCATAAACGTGAGTCAAGCATCTGAATGTAAATCACGTGACCAGTGGGGATGCTACAATGGTCGTAAGTGTGAGAAATGGTCATAGGTCTCTTTTTCCAGTGTTATTGTGATTTCAAATGGTCACTAAATGAACTCTCGTAAGTCGAGGCTACGAGTAAAGAGATCTTGAATAGATGAATTTAAGGGCACCTTCCCCAGGTGTAGGTCCTTGTCAAAAAACACAATTTCCTTTGCATTTCTATAATTTACCCCTTTCACTGTTGAACATCAATACTGTTCTATGTTCTTACATGAAGTTGGAAGTGACACAATCCATGCAGAGAGAGAAAGAGAGAGAGAGAGAGAGAGAGAGAGGCATGAAGTTGGGTTATGAGGATTAATTCTTGGAAATCTTGCATAATTTATGGCAGCGCACAATAAATCTTATTACTGCGCAATCAACTTATTTCTCATCCTCACCTTGGATTATTTTCAGAGAGGAACAAGATTGATGGCTCCTTCAAAAGGGGATTGTCATCGAAGTGGGGGGGTCATCTGGAATTTAAGTGTGCAACAGTGCACATTTTCACTGATTTCCTGTTCTACAGCCAGTCATATTCAAGTGTGTGTGTGGTTCATTTGTCTTGGGTTGGCCATCAAAGCACAAAGAGAGGGTGAGGATGGTGTGGCATGGCCCTGTAATTCCCCCATCATGTTTTAGATTAGGAGTCTCCAAACTTGGCAACTTTTAAGACTTGTGGACTTCAACTGCCAGAATTCCTCCTTCGGTCATGTTAGCTCAGGAATTCTGGGAGTTGAAATCCACAAATCTTCAACTTGCCAAGTTTGAAGACCCTTGTTTCAGATGAGGAATCTCCAAACTTGGCAACTTTAAGACTTGTGGACTTCAACTTCCAGAATTCCTCAGTTGGAGTGTTCAGTCGTGCAAAATCAGTGTTTTTCTAGCCCGACAATTTGAAGATATATATGGATTTCAACTCCCAGAATTCCTCATGGCTGCCTGAGGGATTCTGGGAGTTGAAGTCCACAAGTCTTAAAAGTTGCCAGGTTTTGGAGACCCCTGCTTTAGATCAGAGGGTTCATTTGCACCAGAAGAGAACTTGTGGGGGATGGGAAAGGGGTGTTTTCTACTTGAAATTACGGAGCTTAGGACCAGCGAGTTAGAGTGTTCGGTGATGCAAAAATCAGTGTTTTCCTAGCCTGACAATGATATATGGACTTCAGCTCCCAGAATTCCCTGTGCTTTGAGGCCATTTTGTACAGAAATCAATTGCTCTCAAAAGCTGAAAGGATCATTCTCGTTGAGTGACCCCTAATGGGACCAGCAAATAAGTTATAAAGCGAAGCGGTCTCTAACCACAACTGTTCTTCCGATCTTACTTCATGTGCTGTCTCAGCTAGTCTATGGGAATTGGATAGTTACTTAGGAATTATGAGCTGTCCCCTTAAGAGAATGCATCATGGTAAATGTAGTTAAAGGTAGTTAAAGGTATCCTGGGAAATGTAGTTTATGTCATGTGGCCACATCTGTAATCCTGATTGGTCACTAAATTAACCCTCGATGGGTTGCGGGAGTTTCCTCCATTCTTGCCTGAACTCACTAACTATAGCAGCTTCTTTCTATCGCTGCAAGATGGGTTAGTAGATAACTCTCTTTTTACTTTTCTGTCTCCTGAACAGAGGTGGATTTGTAGCTGTGCAGATGCAGATAGATAAATTCCACAAAACATCCATAACAAAGTACATTTATTGATTCATCAGGTATTTTCATAACTCACATTTGTGACGAAGTTCTTCTTTAATGACCAAACCTTTGTATATCTGTCTTGCAGGTAAAAGATGGTTATCTCCTAACCCATCTCGTAGCGATAGAAGCTGCTATGAGTTAGTGAGTTCAGGCAAGAATGGAGGAAACTCCCCCAACCCACTGAAGGTCAATTTAATGACCAATCAGGATTACAGATGTGGCCACGTAACATGAACTACATTTCCCAGGATACCTTTAACTACATTTAACTACATTTACCATGATGCATTCCATTAAGAGGAAAGCTCATAATTCCTAAGTAACTATCCAATTCCCATAGACTGGGACAGCACACTTCAGCTTTCCTTTGCTTTATGGACCTGTGAAGGTCATAAATGCGGGGATTGGGTGCAAAGTTGCTTTTGTATTGTTGCAACTGCGAACAGTCACTGTATGGGGCAGTCGCTAAGTGAGACCTGCCAATGTCTGCCTTGGTTCTTTGGGGATCAATGTTTCTGTTTGTGAAACTGCCTTTTAGAATGTTCTTTTATGTAGTTTCTTACCATCATTTGCTATCCTGTCCTCTGGGGATGCTAAGAAGCACCAGTTATGGTCCTTGTAGTCATAAGGGAGCAAAGATGCGTAGGGAAGGGATGGAAAACTGAGGGATGCCTTATACAAGATCCAGAATGTTCCCACCTGTAGGAAACTCTTCTTTTAGTGCTTGGAAAAATATTTTAGGTGGTGCCAGTAAAAGGATTTTTGTGCTGTTTTTTTCTTTCTCCTTAATGGAAATTATTTTTGGAGTAAAACACAGCTCTGCTTGGAGCGCGGAAATTGCATCAATAAATTTATATCTCTGTAATAAAAGTGGGATTTTGGAAACCTAAGTGTTCTGACCCAGCGAACATGACAAACCCTCTGAACTTAAACTAAAAGGTTCCTTTATTAGGAGCGCAGGCTGCCCTGGCAAAAATTTTCTCTCTAACCGCATCTATTCACCTCTGACCCCTGCCTTTTATCCCCAAAGCTAGGGTGCGGCTTCGCTAGCAGCAGTGGCTCTTCCGTCCCAAGGACCAGCCCATAGATTTCCACTGCTCTCCTCTCCTCTGCCTTCTGTGCATCCATTTGTCAGGCACTGGACCCAGCTGTTCCTCCTCTTCCTTATTAGCCACCTCCAGACCTGGGGGTTGTTGACCCTCCATCTGAGGGCTGATGGACAGCCCAGGCTCTGCCTGCCTGCCTCTCTCCCTTCCTCCCTCCTTCTTTCTCTCCTTCTTTCCCTTCCTCCCTTCCTCCCTCCTTCTTTCTCTCCTTCTTTCCCTTCCTTCCTTCCTTCCTTCCTTCCTTCCTTCCTTCCTTCCTTCCTTCCTTCCTTCCTTCCTTCCTTCCTTCCTCCCTTCCCTTCCCTTCCCTTCGCCTGCCTGCCTGCCTGCCTGCCTGCCTGCCTTCCTTCCTTCCTTCCTTCCTTCCTTCCTTCCTTCCTTCCTTCCTTCCTTCCTTCCTTCCTTCCTTCCTTCCTTCCTTCCTTCCTTCCTTCCTTCCTTCCTTCCTTTCTTCCTTCCGTCCAGACTCCCACACCTCCTTCTTCTCTGATTCATCTGCTAGTGGCGCTGGCGGCCGACAGGCCACACAACACTAAGCTAGACTGTCATGGCGATCCCTTGGCCAGTTACGGCCTTCCAGCCTCAGTTTCCTGTCTGTAAAACGGTATGCTACTGTGGCTTTGCATATGGTAATTCTGAGGTTCTGGCCCTGGCATTTCCAGTTTGAACCAATCAGGAATTCTTCGGCTGTGCTGGCTAAGGGATAATGGGAGTTGCAGTCCACGGCTTTTGAAGAGCCCCTGATGGAGGAAAAGAATAGGCAATGGCTTTTTTTCTGCCCAAAAGTTGCAAATCAGCATCTACAAAACTGAGCGAAAGGGAGAAAAAACTTCACCTGGAAGATGGTGGCCTGTGATTTGGAGAGTGGAAGTAGTACAGGTGATCCTCGAATTATGACCGTTTGTTTAATGGCTGTCCAAAGTTATGACAGGACTGAAAAGAGTGCCTTACATCTGTTCCTCACACGACTGTCGTAGTGCCCCTACGGTCGCATGATCAAAATTCAGGCACTTGGCAACTGGCATGTACTTACGACGATTGTAATGTTTTGGGATCCTGTGATTCCATTTGTGTCCTACTCGGCCAACTTCCAACAAGGAAAACCAATGAGGAAAGCCAGATTCACCCAACAACTACACAATTCACTTAATCCTCGTGGCAAAAATAAAATAAATCCAAGTTGTAAAATTGTGTGTGGCTCACTTAATGACCTCTGCGTATCAACAGATGTTCTGGCCCCAACAACAGTCACAAGTCAACAACTACCTGTAATTATAGTTGTATATATAGTTTATAATCGACTTATTGCTAGAAGTACTACAGACGTAAAAAACAATAGCAGTTGAAATATATTACCCTTAATTAAGGATTTAATTAAATTGAGTTAATTTAATTTAAATTAAATGAGCCTCGGTGGCGCACTAGTTAGAGTGCAGTACTGCAAGCTACTCCTACTGCAATTTGGCAGATCGAATCCCACCAGGCTCAAGGTTGACTCAGCCTTCCATCCTTCCGAGGTGGGTAAAATGAGGACCCAGATTGTTGGAGGGCGATTGGCTGACTCTGTAAAGCGCTTAGAGGGCTTTAAAGCACTATATTTATTTATTAATCAAATTTATTTATTAATCAAATTTATATACCGCCCTTCTCCCAGGGGACTCAGGGCGGTGTACAGCCTATCTAAAAACCCACAAATATACAAAAATTAAAAAAGTATTAAACCAATTTGGCTGATAAATAAAACTAAAACAGGTCCCACCCCCCCACCTTAAAACCCCAATTTAAAATTTAAATACCATGGAGACCAAAATTAAAACCATTATCTCAGCCCAGGCCGGCCAGCTCAAAGAGCCAGGTCTTCAACGTGCGCCTGAAGGCCCTCAGGTCTGTGTCAGTACGAAGCTCCGGTGGCAGAGTATTCCAGAGGGCGGGGGCACCCACAGAGAAGGCCCTACCCCTCGGCGCCGCCAGACGACACATAGCGGCCGACGGCACCTGGAGCAGACCCTCTCTGTGGGAACGCACTGGCCTGTTGGAGATCACCGGCAGAATGCGGTCCTGAAGATAACCTGGTCCCATGCCATGAAGCGGTATATAAGTCTAAGTGCTATTGCTATTTATGCTATAAAGTAAGGCGCCTCCAAATTAAATGGTTCAAGGGTGTATAATCACAGCTTTGAGTGACTCAAAAGAACAGGTAAGAATTATATATTTTTTTAAGTGGTTTCACTGAAAATTGGCGCTTTCCAATTCCTGTTTATAATCTCTCTCCCCGATGTGATTCCAACGTTGTGTCCGAGTGTGTCTCTTCCCACAGTTCCAGGAGAGAGGTGATAAAGACCAGTAGTAAAACACTATCGGTGTAAGCGATATCACTAATTCTCACAACCTCCAGTTCATTTAATCCCCTGATATTAGATAACCTAGAGATCTTTTTAAGGCAGAAACACCGGTTTGGATTAAAATGCCCATTGGGCCAACCGTTGCACTTTGAAATACAGGGTGGCTTCCCTCTGCCCCTATTTTTTCCTTTCTCTTTTCTTTCTGTTTAAGATCCTGTGTAGTTAAGCCTGTAAATGCATGATTGACCTGCCTAAAATGCCTTTGAGAAAAAGTTGGAAGTTTTTGAGTGGTTGTTGTTGGGGGGGAGGGATTATGCATTAGCTTTCTGCTCCTCCTCCTCTTGCCCCTGGGCATTGGGAGACATGCTTAATCTCCCTCCCTCTCCTTTGTTTTCATTCATTATTCATCCCGGTGTAAGGAAAAGAAAACCACATCTGCTTGTAAAGGACAGGAAGGAATGCCAATTAAATGTGCGGAAACACTTCGATCGGAGGAATTGTCTGCCTCAGCCAAATTAGGGGGGGGAGGAGTCCGGATGCTGGCAAGGAACGACGCGTCTACAAATCAAATAACTTCAGAACATAAAAAAGTTTGGCTTAAACTGGTCGAGGTATTAGACATTGGCAGGAATGGTACAGATGCTCCTTGACTTACGACCGTTCCTTTCGTGGCCCTTCAGAGTGAACGACGGCATGGGAAAATGTGACTTGATGACCGTGTTTCACCGTTATGACCGTTGCAGCCTCTCCGTGGATCACGAAGTCGAAATTCAGAGGCTTGGCAGCCGTTCGTATTTAGGACCGTCCCAGGGGCTGAAGGTCACAAGGTCCCTCTTTTGCGACCTTCTGACAAGCACAGTCAGTGGGGGAAGCCAGGTTCATTTAACAACTGGGTTACTAAACTTATCAACTGTGGTGATTCATTTAACAATGGCGGGAAAAGTTGCAAAACAGGACAAAACATATGTCTCAATTAACAACATAAATTTCGGGCTCAATTATAGTCATAAGTGGAGGACTGCCAGTACTAGTCTCATACTCTCGGCCTTCGTTCACACACCCTCCATCCGGTACCCTGTAATATGGGGATAATAATATTGCTCTATCTTATGGCATTATTGTAAGGATGATGAAAGCGATACCCCAGTTTGCATGGTGGAAAGATAAGGATGCAGTCTTGATTGCTATTCCTGTTTGGAGATTTGGGGTCTGGAATTTGCAGATGGTGGACTTGTTGCATCGGAAGATTCCTACAGTGGTACCTCTACTTACGAAAGGCTCTAGTTACAAAAGTTTCAGGTTACGAAGCGCGTCTTCGAGAAAATATCGTCTCTACTTACGAATGTTTCAAGATACGAAAGGCTTTGTTGGAAAATGGCGCGTCCGAGCTGCTCTGCCATTGGTTATCTTCCTGGCATCCCATTGGCTAGGAGGGATCTTTGTGTACGCACTGCGCCGCGTTCTCAGTCTCACGCTAGCGAAATCCAGCAAAGCACGAAGTAATAACGAAGAATTACTGTCTGAATTTCGGGGGCTTGGAACGGATTAGGGCATTTATAGGTAAAATGCGTCTCTACTTACGGAATTTTCAGGTTACGAAACGGCTTCCGGAACGAATTAATTTCGTAAGTAGAGGTACCACTGTATCTGGAGAAGGTACTTAACAAGTACCTTGTAGATGTCTTCTGACTTTAGGATGAGATTGATCCTTTCCTCCTTCCGTGTAGTCTGTGAATGTCCCAGGAAAATGTATGTGAAGGTTTGGTTTAGTGGGAAGGGCACCAGGTTAGAAGCCAGGAGATAGTGAGTTCTAGTCCTGCCTTAGGCATGAAAAGCTGGCCAAGAGACTTTGAGCCAATCACCAGGAGATGGTGAGTCCTAGTCAGGGGTGGTATTCAAAAATCCCAACAACCGGTTCTCTTCCTGGTTGCTGGGTGGGCGTGGCTATGGTGGGCGTGGCCTACTGGAACTTCTGGGAGGCCATTTTTCGCATTCCCCAGAGTCCGGAGGCTTCCCTTGGGCTTCTGGGAGAGTAAAAACAGCCTCCCCGGGCTCTGGAAGCCCTCAGGAAGCCAGAAACAGGCCCGTTTCTGGACTTCCGGAACTTCTGGATCATTTTTCACCCTCCCAGATCCTCCGCGAGGACCGTGTACTTACCCGAACCCAAAACGGAGACTCCTGGGAGGGGACAAGGGGTGGGGAGGGGCCAGCAGGTCGGTTCAACTACCAGTTTAGCGAATCAAATGTAAATTTCACATCCGGTTCGCCTGAACTGGCTTCAACCAGTTGAATCCCCCCCCTGGTTCTAGTCCCACCTTAGGCAGGAAAGCTGGAGATTGTGAGTTGTTAAGTAAGATTTGTTCCGTTTTATGATCTTTCTTGCCATGGTTATTAAGTGGATCAGTGCAGTTGTTTAAGTTAGCGACATGGTTGCTAAGTGAATTGGCTTCCCCATTGACTTCGCTGGTCAGAAGGTTGCAAAAAGTGACCACATGACCCCAGCTCACTTTTCTCACTGCCACTGTAACTTTGGTCACTAAACGAACTGTTGTGAGTCGAGGACTACCTGAAGTGAATGCAGAGCTTCTCCCTTTGAATGCAGCCTTCAGCCAGTCCATACCGTAAACAGTCCGACACTAGGAAATCGAAGAGGGAGAATTCGAAAACCTTTCTTGTGGGCAAGTCAAATTATTCGCAAATCAGGCGAATGAAGGATTATCGTGGTATTACCAGCCTTGCCTCTTTGTCTACAAAACCTGGGAAAAGAAGCAAGACTCTGGGATTAGAAACACTTGTGAGAATTAATTTGTTCCCCCAAGTAAGTGTGTTTGTGTGTGTGTGTGTGTGTGTGTGTGAGAGAGAGAGAGAGAGAGAGAGTTTTATAAGATGATCCTGGGACAGAAAGAAGCTGCTGTTTATCTAGCCTGTTTTTAGCTTTCATGCGTGTTTGTGTGTGTGTTTGTGTATGTGAGTGAGTGAGCAGAAACTAGCTAAGACAACTAGAAAATGGAAAATTCTCTCCCTCCCCCCATTAACTACATTAAAGAGGATATTGTACAAGCAGAACTTACACCACTATAGAATAGAAAAACACATTAAAAATGAAAAAAAAAAGGTGTGGAAAAAGTAAGAAAAAGAGACTTCCCCCTTCATCCCCAACAAGCATCGTATAATCAACATTAACAATTTATCACTGTCTCTTGAAATACAACCAGACCATTCCCTATCTCACTCTTGTTTCTATAAACCCATCTGTAGCACTTCATCATCTCCTGTTAAATACAGTTGTTAAAATTTGATAAGGATGGTCAGAAATAACAACACTGAGTAAATATGAGCAATGGTATCTATTACTGGTAGTCCTTGACTTACAACCAGGTGCATAACCATCATTCAAAGGTAAAAAAATGTTACTGAAAAAAATGGACTTCCAACCGTCGTAGCATTGTCACGGCCGATGAGCTGGCATGTATTTACAATGGTTGCAACACTCTGTGTTCTCCCTTTGCGATCTTAGCAACCAAGTAAAGTCCATGGGAGAAGCCAGATTGTGTGATTGGCTGCAGTGATTTGCCTAACAATGGTGATTAATAAAAAGGTCATGAAGTCAGGCATGACTCGGTTAGCAATGGAAATTAAGGACCCAATTGCGGTCGTAAGGTGAGGACTATCTGTATACCCAGTGTCATGGTTGACTCGCTACGCAGCGCTGCTTGCAACCAGACAACTGTATTGGGAGGGAGAAGGGAAGACATTGGAAGTTGTTCTGTCCTCACTACACGTCAGTCTGTGTGCAGCTCAACATGCAGCTAAACCCGTATCCTCCAATAAAACAGACCGTGGGCCTAGATCTGGATGCTTTATTGAAAGAACAGGATATGGTGAAACTTGGGAAAATAGGAATACATGCAATGAGAACCAAATACAAGATGGGCAGTATTGGGTTACTGATGAACATAACAGTGAATAAATACAAGCAATCTAAATCCCACCAGCGATGCTCTGTGTGTGAGATATGGGTTTGTCCTTCGATGACCATGTGCCACAGATTAAGATGGATTCTTCTTTGTGCTTCTGCCTTTTCCAAATGCTAAAGGAAATGGAGTCTGGCTTCCCAGCGTGCACTTGTTTTGAGAGTGCAGGCTGATGGGTAATGGGGTGAGGTCAGCTTCAAACAATATACTTGGTATTTGTCTCTGGCCACTAGGTGGGGCTAGAGGGCAACAACACTATATAAAGATCGTATGTTGGGGCATATTTGTCTCTCTGGACACCAGATGGGGATAGAGGGCAACAACAGTATATAAAAGATATATGCTGGGGCACGACAGAAGATAAGGGAAGTTTGGGAAGGAACTCTGGAATGCAAGTGTACCGCCTGAAAGTGTTAGATAGACCCAAATCTCAAGGTCATTGACTGGGAACATCCGGGGCAGACAGACAGTTTCCAAAATAAAACAAGTGCAACTGATTGGGGGGCATTGGACAATGGAAGCTCCAGGGAAGGAAAAGAAAAAAACTTTCCTATGCTGTTTGCGCGTGAAAATATTAGAACTGGCTTTTCCACTTCTGTACCCATATGGCTTTTCAGTAAAGTTATATCCGTGGAGAAAAAAAATGTCCCAGAATTTTTTTTTTAATGCAGGGAGGGTGATTGACACCCAATCTGTATCCTTCCTTTTTTAACCAAAATCTCCCACGTCCATTTTATCTCTTCAAATCATCTAAAGTACAGTCCCATTCGGTAAACAAATAAACATTACTAGAAATAACCATCTCCATCCGGTTGTCATCAAGAAACTGTTAGACATCTCCCAAATAACAACCCATTATTTTAATCTTGATTGAATAAACCAGCGGTCGCTAACTGGTGGGCCGCGAGAAAATTTTGTTGGGCCGCAGAGAAATCTCACCCCCAGAACACCCCCACAAAGCAATTAATCCAGGCTGCGCAGAAACACAAGGCTGCTCAGCCCACATGGCCTACAGGAACCCTCCCTGCCCACTCACTCCTTACCTGGCAAACTTGTCTGCTAAGTTGCTATTTTTCCTTTTTCCGACCATCAGCTGTTCTGCTGTGCCGGGAGATTTAGATTAGCTAGGAAGCAGAAAATGATTGGATTTCTTGCTTTCTAGCTAAGTACAGCCGAACCTCCCTTAGGACTGAAAGTTTGCTTGCAACCAAATTCAGTGCAGACTCATGGCAAGCAAATTTGAGAGACTGAACTAGCCGATGGCAGATAGATAGATCACTGAATGATTCTGTGAGTAACTCAATCTGCCTGCTTTGCCTGATTTTTGGTGCTTTTTTAAATAAAAAATTCAATATTTACATACATGGTGTGTTGTGAGTTAATTTTATGAGTTTGCTTGCAAGCAAATTTTATGTGACAGACTGAGCTAGCCAATGGCAGATAGTTACTGTAGATTTCTGAATGAATCTGTGATTCTGTGAGCAACTCAATCTGCCTGCCTGCTTTGCCTGATTTTGGGTAAAAATTGTTCTTTTTTTATAAAAAATTCAATATTTATATAAATATTTATAATATTTACATACAAGCCATGCCCAGCCAGTCACATGACCACCAAGGCACACCCACAAATTAGGCCACGCCCACAGAACCTGTTAGTGGTCCCTGGGATCTAAAATTATGAGTTTCATGGTCCCTGAGGTCCAAAAGGTTGGCGACCCTGGAATAAACCAATTCTGTATTTTTTTTCTCCTTTCTGCAAACCATCTTAAATAGCTTTAGAGAAAGTTGTAGCATCTCTTTCTCTTCTCAAATTCTCGCTTTCATCTTTATCAAGCCCCCTTTGTGCTTCCAACGTAGCAAACTCCCATCAAATCTCTTTTTATCAATCCAGTATATAAGGAAATAAATAATCCCGATCGCTCCTCTGCATTGTTATTTGTATTTTTCCAGTTTGAAATCATCTTGTAAATCCTTGTTTCTCCTTCTCGTGAGCTCTAATTCTTAATTCTACCTGTAAGTCTCTCTCTCAGTTTTATTCAACGGGTCTTGCAAAGGGGGAATTTCTACTAAGATAATTTATTTTTACTCTGAGCTGGTGATTTCATTGCTGTGAGAGAAGGAAACGGGGGTTCATTGCAGTTTATTATTTCATGCTTGAAAAATTCAGGAATTAAGACAACATAGGCAGGTAAGGTTCCAGTAAATTATACAAACACTCCTCAACTTACAACAGTTCATTTAGTGATCGAAGTTACAATAGCGTTGGATAAAGTGACTTATGACTGATTTTTACACTTAAGACCATTACAACATTCCCATACTCAAAAAAATTCAGACGCTTGGTAACTGACTCGTATTTATGACGGTTGCAGTGTCTGGGGGGGCCATGGGATCCTCTTTTGTGATCTGACAATGGGGAAGCCAGATTCACTTAACAACTGTTTTAATAACAACTGCAATGATTCACTTCACAACTGTGGCAAGAAAGTTCGTAAAACGGGGCACAATTCACTTAACAAATGTCTGTCTTAGCAACAGACAGTTTTGGGCTCCACTGTGTTCCTAAGACAAGGATAACCTGTAATGTCTTGGGTTCAAATCTTGCTGGTGCCCCCTCCCAATTTCTAAATCCATGCAAGGGACCCAGATTATTCTGTGTTGGGTTGGAGTTGGCAGATCAGTTGCTTGTTTTGGTTCTGGATTTGAAGTTGTGCTCCCATACGCTCTTCTATCATAGTTCATCTAATCCACATATATCTGGTCAGGGCAGGATAGCTGCTTTTGAATTCCCCCGTAATGCCCCTCTCTTCCATTGTGGGAAATGGAGCCATTTCATCATTGAGGACGAAGTGACTTTGAATTGAATTTGTCGCCTGGTGATTACATCACTATAAGTGGTGATTAAGAAAGGACCAGCTGGCAACATTCTGAGCTTGTGCCCTACTTCAGCGTTTCTCAGTCTTGGTAGCTTGAAGATGTGTGGACTTCAGCTCCCAGAATTCCTTGTGCTGGCTGGGGAATTGTGGGAGTTGAAGTCCACGCATCTTCAAACACTGAGAAACACTGCCCTAAAGAGAGATTAAGGAAAACAAAACAAATGGAAAACCAATAAAGGGGAATATTTGTAGTTCAGGGTTGAAATGAGGGGTCCTTGGTGCTCTCGGAGTTTGCTTGTTTTCTTGCAGATGTTTCACTACCAAACTAGGTAATATCATTAGTGCTGTTGGTGGTGGTGTAACCAAATTTGGGCAATGAAACATCTCTGAGAGCATCAAGGACCCCACAGTCTTCCTTCCCTTCCTCCCGCCTCCCCACTCCTCCTCTTCCTCCTCCCTGAAGCTGCCTTCTCATCCCAATAAAACCCCTTTTGTTTAGGTTAACGTGAATTCCTCTCATTCACTTTCCAGCACAGTCCTGGCAAACAGACTTTCAAGAGATTGCACAACTGCAGACCTTTTATCAGGCTGGGAGAGTTGCCAGGCCGATATCTTCCAAACGCCACTCTGTATCAGACAATACTTGGCAAGGAGTCTGGAACAGATCTTCATCCTAATGAATTGAACTAATTGTCTCCTGCAAACACCACTCCCCTTTCGCTCCTCTTCATTCCCTATGGGTGGGGCCATTCACTATCCACCTGTGGCTTTACTCCCGAATCGACCCTTGTTTCTTAGCTGTTCCCTTCTCCTGGCAGCTCTGCACATGCGCATAACTGGGAACAGGCTCTAGCTGCTCTTCTGCCCCACTGATCTTCAGCTCTGAAGGCAGCTGATAACTGTCAAGACGGTCCTGGCCCCATCTCTGCCTCCGACACAGAGCCCTCGTCAGAGCCTTTCCCAGACTCCAGGACTGGCCCATGTTTCTCCCCAACCTCCTCACTGTCTGAATCCACTGGCCTCTGGGGCCCCACAACACTCCCCCACAAACCCCACTCCCTTCTAGCACTGATGACGTTACTTAGTTTGGGTAACGAAACGTCCTCAAGAAAACAAGCTCAGAGAGCACCAAGGACCCCCCTCTGATGGTAAACCACTTCATTCAGCTTAAGTGATATTCACAATACTCCATGCCCGAGACACCCTGTTTTGAAATGCTGTGACCTTCTAAGTTTGCTTGTAATCTTAGATGAGGCTGTCTGGCTGTGTCTTGATCTGGGGTTAAGGGCCTTATTGTACAATTAAAACCTGGAAAAACTCCAGGAAGAGATGTTACTCTCTCTAGAATTATTAAGAGAGAACAAGGATTGGCCGTCTTCAACGCTAGCTGCTTTATTTATCCATATTAATGGCTCAGCACGTTTTCTGATGACTGGAAACACGCCATTCTTTTATCCCTTTCCAAAAAAACAAAATGAACGGAAGTAAGTTGGATCCAGAGAACTACATACCCTTTAATTTGCTTAATGCAATAAATAAATTATATATCAGATATCTCTATCTAGAATGACTAGATTGCGTATGAAGTGAAAATATCTTTGTTGAGGAACCGGTTAGCTTAAAAAGGGACAGTGATAAATTTCTTTCTGGTTTTTTACCATGTAGCTGAAAAATATTCTTCCAGACATTTCTTCTTTTGTATGTAGCCTTCGTTAATTTCAAATCAACTTTTGATTTGATCTCAAGGTAGAGAAAGCCGGGGGTGGGGGGTGGGAGAAGTTTCCGCTTTTTAATCCAATGTTTATTAAAACTTTCAAACAAAAAGATGAATGAACACACATCCTTCTGAAGCATGGAAGGAAAAAGAAATAAAAGAAAAAGCAAAATGTAGAAAGAAAGAAGTTGAAGAAAAAGTAGATAGATAGATAGATAGATAGATAGATAGATAGATAGATAGATAGATAGATAGATAGATAGATAGAAGTGGTTTCTGGTATTCTTCATAACAGTTATAAGTGCAATATGTTTTAACCTCTCTCTCTAAAGCTACATCATATTGCTCATTATATAACCTATCCCATCTAATCATCAGAGCCATAAATTACAAGTTCATTTTTTTAATTTTTACACAAAAAGAGGCTTCCAGATATTATTAATAAATGAAAAACGAAAGGTTTTTCTTTTCATAGATAAAAAGCTGTTCCTTTTCAGTCAGTCTCCCTACTCTGAACATCTTTTGGGCAACTGGATACATCTGTTCAATGCACTCCCAAGTTTGGCTTGTGGTCACTCACAGCTCTGGAAAACAGCCACTCTCAAATCACCTTCAGCTGAACCGTGAGGCACAACTGGTTTTTTTGGAATACAGGGAGACCCAATGAATTTAGAATACTTGATTTATGACCACAGTTAGAATAGAATAACAGAGTTGGAAGGGACCTTGGAGGTCTTCTAGTCCAACCCCCTGCTCAGGCAGGGAACCTTACAGTTTGGAGCATTCACAACTTCTGGAGGCAAGTCGTTGCACTGATGAATTGTTCTAACTGTTAGGAAGTTTCTTAAGCCCAAGGTTTCTGTTGCTAAGCAATTGTTTAAGTGAGTTTTGTCCTATTTTATGACCCTTTTTGCGACAGTTGTTGTGAATCGCTGCAGGTGTTGAAGGGAATCATGCAGTCATTAAGCAAATCGCCCCTCCCCCAAGGACTGTGTGCTGGAAGGCAGCTGGGAAGATTACATATGGCGATCAAGTTGATCATACCGACTCTATAAACCGCTTAAAGAGGGCTGTAAAGGACTGTGAAGCAGCGGTATATAAGTCTTAAGTGCTATGGCTATAAACACATGCCAGTTGCCAAGCATCCACATTTTGATCATGTGGCCATGGAGGTGCTGCATTGGTTGTAAGTGGAGAAACTGGTTGTAAGTCACTTTTTTCTGTGCTGTTGTAACTTTGAATTGTCACTAAACAAAGTTTAGTGTTGTAAGTTAAGGACTATCTATAACTACTGATTACAATATATGTATTCACCCTCTCTTTCTTCCCCCTTTCTCTCCCTCTTCCCCTCCCTCTCTCCCCCTCCCTTTTCTCTTCCCCCTCTCCCTTGCTCCCTCTCTCCCACTCTCTTCTCCCTTCTGTCCCTCCCCCTCACCTCCTTCCTCCCTCTCTCTTCCTCTCCCTCCCTCTCCCTCTTCCGCTCTCCCTCCCCCTCTCATTCCTGCTCCCGGTCTCCTTCTCCCATCCTCTCTCCCTCTCCCTCCCTCTCCTCTCGCCCTCTCCCTTTCCCTCCCTCTCTCTTCCTCTCTCTCGCCCTCTCCTTTTTCCTTCTCTCTCTCTTCCTCTCTCTCTCTCTCTCCCTCTCCCTCTTTCTTCCTCTCTCCCTCTCCCTCCCTCCCTGTCTCTCTCTCTCTCTCTTCCTCTCTCACTCTGTGTCTCACACACAGTCATCCAACCGTACCCATATCTTTCTCTAGATTAGCAGGCACTAGACTAGCCCAAGGGAAGGAAAGCCACCAAGCCTGGATCCAAAGATGATTCAAAGAGTTGGGTGGCCTTCAGGACCCCTTTCATCCTCCCAAGGTCCTTGTTAACTTGGCTTTGTTGGTTGACAAGAACGGCAGCTACTCTTATCTTGTTGATTGACAGGTCTTGGTAGCTGATGTTGGGAATTGGGGAGGAGTTACCCATTGGCTCAGGCCCAGCTTCTTTTGTCTGGTTCAGGTGACATTTCCCCTCTCCTTTAATGACTTTAGTTCCGTCTTACGTATCTCACTTATGATAAGATTCCTGGATTTTGTCCATCCTCCTTCAGTGCCTCCTTTATCTTGAGGCATGGCAGCTTTCCCATTTCCTCTTCCCCTGGGGATACCTTCTGGAAATGCTCCCACAGAGGCCCGGGTAAATTTTAGCCCCTTTCCTTTTCAATTTGTATATTAATTCACTCATCAAGACTGACTAATCATCCCCTTCCTGTATCAGCACATACTGTTGAGTGGCTCCTGCTGTTTTGTATGCAGATAGTGGTGTCGCCACGTCTGTCGCTCCGGTTGCAATGAAGCCACTGAAGGAAAACGTGTTATTAAACATCAGAAACCAACGTTCTCATACTTGCATAAAATTTCCACTAATCCCTAACTGGCAAAATGTATGGGAATTTTATCAAGCAGGTACCTCTTTACAGATTTTTCTGAGCGTGCTGATTCAGTCCCTCTGCCCTGCAGAGACATGTTTTCCCTCCCTATCTAGTTGGTGTTTTGGTGTAGCTCTTCAGTTATCCTGAATGTTTTGCATTCAAAAGGAGCCGGCACATTTCATCTTCTTATCTCAGATGATCTTGGTAGCCAAGGTCATACCTCAATTATTCTACAGCACCCAGACCTGTATGTTTACAGAGATAGACATCATCGAAGTAATATGGTTTAAGAGCTATTTTCGCAACTCCAAGATGTATTAAAAGGCTGTTCTACTTTGGGACGTGGTCTCCATGGATGGCATGGAATAATAGTTAATTTTTCTACCAATGGGTTTTTGACCCCATCGGTTCTTCGAGACCACAATGAGGGGACTGGAGGCTAAAACATAGAATGAGTGGTTGCAGGAACTGGGCCTGGCTAGTCTAGTGAAGGGAAGGGCTGTCGTGCCCCTGTCAGAGACTGAATCTGAGGATAAAGACAAACAGCTCACAGGGAATGGGAGTGTGTTGGCGGTGGAGAAAGCTGGGGAAGGGCAAAGTCTGGCTGGGCAGAGATAGAACAAGGGAGAGGGAGTTCAGAGGAAGACCCAGGCCCACCCCTTCTTCATCCTAGGGCACGCAGGGAGGAATGGAGAAAAGAGCAATGTGGGTTGCATGGCTTACGGGGGAGGAGAGGGCCCTGATTCCCTTCATTAGCCACATCTGGGAACGAAAGTTTATAAAAACTGAATGCTGACTAACGGCAGCTGCTGGGAGCAAACGTGACTTTATTCTGTGTTGTCTTTGCTTATCTGTGTTCCTGGTGTCTTCCCAACCATGTGAGTTTTGCCGTGCCTTCACGTCTGGAATTTTTGCTCCTGCCCTGCCAAACGAATTACCTCAGTTTGGCTTGATTGGATTTATAGTTACAGTTTGTGTTGACCATGTTTTGGACTTAATTCTCTGCAGTCAAAGGCTGTTCCTGGGAGAGTTTTTCTGCAGCCAGAAGGTAACCTGGACATTGGGGGCAAAGTTGGAGCCATTAAAGGGATTCTTATTGATTATCTGACTGTGTTGCCTTTGTGCCACACCCCGGGTCATCACAAGGACCAGGGGACACATGATAGCACTCTTCCAATATTTGAGGGGCTGCCACAGAGAGGAGGGGGTCAAACTTTTCCAAGGTATCTGAAGGCCAGACAAGGAATAATGGATGGAAACTGATCAAGGAGAGATTCAATCTAGAAATAAGGAGACATTTTCTGACAGTGAGAACAGTTAACCCATGGAACAGAAGTTCCCCTTTCCAATTCTGTTCTTTCCAATTCTGTTTATCTGTTAACCATTTTAAGTCAACTTGGTGGGGAAAACAATCTATTACCAAGCTCCATTCCCTAGGACTCTTATTGACTCTTTGAAGGCGCTAGAAATGTTTTTAAATGGTGTGTCTGGTTCGTAAATCAATCTTAAGTCTGGAGCCTAATCACATAGCTGGTGGGTTTTTTTTTTCTCCTTCTCAACGGATAGATGCCTTCTTTCCATTAATGTTTTGAAGCTTTGATGAGTCTCGACTCTGGCTTCTCTGGAGTCTCGTTGGCCTCTGCAGTTTGTTGGATTATTGTAGAAGTTTTTCTTTTATTCCAACACAACTCTTGTGAGGAGCCTCAGTAGAGGTTTGAGCCCCAGGCTTCATTTCCGGCCTGCTTGGAGGGAATGTTGGATGATATTTATCCACCCCCTCCTGACTAGATTTTCAGGTAGACAACATGATTGTCACCCCCTGTTTAACTGACCAGAATTCAGTTCTGCCTAAAAGATGGCTCAGTTTTTGGTCTCTAGGCTGATGTTTTTCAGCATTGGCAAATTTAAGGTGTCAGGACTTCAAATCCCAGAATTCCCCAGCCAGCTGACTGAGGAATTCTGGGATTTGAAGTCCCGACCTCTTAAAAGTTGCCAGGATTGAGAATATTATATGCTATGTTCATCTTTTTGTTGTTCGTGGAGATTTGTAAGAACAATCACTTTCTATTTTATTGGAGGGTAACTTTTTTGAGATTTTGCTTTTTTTAAAAGCGAAAACAAAAACAGTGAAAAAGGAAACATAATATTATGAAGGAAGGAGATTAAGCATGGAAAGAAGAAACAAAAATGCAAGATATACCTTTACGGACATGCATATATCAATAAATCGAAGCCATGATTTATTACAGCCACCCATGGTTGATCAAAATTTAATCAATTCTATAAACAGTTCAATGAGAGTCAATTCCATGGAATAGTTGAGGCATTACGCTAGAAACGGGGAGACGGTGAATTCTAGTCTTCCCTTAGGCATAAAGCCGGCTGGGTTACCTTGGACCAGTCACTTTCTTTCGGCCCTATGAAGGAGGCCATGGCAAACCATTTTTTGCAAAACCTTGCCAAGAAAACTGCAAAGGCTTATCAGGGCCATCTGTGGGAATAGGACACAATTGAAAGAAAAAAATAAATACACTGTGTATGTGTGAATGTGTGTGTATATTTATTATTATTATTATGGCCATAATTCAGAAGTCAAATAGAATGTGTGTGTGTGTATATAATTTTCTATTTGACTCCTGGCCTTTGGCCATAATAATAAAGATTGCCTTCTTGACAATCTTATTAATAGCGTGTCAGGTGTTCGATGGATGTTTTCTCCTTTGGGAAACCTATTGTAATTTGGCTTCAAACTCTTGCTTGGTTTCCTCATTTCCTGGAGACGTGGAACCAGATCCTGGGATCTTTCAGCATTTGTCACAGTTGCACATGGGTCTTAAAAATGAGACTCTGCTCTCTTTTCCAAGAACAAATGCCCACTATCTAGTTTCCATAGATGCTTTTACTGTATTGAGATTCTTTCTTTTTCAAGAACAGTAACAAAATACGTACAGAGATTCTCAAATCATCCAATGGTTGTCCCAAAGGTGCTTTTCACACGGCGACTTGGGTTTTTTTTCCCCCTTGAAATCATTTCACTTCTCACCCAAGAAGCTTTTTCAGTTCTGACCGAATGATGGGGAAATGGAAGGATTTATAATCTTTGCAGTCATCTGGTCATTAGTACTCTCTCTGAGAGTCATTGAGGCCACTTGGGGATTTATCTGTGCCCTTAGGGTCACCTGAATCAGAGCACAAATGGGCGTGCAACCTTCTTAGGACTGCTGAAAGGACTGTGTGGTAGACAGGAGATAGCTGGTGTTGGGGGGGTTGGACTAGACGACCTCTGTGGACCCTTCCAGCTGTAGGATTCTATGATTCTCAGATGCTGCAAAGGATCCTGAACAGATACGTGATGTGGAATGCTATCCCACCTATCTCCTGTCTACAACATAGTCCTTTCAGCAGTCCCATGAAAGCACACCCATTTGCATGCTGATTCACGTGATCCTGAGGGTACAGATAAGTTCCCAAGTGGCCCCAGCGACTTTCAGAGAGCTAAGGACTAGATGACTGCAAGGAATATAAATCCTTCCATTCCTCACCATTCAGTCAGAAATGAAGACGCTTCTTGAATGAGAAGCGAAACGTTTCCAAAGAAAAGAAAAACCCCAAGAAAATTCATGTCACCTTTGAAATGCAGTAACAAAAGTCATAGTAACCTGTATACTGCACGAGTCAAAAAGAGGGCTGTGAAAATATCTACAGACCCCTCACATCCTGGACATAAACTGTTTCAACTCCTTCCCTCAAAATGACGCTATAGAGCACTGCATTCCAGAACAACTAGTCACAAGAACAGTTTTTCCCTGAAAGCCATCACTCTGCTGAACAAATAATTCCCTCAACACTGTTCAACTATTTACAAAGTCTGCACTACTATTACTATTAATTCTCTCATCACTCCTTATCACCCATCCCCTCCCACTTGTGACTGTATGACTGTAATTTTGTGGTTTGTATCCTTACGATCTATATTGACTGTTTCCTAGTATGATTTGATTGCTTATTGTACCCTATAACTATCATTAAGTGTTGCACTTTATGATTCTTGACTCTTGATGAATGTATCTTTTCTTTTATGTACACTGAGAGCATTTGTACCCAGACAAATTCCTTGTGTGTACAATCACACTTGGCCAATAAAAGAATTCTGTTCTGTTCTATCTCATTCCATTCCATTCCATTCCATTTTCTATTCTATTCTATTCTATTCTATTCTATTCTATTCTATTCTATTCTATTCTATTCTATCACAGTTTTGGTCTCTCTTAAGAGCATTTTTGCATTCTTTTGAAAGTCAGGAAGTTTGATTTCTTGTCCCGCTCCTTATATTTAGCAAAAATAAAAAAGTGAGGGATACCCACAGTGATTTATGGGATAAAAATGACAGGTGTGACTTATTCTGTGTAAAAGATGCCTAGCTTTTAACTTGCCATCCCTGATGTCTGTATCTTCACTTGTAAAATTTTGGAAGATGTACTGAAGCTGTAACATCTAAGAATGCCTACGAGGTAGCCTGAAGACACCTGATTCGTAACAGTGAAGAGCTCCTAATATGTGGCATCAATTTTATTAATGGCCTTGATTACGTAAGAAAATATATAGCCGATGTTGGGGAAATAAAGACTTTCTACCCTTGCCTGGAGAACAACAATATTGCAAGAACTGGCAATTTTTTGGTCTGGTAATTGGATAAAATGATACAGAACTTCCTTTGTTTTATGAGCCACTTCTCCTGTGCACCAGTAATTCAGAAACATTTCAAAATTGAACTAAAGGACAATTTAGCTTCGCTGATCACATGCCCCCAATGGGCAAAAAAATATGTAGTGATGTACATGGTAGTATAATCCTAAAAAAAGAACTGAATTGATGATGTTACCTAGTTTGGGTAATAAAACGCCTGCAAGAACAAAACCAAGCTAAGAGAGCACCAAGGACTTCTCATTTCAATCCTGAGCTACAGAATAACTAGAGTGGGAGGGGACCTTTGGAGGTCTTCTAGTCAACCCCCCTGCTCGAGCAGGAAACCTTATACCATTTCAGACAAATGGTTGTCCGATCTCTTCTTTAAAATATTCTCTTTTATCCATCTCAATAGAGCTTGAAAAAAAATGTAGCTGAAAAGCAGGAGAAAGAATCCAATGCAATTTTTAGACTTCAGCTCCATCCCTCCCTATGGTATCTTATGAAAAGGTTTCTAGCTGATGATGTAGGATCGTGTTGGCGAACTTGTCACCAATGTCACGCAGAGTCATTTCCCCTAGCACGCGAGAGGTCGCCTGGAAGAGCCCCAATGCGCATGCACGTGCGCACCGTCGCCTGACAGCTGATTGTTGGGTATCTGGCGTGCATGCGCATGGGGTGGAGGGTGGGTGTGTGGGAGATGTGCGCGCATACGCAGGGACGTGCTGCACACGAGGGAGGAATCACGCGTATGCGCAGATGCATGGCGCGCAAGGGGGAATCGCACAGGCAGGTGCAGGCGTGCGGAGCGCGAGGGGTCACATGCGCATGCACAGGGGCGTGTGGGGGACAGCATGCATTGCCTTCTGGATGCTGGCATGCGAGCACACACACAATTCTTGGCACAAGCCGAAAAAGGTTAGCCACCACTGTTGTAGGAAATGTCCCAATCCTCAAGATTGCTGCAGTCTGGAGCAACCCCGATGCACATACCGTATAATAAACTAGGTTTGCAGGATCTAGCCGGTTGAGCTTAAAATGCGAAGCCAGCTAGCACTCGGGAAACCACCAGGATATTATAAGTTGTAAAGTAAACCAGGATTTGATGTCCAGAATGAAGGCCAGATGGTTGCCCAAAAGACTACATGGAAATAGTTACGAAGGCATCAGGAGTGGAGAATGGCTCAAGGAACAATGTCTGTGGAGATTCTCAGTCATCCTGGCCATAGTTATCTCACGGTGTTTTTTCAAAAGACAATTTGATTGTTTTTTCCCGGGGAGGGAGGGAGGAGGAGGATCTCCTGTCTACAATACAGTCCTTTCAGCAGTTCCAAGAAGATTTCACAACCAATCAATCAGAATAGAGCTGGAAGGGACCTTGGAGGTCTTCTAGTCCAGCCCCCTTCTGAAGCAGGAGATCCTATACCATTCCAGATCAGTGACTGTCCAATCTCTTCTTAAAAGCTTCCAGGGATGAAGCACCCACAACTTTTGAAGGCAAAGCTGTTCCGCTGGTTAATTGTCCTCACTGTTAGGAAGTTTCTCCTTAATTCCAAGTTGCTTCTCTCCTTGATTAGTTTCCATCCATGGTTTCTCGTTTTCCCTTCTGGTGCTTTGGAAAATAAGTTGATGCCCTCTCTTCTTTGTGGCAGTCCCTTAAATACTGGAAGACTGCTATCATGTCCCCACTAGTCCTTCTTTTCTCTAGACATACCCAAATCCAAATATCCAAATCCTAGACCGTTCTTCATACGTTCTAGTCTCCAGGCCTTTAATCATTTTAGTTGCCTTTCTCTGCACCCTGATTCAGGTGACCCAGAAGGACACAGGTAAACCCCCGAGTGGCCTCAAGAGCTCTCAGAGAGAGTACAAACGACCAGGTGACTGCAAAGAAATACGATCCAATCCTCCCCATCCTGTCAGAACTAATCTCTCCATAGCCCTCATGTAAGCCTCCATTTATGTTAAGTGGAAATTTTGGCAATAAATTAGGTTACTCACGAGCGGGTGTGAATAGAAAAGGTTTATTTGCTCTTATTTCCTTAAACCCGGCAACATTCCAAATAAAGTCAGCGCTGAGATCCTCTGCATCTCAGCGCAATATATCTTGTAGCTCCACCCTGTGTTTCTAACTAGCATCCGCCTTCCCCATTATCCCCGCCTACCTAAACATAACTAAGTAAACATTAATGATCTGTATTATACTTCCATCAGGATCGCCCTTAATCAGCCTGCTTGTCTCGTGTTATTCAAACAAGGATTCGAAGGGCTAAACTTCACCCCACGCCCATCCCTGTTTAATGTCTTTGGCGATAGCGATAACCACTTGTCAGACTCGGTTTATCCGAGCTGGAAAACTGTCGGATAGGAAGATCTTCCTCGTTCAAAGCAACGGGTTACACATGCCGGGATCAGATGCCCCCTCCCCGATCAGGATGAAACAGCAGAAACAGATGTTCTCTCCCTGCTCCAACGAACGAAGTGTCGGGCTTCATGTCAGATAGCAAGTCGGTGGAACCATGGAAGCCTGACACCTCACTATCCTGTCAGAATCGATGAAACTTCTTGGATGAGCAGTGAAACATTTTGATCTTCCTCAGGGAAAAAAGAGTCCACTTGGCTTTTATTTATTTATTAATTAATTTTATATACCGCCCCCTCTCCCGACGGGACTCGGGCCAGTGTACAGCCAAGTAAAAACAGCACAGTTATAAATACAATTTTTAAAATAGAATTAAAATGGATGAAATTAATGGCTGAATTAAATAAAGATAAAAACTAACCAGGAAAATTTAAAAGCTAAAACCATTAAAAGCCCTACCAGTAACTCTAGGCCAGACCGGCTTGGTGGAAAAGGTGGGTCTTCAGCGCGCGCCGGAAGGTTTGTAGGTCACGGATAGTCCTCATCTCTGGGGGTAATTTATTCCAGAGGGAGGGTGCTCCCACAGAGAAGGCCCGCACCCTTGGGGCTGCCAACCGGCATCACCCAGCTGACGGCACCCCGAGGAGGCCCGCCCTGTGGGAGCACACTGGCCGATGGGAGGCCGATGGTGGCAGTAGGCGGTCCTGTAAATAAATTGAAATATTTTTTTTTTCTTTGAGGCTCAAGGAAGACTTTATGTACAAGTAGTCCTCAGCTTATGACTGATTGCTTACTGTCCATTTGACGTTACGATGGAACTCCGTCCCCCAAAAGCTACTTATGAACTAGTTTTGGAATTCTTACAGCTATCACATGATCGTATTTTGGGCTTTTGGTAAATGGCTTGCTGCAAGTGTTGTGTGCCTATGTAACCACAATTTTACAGTGCATTTTTTTTTGCCAGTTTCTGATCTTTTCTATTAGTTTCTGGCCAAAAAAAAAAAAAAATGCCCACAGGAATACATTGGTTTGCTTAATAAGCACGGCCTTGGCTTACTGATTGCTGCAAAAAAAAAAATAAAAATCATAAAATCAGTTCTAGTCACATAAGCGTTTCGGCTTTATATCCGTCGTGACATGACAGGAATTCCAGGCTCCATTACGGCTGTAAATTGAGGACTACTAATAGAGGGGGAATGACAGAGTAAATCTGATGAGATGTGCCGGTTTTCATGTGATAGGTTTTCATAGAATAACAGAGTTGGAAGGGACCTTGGAGAGGTCATCTAGTCCAGGGGTTATCAACTTTTTGGACCTCAGGGACCACCAAACTCATAATTTTAAATCTCATGGACTAGAGACCCTGGGAAAATCCCCCCAAAAGCCTACAGGAAAATTCCCCATCCCGTTTTCCTACCGAACAATTGTTCTTTATTTGGGATTGCAGGATACCGTCTCCAGCTCCATCCTCGGTGGGTGGGGAGAGAGAAAGACTTTTGGCTTCATGCAAGGAAAGCAGCAGAAGCAGCAAAAGTCTTTCTTTCTTTGCCCCAAATTCTGCCAGAAATGAGTCTTTGCCGGCAAAGCCTCTTGGAGTAGGATGCCTTGCAGAGTCCCAAAGACTCATTTCTGGTGGAGTTTGGGGGAGAGAAAGAAAGACTTTCGCTGCTTTCCTTGTGTGCAGCCAAAAGCAGAAGAAGAAAGAAGCGAAAAGAAGCAGCCCTGTGGTCAGGCCAGGCGCGTGAGGCGAGTGGGGCAAGTTCCCCCCCCTCCGCCCTTTCCCCCCTCCCCTCACTACCTCATGTTGTTCGCAATGCAAGCGAAGCAAGCCTTGTGTTCCCGCGGGCCGTGTGGGCGGCACAGTCTTGTGTTCCCGCACAACCTGGATTAATTGCGATACTTTGGGGGGGACATTTCTCTGCGGACCACCAGTGTTCCCTGGCTCACTGGTTGGTGACCACTGATCTAGCCTAAACCCCTGCTCAAGCAGGAGAGTCTATTCCAAATATTTGCCTCTACCGAGGATCGAACTCACAGCCTCCTGATTGTGAGGCGAGAGTTCCACCTCTAGGCCACCGGAGTTTGATTCAATTGTTTTTAGATGTATGTTTGTTGTTTTTAAATGCAGCAGCTGTAGAAATGTTTGCAACAAACGGGGCTGCCTTGTCAGATGGGCCATTAACTCCCCAAGTTTTTATATTGTATTTCTAATCCAACCATTGTTGGTTTTAATGCCATCTAACCCAATTTTGTTTCTTTTCTTTCAGGTACATGTTTCTACCAAGGTTTATCGTTTGAGGTAGGTCAAATTTAATGTTATTTGCGACTTGTTGCGCTAAAATCAAATTAGCTCTGCTTTATTGTGTGGAAAGATGTTTACCCTTGGCTCCGTTTTCTGGACGTCGTGCTCAAGTAACAGAAGGAATCTCTCTGTCCGTCCTTTTCTGATGTTCCTTTTCAACAGTGGCTTTTGAGAAGATCAGTGAGATGGGGGCAGCTCAGTGCTGGGTTTTTACTACCGGTTCTGTGGGCGTGGCTTGGGGTGTGTGGCAGGGGAAGGATACTGCAAAATCCCGCTTCCCTCCCCACCCCACTAACCTGCTTTCCAGCTCCGTTCTCCTGTGCAGGGCAATCAAAGAAGACCCAGCCAATCAGCTGGGACTCAGGAGACAGAGAATAGATGGGGGCAGAGCCAATCAGAGGTGGTATTTACCAGTTCTCCAAACTACTCAAAATGTCCGCTACTGGTTCTCCAGAACTGGTCAGAACCTGCTGAATACCACCTCTGGGGCAGCTTAAATTAGCAGAGGGGTAGGGGAGGAACGTTGCAAGTTTTCATTCAGGATGCCCTGATTTTGATTCCCCTGTGAAGACGATTTTATGACAATTTTACTTTAGTTGCATTTTATGGCAGAGCGTTTAAGCTTAGATTGCAACCCAAAATACACAAAAGGAAGCAGTAACCCCTCCTTTTGAACAGAATGGAATTCGTGCTGAGTTAATTCCTCCGGAATTTCATACAGGTAATCCTTGACTTACAACAAGAGAGTGCAGAGTTTCCATTGCTAAGCTAGTTAAGGGAGTTGCGTGCCATTTTAAGACCTTTTTGCCATGGCTGTTAAGCAAATCACCACAGTTGTTAAGTGAATGGTGTGGTTGTTAAGCAAATTTGGCTTCCCCTATAGCAATAGTGCTTAAACTTATATACCGCTTCACAGTACTTTACAGCCCTCTCTAAGCGGTTTTACAGAGTCAGCCTATTCCCGTCAACAATTTTGGGTCCTCGTTTTACCGACCTCAGAAGGAGGGAAGGCTGAGTCAATTTTGAGCCTGGTGAGATTTGAACTGCAAATTGCAGGCAGCCGGCAGGCAGCAGAAGTAGCCTGCAGTACTGCACTCTAACCACTGCGCCACAGTGGCTCATTGGCTATGGACTATGTTTGTTGGAAACTGGCTGGGAAGGTTACAAATGGTGATCACATGACCCGGGACATTGTAACTGTCATAAATACATGCCAGTTGTCCAAGTGTTTGAATTTTGAACATGTGACTGTGGGGATGGTGCAATGGTCATAAGTATGAAAACCACCCATAAGTCACTTTTTCAGTGCCATTGCAACTTTAAACAGTCACTAAACAAAATGGTTGTAAGTCAAGGGCTACCTGTATGATTAAGAACAGGGGTGTCAAACTCAAGGCCTGCACGCCGGATTTGGCCCGTGGGACAGAGGTGGTATTTAGCAGGTTCTGACCAGTTCTGGAGAACCGGTAGTGGAAATTTTGAGTAGTTCGGAGAACCGACAAATACCACCTCTGACTGGAGATGTTACAGTATCCTTCCCCTGCCACGCCCACCAAGCCACACAGCCCACAGAACCGGTAGTAAAAAAATTTGAATCCCACTACTGCTGTGGGGTGCTTAGATCTGGCCGTGGGGCTGCCCTGGAAACAGCGATGCCTCTGCCGGTGAAAATGGAGCCCTCCCAAGCTCCGTTTTCACTGGCAGAGAGTTGCAGGAGGCCTGTCATGTCCCTGTCAGAGTTTGAATCTGAGGAGGAAGATGAACAGCTGACAGGGAACGGGAGTGTGGCTCCGTTGGCTGTGGAGGAAACTGGGGGAAGGGTAAAGTCCGGCTGGGCAGAGCAAGGGACAGATAGAACAAGGGAGAGGGAATTCAGAAGAAGACACAGGCCCCCACCCCCTCTTCATTCTAGGGCACGCAGGGAGGAAGGGAGAAGGGAGCAACATGGGTTACGTGGCTTCGGGGTAGGAAAGGGCCCTGATTCCCTTCATTAACCACACCTAGAAATGAAAGTTGATACGAACTGAATGCTGACTGTGGCAGCTGCTGGGAGCAAACGTGACTTTATCCTGTTTTGTCTTTGCTTATCTGCATGTCTGGAATTTTTGCTCCTGCCCTGCCAAACTAGTTACCTCAGTTTGGCTTGATTGGACTTAAAGTTATAGTTTTAGTTGACCATGTTTTGGACTTGATTCCCTGCAGTTAAAGGCTATTCCTGGGAGAGTTTTTCTCCAGCCAGAAAGTAACCTAGTCATTAGGGGCAAAGTTGGAGTCATTAGATGGACTCTTATTGATTATCTGACTGTGTTGCCTTTGTGCCACACCCCAGGTCATCACAAGGCCGTTGCAGCCAAAAACAGAGTTAAGGAGCCCTTTTCTATGGCAGAGCACTTAGACCACGATAGGTGCCCCCAACACAAGTGACTTGAAGCTGGCTACGTCCACCCTGGCCATGCTCCCCCTCCTCTCCAAGATGCAGCCCTCAATGAAATCGAGTTCGACACCCCTGATCAAGAATATTCCTTATCGGCATGATTCCCTGAACTTCAGTCTCTCTAGCTGAGGTGATTTTCTGCAAGAACATTTGTTTTTTATTCCTGCTAGGTGTCATTTGGTTATTTTAGATCTGATTGTAAGCAAACTGTATTTTTAACCTTATGATATCATGGAACTTCAGGGCCTGAATCCTGTCAAGTTGAAAACTTTCTCAAACTTTTGTTTAAATTTTCACTTCTCAGACCATTGTATTTTGGGTGTGATGGACTCACGCCAAGGTCATCCTGAAGACAAGCTGACACTCATCAGTTATTATTTCAAGGCTTTCTTTTGTAGTTCAAATTGTTGCTGAGTGTTAAAAATAAGAAGTTGCGATTTTTTTTTGTCAGTTTTGGTCATGCTTCTAAGTACTTAAGAAAATGCATCATGTATCCAGTCTGGGGGAATGAAGCTGTAAAGCACTTGAAGAATGAGTAAAGGCACATTTGAAAATTTCTGCACCCTGGAGATAATAACAAGGAGTGGATTAAATGCCAGCTGAGTTCTTATTGTTAGTGCAAATTTACAGTATTTGGGTCATCTTTTCCGGCGTTCTGTGCCGGGGAAGCAGAAGATAGATTTAATCCAGCTTGTGCAAATTGGAATTCCAAATTCATCTCTCTCTCTCTTTCTGTGTATGTGTGTGTGTGTGTGTGTGTATGTGTGTGTGTGTGTGTGTGAGAGAGAGAGAGAGAGAGAGAGAGAGAGAGAAAGCAAGAGCTCCCGCACAATCTTTTGATACGTAATAGGCATAGGTTTTCTTCCACCATTGTTAGATTTTTTAAAAGATATTTTATTGCCCTCACAAGTTGAGCTTTAGCAGCCCTTCAAGATCTCTGGAAGATTTGAGTCCATAAAAAGCGTCCATGACAATTCGCCATGGCCAACTCGCCGCAGGAGCATTCAATGCTGTGTTGGAAGAAGCATCCATCTGGTTCAGTTCCAAGTGGGAAGAAAGACACTGGAAACATGGAGGCTGATTGGAAAGAGAGTTTAATGGAGCAGAACCATCAAGCACATGGTCCTGGTGCAGCTGACCACATGTAATGGAGAGTGAGGGTTATTTATACCCACTCTTGGGCCTTGCCCTTGAGCTTTCTTTTCCTGTGCAAGAAATGTATTCTATTGGTTGCTGTCAGACTCCCATGGGGCTGTGCAGGGATCATACCTAAGGTTGTCTGAGTTAAGTTCGGTTGAAACTTGGAAGGTGATGATGTAATGAAGAGGCCTGTGGTCTGTGGGCAATTCCTATTGTGTCTTAATGGCTTTGTCCTGGCTTGGATCTTGAGTGAGGGCTAATCCCATCACCCTGAGGCTGAAGGTCTTTTGTCTTGTAGATGGGTTAGGGTTAGGGTTAGGTTATATAAGTAAAAGGTATGTGTGTAGAGAATCTATTATGAGCCGTGGTGGTGCAGTGATTAGAGTGCAGTACTGCAGGCTACTTCTGATGACTGCTGGCTGCCTGCAATTTGGCAGTTCAAATCTCACCAGGCTCAAGGTTGACTCAGCCTTCCATCCTTCCAAGGTGGGTAAAATGAAGACCCAGATTGTTGGGGCCATAGGCTGACTCTGTAAACCGCTTAGAAGGGGCTGTAAAGCACTGTGAAGCAGTATATAAGTTGAAATGCTGTTGCCATTATTTTTTCTTTTCTTTCAGCACTCAGCCAAGGTGGATCCTACATCTTAAACTTTAAATTTAATTGTCTACTTTATTATTATTCCTCTTGTCAGGGTTTTTTGTACTCTGTTTTTGTTGTTGTGGTTAGGGTTCAATGTATGTTTTTGTTTTGTTGCATTTTGTTTGTTTCACTGTTCTGTATTTTATTCTTTGCGATAAAACAATCAACATATTTTAAAAAACTGGATATAAACTTTGGCTTTGGGCAAAAAAAATGCCACAAATCACGGTTATGTGATTTTGGGATGCTACAAACAGCCATTAATGTTCTATTGATCACAGAAGAAAAATAAATGCATAGTTTATCCTTTGCAGTGCCTGGGGAAACCAAGTTCAGTCTCCACCGTGCTGCGGAAGAGTTTGATAAATATAACTTAGAATTTTTCTTTTCAGATCAACATGGTCCCCTCGATACCTGTGGCTACCTCCTAGTTGCTCTAGGCAGTCCTCAATTTACGACCACAACTGAGGCCAAAATTTCTCTTGCTAATTGAGACATTCGTGAAGTGAGTTTTGTTCCATTTTACGACGTTTCTCGGCAGGTTGTGAAGTGGATCACTGCAGTTATTGAGTCAGCAACCTGGTTGTTATGTGAATCTGGCTTCCCTATTGAGTTGTCAGAAGGTCGCAAAAGGGGATTCACGTGACTCTGGGACACTGGAACCGTCATAAATATGAGTTGGTTGCCAAGCATGTGAATAGTGATCACGTCACCATGAATACGCTACAATGGTTATAAGTGTAAAAAATGGTCACAGTTTTCAGTGCCATTGTAACTTTGAACGGTCACTAAAGGAATGGCTGTAAGTCATTAGAATTGAATACCTGTATTCGATTCTAAAATAGTTCTGGGATTACCTTTCTCTCGAGGCACACATTCTCTTTTTCCTTCCAACTTTGACATGGGGCCCTGTAACTCTGCCCTTTAACTCTGACCATAAGGAAAACTGAGCACCAAAGAATGGAGGCCTTTGAACTCTGGTGCTGGAGAAGTTTCCTGTGAGTCCCTTGGGCTGCAAGGCGATGAGAGATGGTATTCAGCAGGTTCTGACCAGTTCTGAAGAACCGGTAGCAGAAATTTTGAGTAGTTCGGAGAACTGGCAAATCCCACCTCTGACTGGCCCCGCCAACCCCATCTCTTCTCTGCCTCCTGAGTCCCAGCTGATCGGTTGGGTCTTTTGTTGCCCTGCACAGGAGAACAGAGCTGAAAAGCAGGTTAGGGTGGTGGGGAGGGAATGGAGATTTTGCAGTATCCTCCCCCTGCCATGCCCACCAAGCCACGCTCACAGAACCGGTAGTAAAAATGTTTGAATCCCATCACTTGATTAGGCGATCAAACTGGTCAATCCTAGAGGAGATCAACCCTGACTGCTCTTTAGAAGGCCAGATCCTGAAGATGAAACTCAAATACTTTGGCCACCTAATGAGAAGGAAGGTCTTGCTGGAGAAGAATCTAATGCTGGGAAAGATTGAAGGCAAAAGAAGAAGAAGGGGACGGCAGAGAAGGAGGGGGCTAGATGGAGTCACTGTATTGTAGGAGGCCATTAGATATCTGAGGCTTAAGCCATACTTTGGACTACCTCAACTGAAGCAGTCGGCATGAGCTGAAATGGACTCTGGAGGATGGTAGAGGACAGGAAGGCCTGGAGGAACGTTGTCCATAGGGTCGCGATGGATTGGATACGACTTCCCGACTAAGAACAATGTGGGAAAGGAGAGGAAATTGATTTACAGCGTGTTGCCTTGGCCTGATGCCTTGGTGGAACGCTGGGGCGGATTCCATGCATTTGTTTCTATTAAAAATAGATTGTGTGGAGCATCATAGTGCTTTAAAGGCTACTGAGAGATTGGCCTACGCTCCATCAACTCTAATAAAGTGTATGGCAGAGAATTCTCTCCTTCCCATTTTGGCTCAGGAGAATTGCAATATTGCAGGGCCAAAATGAGACATCAGGACGTCACCAATGCCTGTTGAAAGTGTGGCTGATAATTTCTTGATCCTTTCCTTGTTTTCTCCAGTTTATTAAGTTTGGTGAACTACGAAGAAAAACACTTGCATAGGGCTGGTGCTTTCAAGCATTTCTTCACCAGGATATTCTGTGCCTGTGATTGATTGATTGGCTCTCTGCTTAGTGATAAGAGTATTAATGGCTCCACGGATGACACTGGACTTGAAGGAATAGATCAGGGATGTCAAACTCAAGGCCCGGGTGTGGGATCCGGCCTGCAGGGTGCTTAGATCTGGCCCGCAGACCTGTCCTGGAAACAGTGAAGGACTGACTTGTGGGGCCTCTGCCAGTGAAAACAGAGCCTGGGAGTGCTAGCGTTATCATTGAGGCTCTGTTTTCGGCTGTGACGGCCTCCTGAAGCCCTGTGCCAGTGAAAACGGAGCCCAGGAGGGCAGACGTCACTCATTGAGGCTGTTTTCGGTCACGATGGCCTCCTGCAACCCTCTGTCAGTGAAAATGGGGCCTGGGAGGGCCGGTGTCACTCATTGAGATTCTGTTTTCGGCCACGATGGCCTCCTACAACCCTATGCCAGTGAAAATGGAGCCCAGAAAGGCCACATGCCCTTTTATTCTTCAACCTCAGCAATTTTAAGATGCGTGGACTTCAACTCCCAGAATTCCCTAATCTACCCTGCTGGCTATGGAATTCTGGGAGTTGACGTCACACATCTTAAACTTGCTGAAATACCACTTTAAGCTAAAATGCTGTGGCAATGTGAGAGCCTGTGACCAGTATTAAAAAACTAAATAGCTGGTTTATTTTTATTATCTTTATTAATCCCACTAGGGAAGCATATAAAGACTCACAAGATTTGGAAAAAAATAAAATAAAGATATTGTGGGCACCAGGGGAAGCTCCCTTTTATTTGCTGAGGCTTTTTAAGTGTGATCTATCTGTCCCCATTATTATAAACTGCTGCTTTCTAATTGCAGCACGTTACAGCTTTATCGGGGTCGTATTTTTAATTTTTGTACAGTTATGTCTTTCCTTGGGGCTGTTCTTTTTTTTTTTCAAATGAAGAACGGTGTGGAAATTTCTTAAATGAAGCAATAAATAAACAAGCAGCTAATACACATACTGATTGCAACAATTACTGCACGAGGCAAAAATCAGCTTTTACATGGGGTTGGACTGTTGGATGCCAAACAGGGAACTTTTAGGCACATTGCAAAAAAAACCCACCAATCCCTGCTGTCGTATAGTGGGGAAGATTTTGGAGTGAGAATGGGAGAACCCTGGTTGTCGTCACTCTAAACCAGTGTTTCTCTACCTCAGTAAATGTAATATGTGTGGACCAGCTCCCAGAATTCCCCAACCGGCAGTGTTTCTTAGCCTCAGTAATTCTAAGATGTGTGGACTTCAACTTCCAGAATTCCTCAGTCAACAGTGTTTCTCAGCCTCAGGAACTTGTAAGATGGACTTCAACTCTCAGAATTCCTCAGTCAGCAGTGTTTCTCAGCCTCGGGAACTTTAAGATGGACTTCAACTCCCAGAATTCCTCAGTCAGCAGTGTTTCTCAGCCTCGGGAACTTGTAAGATGGATTTCAACTCTCAGAATTCCTCAATCAGCAGTGTTTCTTAGCCTTGGGAACTTTAAGATGGACTTCAACTCCCAAAATTCCTCAATCAGCAGTGTTTCTCAGCCTCAGTAATTCTAAGATGTGTGGACTTTGACTCGCAGAATTCCTCAGTTAGCAGTGTTTCTCAGCCTCAGGAACTTCTAAGATGGACTTCAACTCCCAGAATTCCTCAGTCAGCAGTGTTTCTCAGCCTCAGGAACTTGTAAGTTGGACTTCAACTCCCAGAATTCCCCAGTAACCAAACACAATTGCAGGAAATACGTCTTCAGCAACAGAGTGGTGAATGCCTGGAATACGCTACCTGACTCTGTGGTTTCTTCCCCAAACCCCAAAAACTTTAACCTTAGACTGTCCACTGTTGACTTCATCCCTTTCCTAAGAGGTGTGTGAGAGGCGTGCCTAAGCGCACCATCGTGCCTACTGTTCCTATCCTAATGTCTCCCTTTTTATTCGTATCCATTTCATGTATTCCTAATCGTGTTTATACTTACATCTGTTATCTAACACATGCTTGACAAAATAAATAAATAAATAGTTGTGGCGTGAATTTTGGTCACGTGATCATAGGGATTCAGACCTTCCGGCGTGCAGTAAAGACCCTGTTTTTTCAACAGGCCGGCCTGGCCCAGTAACGATTTTTGGGGTTTTTAAAACTTGGTATTTTAAATTTTTTATTAGTTTTATGTTCTCTAATTGTATATTCGGCCTCTAATTTAATTGTTTTAATTTGTTTTTAATTGTATATAATTAATTAATTGTTTCTGTTTTTAATTGGCTGTACACCTTTTTTGGGAGAGGGGGCGGTATAGAAATTTAATAAATAAATAAATAAAATAAATAAATAATAAATAAATAGGGATGCGGCAACGGTTGTAAGTGTGAAAAATGGTCATAAGTCACTTTTTTCAGTGCCATTGTAACCTTGAATGGTCACTAAATGAAGTGTTGTAAGTCAAGGATTACCTGTATTTCTTAATTTTCCTGCCATCTCCTGCTTTGCAAGGATCCAAGATTCTTGGCGGTTTTCAGAGCTAAACTAGATACTCGTAGCTGTTTGCTTCCTGCCTTGTCATACCGAAATGAGCCCATCCGCCTTGAATAATGGCTCCTTGGGAAAAGTTACCGATGTACACCCACTGAATTTCCCCGAGCTGTTTTGCCTGGTAATGTTGGCTCCGAATTCCCTAAATTGGCCCAGGAGGACAGAAGCAAGCAACTGCCATGCCATGAAAGGGATTTTAGGATCGATAATAGCTGTAACTTGTGGGGTGTTTGAGTGACACAACTGTTGTTGGTCAGTGGCCAAATTTTTGATGAGCCCGCTTAAGATTCCTTCGCGTTAGAGATAAAAAGGAACAAAATGGCTAAAAAGCTCAAATAGCAAGTCACCAAAGGGCGGGAAAAAAATCAATGTTAAAAGAAGGTTAGAACCCAACTGAATAGCTCCAAACTTCTCTACAGGTAGTCCTTACCACTTACAACCACAATTGAGCCTCAAATTTCGTTGCAAAGAGACATTTGTTAAGTATGTTTTTGTTTTATTTTTATAGTTTTTCTTATGTATGATGTACACTGAAGATGGCATTTGATTTTGTTGTACGAGGTGCAATGACAATAAAGTACTACTACTGTTGTAACTGTATTGCTGAAAACCAGCCCTTCCAGTTTCCAGCAAAACCGGGCTCATAGCAAACTGTCGCTTCTTTTAATGACCACTGCATTTGCTTTTATGAATACTGGGTTTGCTTAATGACCACCACAGAAAACATAATAGCACTAGCAATAACACTTAGACTTATATACTGCTTCACAGTGCTTTACAGCCCTCTCTAGACGGTTTACAGAGTCAGCTTATTGCCCCCAACAATCTCAGTCCACATTTTATCCCATTGGTAGGATTTGAACTGCCAAATTGCAGTCAGCTGGCAGTCAGCAGACATAGCCTGCAGTACTGCACTCTAGCCACTGCGCCACCATGGCTCAACGGTTAATAAAACAGTTTTATAACTGTCACACTCTATAGCTATAATGGGCAGGCTTTATTACAGTTGTATGTTGAGGACTGCTTGTGGTTCTAATCAGCATCTTGGCTGCTTCTTTGTGTTCCACCATCTTTTCTTCCTTCTATCCCATCCATCTTCCTTTCCTCCACGGTTGTGGGTGAGCAGCAATGGGTGCACTGCTAGAAAAGAGAAATTCATTGAATTTTCTGAAAACGAACATCACACCTGGCATATCATTTTCATAGGATAACGCCAAGATCGGAAAAAGTCAAGATCTTTACAAAAATTAATGAATGTTAGGAAATAAATTATAGAGATCTCTGAAGAAATAACAGAGCAGGGACTTCTATAGGCCAGGAAATGTTAAGTTAGACTTTGGTGGAAATGGTTGGTCGGATGATGAGAAAGAAAGAAAGAAGAAACAGAGCATAAACTAGTATAATTGCCTGGATTGCTCCAGAATTAGGGCAATAGTGACGATTTACTTGACTGATCAGAGACGTTTGGGAAAACTTGAAGGTTATGCAAGCTACCTTATGTCTTTTAGTGCTTTTGGCGTTAAAATAAAAGTAAAAAAGAAAAGTAAAAAAGAATTTACAGAATAATACAAAATAACAGAGTTGCAGGGGGCCTGGAGGTCTTCTAGTCCAACCTACTGGCCAAGTAGGAGACCTTGTACCATTTCGGACAAATGGCTTTCCAGTCTCTTCTTGAAAATCTCCAGGGATGGAGCTTTTTCCAAAAGCAACCGGACTTTCTTTATTTTTGTTTGAAGACATTTCACTTCTCATCTCAGAAGCTTCTTCAGTTCAGTTCAGTTCTTCTCCAGTTCAGAACTGAAGAAGGTTCTGGGATGAGAAGTGAAACATCTTCAAAGCAAAAAAAAAAAAAGTTCAGTTGCCTTTTGAAAGGCACCTTTGACCTAGATGAGTGAGAATCTCCACAGACCTTCAGTGATGGAGCACCTGTAATTTCTGAAGGCAAGCCATTCCACTGATTAATTGTCCTCAATGTCAGGAAACTTCTCCTCAGTTCCATGTTGGATCTCTCTTTAATGAGTTTCCATCCATTGCTTCTCGTCTTATCCTCAGAAGGGGGTCAACCTAGTTGGAGACTAGGTTGATCCTCTCTTCTCTGTGACAGCATCTCAACGCCAAGCAGTTTGGAGAACTATGTTGCCTTTTAAAAGCCAATGGTTGATGTCTTCTCTAGTTAGTATCAACTCTGAAACGAACCTGTCCAAAGCCATCTTTTGCTGCCTCATAGTTGCCACAAATTCTGAAGGGGGGAAGGGAGGAGGAAATAGATAGACTGACTAGCAATCAAAACAAAAAGCTTTCTTGTGGGAACCAAGGTCATCTCAATAGGTGGCAGCTGAAGGAGGAAGAGGAGTAACCAAGAAGCCTGCCAGCTATCTTAATTGGATAATGTGAGCTCTGTAACATGCAAGGAGAGAAACATTTGTTCTTTTAATTAGAATAAAACCTCAGGAAATTTTATAGTTGGTTTACAATAGCTGTGCCGATATGATGTGTCCAATAAACATGTTCTCTGAGGAATGTTCCTTCCTTGGAATTCTGATTCTTTTGGGTGTGTTACTCAGAATGCTGACAGTTAGTTCATTGCAGGATTTCTATACCACATCAAACCTATGGATTTCTAGCCCATTGGCAAGAATGAACAAAAACTTAATTCTACTATGTGTCTTAAAGCCCAGACAATTTAGTAATTTAGTTCAGCGGTCCCAAAGATTTATGGCTTGGCAATCCGGTAGGGAGTGGGTGAAGGGAATCGGTCGGCGCAAATGGTGGACTGGCACTCATACAAGTTGATCTCTGCGAGTGCATCAGTGGTGGTATTCTATCGGTTTGGCCCGGTGATCCCGAGCCGGTAGCAGCGATGAGCAGCGGAGACCGATCTGGTTCTCTCCGCCACTCTGCTGTTGGGACTACCCACCCACCCGGGCTCCCATACTCACCTTTATCCTCTGCTTTTGAAGCGCAGCTACTTTGCGCAGCACAGCAGAGTGCCACACAGCAACTGCTGAAGCAACCAGAAGAGTGCAGGCTTGCAGGAGGTGAGTTGGAACACCTTTGCACCTGCACAAAGTGTGTGTTTGGCATGCATGCATGCAAAGTGTGTGCACGCGCGCAAAGCATGCCCACCAAGCCACGCCCACCAAGCTAGTGGTAAAATTTTTTGAATCCCACTACTGGTGTGCATGTGCTCGACCTGCTGCTCACACAAGTCAAGTTCCACACGCGTGTGCGTGCCGGCCTGCCGTTCACGCAAGTCGAGCTGCCTGTGTGCACCAACCAGCTGCTCATGCGGCCCGATTACGAATAGGTCAGCGGTCCAGTACTGGGCTGCTGGCACAGTGGTTGGGGCCCCCTGATCTAGTTAACAGCGGAAACCTGATGACAAAGGGACATGATGAATCTCTAGCCATTTAGGCCCTTTGTCTCATTTCTGGAAGCTGCCGATTCCGCTGCAAAGTGTCAGGGAGGAAAAAAAATGGCTCCTGAAATTGAGATGTCACAATAACATCGACAACATGGCAGAGCATAAAAATTTCATGTGTATAAGGAACCAGGCAGTGTGACCTTCTCTGCAAGAAACCTGTTATATCTCATTGATCAGAGAGGAGTAACGCTGTTAATGGGGACTTCAGCAGGTTTTATTACGTGGCCACCTCTTTCCCTTTCCATAATTTATCTACCTTATAAAGAAATTCGGCTCTCCAAGCCAGATCTGAACTTTTGAGCAATCTGACTGTGATAATGGACTGCTGATTCCTCCCCCCGTTGTATAAATTATGTAGAAAGAGTATAGATGTTCAAAGTCTGGCAAAAGCTTGATATGTTTGGATTCCAACTCCGATCTGCCTGGCGTATGCAGTTGTGGCGAGCTTTAGAAAAGGGGGAAAACTTGAACTGTTTGCATAATTTGATTTGTGGTCTAGAAGGAAGATGGAAGTTCATCTCTCCTGCTGAAATTCATTTATCCAGGAATGGAATAAGCTGGCCCACAATTAGAGTGAGAGGGATCTTGGTGTCGGCTTTGAAATTCAGCTGCCACATTTTTTTTAAGAAGAGTTGGAGGAGTTGAAAAGTTCAAGGTTATTCTGTATGGCGTATTAGGAATTTCCAGTTGCAGTTAATTGGTTCTCGTGATTTATGAAGTGTAGAAGTGGGAGGAGAGAAGGTGGATTCTGTGTAACGCATGAAAAATTTTCATGTTGGGAAATGCCTTTGACATGCTAGATCTGTTCCTCAATAAATCAATTGGAGAGAAAATGTCTCAGAGTGATTGATATCATGGATACTTTCTGGATGCCTTATACTTGGAGTCTTAGTGGACAACCAGCTAAATATGAGCCAGCAGTGTGGAGCAGCAGCAAAAAAAGCCAATGCAATTCTAAGTTTCATTAACAGAGGGATACAATCAAGATCAAGTGAGGTACTAATACCACTGTATAAAGCCTTAGTAAGACAACACCTAGATACTGCATCCACTTTTGGTCACCACATTATAAAAAGATGTTGAGACTCTCTAGAAAAAGTACAGAGAAGTCCCAAGATGATGAGGGGACTGGAGACTAAAACATATGAAGAACGGTTACAGGAACTGTAATGCATGGCTAGTCTAGTGAAGAGAAGGACCAGGGGAGGCAGGATAGCAGTCTTCCAATATTTGAGGGGCTGCCACAGAGAGGAAGCGCGTGCATGCACTGTGGAGCTGAGCTGGGGCGATGGCTCATGTGCCCACAGAGAGGGTGTGTGGACCCGGGACGTGGCACAAAGGCAACACAGTCACATAAGTAAGAAGAGTCCCTTTAATACCTCCAACTTTGCCCCCCAGTGTCCAGTTACTTTCGGCTGGAGAAAAAACTATCCCAAGAACAATCTTTTTAAGTGGACGAAATTCAATCCGAAACAACGTACATACAAACTGTAAATAAAAACCCACACAAACCACGCCGCAGTAATTAACTGGGCAGGGCAGGATAAAGAATTGCAGACTTGAAAGGCCAACAAAACATGCACAGTTGGGAAATGCCAGGAACCCAAATAAGCCTCGGAGTTGCTGTACGCAACCTCCCTTTTTATACATTGTGTTACCAGCTGCAGCTAATGAAGGGAATCAGGGCCCTTTCCTTCCCCGTAAGCCAAGCAACTCATGTTGCTCCCTTCTCCATTTCTCCTTGCATGCCCTAGGATGAAGAGAGGGTGGGTGGGCCTGGTTCTTCCTTTGAATTCCCTCTCCCTTGCTCTATCTTTCCCCCTGCTCTGCCCAGCTGGACTTTGCCCTTCCCCACTTTCTTCCAGAGCCAACAGAGCCACACTCCCACTCCCTCTCAGCTGCTTGGCCTCCCCCTCGGAATCAGATTCTGACAAGGGCATGACAGAGGGCTCTGCGTTTCACCTCTGGAACATGTGCCATTGGTTTGCCATCCCGGGTATAGAGTCTCCTGCTTGAGCAGCAGGTTGGACTAGAAGACCTTCAGGGTCCCTTTCTATTCTGTTGTTCTGTTCTGAGAAAGAAAGCACTGCTGATTTTGAACCCAGCGATGCATGCTCATTTTATCGTTTTTTCCCCCCCCCTTGTTTTCTTTTACTTTCCCAGTTTTCCCCAACAACCTATTTAGGCTGGGGGGGGAAAAAAGCTGGTGAAGCTTGAAATGGCTAGAAAGAAAACAAGACCAGACAGATAATAATTCCTCCCTGCAGATCTCACTGATGAGTTGCAGGGAGGGAGATGACCTTAATTACCAGGGATGTAGTGTCCAAATAGGATGGTTCAAGAGCTGGAATTTGTTGTGACACAGAATAATCGGTGTCTGTGAAGAGAGAAATTGCTTTCAAGTTTGAGACGGTTCTTGAGAAATTGTTGCAGAATCCTGATGAGCAAGGAAGTTCGTTAATTGATGGATTGACGTAATTGTTCCCTTTTTTAAAATCAATTATTGATTGATTTACTATGGCTTCATACTGCCCAGGTGAGTCACAATTCCAGACAGCTTACACAGAAATTAAAAATAAAATAAAAACAAGGAGAAAATAGGAGGAAAACAGAAATGGAAAAAACGAAGAGTGTTGCCCTTCTATCAATCCTTCAAATGAAACCAGCCTAGAACCTCCTCATGCATGCTAGTATCGGTCGCCCTCAACTTAGGACCAAAGCAGAGCCCCAAATTTCTATCGCTAAGCAAGGCGATGAAGTAATTTGGCCTCATTTTACGATCTTTCTTGCCCCAGTCGTTAAGTGAATCACATGGCAGTTGTTAAGTTAGTTCAGTGAATCTGGCTTCCCCTTTGACATTGCTTGTCAGAAGGTCGCAAAAATTGATCACACAATTCCAGGACACTGCAGTCGTCATAAATATGAATCAGTTGCCCAGCGGCTGAATTTTGATCATGTGACCCTGGGAATGCTGTAACAGTCGTACATAAACGGTCATAAGTCACTTTTTTTCAGTGCTGTTATAACTTTGAATTGTCGTTATGCATTGATTTTAGGGGCATAAACTGTGTGTGTGTGTGTGTACACAACTTATACCCTCTCCCTCTCATGAAGGACATGCTATCTCACCTGGCCAAGGGAAAAGTCTTTATCAAATTAGACCTCGGAGAAGCATTCTACCGAGTCCACATCAGGGAGGGAGATGAATGGAAAAGAGCATTCAACTGTCTCCTATGTTAGTGGTTGCCAACCAGTGGGCCAGGGACCACTTGTGGTTTGCAAGAAAATTTTGGTGGTCTGCAGAGATATGTCACTCCCAAAGCAATTAATCCAGGCTGTGCGGGAACACAAGGCTGGCATCGCTTGCATTGCGAACAACACAAGGTAGTGAGGGGAGGGGGGAAGGGCCGGAGGGGGGGGAACTTGCCTCACTCGCCCCACGCGCCTGGCTTGGCCACCAGGCTGTTTCTTTCCGCTTCTTTCTTCTTCTTTTGGCTACACACAATGAAAGCAGCAAAAGTCTTTCTTTCTCTCCCCCAAACTCTGTCAGAAATGAGTCTTTGGGACCCTGCAAAGCATCCTGCTCCAAGAGGCTGCGCCGGCGTGACAAGTCTCACAAAGAGCTGCCAGAAGGCAAGAGCAGCTAAGACAAAAGGGCCGACTCAGGAGTAAGGCTTGGAGGGAATTGCCCCTCCCATAAGGTATAAAAGAAGTGCAAAGGTAAAGAAACCTTTGCAGGAAGCAATGTTGTTTGCTCTGATCGGTTTGGAATCTGAAAGCTCCGTGGTGAATTTGTTCTCTGTTTGGTTATGAAGGACTAATTGGGACTTTAGTTGTTGGCAGCACTTCAAGTCAGATAAGATGCATTCTTATCAGACATCTCCCGAAGAACTTTGGCTGATGTCCCTGGGACTTATTATAACCGGTTAAGACTCGTTCCAGGCTGTGAATGATGATAATTCACAGCCACTGAACTAAAATAAAAGGGTTTGGGATTTTATGTGTGTTTGTTGGGGTCTTAGGAAACCTTGGCTAGTACACTATTCTCAAAAGCCCCTGAAGGCAGGACAAGAAGCAATGGATAGAAACTAAGCAAGGAGAGAACCAACCCAGAACTAAAGAAAAATGTCCTGAGACTTAAAACCATCAACCAGTGCCTCTAGAAGTTGCTCCAATATTGGAGTTTTTAAAAAGAGATTGGGCAACCATTTTTCTGCAATAGTACTGGGTTTCCTGCTCGAGCAGAGGGGGTTGGATTAGAAGACCTCCAGGGTCCCTTCCAACTCTGTTTTTCTGTTTATTCAGACTGTGGCATTCTGTTCTTCTGAACGTTTTGGCTGTAATCATGCCTCGCTCTCCTTCTAGGGAATTCTGACTGCATGGTTGAGCATGTTATTGCAAGTTCGTTGTGGCTGGGTGGAGGTCCTTGTAGGTCAGTCTAATGGCTGGTCCCTGTTTTGCCTGCCCGTTGAAGCGATGCTGGGCTTTGGAACAAAGGCACTTAGGTTTATGAAGGCATTTCTCCGCTCTCTCCTTAGCCTGTGAATCTGTAACTAGATGCAAGAATGACAGCCAAGCATAGAATTTTTCTGATTAAACACACTCCAAGTCTCAACTAACTTCGTTAGCCTTTCATAAAATTATGTAAAAAAAAATTCCGTTGAGAAGAAATGACTTCGTGTCCCCAGTAGAGAAAAGTAGCAAACAATAACTCATTCAACAGAGGTGGTATTCAGCCGGTTCTGACCGGTTCTCGAGAACCGGTAATGGAAATTTTGAGTAGTTTGGAGAACCGGCAAATACCCCCTCTGACTGACCCCACCCCCATCTCTTATCTGCCTCTGATCAGCTGGGTCTTCTTTTGTTGCCCTGCACAGGAGAACGGAGATGGAAAGCAGGTTAGTGGGTGAGGAGGGAAGGGGGATTTTGCAGCATCCTTCCCCTACAATGCCCACCAAGCCACGCCCACAGAACTGGTAGGAAAATTTTTTGAATCCCATCACTGCCATTCAAGGAAATACTAACTTAAAACAAACCAGCCAACAGTAAATAAGAGTCCCAAAGGTGTTTTTTTTCCAAGAGGCAACAGGACTTTCTGGTTTTTCTCTGAAGATGTTTCGCTTCTCATCCAAGGAAGCTTCTTCAGCTCTGACTGGATGGTGGGGAATGATTCAGCCAGAGCTGAAGAAGCTTCTTGGATGAGAAGTGAAACGTCTTCCCAGAAAAACCAGAAAGTCCAGTTGCCTCTTGAAAGAAAAGCACCTTTGGGACACTAAACAACCATGTTACTAACTTAACAATTGCAGTGATTCATTTAACAAGTGTGGCAAGAAAGGTCATAAAATGGGGCAAAAGTCACTTAACAAATGTCTCACTTAACAACATAAATTCTGGGTTCAAGTATGGTCATAAGTCAACGGCCACCTGTACACAGCAAATCTTTAGCAACAAAAATTTTGGGCTCAATTGTGGTTGTAAGTTGAGGAATACTTTTAGATGTCTTAATTTCATTTAGAGCATGCCGTGACTTTAAAGATGAAAATAAATCACAATAAAATAATAAAGGCAGAACTCATATTCGTAAAGCTCCCCTTGTTTTTTTTTTTTTGCAGTGAAGAAAGTTGTTAATGCAAATGCGGTATCTTCTTTTGGCAAATATTTTTCATTTCAGGAGGGATTGAGTATCTGTGTACTCTGTAATATATTGTGTTAAGATCTTCAGAAGAAGAAGAACTCGGGAAGAAAATATTTTTCAAACAATGCTGTGCGTCTAAAAAGAAATCACGATAAGAATAATTTAAATTTGCCACAACTGACAAGAACATTTCTCTTTTGAGGGCATGAAGGAGAGAGATGGAAATTGAGATTTTCCAGTAATTTCAGAGTCATCTCGGCTTTTAATCAGAAGAGAATTGGTTTCTGGATTAAGGCACAAAAATTTGAATGTCTTGTAATAGTTCCATTTTATTTGACAAGATACGGTAGTACTCTCAGTGAAAAAAAATCAATGTGTCATCCTTTTAAAGGAAGACTAGAAAAGATAACAACTTCTGCCTTTTTTTTTTAAATGCTCAGCAACAGCTAAATTTTGGGACCGGCAGGGTTGATTCAAATAGTTTTAGATCACTGAAATTCTGAAGAACTCACGATGTCCTAAAAATTAATAAATCCTGGTAATCTTTTGTTTGTCCTTCCAAGTTTCTCTCTGATGCCCATAACTTTGTCATAGTGATGTAGCATTTAGATGAGAACATGTTGAACAGTGTGTTGTCTAGGTACGAATATCTTTGTTAAACAACAATCAAAATTACAACATCCTTCATTGAATTAATATTGATTCTGCAATCTTTCATACACACTGTTCAATTGAAGATGGAATGATTATATTAAAATATTTTTTTTAATAAATAAGGAATTCCTTCATATGTGAACAAAATTCTATATAGCTAGTGTGACTCACCTCCTCGCTATCATAAAGCCCGCCACTCCCTAAATTACAACAACAGCACACAGATTTTGCTCATAAAAACCTGTTTATTCAAATCCGCTGCTCAAATTTTTATCACCCTTACAGTTAAACCCATGTTATTGCTTACACCATACAACGCAGTTCAGGCCTACATAATGTGGACTAGAAGATCTCTAAGGTCCCTTCCCACTTTGTTATTCTATGTTCTTATCTTGACATCGTTGGCCTGAAATCAGTGGTGGGATTCTACCAGCTTTTCTCTTCTTTCTCCTCTCAGCTGATCATCGGAACTTTTTAAACTACCCATTTGGCTGAACCGATAGGCATTTTTGCTACCGGTTCAAGGGAACCGGGCCAAACCGGTAACATTTCACCACTCCCTGAAATGCACATTTCAGATAAAAAACAGAATTCTGAAGGTACTTAACTGGGAAGTAAATCTCATAAAACTGAGCATGTCTTATTTCTGAAGAGGCATCTTATAACATACAATGAACAATTGAGGGAACTGGGTATGTCTAGTCTAACAAAGAGAAGGACTAGATAAGATAGCAATCTTCCAATCTTTAGAACAGGCCCTGACTTTAAAGATGAAAATCACTCACAGTGAACTCTCATATTTGTTCTATCTTATCTCCCATCTTCTGAAAAAAAATAAAAACCCTCAAGAATGGGGCATCGCTTTCCCAACTTCTGGACTGAAGCATTCCTCATGGCTATCTGGAGAAGTGCCACCAATATGTGGTCGGTCCAACTATCTCCTCTCTTACATGTTTGCATTGATAAACCATTCAGAGAGATTTGTTTATGGATCCAATCTGGGTTTATCACAAGGAATAGAGGTTTAATCATCCTAGCTTTCGAACTCATGCTGGTGCCTATTCTTAGGGAACCTCTCTCTATCATAATGTATCACATTCTGGTAGAAAGATCTTAGGTTAGAAGGTTAGAAGTAGGGGTGGGATTCAAAAATCCCAACAACCAATTCTCTACCCGGTTGCTGGGTGGACGTGGCCTACCAGAACTTCCCTCAGGCCTCTGGGTGGGCAAAAAAAGGCCTCCCGCGGGCTCCGGAGGCCCTCTGGAATCCAGAAACAGGTCCGTTTTAGGACTTCTAGAACTTTCAGGAGGGTCCATTCAGATCCCGCACTTACCTGCGTCCAAAATGGGCTGCGTGGAGACTCCTGGGAGGGGTGGGGTGGCCGGGGCCAGCCGGTCAGTTCAACTATCAGTTTGGTGAATCGGATGTAAATTTAACATCCGGTTCACTCGAACTGGCCCAAACTGGCTAAATCCCACCCCTGGTTAGAAGACTAACCTTCTGGTCCCGGTAACCGATCCAGATTGAATCCTGCAACATTATCCCAGGACAGGTATATTTGCTTCATTCGTGAGATTTATTTATAGTCAGAAGTGCTCAACTGGACCTCATCAAAAGCCAAGGTCATCCCGCGTTCTGTTGGCTATGGGAAATTCCACAGAAGAAATTGGTAGGGCCAACACGACAGGATCACCCTCTCTTGATGCTGGAAGTAATCCATAATCATTGTGTATAATTACTGTTGATATCCTTCTGGATGATGAATTGGTCTTCTCCTCTGCTAAAATTGTCCACGGTGGTGGTTGCAGTACCGGTAGCCTTCCACTTATAACCATTTGTTTAATGGCCATTCGAAGTTGCAACAGCACTGAAAAAATTGACTTGTGAATGATGTGAATGATTTTCACGCTTACTGTCATAGCATCCCAATAGTCATGTGATCAAAATTCAGACGCTGGGCAACTGGTCCATATTTGGGACTGTTGCAGTTTACCAGGGTCCTGTAGATCCCCTTTTGCGACTTTCGGATGAGCAAAATCAATGGGGAAGTCAGATTCGCTTAAGAGCGGTGTGACTAATTTGAGAACTGCACTGATTCACTTAACAACCGAGGCAAGAAAGGATGTAAAATGGGGCGAAACCAGGGATGGGCTGCTGAGGGTTTGCAGGGGTTTGGGAGAGCCCCTAGCTAAGATTCTGTGCAGTTCAGAGAAACCCCCAAATCCCACTTCTGCCTGGCCCTGCTCATACCTCCCCTCCCCTCCCTGGAGTCCCCACGTGGCCCATTTTTAATACAGGTAAATGCAGGGCGTGTGCAGAGGCATGGGGAAGGCGAAAAATGGGCCTCCTGGAAGTTTGGGAAGGTTGGAATTGGCCCCGTCTCTGGCTTCCAGAGAGCCTCTGGAGTCCGGGAAGGCGTTTTTGCCCTCCTGGAGGCCTCCAGGATGGGCAAAAACGCCCCTCCCCTGCCATGGTGCAGGAGACCGACTAGGTCACTTCCACCATGGCCACGCCCACCCAGCAACCGGTCAGAGAACCTGTTGCTAAAATTTTTGAAGCCCCCCCCGGGCGAAACTCAATAACTGTCCTACTTAGCCACAGAAATTTTAGGCTCAATTGTGATTGTAAGTCAAGGGTTACCTTTGTTACATTATAAAACCCAATGTAAATGTCAAGTATTTTTCTGAATTCGTGTTGAGTGATTTCTTGTATATAACTGGGATTAGAAATGAGAATAATTCCTTCTCTGACACCTACACATGCTGGTGGAATGCTCTAAAAATATGCTCCAGTATAACAGCAGTTCTGCTCCTAGAATAGTTTTTATTTAACAATTTAACACACTTGCATATTTTTTCCTTGTCTTTCATGATATACCATTCTCCAGCTAATTATCCTTTCTTGCACATGGTTTAAAACTTGCATTTTTAAAGAAACACTGATCTACAAAGGGTATGAATGGTAGAGTCCATATCACATATAAAGATTAGGAAAAGGTAACATATTGAAAAAGTAGAGAGGAAGGCAGAGAGGAAAGAAGAAAGAAGAGCTGAGTTGAGTTTTTTTTAAACTGCCTTATGTAGTAGCATGTAATTCCATTTTAAAACATGCCATAAATAAATCAGATATTTTAAAACTGAACTGTGGAATGTTAATGAAGTATCCTCACTGGCTGAAGACTACAAAAATAAATAAATAAAAATAAAACTGGACAGATACATTGGAATTTATTTCTTTGAAAGATCTGCATGGCCTAGAATACGACTCTTAAGAATGGAGGAAAGTATTCATGATTCAATAAGTTTTGATGATAGACGTGCAGTTCCAACTTGCATTTCTCAAAGGTGCTTTTTTCAAAAGACAACCGGACTGTTTTTTCTTTGAGGCGGAAGGAGAAAATGTTTCATTTCTCATCCCAAAAAGTTGTGAATTCATCCGTTGTGATGAGGGTGAATGGGATGGAAGGCTTGTTATTTCTTTACAGTCGTCTGGTTGTTAGTACTCCCTCTGAGAGCTCTTGAGGCCACATTCTACGCTTCACCTGAATCAAAGTGCAATTGGTGGTGGAATTTTCTTGGAACTGCTGAAAGGGGTGCCTTGTAGGCTGGAGAAAGGGGGTGTCCAAGGGTCAGCTTTAAAAATTGCAGCAACCGGTTCTCTGCCCGGTTGCTGGGTGGGTGTGACCATGGTGGGTGTGGCCTAGTTGGCCTCCTGCACCACGGCGGGGGAGGATTTTTGCCCTCCCAGGACTCCAGAGACTTTCCTCAAGCCTCCGGGAGGAGGAAAAACACCTCTCCCAGGCTCCGGAGGCCCTCTGGAGGCCTGTTTCCGGCCTTTCAGAGCCTCCGGAACGCCCACGTTTTACCCTCCCCGAGCCTCCACACGGGCCCTGCACTTACCTCACATCTAAAACAAGCCGTGTGGAGATTCCTGGGAGAGGCGGGGTGGGCCGGGCCAACCAGGGGTGGGATTGGCCGGTTCGCTAAACTGGCCATAACATTATCTATGGGTTCACCCGAACTGGGGCGAATCTATAGCAGCCCACCCCTGGTGGATGTCACGACCCCAACAACGACTAGGTTGGAACCGTGACATCAAATGATGGACATCAATTTTTTGGCAAAGACTGATGCCATGCTGAGGCTGCATTAAAGCATAGCACACAGGTGGTGGGGTAAGAATGGTGCAGGACACATAGGAGTTAAAATAAGTAGTCACTGGAGTGTATAAAATCGCTATGCAACATAACATTACGTTTTACTTTAACAGAGTTTAGTTTCTTTAGAAAAGACGGATGTTAGGCAGAGTCATTGGCCGGAAGGTGATTAAAACCATTAGGTAATGATATATATAAATATACCTAGGGGTTGTAGCAAAACTCAGAGCTGACTTTAAACCATTTTTTGTTGATCGCTGTTGCTTATGATTGTGGTGTGAGAGACGAATAAAAAATAACTTCACTGAAAATCTATGAGTGCATTCGTATGTTATCGTTCATCCCCTCAATATCGGAAGAACAGCTGACAGTGGCGTCCTATTCCTGCCCCTCTATTTGAGGGAGGGATATTCAATTCTAACACAGATGGATTCATTTACCCCCTTTTTCAAACCAATGGTCCCTCTCTATCCAAAAGGCATGTGAAAAAGCATCTTTGACACAGCTATGACCTGGATGACTGAGAATCTCCACAGACAGCTTGCATTTCTATTTTGTCAAATTTTAGAAGTGCACGTAGCCCCTTCCCCTCCCTTCCCCCAATTTTCTGATTCCTCCATTGCTGCCTACCAGTGAAAATAAGTGGGAAATTACTTGTGTGTTTAGAAATGTTGGAAGTTCCTTTGTTTAGATATTCAGTTGACCTCAAAGCAAGGAGAGAAAGAAAGGCAGAAAATGATGTTGTAAGCTAATTAACATTCTGCTAGGTGTTAGGAAAAATATTGGATTGGGACTGATGCAAGTGCCTGGATTTAGCATATGAAGTTCTTACCCTTCTCAGGCAATTTAAAAATACCGCAAGAGTGAAGAGAAAATGGCTAAGAGGCAATCCTCAGCTTATGACCGTTTGGTTAATGATGATTTGGAAATAGAACTGCATGGAAAAAAAGTGACTTCTCCTTGAAGTTAGAGTTGCACCACTCCTGTGATCATGTGATCACAATTCGGTTGCTTGGCAACAGACTCACATTTATGAGGGTCGCAGCATCCGGCAATCACATGATTGTGATTTGTGACCTTCACAGCTTGCTTTTGACAAGAAATGTCAAAGGGGGAAAGTGGATTTGTTTAATGTGTGTTAAGTGTGTGATTCCCTTAACAATCAGGTGACTCTCTGAACGAGCATGGTAAAAATACAGGCAGTCCTCGACTTACAACAATTTGTTTAGTGGCCCTGTAAAGTTAAGAAATGCGACTTATGATGTTTTTTCACGGTTACGACTTTTGTAGCATCCCCAGGATCATATGATCAAAGTTCAGAAAGTTCGGCCAACTGGTTCACATTTATGACAGTTGCTATGTGCGAAAGTCACGGGATCCCCTTTTGCAACCTTCTGACCAGCAGAGTCAATGGGGAAGCCAGATTCACTTAACTACCAGGTTACTAACTCATCGACTGCAGTGATTCACTTAACAACCGGGGCAAGAAAAGTTGTAAAGTGGGGCAAAATTTACTTCACAACAGAAAGGTTGGGCTCAATTGTGGTCATAAGTCGAGGACTACCTGTGGTTGTAAAACCAGAGTCCTGTTGTGTAAATGACTCATTTAAAGATTGTATCACTTGGCACCCCAGGAGGGTCTCAATTGTGGTCGTAAGTCACGGACTATCTATTTTATTTTTAAGGATAAGAAACTGAAGCTAATTATTTTGATTAATGTATTTGTGAAGTATAGGTTTTCCTTTCTCATGGTTGGAAAATTTCCTCTGTTGAAACAACCCGTTAAGTGGAACTTACAAAATGGTGTTAAGCTACGTGTTTTGAACCCTAGTGACTGGGAAACAAATTGAAGGACTTTAAAATGGAGTTTCCAGCTTCATGCAGGAGTCTGTAGTTGCAAATTCTAGGCTCTTTATTTAATAAAGTCATTGCATCCCACCTCCTCAGCTTGAAGTGTGCCAACATGTTGTTGTTCAGTTGCTAAATTTTGTGACCCCCATGAACTACAACATGCCAAGTCCCCTTGTCCTCCACTGACTCCTGAGGTTTGCCCAAATTCATATTTCTTGTGTCAGTGGTACTATCTGAACATCTCTGTTGTTCCTTTCTCCTTTTGCCATCCATTTTCCCCAACATCAAAATCTTTTCCAATGAATCCTCTCTTCTCATTTGATGGCCAGAGTTTTTGAGCTTCGGTTCCAGGATCTGTCCCTCCAAAGAGTGATCAGAGTTGATCTCTTTTTAAGATTGGCTGATTCGCTCTCCTTGCAGTCCAAGGGACTCTCAAGAGCAGGGGTGTCAACTCAAGGCCCGTAGGCCTGATCCAGCCCGCCATGTGGTTGGATCCGGCCCACGGGGCCATCCCAGGCTACCTGCATGCATCACTTTGGCCCAGTCTACTTGTGTTGCTTCGACCGGTTTGGTGATTGCTCACTTCGCGTGTCCAAACACCAGCTGAGGTTCTGCTGCGCCGATCAGCTTCGAGGATAAAGAAGAGAAAATCGCAGGAGTGGGTGGAGAGCCGTTCCTGCACTTTTCTCTTCTTTATCCTCTCAGCTGATCATCGGAACTTTTTTTTTTTTTACTAGTGGTTCGACCAAACCGGTAGCATTTCACCACTGGGTCTACCCAACACAGAGAGGAAAAATCAGGCCAGCAGAGCTTTGGCCCAGTCTACCTGGTGTAAAGTGGAAAACCAGTGAAACTTTGGCCCGGTCTACCTAATGCAGAGAGGAAAAATCAGGCCAGCAAAGCTTCAGTCCAGTCTACCTGGTGCAAAGATCAGGCCAATGTAGTTTCAGCCTAGTCTACCCAATTAGTTCAGCGTGGCTTCGGCCTGGTCCACTCTGGAGTGGGTGGGATCTTAATTAAGGCTTATTTTGGAGTAGGGCTTATATTGGGTGTACGTGTAAAAATCAAGCTAGGACTTACTTTCAGGGTAGGTAGTATTTTCAGGGAAACAGGATAATAAAGAAATCTTTGAGTTCACTTCAGAGGGTTTGTCGTGTTTGGGGAGCTGGATCAGAACTTTTTAGGGATCAGAGCTGGCTAAAAGAATGATTAGGTGACAGTGGAAGGAAAACATTTCTACTTGGTCATCAGCAATGCATCTTCGGGACGTGTGATTTTATTTCCCTGAAACAAACGGATATGAAGGAAGGATTTCGAAGATACGGTGAAATTGTTTGGGGTTGCTTTGTTTATAATTTTTTTTCAGACTTTTCATCTGATGGCTTTTAATGGTTTAGGTTGCATTAGAATGTCTCTTCAGTATATACTTTATTCCACAATTTTTTTTTATTTTGTTTGAATCTTTGTCCTGTGGTTGACCTGCAATTTTTTAAATTTAACACCCAAAAGAGAAGTTGCTTAGGTCAGCTGGCTCTCCCTATTTACTCTTACAAGTTGTGAGATAACAAAATTCCAGCTCTAAACCTGATCAGTTAATTATTTCCCTCTTTGTTGTAGCAGGTGCCCAGGGCATGCTAGACATTTAATCGTCATTAATATCTAACCTTACTTTGATGGTAGCTAATCTAAGCAATTCCGAGGATTGAGCAGGAATGAAAGGGATTCTACCATCGTTCCAGCCCTAAACTGCTCTTAACCAGAAGGAACTGTGGGGCCTCTGGTGGCCTCTGAGTTTGGTTGTTTTCTTGCAGATGCTTAATTAGTTTAATTAATTAGGTAATCCTTGACTTAAAATAGTTCATTTAATGACCGTTCAAAGTTAAAACGGCACTCAAAAAAAGTGACTTTTGATCATTTTTCACACACACTGTTTCAGAATCCCCATAGCCACGTGATCAAAATTCGAATACTTGACAACTGACTCATATTTATGACGGTTGCAGTGCCCCGGGTCATATGATTCCCTTTTTTGTGACCTTCTGACAAGCAAAGTCAATAGGGGAACCAGATTCACTTAATAACCATGTGACTAACTTAACAGCCTCAGTGATTCACTTAAGAATTGTGGCAAGAAAGGTCGTAAAATGGGGCAAAATTCACTTAACAACTGTTTCACTTCAAAACAGAAATGTTGAGCTCAACGAAATGGTAAGTTGTATTAGAAAAAAATGTGTTAAAAAACACAGGTAGTTTTCAACTTACCATCATCATTGAGCCTGGAATTATACAGCTAGCCCTTGGCCTACTATTGCAATTGAGCCCCAAATTTGTGTTGTTAGGCAAAGAGAGTTTTAAAGTGAATTTGGCTCCCATTTTATGGCCTGTTTTTCAGTTGTTAAGTAAATCATTGCAGTAGTTAATAAAATGGTTTTTAGCTGAATCGGCTGTCAAGTCTCCGTCGGAGCCAGAATCTGTGGAGGAAGATGAGCCGGAACTGGAGCCAATGGAGATTGAGGGGGGTGGTTTTGTTGGCTTCGGAGGAATGTGGGGAGGAATAGGCCAAGTCAGGGGGCCTAGGTGGTGCAGGCTGTTAATCATCTAGCACTTAGTGCAAGCTGCCTGCAATTAGTGCAGGCTCGAATCCCACCAGGCTCAAGGTTGACTCAGCCTTCCATCCTCTTGGGGTAGGTAAATTGAGGACCCAAGATTGTTGGGGGCAATAAGCTGACTTTGTAAAATGCCGCTTGGGGGGGGGGGGGGGCAAAAGCACTAGTAATAAGCAGGCATATACAATGGAATGAAGGCTATTGCTGAGCACTTAGTATGGTGCTCCATAGACTGTAAGCCGCCCTGAGTCTCCGGAGAAGGGCGGTATATAAATGTAATAAAAAAAAAAAAGTCAGGCCAGGGCCTTTCAGGATTGGGACAGTTTGTAGGCCGGGAGGCAGGATGACCAAGAGAGGCTAAACAGTGAACATGACAGACAGAGTTCAGGCGATGAACAAGGACTGCCCTCTCCTGATCCTTGAGCATGGAGAGTGGAGAGAAGGCGAAAACAGCGCAGACTGACCCGACTGTTCGGGAGGAGAGCACTCTGCCCCTCTTCACATGGCAGACCTGGGGACTCAGACTTAAGGAGATTCTATGGGGAGGGGCATTTGTCAGGAACAAACGCTGAATTCCTGGAGTGTTGAGTGCCGCTACCGACGTTTGAAGTTTCCTGAACTCCTTGCATTCTTCCTGGCTTCCTGGATTAATTGCCTTGTTCCTTTGCTTCTTGGACTCATTTGACTTGCTCTGCTGGATTTCTTGCTTTGCAGCCGTTGTGCTCACAGCATTGGGCTGGACTACTTGCAGCCAGAGGCTGATGGAGGTGTGTGTGTGTGTGTGTGTGTGAGAGAGAGAGATCACTTTGCTCTGGGACTTCACAGAAACGTGGAAGCGTTTGGGGGCATTTGGAGCAATAAAGGGGCAGTTTGAACTGCCAGCTGCCTGTGTTGCCTCTGTGCCATGTCCCGGGTCATCACATCAGCCTTCCCCATTGACTTTGCTTGTCAGAAGGTTGCAAAAGGGGATCACGTGATCCTACTGTAGGACACTGCAACCGTCGTAAATATGAACCAGTTGTCAAGCATCCAGATTTTGATCATGTGACCCTGGGGATGCTGCAACTGCTGTCAGTGCGAAAAATGGTCCTAAGTCACTTTTTTCAGTGATGTTGTAACATCGAACGGTAACTAAAGGAACTGTTGTAAGTCGACGAATAGCTGTGTAAAGTAATAGGTAAAGGTTCCCCTCACACATATGTGCTAGTCGTTTCCGGCTCTAGGGGGTGGTGCTCATCTCTGTCACAAACCCGAAGAGCCAGCGCTGTCCGAAGACGTCTCTGTGGTCATGTGGCCAGCATGACTAAACACCGAAGGCGCACGGAACGCTGTTACCTTCCCACCAAAGTGGTCCCTATTTTTCTACTTGCATTTTTTTACGTGCTTTCCAGTTGCTAGGTTGGCAGAAGCTGAGACAAGGAACAGGACCTCCCTCCGTTTACGCAGCGCTAGGGCTTCGAACCGCCAAACTGCCGACCTTTCTGATCGACAAGCTCAGCGTCTTAGCCACTGAGCCACCACGTCCTTTACGTGTAAAGTAATAGAGGTGGATAAAAATCAAATAATTGAATATCAAGCGTGGGAAGAAGATCTCACTCCATATTCTGCCGTTAGCTAAAGCTCCATTCCGTTCTTTCACAATTTAGTTCCAAGAGAATTAAAAAAAACTGCCATTCATGTCTAAGGGTATAAAAAGATTAGAGATCTTGATTTTGGAAGTTGGGATCAGATGGAAGAAAGGAAGCGTTCACATCTCCAAATTCCATTTTACAGAAAACCCTCTGAGCGGTTACCTCTATTCTTCAAAGTACAAACAGCGTCTCATATCAAGATTCTAGTCCATTTAGCTCCATGCACCAAGCTCTTGTTTAAATTTTATTTCATTTCTTTTTTTGCCAAGGGGCAGTTTTGAGCAGAACCTTTGAGAAAGTATTATCTGATGTAATACTGCTGTCATTAAAAAAAAAAAAAATTAAATCACTATCCTTTTGACCTGTTCCTATCTCACAGGAAGGATGAAAAAGGTAGAGGATTCTCAAATATTACCGGCATTTGTATTAACCTTCTGCTGCATATCGTGTCTTATTGGGAGAACGCTGATCCTGTGTAGCTCTTGTAAAGTCCTTTATAAATCTTGCTTTTTTTTTTTTGTTTGAGAAGGTATAGATAGTCCTTGATTTACAACAGTTCATTTAGTGACAGTTCAAAAAAAGTGACTTGATGACTGTTTTTCACACTCACAAATATTGCGATACTCCCACGGTCATGTGATTAAAATTCAGATGCTAGGAAATGGACTCAAATATTTATGACGATTGCGGTATCCCGGAGTCATGTGATCGTCTTTTGTGAGATATATCCACACTGTATATTGGACATTAACACGATTGAGCGGGTTCAGAGGTATTTCTTGAGAAGAGTACTCCACTCCTCTACTCATAATAGAATTGTGCCTCCAGGCTTGAAATTTTGAGATTGGACAATCTGGAACTGACCTGCCTGAGGTCCAATCTAAACATCGTTCACAAAACTGTCTGCCACAACGTCTTACCAGTCAATGACTTCTTCAGCCTCAATCACAATAATACACGGGCAAACAACCGATATCTTGTACATGTTTGACAAACAAACAAATAAAAAAATAAATAAAATTAAATAAAAGTCAGTGGGTGTTTGACTGTGTTACAAACAACTGCAGCGATTCCCTTAACAACTGTGGCATCAAATGAGGCAAAATTCACTGTAACAACTGTTTTGCTTAGCAACAAAAGTTTGGGGCTCAATTGTGGTCATAAGTCAAGGATTACCTGTACTCTTGAGCACCTAAACCAAGTGTGAATCCAAATCCGCGATCCTATTTCTCTTGCTGAAGTTTTAGTCGTGTTTTGCAGTATCTGCAGACTCCTGTGGAGTCAAACGAATTAAGCAATTAAAAAGAAATTAAAAATTCTCTTGGAAGAGTCTGACTTATGAGTTTATCTTTCTGAGGATCAAAACAGTAAAATAAAAAAATATTCATGGAAAAGTATTAAAGACACTGATCCTTATACTTATGGGCATCACAGCAAACATCAGTGGGGAAGCCTGCAGGAAATCACAAATTGTAAATCACACGAGGTCCTTGCTTAATGACCCATATAGTCCTTGCTTAATGATGGCAACTGTCAGCGCTGGAAATGCCATTGCTAAGGCAGGTGTAGGAGATGACCAGGCTGAGCCCGAGGGAGGGATCAAACATGCCGTAAGTCATGAGTCCCTGCATACCCGCAAGAGATCTAAGTCCAGCCCACTTTGAATGCCTTCTTAAGGTTTCGGCCGCCAGGGAGATGACACGAGGCTGGCTCCAGGGGATTGTCAACGCTTCTTTGAGGGAGGGAGTGCTCCCTGCCGCCCTGAAGGCGGCAGTGGTGCGCCCCCTCCTCAAGAAGCCTTCCCTGGACCCAGCTATTTTAAACAACTATCGTCCGGTCTCCAACCTTCCCTTCGTGGCGAAGGTTGTTGAGAGTGTGGTGGCGCGTCAGCTTCCCCAGTACCTGGAGGAAGCTACTTACCTCGATCCGTCCCAATCGGGCTTCAGGCCTGGACATAGTACTGAGACGGCATTGGTCGCGTTGGTCGATGATCTCTGGAGGGCTCGTGACAGAGGGTTCTCTGTCCTGGTCCTATTAGACCTCTCGGCGGCTTTCGATACTATCGACCATAGTATCTTGTTGCGACGGTTGGGGGGGTTGGGGATTGGTGGAACCGTCCTTCGATGGTTCTCCTCCTTCCTCTCCGACCGTTCGCAATTTGTGTTGGCGGGGGGGGGAGAGGTCCACCTCTAGGCCCCTGCTTTGTGGGGTGCCCCAGGGGTCGGTCCTCTCTCCCCTCTTGTTCAACATTTATATGAAGCCGCTGGGCGAGATCATCCGTGGTCTTGGAGTAGGGTGTCATCTATATGCGGATGACACCCAGTTGTACATCTCTACTCCAGACCACCCCAACGATGCTGTGGGGGCTATGTCCAAGTGCTTGGAGGCCGTGCGGGATTGGATGGGCGGGAACAGGCTTCGGCTCAACCCATCCAAGACCGAGTGGCTGTGGTTTCCGGCGCCCCGATATAGCCAGCTGACACCTTTGCTGGCTATCGGGGGGGAAGTTTTGCCCCCCGCAGAGAGGGCTCGCAACCTGGGTGTCCTCCTGGATGTACGGCTGTCACTTGAACATCACATCGCGGCCGTCTCCAGGGGGGCGTTTCACCAGATCCGTCGGATCTACCGGTTGCGGCCCTTCCTGGATCGGGACGCCTTGCGCACGGTCACTCAGGCCCTTGTCACCTCTTGCCTGGACTATTGTAATGCCCTCTACATGGGGCTCCCCGCGGGGAGCATCCGGAGACTCCAGCTGGTGCAAAATGCAGCCGCGCGGGTGATTATGGGGGCGTCGCGTAGCGCCCATGTGATGCCTCTCCTGCGCGAGCTGCATTGGTTGCCGGTGGCTCTCCGGGTTCGCTTTAAGGTTCTAGTTTTGACCTTTAGGGCGACCCATGGCATGGGACCAGGTTACCTCCAGGACCGCATTCTGCCAGTGATCTCCAACAGGCCGGTGCGTTCCCACAGAGAGGGTCTGCTCCGGGTGCCGTCGGCCGCTATGTGTCGTCTGGCGGCGCCGAGGGGTAGAGCCTTCTCTGTGGGTGCCCCCGCCCTCTGGAATACTCTGCCACCGGAGCTCCATACCGGCATGGACCTGGTGGCCTTCAGGCGCGCATTGAAGACCTGGCTCTTTGAGCAGGCTGGCCTGGGCTGAGATAATGGTTTTAATTTGATCTCCATAATATTTAATTTTAAATTGGGGTTTTAAGGGGGGGGGGTCTTTTTAGTCTCAGTAATCAGCCAATTAATTTAATAGTTTTTTAATTTTTGTATATTTGTGGGTTTTAGATGGGCTGTACACCGCCCTGAGTCCCTTGGGAGAAGGGCGGTATATAAATGTAAATAATAAATAAATAAATAAATTAATTAATTCCCACTCATTTCCCTTGACTGTTAGTAGGTCAGGTTTTTGTAGAGAGCTTAAGTTTGTACTAAATCTTTATGCTCATTTGAACGGCCTGAGTCTTCTGATTTCCTTGGCGCTTGACAAGAGGTTATGCTTAAAACAAACAAGGCCGTTTTTCTGTATTTCCACCTAATGAAATGGAGTCAGTCATTTGTGTCCCATGGCTAGCTTAAATCGGCAGTTCCGTGACTGTGGGTTAATAATCAGTACAGAATAGTAGGGGGAATCGGTTTTCCAGCAATCTTTTCAAGGAGACCAGTGGCATCGGATTTTGGTGGAAACTAACAATGCGGATTCAGAATAAGTTGGCTTATTCTTTGGCAGCAGATGGGGGTGGCAGATGAACCCTAAACAGGAGCGAAATTCCATTAGCGGAGAACTTTTTTAGCAATAGTTAATCCATACCGCTTGCAATTCTATGGTGCCAATTTTTGGTTAACCATTATGGACCTCAAGCCAAAATGGCTGGCAGGAAGCCAGAGAATGCATTAGCTGTGAGCCAGTAATGGTGAATCAAGAAGTGCTATTAAGACTGACTTTTCATGTGAAAAAAAAATAAAAATGGAAAAGAACGAGGCTATTAAAGATTCTGGAGTTCGGTCCCCCTTATCCTTGTGTAGTTTAGTTTACAGCAACGAAGGATGGGTGTGAAAGTGACACATTTATTCTAAATTTAATGCCACTAACAAAAGAGAGGGAAGAAAAAAAGTAGAGGGATGGATGCAGAATTTGCATGCACAACAGGATCTAGTTAGTTTCGCTAAATTCTTCCCCCGAGACGTGAGAAGCAGTGCCTTCAGCCTATTTGCTTTCCATTTATTAGAATTTATTGTTGTGTCTTATTGCTCCTTCTTAGTTTAAGGCAGATTGTGAATGGTAGCCATAAGGCATTGACCCTCAATTCAGGATTTTTGAGAATTTGGGATGATGATGATATCATCCCCACATCACTTCGCACTTGTGTCAGAAGCACCAAAGTACTTGCAGGTTGAAAGGAGTCGCACATTTTCCCAGCAGGAGCTGGAGTGAAGAACAAAAGTTCACCCCATCCCATAAGCACTCGTGTCTCAAACAGGGGCTTGCTAACCTTCAACCCAATGTCCTAACCCTGCAAGCCACTATGCTCCTATCCTCACATAACACAGAGGAGACTGGTCAGATTAGGGGATGTGACTTTCTTTTCATATTCCAAGTTGCGATAAACTTTCCTTGCGGTTTATTTATGTATAAAAATTGTATTCCCTATTTCTATGCTGTGAATTTGGCTTCGATAACATGCTTCAAACTGCATCTTGTAGCTGTTCTTTAAGGCGCAACTTTTTTTCAGATGTCCTGTAGAAGTCTTGGGGAGGGATCAGAGATGCAGCTGATTTAAAAAGTCAGCTTATTAAGGCCAACATTACTCTTTAAAGCAACTACATCTTTTCCAGCCTTGCAAGGAACTGTTCTGACAATGGTAGAGAGGTATTCTCATCTAAGGTCTGAAATCTATTCTATTGATGAACCACTTTAATCTTTAGGAAATTCTTCCTGTTGTCCAATCGAAGTATGTTTCCCTGCCACTTAAAATTATTGTTATTATTTTTTACGGCATCTCTGAACAATTGTGGCCCATCTTCTCCATGAATGCCATTCAGATGCTTCTGGATAGTTTTCCAACTTTCGCTCCCTTAATTTACCCCTAATAGCAGGCACTTCAGTAATAAATTCAATAGGAGTCCCTGCAGATTTTACTCCGCTAACCATTGCCAACTATTGAGCCAGCACTGTGGGAAGACATTTACACGGTCATGTGGCCAGCGTGATGTCAGGGAGAGCTGTTACCTTCCCACCGAAGTGGTACCTATTTATCTACTTGCATTTGCATGCCTTCATCATACTGCTAGGTGGGAAGGAGCTGGGGTGAGGATGAGAGCTCACCCTATCACATGACGTTCAGGTCTCGAACCTGAGCTGCCGGCTTTCCAACCAACAACTCCAGCGTCTTAACCACTGAGCCATCGCACCACCAATGAATTTAATAATTAATCTTAATCTTGGCATTTGAATTTTCTGTCCTATTGCTGCATTATCTTTTTTTTAAAGTGTATGAATGAAATATAGTCAGTGTTGCCTGGAAGCGGGACTCTGTGATCTCTTTCATTGAAGGCAACCGAGGTGAATTACAAGAAAGACAAAATTAAAGGTGTAATGACACCCACTGTTAACAGCTAGAGAGTGGGTAGGGTTACAGCTCCAGAGAGTTGAGTTAATTTCCCACCTTTTATTAGTGTAAATTGAGACAATTGGCAGGAGTTAGGGGAGGGTTCAGAATTATTATCCAGTTTTTAGAAACGACATGGCATAATAGCTGTTTAATTACATTGAAGGCATTGTTCTTTTATTTTTAAACTATCAATTGAGAGTAGCGATTGAGTTAAGGATTCTTTTTTTCCTAAAGGATTGGAAGCGGTGGGGCCACGAATCAAAGGGGAAGGGGTCAGGCATTCTCTTTCTCCCATCCTCTTCTCTCTACCTCTTTCTCCATCTCTCCCTGTGCAAGACAGTAAGCTAGAAAAGTCTGAACAACTCGTTTACAGAGACCAGGATTTGGGTATGACTACTGTGGAGAAGTGAAGGACTAACGGAGACATGATAACAGTGTTCCAGTATTTGAGGGGCTGCCACAAAGAAGAGGGTGAGGTCAACCTATTCTCCAAAGCACCTGAAGGCAGGACATGAAACAATGGATGGAAACTGATCAAGGGGAGAAGCAACCTAGAACTGGGGGAAAAAAAGGGGGCTTACAACCATTTTTTCACAGTTCAGCCTTCGAAGCATCCCGATCAGTGGTGGTTTGCTATCGTTTTGGACCGGTTCGGCCGAACGAGTAGCAAAAAAAGCCGACAATCAGCTGAGAGGAGGAAAAAATCCTCCGACAATCAGCTGGGAGGAAAATGAAGAGAAAAGTGCAGGATTGCCCTCCCACCTGCCCCTGTGCTTGTCTCTTTTTTATCCTCTCAGCTGATTGGCGCTGCAGGTCTTACCTGGGGTGGGGAAAGCTATGCACCGGCGTTAGGCAAAGCATGCCCACCAAGCCACGCCCACCGAACCGGTGGTAAAACAATTTGAATCCCACCACTGATCCCGATGCTCGTGCAGTCAAACTTCAGAGGCTTGGCAACCGGTTCATACTTATGACTGTTGCTGCGTCCCAAGGTCACGCCGAACTCTTTTGCGACCTCCCAACCAGCAAAGTCAACGGGGAAACCCGATCCCCTTAACAACCACGTTACTAACTTTATCAACGGCAGCGTTTCACTTGACAAGCGAGGCAAGGCGGCTCGTAAAATGGGGCAAAGCTCCCTCAACCAGTGCCTTGCCAGTGTCCTTAGGACTCAATTGTGGTCACACGTCAAGGACTAACCGCACAACATTGCATAACTATCCATGCGGCTGAGCCTTTTCCAACAATGGTTTTCTAGCTGCGTGGATTTCAGCTCCCAGGGTTTCCCGATTGTCCTGGCTGGGCTTGAGAATGCAAGAGAGCCCTGGAAGGCTTCCAAGTAGGGGAAGCCTGCCAGAGCTGCTTCCCTTTTGTTAGATGCTTCTGAAAATGCAATGGGTTGCCATTTCAGCCGTGCCGAGGATGGAGAAAATAGCGAGAGAGAGAGAGAGAGAGGCAGCTTTTAATATTCCAATACAGTCTCTCAGCAAGACTCGGGAGGGACGGCATGCAGCAGATTCTGCTAATGAGGGAAGAGCCCCAGCTTTGCCGAGTAAGCCCCATGAATTAAATTGGAGGGATGTGGGTTCAACCTGCCCTCGCCTACCAGCATCCCACCTTTTGTTCTTTTTCCTGTGGCGTTTCCCCTCTTTCATCTCCCTTCTTCATCTCCCTTTCCCACACATGCTTGATGTCCTGTTTTCTCTTTGCTCCACATCTTTTCGATTCGAGGTGTGTGTGTGTGTGTCTTTGCTCTGCAGATGCTTTTGCAACTTCAAAGAGAGGGAGGAGGGGCACTGGCAGGAATCGCCGAGGAGCGCAACCCACGGACTCGGGCAAGGAAGGAAGGAAACCCATCTGTATTCAAGAGCAAGGAAAGGAATCGATCCAGGTTGTCTTCTCTGCCATCCGCATAACCCCTTAACTTTTCAAGCTCGGCTTGGTCGAAAAGATTCCTATCTTATTGTTGAAATCAAGGCTGGGAAGAGTTTTGAAGGACAGAGATTGGGCTCACGGGGGTGCAGGGTAGCGATAAAACTTGGGTGGGCCCAGTAGTGGGATTCAACCGGTTCGCATCACTTCAGGAGAGCCAGTTCTTAAGTTTCTGAGCAGTTTGGTGAACTGGTTGTTGGAAGAACTCATTAGGGCAGAGAATCGGTTGTTAAATTATTGGAATCCCACCATTGGGTGGGCCCTATCAGGCCTCTAGATTTTCAATTATTTCCCCAGGAGTTTGGAATGGAGCTTAGATTTGGGATTGGAATTGTTTTAAAATTGATACCAATAAGAAGAGGATATTTGTCGCTCAGGGTTCAACAGATCCGTGGTGCTCCCTAAGTTTGTTTTCTTGCAAATGTTTCATTACCCAACTAGGTAACATCATCAATGCTAGGAGGAGGAGGGAAAAGAAGGAGGAGGATGGGGAAGAGAAGGAGAAGGAGAAGAAGTGGAAGAAAAAGAAGAAGAGGAAGAGGAAGAAGAGGAAGAGGAGGAGGAGGAGGAGGAGGGGAAGAAGAGGAGGAGGAGGAGGAGGAAAAGGGGAAGAAGGGGGAGGAGGTGGACAGCTATGGAGCTCTTGGTGCTTTCTAAACTTGGTTGTTTTCTTGCTGACATTTCATTGCCCAACGAGCTAACATTATCAGTGATAGAAGAGAGTGGGGTTTGCGAGGAGGAGGAGAGGGAGGAAGAAGGCAACTGTGATATCCATGATACTCTCTAGACTTGCCTGTTTTCTTGCAGACGTTTCATTACCCAGCTGGGAAACTAATTTCACTTGGGAAGTTGTGAGCATTCTACCTAGACCAAGCCAAGCCTCCAAAAATCATAGAGGATTTCCAGAAGCCTGACACTCAGGCAAATCTGCCATCCCTGCCCTGATCCATTTTTCTTTCTTTATTAATTCATAAGGTTGGATGGGGCTGTTGAGGGGAAAGAATCCAACTCTGTGCTCTGTGCAGGAATCTAAATTAAAGCCTCTTTGACAGATAGATATTCAGCCTGTGCCTGAAAGGGGAACCCCCAGTCATTGGTTCCACTGCTGTGACCATCAAAATGCTTTTTTCTCATATTCCGTTGAAAATTTCTCTCTTTTTGGAACCGATACTCATTGTTCCGTATCCTGGATTTTGGAATGGGAAGGAACAGGTCCTGACCTTAATCTGTGCAAAACACATAATAGCGATAGCATATCTATTTATATAAAAGCGAACTGTAAGCATTGGACTTTTTCCCTTCAACCAAAAAGAATGAACTTCTGAAAACCAGGTGTTTCAAAAGGAATCCTTTATTGAAAAAGAGATTTAAACCCACACTAGACAAAACAGAGTCTAAGATATTTGCAGGCATACAGTCATAGATAAAGGAAGGTAGAACCCCTCCCCTTATTTAGATGTGGATTAAGTCAAACAAAGAACCAACATGTTAATTCCCCCTTCTCCTTCTCTGGGAACGAATCTTAGCAGAGTTCCCAGGAGTGTCTTCCAGAGCTGGAATTTTTATGGTCCCTTCTCATCTTGTTATCTCTTCGAGAGGTGACAAGTTTCTAGACATATGGCTCCACTCCTCCAGTTGTATATCATACGCAAGTTATACAGAATCAATATAGGATTTAATATATTCAGGTTACATCAAAAAGGATTACTTGTACCAACTTCCCCCCCACCTTTATCCATTGAAGAATGGCAGATACACAGATCTGACACGAACTGCCACTCATGCATCATCACAGATTCTCCAGAACTGTAAAGCCTACGAACTTGAATCTCGACACGTATGTTCCTCTTGGCTTCTAGGTGCTTGCTAAGGAAGGATTTTTCAAAATGATCATCAGAGCATTAGTATTTCGTATATTATTATTATTATTATTATCATCATCATCATCATCATCATCATCATCATCATCATCATCATCATCATTATTATCACACTCTAATGCTAAGGAGTTCTACCCTACCTCCCCACCTGAAAAAATATCTGTTCCAAATGCAAAACACAAGCAAAGGAGAGGAGTTTCATTTTCACAGCACCAGCCAGCTTTAGTACAGAACAGTTGAGCTAAGCCATGCTCAGGCTCCTTGCTGTCTCCTTGCTCACACAGCAAATGCTGTTTCAGTTTCCAAACAGCCCTCGACTCTCTCACACACTGACAGGACGCTAGCCAGATGAATACCGATGGATGCTGGTAGGCAGAGACAGAATTTTCCTCTCTTATTTTCCTCCCCCAAAACTAAGCCCGATCACATAGTTTTGTAGCGAAGCACGGGTATAGAACTAGTAATATAATAAGCAGCAAATTAACCTGGCAGGATTATATATGTATAGGCTAACTGAACCATCTAAAATAGAAAGGAAGAATATAAAGGGTTTATGGAAACCTAATTGAGATGCACTTTCCTTTGAGTTTTGCAGGCTGAAAGATTTCAGCCAAAACAGATCATTCCTACAACATTCGTTGTGCTCCTGAGCCCATCATCCTGATCTCCTTTTGTTGACCTTCTCCACATTTAAATCTTCCTTCCAACCAGGGAATTCTGAAGATTTGGGCACAAATGGCATCATTTCCTCTCTACACGTTTGTCTTGAGTCACACAACTCTCTACAGTTGGCATTTGCTCACTCTGTCTGTGGCTAATAGTGACTTGAAGTTGGGAGCTGTTTCTTATTCTAGGGCTTATATTTGGTCGCTGAAATAACATTTTGTGGGACGAGAAGCAGGAATGGAACGGGCGGGCCAGCAAAAATATGTGAGTCATGATATTGTCGTTCTCTATCACTAGTTAGTATCATGAAGCTGAAATGGTCTCCCATCTTCCCGAACCAAATGTTCCTCGGTTGAATAATGGAGAATATTCAGTGGAAATTATTGGATTGGCACATTCGCTATTTTACCCTCTAAGTTCTGGAATGCTCTGTTGCAAGGAGATATTTCCTCATTAAAAAAAAATCCCTCCCTTTTGGTGATCCTGTAATTCCTTAATTTAGGGTAGAGTCGGAATGACTGGATGAAGCCAGGGGTGCGCTTCAAAAATTTTAGCAAAGGGGTCTGTGCCCAGTTGCTGGGTGGGCATGGCCACAGTGGGCGTGGCCTAGTCAGCCTCCTGCACCATGGTGGCTGGGGCGTTTTTGCCCTCCCCAGGCGACTTTCCTCGAGCCTCCGGGAAGGCAAAAACTGCTTCCCTGAGCTCTGGAGGCTCTCTGGAAGCCAGAAATGGGCCCATTTCTGGTCTTCACGAATTTCCAGGAGGCCCATTTTTTGCCCTCCCTAAGCTTCCATGTGCACCCTGCGCTTACCTGCATCCAAAATGGGCTGTGTGGGGACTCCTGGAGGGGTGTTGTGGGATGGGCCAGGCCAGCCAGGAGTGGGATTTTGGGGTTCTCTGAACTGCACAGAATGTTATTATTATTATTAATCAGTTTTATATACCGCCCCCTCTCCCAACGGGACTCGGGGAGGTGTACAGCCGAATAAAAATACAGTCATAAATACAATATTTAAAACGAAGTTAAAAAAAATTAAATAGATGGCTGGAGAATAAAACAATCAAAGGAGTTAAAAAGCTAAAACCATTTAAAATCAATTAAAAGCCCTACAAGTAACTCTAGGCTAGACCGTCTTGATGGAATAGGTGAGTCTTTACCACGCACCGGAAGGTTAATAAGTCAGGGATGGTCCTCATCTCTGGGGGTAATTCGTTCCAGAGGGAGGGTGCTCCCACAGAGAAGGCCCGCACCCTCGGGGCCGCTAGCTGGCACCGTCCAGCCAGCGGCACCCCGAGGAGGCCCGCCCTATGGGAGCACACTGGCTGATGGGAGGCTGATGGTAGCAGTAGGCGGTCCCGTAAGTACCCAGGTCCCAAGCCATGGAGCGCTTTAAAGATAACCATTAGCACCTTGAATCGCACCCGGAAGACCACCGGGAGCCAATGCAGCTCGCGCAAAAGTGGCTCCGAGAAGCCCCCAAAACCACCCGCGCGGCTGCACTCTGCACCAACTGGAGCCTCCGGATGCTCTTCAAGGAGAGCCCCATGTAGAGAGCTAGGGGTTCTTCTGAACCCCTGCAAACCCCCAGCAGCCCACCCCTGCCTGCAATCCCTTAATTCAGGGTAGAGTCAGGGTGACTGGATGGAGCTGAGCATTTACTGGCTGGATGCCCTTTCTGACACCTATGTGGAGTTCACAGCAGATTTGTTTTTCTTTGCGCCCTATGAATGGTATTTTTTCATATCCTTCGGTGAATCATTCCTGGAAACATCACTTGCCCTCCCTTCTTGCCCTCCACAGATGCCCATGATCCTTGAATTCTTGAGAATAACCAGACATCACCAGTTGTTTTCCTAACTATTAGTTAATCCAGCCTCTTGGTAGACATCTAGAGAAGTTGCTCACAATTGCATCTTGGGCATTAAGTCAACAACTCTCCAGGGAGGTAAAATTGCATAAATTCTCATTGCATCTACCTCAAATATCTGGCGATAATATGAATTGCAATCCAACATTTCAAGAATTCTTTATTGTAACTCACAATTTATGCACTCTTCTCTCTTAAGTAGGCTTTACTTCCAGGCAAGCATACACAGCTGCTGAGTTGTAGTGCAATCACATTCATAGTGACTCAGAAATAAATTTCATTCTATTCAGTAGAAGTGGTGCTTACTCTAAAGTCAATGTTTCTAGGACTGAGGTCTACATTCTCATTTTTCTATGGTATGTTTTGAATTCTTCCTTTCCTGCAGTCTAAATTATGGACATTCCTCTTTTTGTATACTTGCAGGTGCCTTATTGATTCAAACTGAGGCATAAACAACAGAGACAACATATGTGTGAAGGATGAAACAGTCAGTATTTCTGAAGGGAGATCTAATTAGGTGGGCATTTTATAACCAGGTGTACATTTGTCAAATCAATTCCTGCCAGAAGAGCCTAAAGCCAAATAACTCTTTTTTTCAGTGAATGTTGACATTTACTATTGATTCCTAAAATGTTACCAGGCCCAAGGAGAAATTGGAGTCGTGCCCTGTAGAATGCCACCTGTAAAGTCAGAAGCCAAGAATAATAGCTAGGTAAGGTGGTTGGGGCAATGACTGAGTGGCACCTGGCAAACTATGTCAGGTGATATAGGTTGCTAGGCCTGGCATCAGAGGTGTCCATGGGGCAGTCATAAAAAAGACTGGATTTCCATATTGATGATTGACGTCGGGACATAAGCAAATAAGCACAGCATTACATGAAAACAGCATCACGTAAACCATCTTTTTGGTTACTGTTTGCAAAGCAAGATAACTGTTGAGTGAATTTTGCCCCATTTCGCGACCTTTCTTGCCACCGTTGTTAACCGAATCATTGCAGTGGTTAAGTTAGCAACACGGCGGTTAAGCAAATCTGTCTTTCCTGTTGACTTTACTTGCTCAGAAGGTCTTAAAACCGTCATAAATGTAAGTCAGCTGCCAAGCGTCTGAATTTTGATCATGTAACCATGCTGCAACGCCCGTAAGTCTGAAAAGCGCTCATGCATCGCTGTTTTCAGTATCACCGTAACTCCGAATGGTCACTAAATGAATGGCTGCCAGTTGAGGGCTACCTGCAGGGGTGGAATTCTACCGGTTCGGCCCGGTTCGGATGAACCAGTAACTCCGAAGATCACCTGGGAGTGAACTGGTTTGCTCCAAAGATCCAAGATATTTCCTTCCCCCCCCCTCCCACCGATCAGCTGTTTTCTGCAGATCAGCTGTGCTGCATGATTTAGATTCGATAGAAAGCAGGAAATCACTGGATTTCTTGCTTTCTAACTAATCTACATTGCGCGGCACAACTGATTCCCCCTCCCCCGCTGTTGTACTGCTTTGCCCAGAAGGCTTCTCTGAGGCCCAGGAGGCAAAAAACAAGGTGCCGGGGGGGGGAGTGCTGCATGGTCCCCCTCCTGCCCCGTTTTTGCTCCCAGGAGGCTTCCCTGAGGCCCAGTAGACAATTTTTTTTCATTTTTTATTTTTTTGCCTACTGGGCCTCAGGGGAAGCCTCTTGGGAGCAAAAACGGGGTGCGGGGGGAGCACCCCAGTAGGCCAAGAAATAAAATAAAATAAAAAACCACGCCCACCCAGTCACATGACCACCTGGCCACCCGCCACCTAGCCACGCCCACCTAGCCACGCCCACAGAACCGATAGTTTAAAAATTTGCATCCCACCCCTGGCTACCTGTACTGACTCATGACCTTAAACTATAAACCACTAAGTGGGTTGACTTCACAGACCAGGCTAAAACACATACAAAAAATGCCAAGTTTAAATTAAACAATTTGCTATGAAGGATTTATTAGGCCTGGGCTATTTCAGAATTTTGTGGGAAAACAAGGGCCCCAGGATTGTGTTGTTTTTCCTAAGTAGACTTCTGTGTCTAAGCCTTTATGAATGGAAGATCAATGGTTGACCCCAGAACCTTTTACATTTTTTTATAGTAGGATCGGCCATTCTTTACTAGTTATGGTGAAACTCCTGATAGCATCTGAGGGAAGCATTCTTTGCCTTTGAGATTTACTAATAAATGTTACAGACTTCTGACATTTCTCTTCAAGTATCTTCAACTCTAGAGAATTACCAGTAAAATGTGGACCTCCATTCAATTTTTGACATTTACTATCTTTTTTTTAGCAAATAGATGACTCCAAGAATGTGATATTTTTCTGGGTGTCCATGATATTTGGAACCAACCAAATCCTGCTTGATTCTATCAAGTCCAGGGAGCATTTTAAATCATAATAAATGGAATATTATAGGGTCAATTTAATGTTAGAGAACATTGGAAATGAAAAATATATATGCTTATTTCAAATATGGACTCAAAACAAGATACTTTTGTGTTTCCATAAGTCAGAGGTCTCCAAATTTGGCAACTTTTAAGGCTTGTGGACTTCAACTCCCTTAAAGTTGCCAAGTTTGGGACCCCTGCCCGTAAGTCCTAGCAGTTTCCCAACATTTTGTAGAACAATTTCCCCCCTTTTTTGGGGGGATAAAAAGGGGCTATTAATTCCTTTGTGCTATTTATATATCTGATCCCAACGAGTATTAATACTTTTTAAAAAAAAGATGCATGAAATAAATTAGAACATTAAATAATACCTCAAAGCTAAAAATGAAGTGAGAATCAGGACAAATTTACATTTTAAAGAAATATCGCAGTACACAAATTTGGAAACAACATATGGGCGTCCTATAGTGAAGCTTCTGACTCTTACTTTATTTAGCTGAAAGGATTTTTTTTTCTTCTAAATTCTTTACTTTTAAAATATGAAAATCACGATAGGTTCTTTGGAATGCAGCAGTGGAGGCAATAGAACTGTTTTGGTTTTAATCTTCCTTTGAGGGAAAAAACGAAAGAATATTAAATTCAGGGTTGTCTTCCTTTGAGGGAAAGATGGATGTTGTAAAACATCATAGCTGGGGTCACTTCTCATACAAAACCAGGATTTTTAAAAAATCATATTGTATTGAACAAACTGTGGAACCAACATGATATGCGGTAGTATCTGTGTTCTCTTACCATATTAATTAAATGCAAGTGAAACATTTTAGGGCTGAAAGAATGAGCCAGGTAAATAATTAGCTGGTCCCCCAATAATTAATCCCTCCACTAAAAACTTCAAACTAAGATCAACATGAGATCCATCTTACGGTTTGGCAATCTATGTGCAGGTACTCCTTGTCTTAGAGCTACAATTGGGAGTAGAATTTCCATCGCTGAGCAACCTAGTTGTCAAGAGAATTGAGTCTGATTTTCTGACATGTTTGGCCCTGGTTGTTAAGTGAATCACTGCAGTTGTTCAATGAATCACCCAGTTGTTCAATGAATTTGGCTTTCTCCGTTGATTTGTTTGTTAGAAGCCAGCCGAGAAAGATACGCATGGTGAACACATGACCCCGGGATGCAGCAACCATTGTCAATACATGCTGCCGTGTTTCTCCAACAATGCGGCCTCCACCAATAGGAAGGCCCAGCATGATTTCTAGGCATGAGGTGAAATTAAGCCCCCCCCCCCCCCCCCAAAAAAAAAAAAATTAGGCCTATTTAAACCATGTGTTTCCCCGCCATTTCTCAGATCATTTGTTAGAACTACACGAGGAGAAGAGAAATGGGGGGGAAGGCTGGGGGGGGGAGAAAACTTGCCTTTAGGAGCGCCCTGCAGGTAGCCTAGGTTAGAATACCCTGATCTACTACCGATAGAATATCGGCTGATAGAAGCTCCCTGAAGGCAGAGTCACCAGCCGCTTCTATCAGCCGGTAGAAGCTGCCTCGGGGTGAGCGCCCGTGCACATTCCCCTCGCCACGAAGCCGTTTCTGTTGGCCAATGGAAGCTCCCCAAAGGCAGAGTCGCCAGTCGCCTCTATTGGCCCGCAGAAGCGGCCTCGGGGCGAGCGCCCATGCGCACTCCCCTCACCACGAAGCAGTTTCTATTGGCCAATGGAAGCTCCACAAAGGCAGAGTAACCAGCCATTTCTATCGGCCGGTAGAAGTGGCCTCGGGGTGAGAGCCCGTGTTCACTCCCCTCGCCACGAAGCCATTTCTATCAGCCGATGGAAGGTCCACAAAGGGAGAGTCACCAGCCGCTTCGGGGCAAGGTGTGATTATGCATCAAGTTCCCAACTGCAAACTCAATCGTTTACATATGCTGTTGTCAGAGTAAATATCAGACGACCCCAAGATTCTCGCTGCATTTCTGCTTCCCAAGTCAGCCGCTCTTCTTCGTCCACTCAGCCCTATTTCCTTCTGCCCCCGATTTCCCACTGCAACCACTGGGATCGCAGGAGGGTCACTAAAGAAGCTGTTGTCTTCTCATGTCCCGCTCTTTTAAACTTCTCTCTCCAGCCTTGGAAATCCTCTCCTGAGGACCCCATCCCAGCTCCAACCCTGCTTAGCTTCCAGACTAGACAAGCCCCCCCCCCACCCGTGCACTCTGGGAATCCAAGGATCGGTTCTGCACCCCCCCCCCCATCTCTGACTATTGTGCAGAGCCTTTGGGGAGCTTCCATTGGCCAATAGAAACTGCTTCGTGGCGAGGGGAGTGCGTGTGAGCGCTCGCCCAGAGGCCGCTTCTACCGGCCGATAGAAGCAGCTGGTGACTCTGCCTTTGGGGAGCTTCCATCAGCTGATAGAAGCGGCCTCGTGGAGAGGTGAGTGCACATGTGGGGGAGGAAATTAAGTCACCCCTGAAAAGATGTCCTAACCGTTTTTTCTTTGGGGCTCAAAAAAAAAGAAGACCCGGCCTTATTTTATGAGAAACATGGTAGTTGTCAAGCACTCGAATCATGATCATGTGTCTGCAGGGATGCTGTGACGGTCATAAGCGCTAAGACTATCCACGAGACACTTTTTCTAGTGCCGTTGTAACTTCGAACATTCGCTAAACGAATGGTTGTTAATCGAGGACTACCTGTGGACCTTTTGGGACTGGAATAAATAGCTTTTAATTCTTTGAATTTGCAACACAGAATGATGACATCTGTGGGAGGCTGGAGATGACACTCCGAACGGGAATACTAAAATAAGAAATTGTAAGCTGACTTAATTAGTATTTTAAATTCTAGAAGGGATTCCTCTTTTCAGACTGCGATCAAGAGAATATGTTGAGGCTGTAAATGAGAAGTCTATCTAATCAGGGCTCCAACGTATCTCAACTGCAGAAACTCAAGCAAACATTAGATGGCAGCAGTGAGGTACTGAAATCTCTAATTCTTTGCTGTCTTCTACTGGTCATATGGAGTTTTGCAAAAAAGGTATGACCACTATATTTTAATAACATTGAGTATGTTGTAAAACATCCCCAAACCCTTAAATGTAACTTTGAGGGAATGTAATTCCCCTTACTATCAACACATAACTGGATGGAGAGTAATCAAGGAGAGAAGCAAGCTAGAAATAGGGGAAATTTATTGACGGTTAGAACAATTAATCAGTGGAGCAACTTGCTTCTTAGACCAAGGGTATCAAACTCGATTTCATTGAGACTCGCATCAGGATTGTGTTTGACCTCGGGCCAGGGCAGATGTGTCACTCGTGTCGGGAGGGCGCCTGAGGTGGCCTAAGCTCTCAATTTCCATTTTTGGCCGCGACAGCCTCCTGCAGCCTTCTGCCAGCGAAAACGGAGCTCAGAGGGCTGCAGGAGGCCATCGTGGCCAAAAACGGGGCCTGGGAGGGCCATGTGCAGCCCTCCCGAGCTCCATTTTCCCTGGCCGAGGCACCGCACGCCACTCCTTTGCTGTTTCCAGGGCAGCCCTGCGAGCCAGATCTGAACACCCTGCAAGCCGGATCCAGCCCCCCCTTCTTGAGTTTGACACCCCTGCTCTAGAAGTTGTAAATGCTTTGTCTGAAATGGTATAGGGTTTCCTGCCTAAGCAGAAAGTTGGACTAGAAGACCTCCAAGGTTCCTTCCAACTCTGTTATTTTGTTGTAACAGCAGGCAATATCCAGAAGTCTTAAGACTGCTGAAATTGGGGAGAGTAAAAACGGTAACACCGAGAAGGGTCATTCCTGTACAACATATTATTATTAATAATTATCCATATTAACACCTACCGATTGCTAGAGTTTTTCTCTCCTCTCCCGCTAGATTTTAAGGGTTGAGCAGTTGATTGATGGGCTCTTTACTATATATAGCTAAACATGTTTTGCAAGAAAGTTTATTGGTGAAGCCAGTGGTGGTATTCGACCAGTTCTGGACAGTTCTGGCGAGCCGGCAGGAGCGATGAACAGCGGAGACCGAACCGGTTCTCTCTGCAGCTCTGTTGATGGGCCCACTTGCCCTCCCAGGCTCCCATATTCATTCTTATCTTCTGAATTTGAAGCGCAGCTGCTTTGCGCGGTACAGACTAGTGCTGCGCAGCTGCTGCTGAAGCGACCAGGATCGTGCAGGCTTGCAGGAGGCGAGTTAGAACACTTCTGCGCCTGCGCAAACGCCTCTGCGCCTATGCAAATTGTGTGCACGTGCACAAAGCGCGCCCACCAAGCCACGCCCACCGAACCAGTGGCAACAATATTTGATTCCCAGCACTGGGTGAAGCTCCCTTTCCATTTTCTCCCTGCTGCACCATAAGTCTCCCTTGGAGTTAGTTATTAAATTACCACATTTTGGAGTTTTGGATAATAAGAGATAACATCAATTGAACCCTGCAGCCTTCCAGTTAAGACACCTGCTCTTTAGTTTTTAATTATGCTGGTTCTTAACCTGCCTATTAATTTTAGTTTTTTGCATCTCCTGATGGAAGATAGAGAAAATACCCTTGGTGAGCAGGACATGCTTGGCAGAGCAACCTGGGCTGGTGTCTGTTTTCCTTCCTTTGGCCCAGCTGGCAGGAGCTGCCCCTTTGAAGTGGTTTGTAAAAGGAAAGCTTTGCATGTGTGTTTCAGAAATGCCAAATCCGGAGGGAGTTTAGTTTTGCTTGAAGCTTAAATATTTTAAAAAGACTTGAATATTTGAGTAGGGAGGAAATGGTTTCTGAAAAGGTAGGCGTCTTGGGTTTGTGCTTAGTTTTTCTGAGATAGGTTGCTTTCATTCCTTTTTCTCTTTCTATTATTTCTATTTCACTCGTCTGTCTGTCTGTCCGCCCGTCCATCCACTATCATTACAATCATTATCTCTATCATCTATCTAATTTTTCCAGATCACCTCCTCCTCTTCCTCTCTTTCTCCTCCTCCTCCCCCTCCCCCTCCTCCTGTCTAGTTTTTTTCAAATATATTTCATATCTATCTACCATATCTACCTACCTATCTATCATAGGGGTCTTCAAACTTGACAGGTTTAAGGCTTGTGGACTTCAACTCCCAGAATTTCTCCTCCAGCTTGGGAATTCTGGGAGTTAAGTCTTAAATTTGCCAAGCTTGAAGACCCTTGATCTAGCATCTATCCTCGCCCCAGTCAGCAAATGTCACCCAACTCGTAGTAAATATTCCGGAACTGAAATAGCACCATTTTTTTTTTTTGACTTGAAAGTCATATATTTTAGGGTGGTGCTATCTTATTTTTGTGCTCGAGTGACTACTGAAGGCAGCCATTTTGGATTTTGAAGCTTGCAGGGAGCCATAAGATGCTTTCACTGGCTAGGAAGGGATGAAAACTTCTTGGGAAGTTTTGGAGATAACATCCTCCTAAGCGAGCTACCCCAAAGCCCCAAAGCATTAAAAGAACTATCCCAAGCCAGCTCTCTTGCTGCTGAACTCAATCAGAATAGAGCTGGGAGGCGGCTGTCTAGCTATCGATGTCACTGGCAGAGTCTTGGTAAACTCTGGGAACTTCAGATAGGAAGTTCGTAGATGAACCACAGCGGTGAGTTGCCCATTGCCAGTCTAAACTCAAAAGGGCGAGAAGTAAACTGAAACATTTCCCTTGTGCCAAAAGGCCAAAATTTGCTAGAGCAGGCAGGGAGTCAGTGAAAAATAAGACTGAGTAGAACAGGTGAGACAGATGGACAGTTTTAAAGGTAAGAACAATGAATGTCTGCTGAGAAGGCCATGGGAAATTGATTAGCAGGATCAAATAGAGGTATAGTGTTGTCCGAATGATAAGAGAGATGAGTAGCAAAGCGTGCGAGCAGATCGATATGGCACTGTTCACATGGTTGTAATGTGATAAATAGAAGAAGCAAGCTATTGTTTTTCTTTATTCCTCCTCCCCTAAAGGAAGAAACTGGCATTCACAAAATTTCCTTCTGTCTCTCTCTCTCTCTTCTAAAGCTAGAGAAACATCCTTCAACATCAATAGCATTTGTAGTTCAGATGAAAAAAAACACGTCAATGTTATGTTTGAGGAAGATTCCAGGGTTCTTTCTTAGCATGTCGACTCTTCTGTAAATGTTTAGAAGTGGTTAAAATTTACTTTATTAGGGGAAAAAAAGGGTTTAATCTGAGGAGCCTGGACCAGATGGAAAAGAAAGAATGCTGGCCTTAAAGTTGCAAATAAACACTGATAATTCTTCACTGAGGAGAAATCAGATATCAATGTTGGCTAAAGACCAATAAATCATGTCACATATGAATATAGTTCAAAAGTTCCGTTTCTGAATGCCAGTAGAAAGGGAGAATGTAACTTTAGATGTGTTAATACAAAGAACATTGAAATCTATTCTCCTATTCAACTACAGGAATCCTGTAGCTGTTGATGAAACACAACTGGATTATGTAGAAATAAACACTGTTTTCACACTTTGTATTTGCTTTGTTTTGGCTTACAGGTTATGAGAAGTCAGCCATTGTGATTTGTGCAACATAATTGGGGTGTGTGTGTGTGAGGGTGTGTGGTGTGTGAATTAAACCAACTATGCCTTCATAAACCAATCTTAGTTGTGCTTTGAACTTTATCTCAGGCAGTACTTTCACATTATTACTGAACATTGAACTGGTTTCTTTGATTTTTTTGTTATGTTGTGCAAATCATTGGTGTGATATTTAAAGACTTACTGCATAGCCCTTCCATATAGATGCAGATTAACAGAGTTGGAAGGGACCTTGTAGGTCATCTAGTCCAACCCCCCCCCGCCCAAACATGAGACCCTACACCAATTCTGACAGACGGCAGTCCAGTCTCTTCTTGAAAGCTTCAGTGATGAAGCTCCCACAACTTCCAAAGGCAACTTCTGTTCCATGGGTTGATTGTTCTCACTGTCAGAAAATTCCTCCTTATTTCCAGGTTGAATCTCTCGATTAGTTTCCATCCACTATTCCTTGTCTGACCTTCAAGTGCCTTGGAAAATAGCTTGACCCTTTCCTCTCTGTGACAGCCCCTCAAATATCATGTCTCCCCTGGTCCTTCTCTTCACTAGACTAGCCAAGCCCAGTTCCTGCAACCGTTCTTCATATGTTTTAGTCTCCAGTCCCCTCATCATCCTGGTTGCTCTTCTCTGCACTTTTTCTAGAGTCTCAACATCTTTTTTTATAGTGTGGTGACCAAATCTGGATGCAGTACTCTAGGTGTGATCTTACTAAGGTTTTATGAAATGGTATTAGTACCTCACTTGATCTTGAATGAATCCTCATGATTGCTTATTCAACAAACTATGGTTAAAACAAATTAGCCATCGGAAATTTTGGCCTCAATTGTCATTGTAACTACAAATGACCTACTTGTATTGCAGAGTGAATACTATTTAAGATTGCATCTGAAGTCTGGGTTTCTTATATACAAGACTGAACAAAAATGAGAAAGATAGCCAACGAAGTTCTGTAGACTGTGTGTAACATCCTTCCAGTTTCCTTCATTGTACTAAATTGTTCTCAACAGGTTGGAAATTTTATAGAGATAGAGATGACCTGCGGCACTCCTGAAGTCCAGGTATAGGATGGATTTTCCTTAGTCAAGCTTTTTATAAAAACCTAAATCATTCAAAGTTATATTTTCACTTAGGGAAATTTAAGGAGCAGGGGAGGGGAAAAGACCATTTAAAACTGCCACATAGCCTGAATTGAAAATAATCTCTTTTGGCTTGTCTGTTCCTGATTCTTCTTTGTCAGCAAATCCAGACCTAGAAGTATTTGATACTGTGAAAATAATTCCTTCAGATTCTGCGAAACTAAATGCAGACAACAGGGAAGTTTTATAGGATGAAACGAATCGCCACAGCCGTGAGAGATTGAAATTACTTGCTTGGTGGGGGTGTGGTTGTGTTCAGGTTCCCCTTAACAGGGTAAAAGCTTGGCCTGAGAAATACAGTCTTATAGTTTAGCAAAGTACTATTCTTTGAAAACAAAATGGAAGCTAATATTAGAATGTAGAAGACAGTTGGAAGGGACCTTGGAGGTCTTCTAGTCTAATCCCCTGATCAAGCAGGAGACCCTATATCATTCTGGTCTCTTCTTAAAAATCTCCAGTGATGGAGCACCCACAATTTCTGAAGGAAAGCTGTTCCATTGGATGATTGTTCTCACTGTCAGGAATTTTCTCCTTACTTCTAAGTTGGATCTCTAATGATCTTTCACTTGTTAGTCTATGGTGGTGGTAGTCAACCTGGTCCCTACCGCCCACTAGTGAGCGTTCCAGCTTTCATGGTGGGCGGTAGGGGTTTTGTCCCCTACTTTATAAATCACCATTACTGTGGAACTGGTGGGTGGTTAGAGAAAACTTTACTACTAACAGAGATACAAAAGTGGGCGGTAGATATAAAAAGGTTGACTACCCCTGGTCTGTGGAGATTCTCAGTCATCTAGATCATGGTTATCCCAAAGGTGCTTTTTCAGGAGGCAACTGGAGTTTCTTGTTCTTTTTTCTTTTGAAGACGTTTTGCTTCACATCCAAGAAGCTTCTTCAGTTCTGACTGGATGGTGGGGAACGGAAAGACCCACCATCCAGTCAGAGCTGAAGAAGCCTGTTTTTGGCCATTTTCAGGCCATTTTCTGGGCCGTTTTCAGGGTGCTTTTCATGCCAAAAATGACCTGAAAAACAGCCTGAAAATGGCCCAGAAAAACAGTCCAGAAAATGGCCTGGAAAATGGCCTGTTTTTTGGCTATTCTTTGGGCCATTATGGGGGAGGAAAGGGCCCTGATTCCCTTCATTAGCCACACCTGGGAATGAGAGTTTAAAAGAGATGCAAGTTGAGTGCCATGTCTGCGAGTTTATTTTGTGTTGACTTTGGTTATCTGTATTCCTGGCATCCTCCCAACCAGGTTGAATTACTGACATTCCTTCAAGTCTGGAATTCCTTCTCTTGCCCTGCCGGACTAATTACTTCATCTTGCCTTGATTGGACTTAAAGTTACAGTTTTTGTTGACCATGTTTTGGACTTGATTCTCCGTAGCCAAAGGCTGTTTCTGGGAGAGTTTTTCTCCAGCCAGAAGGTAACCTGGACATTGGGGGCAAATTTGGAGCCATTAGAGGGACTCTTATTGATTATCTGACTGTGTTGCCTTTGTGCCACACCCCGGGTCATCACAAGGACCAGGGGACACATGATAGTAGTCTTCCAATATTTGAGAGGCTGCCACAGAGAGGAAGGAGTCAAACTATTTTCCAAGGTACCTGAAGGCCAGACAAGGAAAATGGATGGAAACTGATCAAGGAGAGATTCAACCAAGCTAATAAAGGGAGTCCTACTGATTATCTGACTGTGTTGCTTTTGTGCCACGCTCCGGGCCGTCACAGAGCATTTCCCTTTCCCTCCGCCAATGATTCTAACATATTTGTCATCCATCACACACAACACACTATTTGATCGAGACTGTGAGCCCAAACCGAAAAGAGAAAAGTAGCCTGTTTTGTAAGAGGCAGTCCCTAGATAACAAACAGCGGAGGTTGAAATACTATTTCGAAATGGCTTCTGTTTTATTGTTTGTTTTCCAATCCATATATTTCGTACACTTCCAGTTTTTATATTTTAGATGAGTTATGTAGGCCTGAACTGCGTTGTATGGCGTAAGCATACTGCGAGGGTGATAAAAATTTGAGCAGCAGATTTGAACATAAACAGAGGTGTTTATGAGCAGAATCTGTGTGCTGTGGTTGCAATTTAGGTAGTGGTGGGCTTTATGATAGTAAGGAGGAGGTGAAGTTAGCCATGTAGAAAGAATTTTTGTTCAACTATGAAGGAATTCCTGAACAAATGGCAGATAGGAAAGAACAGGCCTCAGGAATGGTTGTTTATTTCTGTCCTCGACTTATGAACATGTTTGGGGCCAGAATTTACGTTGTTAAGCATGGCGGTTGTGAAGTGAATTTGCTCCCACTTGTGTGAACTTTTTGCCCTGGTTGCTAAGAAATCGCTGTCGTTGTTAAGTGAATCACCCAGTCATGAAGCGAATCCAGCCTCCTTCAATGACTTTGCTGGCTGGGAAGGTTGCAAATGGCGACCACGTGACCCCTGGATGTTGCAATTGTTGCAAATGGAGGCTGGTTGCCAAATGCCGAAGTTTGATCATGTGACTGTGGGGCTGCTACAACGGTTGTAAATCTGAGGACTGCTTGAAGGTTACTTTTTTTCCAGTCCGAACTGTAACTTGGAATGGTCACTAAATGAATGGTGGTAAGCCAAAGACATTGTTTTTAGAAGGAGGAGATTAGGAGTGTAAAAAAAAAAAGAGGTTTCAACCAGAATAGAGCTGGAAGGGACCTTGGAGGTCTTCTAGTCGCTCTGCTCAGGCAAGAGACCCTAAACCCGTGATGGCGAACCTATCACACACATGCCACAAGTGGCACACAGAGCCATTTGTGGCTTGGGACCTGGGTACTTACAGGACCGCCTCCTGCCACCATCGGCCTCCCACCGGCCAGTACGCTCTCACAGGGTGGGCCTCCTCGGGGTGCCGCCAGCTGGGCGATGCCAGCTGGTGGCCCCGAGGGTGCGGGCCTTCTCTGCGGGAGTACCCTCCCTTAGGAATGAGTTACCCCTGGAGATGCGGACTATCCCTGACCTGCAAACCTTCCGGCACGCATTGAAGACCCATCTTTTTCAACAAGCCGGTCTGGCCTAGTATCATTGGAATGGTTTTAATGTTTATAATTTTTTACCCTGTTTTATCATCTTATTATAGTTTTAACCTTTCAGCCTTTATTTAATTCATTTTAATCTATTTTTAATTTTATATTTGTAATTGTATCGTTTTTAGCTGGGCTGTACACCGCCCCGAGTCCCAACTTGGGAGAGGGGGCGGTATATAAACTAAATTAAATAAATAAATAATAAATAAACCCGTGATGGCGAACCTATCGCACGCATGCCACAGGTGGCACACAGAGCCATTAGTGCGTGCACACAAGCCCCAATCAAACTTACCTGCACTGCGCATGCGTGAGCCTCCTGGTTGTTTTTTTTTGGCCCGTTTGAGGCCTCCAAAGGCTGCAGAGGTTTCTCTTGAGCCCCTGGGAAGGCGAAAACCATCTCCCCTGGGCTCCAAAAGCCCTCCGGAGGCTGAAAACGGGCACTTCCAGTATTTCCAGAAGGCTTGTTTTTCGGCCTCCCAAGGCTGCAGAGGATTCCCTGGATTCGCCGGTAGGCCGAAAAAGGCCTCCAACAAGCCGAAAATTAGTTGGGAGGCGCGCGCATGCGCAATGCAGTTAAGGGGGGGGTGTTGCATGCGCATGCACAGTGGGAGCACATTGCATTGTGGGTGCCGGCGCTCACGCGGGCTTTCGGCACACCACATCTAAAAGGTTCGCCATCACTGCCCTAAGCCACTTCAGACAGCTGACAGTCCAGTCTCTTCTTAAAAACCTCCAAGGATGAAGCATTTATTTATTGATTGTGTCATGTTTATATAGTGTGTTTTGGAGGTGGTGACCCTTCGAGAGCTGTATGCAACAAAATTTCATTTTAATGTACGCCGATCAGTGTACATTCTTTTTTTAAAAATAAACTTTATTAATTTTACAATTAGACAAACAACACGTACATAAATGTGAAAAAGAAGAAAGAAACAGAAAAAAAGAAACGTAGAAAGAAAAATAAATCAGAAAACAATTAAAAACACTTCCATCCTCGACAGTTTGCGGGGCCTTATTTTCGACCTTATTTTATACCCACTATATCACTGATCCTAATGCGAACCTATATATGTGCCGATTAGTGTACATTCAGAGTGACAATAAAGTTATTGTTCTGTTTTGTTCTGTTCTGCTCTGTTCTACCCACAATTTCTGAAGGCAAAGCTGTTCCACTAGTTAATTGTTCTCACTGTTAGGAAGTTTCTCCTTAATTCCAGGTTGCTTCTCTCTCTTAGTTTCCATCCACTGTTTCCTGTCCTGCCCTCTGGTGCTTTAAAGAGTAGGTTGACTTCCTCTTCTTTGTGCCAACCCCTTAGTTATCATGCCCTCCCTAGTCCTTTTTTTTAGACTAGCCAAACCCAAATCCTGCAGCTGTTCTTCATATGTTTTAATCTCCAGGCATTTAAACCATTGTCGTAATCAATGTCCATGGTGGGGCAATATCCAAATTAACTTTGGAACAATTAAAGCCCATGCCTGTATTCCCATAGCAATCAGATAACTCTGCTGCTATTTGATTCCTACCTTAGCATGAGACAAAACTGAAACCCGCTTCAGGGTCCTTCCGCTTAGCATAGAAATCTTTACCGATAAAAATTCATTTCAGCCAAGACTGTAATATTTATCCGATTGGAAAGTTATGAAATCCTGGGGAAAGAATAGTCCTGTAGAAGAGATGCACGGAATTCAATTTATGAGAGTGCCCTGGGGGTTAATGCAGAGAATTCTTTGGGTTTCCCAGCAGGCTCCTGGTTGGATGGCATTCCAAGTTCCTGAGAGCTTAGATGTTCTTGCCAGAAACAGGGTCAGAAATAAAACTCTGGCATTGTCATTTCCTCCTTCCAGGCTGAGAGCCCCCTGACCCATATTGTGCTTTTCATTTCAGCAATATCATTTTGAAAATAGAGATATATGATCAAGAGGCATTGAATGTTTTCTTACCAGGATCTGTGATAATCACATTCCTTCTCTAGTCATCTCTCTCCCTCCCTCCCTCCCTCCCTCCCTCCCTCTCTCTGTCTCTCTCCCTCCCTCTATCTCATCTATGTCTGTCTCTCTTTCTGTATTTCTGTCTGTCATTTGTCATATCTCTGTCAGATGGTCTGTCTGTCATTCTCTATCTAGCTATCTATCGTCTACTTGTCTGTCCATCGGTCCCTATCTATCTATCTATCTATCTATCTATCTATCTATCTATCTATCTATCTATCTATCTATCTATCTACTTATCTTTCTGTCTGTCTGTCTACCTCTACCTACCTACCTACCTACCTACCTACCTACCTACCTACTTATTTATCTATCTACTATCTATTGTATCTATCTACTTGTCTATCTGTCTGTCTCTTGAATCTGTCTACTTGTCTGTCCATCCATCCATCCATCCATCCATCCATCCATCCATCCATCCATCTATTGTATCTTGTCTGCCTGCCTGCCTGCCTGCCTGCCTGTCTACCTACCTACCTACCTATCTGTCATCTATCTAGCTATCATCTATTTATCAATCTCTTTTAAAACTTCTATGCTGGCCATCTCGTAGGGGCAACTCTTATTATCCTTTATGAAAGAATTTTCCTGCTGATTTTCCTGGCTCCCGGCCTGTTTCTTTTACAGAGCAAGCCTTATTGAATAGTGATATTTCCTTGAGGCAGTTTGTTTCATAGCCATCCTTGATTTCTTCTTTCCCATTTTCAAACTGACTCGGAAAGTAAGCCGGGTTCCTTTTCCAAAAGGCAGCCTTTCTGGATTAGGCCACACCGCCAACACCTGGAGAGGGGAGACCAACGATGAAAAGTGCATTGGGCAAATATTCTAATGCTGGGTCCAGAGCCGGGCATGAGGCTACTCATTCTGTGCTGTGGATTGGCTGGGGATAAACATTGCAGACCGTTGGCAGGAGAGAAGTGGTGACGCAGTGGTTAGAATGCCACTTTTGCCACTTGCTTTGAGAGAGAAAAGCAAGGAAACAGAGCCTCTTTAAAAATTAAAATCTGTGGAAATAAAACTATTGGATTGTAAAATCTATTAAAAAATACGGTATTAATACAATACAGTACTATACCATTATACAATATTAACATTGTACTATATATACTTACTGTACTGTACAGTGGCACCTCGGTATTCATCATTAATTGGTTCTGGGAGGTGCGACAAATACCAAAAACGATGAGTACCAAACAGATTTTTCCCATAAGGAATAATGTCCCAAGGCAGCCAATACTGACAAGTTGTAGTTTGTGCTTTGAGTACCAAATGAGTATCAAACGATGAGTATCAGGACAAATGCATGTGCTTGTGTACTGAGTTATATAATTGTAATAGTAAATATAAAGATGCAGAGGTATTTTGCTGTTTCCCTCACCATTTACCACTAGGACAGGACAGGACAGGACAGAATAGAATAGGAATACAGAATAGAATAGAATTGTTCTGACCGAAGCCTCGTTCAAAGCAAACAAACACCAAACAGAGATAAAAGCGAAACCTTTTTAATGCTTCTCTGTGAATTCTGTTCATTCTTTAAAAACTAATTGTCTCAGATAAGAACAAGCTTTGCCAAGGTTGTGCAAGGCTGCCAAGAACGCTAGATTAAATTGCATGGAAATAATCAAAACCAAAAGTCTCCAAACACAAACCAGGATAGTCCAAACATGCACAAGGCTTGAGTGCAAAAACTTCTTTGCTTCCTGCAAAGAACTCCGGTTTCTCAGCTGGCTTTTATCTCTTAAGGAAGGAGTCATTACCTTGCAGCCTTACTCCCAAGTCGCCTGTACTGTTGCAGCTGCTCTTTTCTTTGAGCAGTCCTACGTGCACTGGGCACAGGCTCCTCGGAGACCTCTTCATCATTGCTACCAGCCTCCACAATCTCCGAAGGCAGCACTCCACTCCCTGATGGTCCTGGCCCCATCCCTGCATCACACACAGGCCCCTCATCTGAGTCCTGGTTGTCTGAGACCTCAGCCATCTGCATCTGCTGCCGGTGAACCAAAACAAGAATAGAGTAGAATTCTTTATTGGCCAAGTATGATTGGACACACAAGGAATTTGTCTCCAGTGAATCTCAGTGTACACCAGGGCTGTCAAACGCCCAGCCCACGGGCCAGATGCCTCACATGCTGGCCATACCCACACCTGGTTTAGTGAAGGGGGAAAAGGTCCCGATACGTCACATGATGCCGCTGTAACGACATGAGTTTGACACCCTTGGTGTACATACATGCAATAAATGATAAATCATGATCATTATGTAAAATGGTTTCCCGCCTAGATTATGCCAATGCTCTCTAAATGGGGCTTCCCTTGAAGAGCACCCGAAGACTCCAACTGGTGCAGAATGCGGCCGCACGGGTGGTTTTGGGAGCTTCTAGGAGCTCTCATGTTACACCACTCTTACGCAAGCTGCATTGGCTCCCGGTGGTCTTTCGGGTGCATTTCAAGGTGTTAGTTACCATCTTTAAAGAGCTCCATGGCTTGGGACCTGGGTATTTACGGGACCGCCTACTGCCACCATCAATCTCCCGTCGATCGGTACGCTCCCATAGACTGGGTCTCCTCGGGGAGCCACCAGCTGGATGGATGGCGACCCCGAGGATAAGGGCCTTCTCTTTGGGGGCACCCTCCCTCTGGAACATATTACCCCCGGAGATAAGGATCATCCCTGACCTCTTGACCTTCCGACGCACGTTAAAAACTTATTTATTTCATCAAGCCGTTCTGGCCTAGGGTTTTATGGGGTTTTAAATTCGGTCTTAAATTGGTTTTAATTCCTTATTTATAATTCCTTGTCTCATTTTTATTTTTATTTATTCAACCACCTAATATTATTGTATTTTTTAATGACTCTACACCACCCCGAGTCCCGCAGGGAGAGGGGGCGGTATATAAATCAAACAAACAAATAATAAATAAATAAATAAACAAACAAACTTAACAACCATAATTCTGGGATCAATAACACTTTGTAAGCTGAGGATTACCTGTATATTTCTTTCAGAATGCCTAGGATTTAAAAGAGTCAGGATCATGTCATCAGCAAACAAGGCTAATCTATGCACCCAATTCTTGAACATTAATTGGGGATGTTTCTGTTTTGGTTTGCACATGATCTGTGTATATTAAATGGTGTGTGAAAGTTGAGCTGCCAAGAATCATCTGAAGGCATGCGATGTAAGGTGATTTGTGCCAAAATAGATGTCCTGGAAACTCTTTAAGTTGCTCTGAATTCCTTGAAGGTAGGAAAACTAGCATAGGTGTAACTTAGATGATCTCAATGCGAATTTTTGTTTTGTTTTGTAGCCTTGATTCAAAGCTTTCCTCCCATCAAGAGAAGGAATCCTATTACCTCCAGTGAGCTTTGAAGCAGGCCCAATTCATCTCTTTGAGTGGGGTACAACAGCATGCTGAAAGAGATGAACGACCAGCTTATTGTCTGTTGAAACCTGGTATATGGATTCCAAAGAGCTTGATCAAAAGATTGCAGGGGTGCTAAAAGATTTTTGGAGGGTCCCCACACAGCAGAACCAGTTTGCTTTGTGAAATCTGCGCTAGCTTTTGTGCAGAATGCCTGGTGCAATTAGCAGATGATGGAAGTATATTCTTATTTTCAAAAAGAAGAGTCATCAGGGATGGACCTGTATTGGCATATCTTCAGTAGAAGCCAAAGTCAAGAAATACATCCAGAAATGGAAATAGAGCGGAAAAAATCCAGCAGGTGAAATATGTATATATTTCAATTCTGGGAGCTGAAGTTCACTGAGCTCAGTGAAGTCTTCCTGCATAGGACAAACTTGGTAATTATTCTGTTGTGTGGATTTTGAAGCCTTGCTATTGTGCTCGGGCAGTTTTGGCCACTTGAAGATGAGTGAACTTCAAACTCCCAGAATTCCTTGGCCACTTGAAGATGAGTGAACTTCAATTCCCAGAATTCCTTGGCCATTTGAAGATGAGTGAACTTCAATTCCCAGAATTCCTCGGCCACTTGAAGATGTGTGAACTTCAACTCCCAGAATTCCTTGGCCACTTGAAGATGAGTGAACTTCAACTCCCAGAATTCCTTGGCCACTTGACGATGAGTGAACTTCAATTCCCAGAATTCCTTGGCCACTTGAAGATGTGTGAACTTCAACTCCCAGAATTCCTTGGCCACTTGAAGATGAGTGAACTTCAATTCCCAGAATTCCTTGGCCACTTGAAGATGAGTGAACTCCAATTCCCAGAATTCCTTGGCCACTTGAAGATGAGTGAACTTCAATTCCCAGAATTCCTTGGCCACTTGAAGATGAGTGAACTTCAACTCCCAGAATTCCTTGGCTACTTGAAGATGAGTGAACTTCAACTCCCAGAATTCCTTGGCTACTTGAAGATGAATGAACTTCAACTCCCAGAATTCCTTGGCCACTTCAGAGTGAGTGAATCCCAGAATTCCTTGGCCACTTTAAGATGTTTGAACTTCAATTCCCATAATTCCCTTGGCCACTTGAAGATGAGTGAATCCCAGAATTCCTTGGCCACTTGAAAATGTGTGAACTTCAACTCCCAGAATTCCTTGGCCACTTGAAAAATGTCTGAATTTTGCTGGCTGGGGAATTCTGGGAGTTGAAGTTCATACATCTTCAAGTGGTTGAGGTTCAGAAACACTGAGAGCATCTATGATATAACTAAACAATACCAAATAAAACCTTCCCTCCTCAATTGATATTTATTTATGTTTATAGAGAAATTTATGTAAAGTAAAAGACAAGTAGAAAGCAATAAAAATAAAAAAGTTATGAAATGTAATGACTTCTAGGTTTAATTACAATAAGATAAGTATAATCTTATAATCCCTCATCTCTCTTAGATATTATACAAATCACTTTAGCTCCTCGCTTAATCCACATCTTTTTTTTAATCTTCAAACCTTTAAATCATATCATATTTTTTTCTTTCAGCAAAAAGTCCCTAGAAGGTTTCCATTCCTTCAGAAAAGTTTTTGTTGTTTTTTTTCCCCTCTGACTGAACAGGTCAATTTTACCATGTCAGCAAGTTCTCACATTTTCACAATCTATTCCTCCACTGTGGGAATTTCATTGTTCTTTCATTGCTGCACATACAACAGTGAGCATGTACAAAATCAATTTGCCATTTGTCTTTTCCAATTCATTGTCTATAAGGCTCAGTTAAAAAACTCAAAAGTTCTGGTCTCTTTACAATATTTATCTTTAAAATCTTTTGCATCGTTCTGTGAATTAGTATCCAACATTTTTTAGCTTTCTTAGAAACTCACCGGGCATGAGAAAATATCCTTTTCATGTTTTTCACATTTCTGCTTTGAAGTATCTTTGTACATTATTTTTCTGGTGTCATACACAGATGTTCCTTTTTTTTTGTTCCAGGATAAGAACACAGATAAACTGAAAGAATAGCTATTGTTTAGTCTCCTGACCCTTTAGACAGTGGTGGGATTAATCTTTTTTTACTACCGGTTCTGTGGACGTGGCTTGGTGGGCGTGGCTTGGTGGGCGTGGCAAGGGAAGGATACTGTAAAATCTCCATTCCCTCCCCATCCCACTAACCTGCTTTCCAGCTCCATTCTCAATACAATACAATACCATACAATACCACACAATAGATACAAACTCAAGGTAAACCGCACCAAAATTGATTGTAGAAAATATGACTTCAGCAACTATTGACCTCATCCCTTTCCTAAGAGGTCTGTAGGGGGCGTGCATAAGCGTACCAACATACCTACTGTCCCCGTCCTATTGTTTCTTTTTTACTTGTATCCATTTCATGTATTCATAACCATGTTTATACTTATACCTGTTATCTAATGCTTGCTTGATAAATAAATAAATAAATAAATAAAGGAAAGAAAGAAAGAAAGAAAGAAAGAAAGAAAGAAAGAAAGAAAGAAAGAAAGAAAGAAAGAAAGAAAGAATAGATGGGGTTGGCTGGGCCAGTCAGAGGTGGGATTTGCCGGTTCTCCCAACTGCTCAAAATTTCCACTACTGGTTCTCCAGAACTGGTCAGAATCTGCTGAATATCACCTCTGCCTTTAGCCCAAGGCAAGCAAATTCTTGTTGGTTTAGTGAAATATTCAAAATACAGATAGCCTTGTATTATGACTAGTCGCTTAGCAGTCATTCAAAGTTACACTGGATTTAAAAAGTAACTTACAACATGGGTCTGAAGTTCTGATGGCCGGCTCCTATCATGTGGCTGCATTTTGAGTGCTCATCAGTAGTCTCACATTTATATCCCAATTCAGAATTCTGCAGCGATATGATCAAAATTTACGATGTTTTTGCCAAAATACAGCATTTACTTTATATTTCAAAACACTATGAAGCAGTGTACTATTGTTGTTGCTATTTCCATTTTGGGGCAAAGTAAAACCATGGGGTTCACGCAGGGGTGGGATTCGAAAGGGTTAACTACCAGTTTGGTCATTTACAAGGTTCAATGATTTATTATGTGCTTCCCTGCACCCTGTGCTGCATACCTGTAAATCATCATCAGCATGCTGCGTGCAGAGAAGCAGCCTTTCAAAAAGCCCCTTTTTCCTGCTTTTTTAACTGCAGCTGTGCCTCGCAAGGCAGCTGAAGTTGAAAAAAATCAGGAAATAAAGGTCAGATAAGAGCCCAGGTGGGCGGGTGGGTAAAAACATCAGCAGACATAGAACCGGTTCTACAGAGGTGGACAGAACCGGTAGAAACCCACCCCTGGGTTCACGTAATGAGCCTGTCATTTACTTAAAGACTGCAGATTTGTTTAATGACCTCTGCCAAAAAAAAAAAAAAACTTCATGAGTTCAGGGTGGTCACATGTCTGATCCACCTTATGATGGTCACAACTTAACAACCGTAATGGGCAAGTTCCATTACAATCGTAAGTTGAGAACTTAAATATACAGCCAACAACGGACACAAAGTGGAAGGAGGATGTGTTAACATAAAGCACGTTGGGCTTCTTCTAGAAAGGAGCATTTATGTTTTCAAGAATTGGCAAGCATTTTTTTATGGTAGAGTGTTAATATGGCTTGTTGGGCACAATATGGAATTGGTTTGGCAATGCTTTATTCTGGGATATTTGTTTGTTTGTCAAACACGTACAAGATCACAAATGTTAAGTATGAGCGTAAACAAGAACAAAGGAAGTGAACACAGATAACAGTAAGACAGGGATGGTAGGCACTCTGGTGCGCTTATGCATGCCCCCTTTAGGAATGGAGTGAGGTCCACGGTAGACAGTTTGAGAATGAAGCTGTGAGGGGTTGAGGCTATAACCACGGAGTCGGGTAGGGCCTTCCAGGCATTGACCACTCTGTTGCTGAAGTCGCATTTTCTGCAATTGAGTTTGGAGCGGTTTACCTTGAACGGATCAAAAATATAACAAAAAACAAAACATGAATAAAGGTCCTTTAATGCCTTCAACTTGGCTTCACTGTTTGATTGTTGACATTTGAAGATTAAACTATTTTTCAAAATAACATTCCAAACGAAAGAAATACTGTTCAAATTCAAAAAGCAGATAACGAAGCAAAAACCAAAACCAAACCAGACTGAAGAAAGTTCCGTGACAGACCAGGAGAAATAATTACAAAGTTCAGGAAGATAACCAAGTAAAGTCCGTTGGAAGAACGCCAACCAAGATAAACCTCATCCAGGAATAAAACACTAATTTGTCTCCAGCGTTTGTTAGCATGCAGGTCCAAACTCTTATGCAGATTTCCCTCCTGCAACCCATGAAGAGGATCATGGCCCTCTCTTCCCAAGTAGACCACGTCTCTCCCTTATCCTCTCCTCCTTGCGTGCCCTAGGATGGATAAGGGATGGGTCTGGGTCCTCCTCTGATTGCTCAGCCGGCCTCTGCCCTTCCCCAGCCTCCATCAACACCTCTGGAGCCACACTTCCACTCCCTGTTGGCTGTTTCTCCTCTCTCTCATAGTCAGTCTCCACCAGTGGCATGACATTGAGTTTGTATCGGTTGTTTGCCTGTGTATTATTGTGGTTGAAGCTGAAGAAGTTGTTGACAGGCAAGACATTGTAGCAGACAATATTGTCAACTATACTTAGATCAGACCACAGGCAGCGTAGTTCCCAGTTTAGTCCTGGGAATGAGATCTGGTAGTCCCATCATCCAGGTACCCTTTTTGAGGTAGCTTTTTGAGGCTAGCCAAAATCAGCTGTTGTCTGCCATTTACTTCCGATAATAACACTTGGAGAGTAAAGACAAGGATAGAGAAAGCTCGAACAACTTTCTTCAAAATGAAAAAGACTTTCAGCAGACACGACATAAGCCTAAGATTCAAAATCTGATGTTACATCTTTTCTATCCTGCTCTACGGAGGGGAGAGTTGGTCTCTGACAGAAAGCCCCTTGAAGAGACTGGAAGCATTTGAAATGGGGAGTTACAGGTGGTTGTTACGTATAAGTTGGGTTGACAAAATCAGAAATGAGAAGGGGATAAGCCACCTGGGAAAGCCAAGGGAAATCATCAAAACCATCAAAGTTAGAATATTTTGGAGATGGGATGTGACACCCAGAAAAATACGGCCTACTTCACTTAATCCACCAAGAAAAGATTGAAGGCAAAGAAAGTCCAGGCAGAAGAAGAACATCAGGGCTTCCAAATCTAAGGGACCGGTTTGGACAAAACCCAGCAGCACTTTTTCGTGCGGCTGTTGATAAAAATAGGACCGCCAACATGATCACCAACGTCCGATGATGGATAGGGCACAGGAAGAAGAAGAAGAAATATTATTATCCCATTATTTTCTTTCCTTTAAGAAATGCCACATCTGATGTCTTGCGGTTAAAATGGGTGTGCATGGCTAGGTGTCCAACTAATAAGTGACTGTGGATTTTGGCATTAAACCAACAACCTTTTAGATATATAGACCTCAAATCCAGAATTCCACAGCTTTCTTTCCGGCTGGGGAAGTCTGGGAGTTGAAGTCCATGTATCTTAAAGCTGTTGAAGTTGTGAAGCACTGTGTTCAGTGGTGGGATTCAATTTTTTTTACTACTGGTTCTGTGGGCGTGGCTTGGTGGGTGTGGTGTAGCTTGGTGGGCATGGCGTGGCTTGGTAGACATTGCTTGGTGGGCGTGGCAGGGGAAGGATACTGCAAAATCCCCCTTCCCTCCCCACCCCACTAGCCTGTTTTCCAGCTCTGTTCTCCTGTGCAGGGCAACCAAAGAAGACCCAGACAATCGTCTGGGACTCGGGAGGCAGAGAATAGATGGAGTTAGCGGGGCCAGTCAGAGGTGGTATTTGCCGGTTCTCTGAACTACTCAAAATTTTTGCTACCGGTTCTCCAGAACTGGTCAGAACCTGCTGAATACCACCTCTGACTGCGTTAGACTATATTAAATAAAATCTTTTCTCGTCTTTCTGTTTATAGAAGCAAGCTGCTGTTTCTTTTGATGGGAGCATATTTTTCTTTCTTTCTTTTTTGGAATTGATGTGTGGTATTTCTTTTTAACTACCTGGAATGTAACCAGTGGGGTGGAGATGTGGCCCGGCCTAGCTGTTCCAAAATCAGGAACCTATTATCTGGTCTCTTTTTTCCCCCTTTCAAGCAAACAGAAAATTCAAGGCATTCGTGTCAGATGGATTGGCTGCATTCCTTTCGGGATTCTGGCAAGCCGTATATATGCACAGGCATGTGTGGGTAAATATATATATGTGTTAAAGAACAGCCATGACCAATTCACAGATCTGTTACAAGCAACGTGACCCCATGTTATAAGGGGCAGATTTTGTGATACATCAGAGATAGTTAAGAGGAGTTATACATAAGCAAACATTAGTATTAATATTACAGTTATTATTAGTAGTAGTAATATCATTATCCCCAGGACTATTATTATTGCGTATTATAAATAAATGATGGAAGAATTTTATAAATAAGCAATTATTAGTATTTTAATTATATATATTTATATAATTTTAGTTGTTTATTATTAATATTATTCTCATTCCCAGTTTATTAATATTTTGTATGAACAAATGGATCCAGACAATACACTGTTCATTAAGCATGTATGCATTTTAAAGAAATACATTTCTTTAATTTCAACATCTTTTTTTATACTGTGGCAACCAAAACTGGATGCAGTATTCCAATCTTACCAAGGCATTATAAAGTTGGGTAAATCCTATCTGACACAAGTGATGCATCCATCTTAAATTGTAAAGGAGAGGTAGTTTTCATTCTTTTTATGATTACTGATTCTCTGGCCAATTTTTGGATTGTAGTACAATTAGTCCTCGATCTTACAACAGTTCATTGAGTGACCGTTCAAAGTTACAGCACTGAAAAAAGTAACATGACCATTTCTCCATACTTACAGTATGTTCCCATAGTCACATAATCAAAATGTAGACGCTTGGCAACTGACTCATATTTATGACGGTTGCAGTGTCCAGGAGTCACGTGATCAACTTTTGCGATCTTCTGACAAGCCAGGTCAGTGGGAAAGCCAGGTTCGCTTAACAGCATGTTACTAACTAAACAACTGCAGTAATTCACTTAATGACTGTGGCAAGAAAAGTCATAAAATGGGGCAAAATTCACTTAACAACTGTCTCTTTTAGCAACAGAAATTTTGGGTTCAATTATGGTTATAACTCGAGGACTGTTTGTATCTCCGTGAGTTTGAGAACATGCCCTTCTACCTTCAACGTTTGAGAACATGCCCTAGCTTCAATGAGCTAAAACTGGAGCATAAGACAAATGCATGCTTATAGAATAGAATAGAATAGAATAGAATAGAATAGAATTCTTTATTGGCCAAGTGTGATTGGATAAATAAGGAATTTGTCTTGGTGCAAATGCTCTCAGTATACATAAAAGAAAAGATAAATTTGTCAAGAATCATAACGTACAACACTTAATGATAGTCATAGGGTACAATATGCAATCGAATCATACTAGGAAACAGTCCGTATAAATTGTAAGGATACCAGCGACAAAGTTACAGTCATACAGTCACAAGTGTGAGGGGATGGGTGAGAAGAATTAATTAGAAGATTAACAGTAATAGTAGTGCAGACTTTGTAAATAGTTGAACAGTGTTGAAGGAATTATTTGTTTAGTAGAGTGATGGCTTTCGTGAAAAAACTGTCCTTGTGTCTAGTTGTTCTGGTGTGCAGTGCTCTATAGTGTCATTTTGAGGGTAGGAGTTGAAACAGTTTATGTCCGGGATGTGAAGGGTCTATAAATATTTTCACAGCCCTCTTTTTGACTCGTGCAGGATACAGGTCCTTGATGGAAGGCAGGTTGGTAGTAATTGTTTTTTTTCCTGCAGTCCTAATTATCCTCTGAAGTCTGTGTCTGTCTTGTTGGGTTGCAGAACTAAACCAGACAGTTATAGAGGTGCAGGTGACAGACTCAGTCATTCCTCTGTAGAACTGTATCAGCAGCTCCTTGGGCAGTTTGAGTTTTAGCTAAGTTACTGTCTGATGGAAGGAATTGTTTTTCTTCTTTTGTGTTGTAGTTGAGAAGGTAGGATTTTTAATTTTTTTAAATTGATGGCTACAACCCCTTGAGCATATCTTCTGGGAGTTATTTACAACAGGGAGCTTGCTAATCCCTTCTTTTTCTCTTGACTTCTTTCTTCTTGCTGCTGCAAGAGAGGCAGATTGCATCTTGTCCAGGGTTGGAGGCTGGTTACTTGATGTTGGCTTGTTAACAATACGTTGAGGGGGCTGCATCAAATTATTCTGAGCACCACTGGGTGGTTTTAAATATCTAGCGTTGTCTCATCGAAGCCATCGGTCTTCCGTAACATCGTACCTGTCCCATCTCGCAGCTCAGAGAAATGGGCAATTCACTGTAGTATGAAGAAACATCTTCTCAAGAGGAACAGTTTGGATCCAGAGAAATCTTTAATTTGGTCCCTTTGGCTGTCATCCCCCTTCTGCAAAACAAATAAATGACTCTTACATCCTTGTCAAGGAATTTAAAAGACTGTGTGCCCCTATAAATTATAAAGCTTGGTGACACCTTAGATGGATAATTACGGCCTCCTGACACGTTGGAATTATAAACACACCATTTCTTGGTGTGTTTTTTTTAAACTACACTTCTTATTTGAAGAACAGAACAGAATGACAGAGTTGGAAGGGGCCTTGAAGGTCTTCTAGTCCAACCCCCTGTTCAAGCAGGAGACCCTACGCCATTTCAGACAAATGGCTGTCCCATCTCTTCTTAAAAACCTCCAGGGATGAAGTACCCACAACGCCTGAAGGAAAGTTGTTCCACTGGTTAATTGTTCTCCCTTTTAGGAAATTTCTCCTTAGTTCCAGGTTGCTTCTCTCCTTGTTTAGTTTTAATCCATTGCTTCTTGTCCTGCCTTTGTGGCAGCCTCTCAAATATTGGAAGACTGTTATCATGTCACCTCTAGTCCTTCTTTTCATTAAACTAAACATATCCAATTCCTGCAACCATTCTTTGTATGTTTTAACCTCCAGTTCCCTAATCATCCTTGTTACTCTTCTCTGCCTTGATTCCAGAGTCTCAATATCTATTTTATATTGTGGCGACCAGAATTAGTCTGATTTATTTATTTAAATTTATATACCGCCCCCCTCTCCCTAAGGGACTCGGGGCGGTGAACAGTCAGGATAAAATACACATATAAAACACATATACAATATTTAAAAATTAAAAGAATTAAATACATTGGCCCTTTCAAAAGATTAAAAATAAGGGAATTAAGAAAGTTAAAACCAGATTAAAAAATTTAAAAACCCCTAGGCCAGACCGGCTTGCTGAAATAAATGAGTTTTCAACGCACGGCGGAAGGTCAGGAGATCAGGGATGGTCCTCATCTCTGGGGGTAATTTGTTCCAGAGAGAGGGTGCCCCCAATGAGAAGGCCTGCATCCTCGGGGTCACCAGCCGTCCAGCCGGCGGCACCCCGAGGAGGCCGACTCTATCAGAAATTAATCTGATTCTGGAATCAGAATTAGTCTGATTGCTGTCATCAATTCATTACTGTCGGGTGGGCTTCAAAAATTTTAGCAACAGGTTCTCTGCCCAGTTGTTGGGTGGGCGTGGCCAAGGTGGGCATGGCCTAGACGGCTTCTTGCACCATGGCGGAAGGGGGACATGTTTTTGCCCTCTTCAGGCTTCGGAGGCTTCTCTCGGCCTCTGGGAGGACAAAAATGACCTCCCGGCCTCCGGAGGCTATGTGGATCTTCCCAAACTTCCGGGAGGCCCATTTTTCACCCTTGCCAAGCCTGCGTATGCGCCCTGCACTTACCTGCATCGAAAACGAGCTGCGTGGGGATTCCGGGGAGAGGAGGGGCCAGGTGGGGTGGGCGGGGCCAGCCAGGAGTAGGATTTGGCGGTTCTCCGAATTGCACAGAATCTTAGCTAGGGGCTCTCCCGAAACCCTGTGAACCGCCCCTAGTATCCAGCCCTGAGTCATCATCAAACTTTTCTTAGTTTTCTTCTAAAATCCAAGTGACATCTACATGTCTTAACTTAAGCCAAGCGGATCTAGTCCGGCTTTAGAGCCACCGAAGAAATGAGTGATTGATTGATTGGAAATATTAATAACGTACCCTTTTCTTTTACCACAAGCCAGCCAAATAAATTCTTTATCCTCATTCCTATTGTGGGTCTTGGTGGAACTTTTCCTCTCAGCCTAACTCTTAGATCGAAGTTTTATTTATGTGGGGTGTTTTTTCATATCCCAGAGTCATCTCCGATGAACCAGTGGGGTAGAAAAAGGGGTGTGGGATAGAGATGCCATCCTTAAAATAAACAGGGCCTGAAGTCAGATTTCAAGAGCTAATCCTCCTACATTTATCTGTTAATAATACAAATACCTAACCTCTCTCTGCAATGTATCCTGATGCTGGTTCAAATATAGTTTACATTACTGGGCGATGCTGGCAAGTATTTGTGGAGCCCTGGACAGATGAAGGAGGCTATGTGTCAGAGGTCCATAGGCGGTATCTATTTTAGAAACACCCAAAATGGATTGTTCCCCTTCCTTTTTCCGTTTAGAATATTTGAATGCCCACCGAGGTGTGATTCCTAGCCTTTTCGCTTTTCAAGAAATATAAATAGACTTGTCAGGAGACAAATTTACTTCCCTGAAGCAAAGGGCAAGCTGAGACTTTCCTATTTTTCTGCACTAGCTCAATACCTGTGCTTTGCTACGAAACTATGTGGTTGGGCTTAGTTTTGGGGGAGGAAAATAAAGGGGGGAAAATTGTGCTTCTGTCTACCAGCATCCATCGGCATTCATCTGGCTAGTGTGTGAGAGAGTTGAGGGATGTTTGGAAACTGAAATAGTATCTGCTGTGTGAGCAAGAAGGAAACAGCAAGGAGCTTGGGCGTGGCTTAGCTCAACTGTTCTGCATTAAAGCTGCTTGGTGGTGTGAAACTGAAACTGAAACTCCTCTCCTCTGCTTGTGTTTTGCATTTGGAAGAGATTTCTTTTCAGATGGAGAGGGGGAGTAGAACTCCTTAGCATCAGAGCGTGTTAATAATAATATAGGAAATACTAATGCTCTGGTGGTCATTTTGAAAAACCCTTTCTTAGTGAGCATCTAGAAACCAAGAGGGACATACACGCCAAATTTCAAGTTTGTAGGCTTTACGGTTCTGAAAACTTTGTGATGATGCATGAGTAGCGTTTCGCTTTTATATATATAGAGATTCTGAACCCAACCAGCCTGATAGTTAGCTTTTATGCAATATCCCAGTAGAAGAGACTATTTGTAGGGTTGAACGGTGAGGTCTGAGCTTGGGTATTTTCATGCAGACATTTCATGACCTAGCTAGGTGAGTTTGATCAGAGGCCTCCAACCTTGAGGACTTGTGGACTAAAACTCCCAGAATTCCTAAGCCGGCCATGTTGGCTGAGGGATTCTGGGAGTTGAAGTCCACAAGTTATAAGTGTCTATGGAGATTCTCAGTCATCCAGTTCATGGTTGTCCCAAAGCAGAGGTGGTATTCAGCAGGTTCTGACCAGTTCTGGAGAACCGGTAGCGGAAATTTTGAGTAGTTTGGAGAACTGGCAATTCCCACCTCTGATTGGCCCCGCCAACCCCATCTATTCTCTGCCTCCTGAGTCCCAGCTGATTGGCTGGGTCTTCTTTGGTTGCCCTGCACAGGAGAACGGAGCTGGAAAGCAGGTTAGTGGAGTGGGGAAGGAATGGGATTTTGCAGTATCCTTCTCCTGCCACGCCCACCAAGCCACGCCCAGAGAACCGGTGGTAAATTTTTTTGAATCCCACCACTTTTCTTTTCAAAGGTTCTTTTCTTTTCAAGAGGCAACTGGACGTTCTTGTTTTTCTTTGAAGAAGTTTCACCTCATCCCAGAAGCTTCTTCAGGTCTGACTGTATGGCGTGGAATGGAAATGCAAATGATTAGCTGTCTGCAAGGAGTATAAATCTTTCCATTCCCCATTAACCAGTCAGAGCTGAAGAAGCTTCTGGGATGAGAAGTGAAACGTCTTCAAAGGAAAACCAGAAAGTCCAGTGGCCTTTTGAAAAAAAACACCTTTTGGACAACCATGACCTGAATGGCTGAGAAACTCACAGACATAAACATCTAAACTGAACTGTTTTGCTAAAGTCTGTCGAACTGACAGGGATTGCATCTCCCATCCATCTGGATTTGTGGTACCTCTTTAAAGGATGACACTGAATGACTTGTGTTAGTAGTTTGTCTTCTTTAACAGGGAGAGCAGCTCAATAGTGGAATCAATTTCCTAGGGTTAATTGGTTTCTTCAGCAAGGTAACTGACAAGGATGGTCGACAAGCTCATCTCGTTTTGGGCTCTGCTGGATAGACGTTTGTAACGGACGCTTTAATTTTAACTCCTGCAAAGCAGCCTCAAGATGGACTCTGCAACGGTTCCGGTTTCTTCTACCTCTTTGATCCAACGTTGGAGGGTTCTGGATTGCAAGACTCTAGATAGATAGACTAAACTCCTCTTTCTATATATTCTGAGGGATAAGGCTGGTCGAGATCAGTGGCTCTTGCTATTTGGCATCCAATTGTCAGATCTGGTTTTAGTGTCCGATTGCCCGTTGGATCTAGCAGGAGGGGGATGGGTACAAGTGATCCTCAAGCCACGACCATGATGAAGTCAGCAATTTAGGTTGCTAGGCAAGATATTGGTTGAGTTGAGTTTGGCCCCATTTTATGAGTTTTCTTGCCGCATTTCGAAGTATTTCTAGCAGGAATTACCAGATTCTGTAACAGCTTTGTTCGCTATGCCATCCGTCTGGTAAACTCACAAGATTAATTTCATATGTATGTATGTGTTTTGTCATGGTTATATAGTGTATATTGGAGGTGGAGACCCTTTGAGAACTGTATGCAACAAAATTTCATTTTAATGTATGCCGGTTAGTGTGCATTCAAAGTGACAATAAAGTATCCTGTTCTGTTCTCTTCTGTATTCTCCTCTACATTCTCTTCTGTTCTGTTCTGTTCTATTCTATTCTATTCTATTCTATTCTATTCTATTCTATTCTATTCTATTCTATTCTATTCTATTCCATTCCATTCCATTCCATTCCATTCTATCCTATTATTTCTCAACAGAACTGAAGAAGCTTCTTGGATGAGAGCGAAACATCTTCTTCCTTTCTTTCTTTTTCTTCTTTCCTTATTTTATTTAATAAAATGCTTTAGGAGTGAAAATCTATCTAAAATAGTTTTCTATTTAAGATACATTAATAATTTAGTTTATTCACAAAATAGAGAAATGAAACATTATAATATAATTATAACAATAGTAAAGATAATATAATAAGATCATATATGATAACTGTTCATTATGAAAAGAATTATAATTTGCTCAAAAAAGATGAAGTAAATTTGTAATTAAAGTCTAATGATGATTTAATAATAAGATAACATGATATGGATAGATTCTTTACAATATGAATTTTAATCTAAATCTTAGAGAGAAAGACTGTTGATATTATGCACAAGAGATATGTTCTAACCGATACACTGTATAACTGAAAGGTTTTATTTACTATTTTATGTTTGTGTTTGTCTATGTCTGTGGTCAAAATTAAAAAAAAATAATAAAAAATAGTTTATTCATCATGAAATGGTCAATGCCTGGAATGCACTACCTGACTCTGTTGTTACATCCTCTAACCCCCACTCTTTTAATCTCAAACTATCCACTATTGACCTCACCCCATTCCTAAGAGGTCTGTAAGGGGTGTGCATAAGTGCATCATCGTGCCTACCGTCCCTGTCCCTTTATTCGTACCTATTTCCTGTATTTACTGATGTTTATATGTATACCTATTATCTTGTAAGCGATTGACAAATAAATGAATGAATGAATGAATGAATGAAGCTTAGTTACGTAGCATGAGGCTGTCTATTCTGCAATATTTCAATTTTTGGTAAACTCATTCCGTGAATCCAAGCTCTGCAAGCTTAAATAGGAAACTTTCATATTGTTTGCAAATAATAATATTAAAGATTCTATTCTAACTACCAGCAAGAAGAGTCCTTACCATTGGGGAATTCTGGGAATTGAAGTCCACACATTTTAAAGTTGCCAAGGCTGAGAAATACTATTTTAGAGTCTGCAACTGTGTCACCCATAATGCCTTAATAGTGAAACTCCTTTCGAGTTGTTTCAAAGTCAGTTGAATAAGCTGATAAAAACTTAGTTTGAGCTGCCTTCTTCAACCATGGCCACTCCAGGCAACTCCCATCATTCCCTGTAAGAATAAAACTATTCTGTGATATATTTTTTTCCCGCCCTTGGGCACTAGAATTTAAAACTGATATACTTTGAAATCAAGGAGCTTAAAATCTAAAACAGAGAAGGAGGAAAGGGAGAATGCATAATTGTAAGTTTTCTCATGCTTTCCCTTCCCTTCATCCTTTCACTTGCTTGGAGCTGCCAGACCTGGTAATTGATGGGACTCTTATGCTCTAGCCTGTCATCTGAACTTACACATCTTCCTCCCTGACAGTGACAGAAGTTTGAAGTTTCCAGAAACTTCCAGAATATTACTTTTTGGGGAGATATGGATGACAAAAATAGCCATTTGCTGCTTACTGCTTTGTAAGTTCAGATACTGTCTGACTCTCATCTATCTGTCTGTATCTATCATTGTATATATCTGAGATACAGTAGATAGATACGATATCTATCGATCTGTTTATCCATCCGTCCATCTCTCTCTGTTTCTGTTCGTCTGTCTATGTATCTACCTACCTACCTACCTACCTATCGCGTTTTTCCAAAAATAACACCCTGTCTTATATTTTTTTGCCACCAAAAAAGGCACCATTCTTATTTTCAGGAGATGTCATCCACTGATTAACCTCACTAGTGCATGTTGCTCCCGGCCTCCTTTTCGCTGTCAGAGGCCTTCAGGAATTGCTTTTGTGACCAGCAAGGCCTTCCTGAAGGCTTCTGCAACTGATAACAGAGTTCTGCTTTTGGATCCACCCATCTCCATCACAGGGGTCTCTGCAATGTTGCTGAGAGACCCAATCTCTGCCTTTCTACCACCATTATTCTGCCTTCTTTCCTCAGCAATCCTGGTTCATTTCCAAATGGACACAATGTTCAGATTCCACAACCATTTGCAATCTGTTCTTCTTGCCTTCCTTCCATTCCAGCTGTGGCCTTGAATTCCATAGCTAGTGGTTCCCTGCCTGCGAAATCGAAATGTTCATGAATATCCCATGGCAATGCTCCTTCTCAACCCCTAGCTGTGGCCTCTCACAGTTAAATCCTGCACATTCTTGTAGCATATTTCCATGATCAAATGTTTCAAGGCAGGGCACAGATACGAAATACGTTCTGTTCCTTCGTACTACGCAAACCTGCAAATCCTTCCAAGTGGCTGCCCATTTTTTTGAAGCAAATAACCAACCAGCCTCTTGAAAATCAAAGGTTTTGAAAAATTAGAATTAAAATTTGAAAATTATATTCTTTGAAAAGCAAAGCCTTGGTAAAACCACACTTGGAATATTGCATCCAATTTTTCTCACCATAATATAAAAAGAGATGTTGAGACACTGGAAAAAAATGCAGAGAAGAGCAACAGAGAAGATTAGTGGCTGAAAGCTAAAACATATGAAGAACGGTTGAAGGCATTGGGTATGTCTAGTCTAGTGAAAAGCAATCTTCCAATATCTAAGGGGCTAAAAGTCTGTAGAGATTCTCAGTCCTCCAGATCATGGTTGTCCCAAAGGTGCTTTTTCAGGAGGCATTTTCTTGGTTTCTTTTTGTTTTGAAGATGTTTTGCTTCTCATCCCAGAAGCTTCTTCAACTCTGACAAGATAGTGGGAAGTTTCTTGGATGGGAAGTGAAACATCTTCAAAAGGAAAAAAAAAAACCAAGAAAATCCAGTTGCCTCCTGAAAAAGCACCTTTGGGACATCTAAGGGGCTACCGTAAAGATGAAGGAGTCAACCTGTTTTCTAAAGCACCAGAAGGCAAGACAAGAAACCAGGTATGGAAACTAATCAAGGAGAGAAGTAACCTGGAATTAAGGAGAAACCTCCTAACAGGGAGGAGAATCGACCAGTGGAATGTCTTGCCTTTAGAAGTTGTGGGTGCTCCACAGGGGTGGGATTCTATCGGTTCGGACCGGTTCGCGCGAACCGGATGTTAAAGTTACAACTGGTTCGCTGAACCGGTATTTCAACTGACCATCTGGCCCCGCTCCTCCCTCCCCTCCCCTCCCAGGAGTCGTCATGCGGCACATTTTTGTTGGAGGTAAGTGCCGGGGTCTGTGCAGAGACTCTGGGAGGGGAAAAACAGGCCTTCTGGGAGTCCAGAAACAGGCCTGTTTCCGGTTTCTAGAGGGCCCTCAGAGCCCGGGGGAAGCCGTTTTCGCCCTCATAGAGGCCCAGGGAAGGCCTCTGGACCCTTGGGAGGGCAAAAAACGGCCTTCCCGGAAAAACCGGAAGTGGCAAAACTGGTCTATTTTTAGCTTCCGTTTGGCCTCCAAAGATCAGGGAGGCTGTTTTCCCCTCCTAGAGGCCCGGGGGAGGCCTCTGGACCCTTGGGAGGGCAAAAACGACCTTCCTGGGCTCTGGAGGCCCACCGGAAGCCGGAAACAGGAAGTTCCGGCAGGCCCCACCCACCCAGCAACCAGGCAGCAAACTGGTTGCTGGGATTTTTGAATCCCACCCCTGGTGCTCCATCACTAGAGATTGGACCGCCACTTGTCTGAAATGATGTAGAATCTCTTGATGGAGCAGGGGGTTGGACTAGAAGACCTCCAAGGTCCCTTCCAGCTCTGTTATTCTTTGTTCTACTCTTTTGCAACGAGAAGGGGTCATGGGAGCTCATTTACCTCTGGCTACAAAGCAGTTCGAAAGATTGCCTCCATGAGAGGAGTGCGTTTTACTTAGAAACAAAATCCTCTTTCCTCAAACATGTTTTGCTCTCAGCCACGAGACTCGGTTGGATCATCACGAATGCAAAATTGAGGGGGTTTTTCAGAGATGACCTCAACTGTTTTTGCAGGTGTTACTTTGGGAATGACTAAATTGTGTGCAGTTCTGACAATGAATCTTACACAGTGAAGTGATAAATTCAGACTTGTTATGGCTCTGGGAATTAGATTTTTTTCATTCCGTTATCTGGCAGAAAAAACACAGAGACATCTGCCTTCTGAAGTCATTTCCATAAAATAGTTGATGGCGTGTTCTTCTGAATATTGATGGTTGGAGTTGCTTATCTCTCTGCGGAGGTGTGTGGCCGAGAATGATGGGGTCATCCATTTGTAATTAAAGACATCCAGATTCACTTTCTCTTTTCTCTTTGTGCCTGAAGTTGATCCCACCTTCCTCCCAGAAAGCATTCAAAGTGCCTAACTGTATTTAAAAAAAAAGAATGGAAATGGTTAAAATCACACATCAAATAATCTCAAAATGGTGGAATTCAGAGGGAAATCTGAATGGCTTTTCTAGAACCTGTTTGGTTTATTGGTTAAGGTGCTAGCCTAGGAATGAGGAGAATGTGAATTCTAGTCCTGCCTTAGGCACGAGAGCTGGCTGGGTGACTTTGAGCCAATCACCAGGAGACTGTGAGTTCTAGTTCCACCTTAGTCATGAAAGCTGGCTGGCTGACTTTGGGTCAGTCACCAGGAAACTGTGAATTTTAGTTCCTCCTTAGGCATGAGAGCTGGCTGGGTGACTTTGGGCCAGAGACCAGGAGACTGTGAGTTCTAGTTCCACTTTAGTCATGAAAGCTGGCTGGGTGACTTTGGGCCAGTCACCAAGAGACTGTGAATTCTAGTTCCTCTTAGGTACGAATGGTGGCTGGGTGACTGTGGGCCAGTCACCAGGAGACTGTGAATTCTAGTTCCTCTTAGGTACGAATGCTGGCTGGGTGACTGTGGGCCAATCACCAGGAGACTGTCAGAGCTGAAGAAGCTTCTTGGATGAGAAGTGAAACATCTTCAAAAGACAAAACAAGAATGTGCAATTACCTCCTGAAAAAGCACTTTTGGGGTAGGTGCTGAAAGCAACTTTCTTCCATATTTGAAACAAGGCCCAGACAATGTGCATCCATGACATATTTCACAGCAAACATGCTTTGTTCATCAGTGGGTGGAAGATATAAAAAACTTGCACCGAAACAGCCTCACTGTTGATACCTAACTCTCTTTTCGGCAGATATTTCTGGGTGTTGACGTGCTCCGTTAGCTGAAACCCCCCCTCCCCTTCCTTGTCATTTATAGAAGGACAGAGGCAATTGCACACAACTCGTAGCAGAAAAGTGGCATTTTGTCATTAGATGATGGACAGAAGCCAAATCATGTCCCTTTAAAGCACAAGTCCACAAAATCATGAAGGAGAAATTATCTTGACTTTTAGTCATGAAAAATTACACAGGCAGTCTTCAACTTAGCAATAGCACATAGACTTATATACTGCTTTCCAGTGCTTTTACAGCCCTCTCTAAGAGGTTTACAGAGTCAGCCAGAGTCTTGCCCCCAACAATTTGAGGTCCTCATTTTACCCACCTCGGAAGGATGGAAGGCTGAGTGAACCTTGAACCTGGTGACATTCGAACTGCCAAATTTCAGGCAGCCAGCAGGCAGCAGAAGTAGCCTGCAGTACTGCACTCTAACCACTGCGCCACCGTGGCTCATATTAACATGTTAAAAACTTAACAGTTTTTCTAGTGACCGTTGAAAGTTAATGACAGCACTGAAAATAAGTGACTTATGGCGTCTGTTTCACACTTACAACCGTCACAGCATCCCCATGGTCACGTGATCAACATTTCAGACGCTTGGTAACTGACTCATATTTAGGACGGTTGCAGTGTCCCAGGGTTATGTGATCACCTGTGATAAGCAGTATCAACGGGGAAGCCAGGTTCACTTAACCACGTTACTAATTTAACTGTCCACCATCCCATTTGGCACACCCAACGAAGGAAACTCCTACACTCTAACCAAGAGTGTAGCTTAATTGAAAAATCCAGTGAGTCATTTAACAACTATGGCAAAAAAAAGTTGTAAAAGTGGGGCAAAATGTCCCACAAATGTCTCACTTAGCATCAGAAGTTTTGGGCTCCATTGTGGTCTTAAGTCAAGGACTACGTGTAGGTCACTTGCAGGATCAGAGGAAACATACTGCTGAATGCAAAATGCTGGGGAATAACAATATTATTTTCATGATAAAACACCAAGAAATCTGCCTCTTGTCCAAGCAGATGCATAAGCTGTAAATCAAACAAGACAGTACGAAAGAGGTTTGTTGACCTTGTGGGTGTTTTGTGGATTTGACAGATCTCTCATCCCAAGTGTTGGCATCTCGATGACGACAATATAATGATGTCACCCTTGGCACCTATCTGGTTTCTTGTCCCGCTTAATGTTAGCATTATTTTTAGATTTCATTTCATTCAAAAAACACAGTGAAAGGAAAGCAAAACATCACACTCGGGTGTTAAACTTACTGATAAAGAATGTCCTGCCTCAACCACAAAGCTCAGACAAGGATCTTGGGAAATAAAATATTGTGTAGATGCAACGTGGTTTGAAGAATGTTTTTGGTGGTTGGAAAAAAGAAGGAAGATATGCTGGGAATTAGAAAGCATCCATACAAGGGTGGTATGGAGGAACCTTAGCGACGGCCCTTGTAGAAAATGCAATTCTCAGTGGCAGAATGCTAGCACTTACGTTGCATAGTTGGGTAATGAAATACAGGTAGTCCTCGAGTTACGACCCCAACTGAGCCCAACATTTATGTTGCTAAGTGAAATATCTGTGAGTTTTGCCCCATTTTACGAATTTTCTTGGCACAGTTGTTAAGTGAATTTTCTTGGTACAGTTGTTAAGTGAATCATTTCATTTGTTAAAGTTAGTAACACGGTTGTTGAGTGGATCTGGCTTCCCCATTGGCTGTGCTGGACACAAGGTCGCAAAAGGGGATCATGTGATCTAGGGACACCGCAACCGTCATAAATATGAATCGATAGCCAAGCATCTGAATTTTAATCACGTGACCATGGGGAGACTGCAGTGGTCCTAAGTGTGAAAAAACGGTCATATCACTTTCCTTCAGTGCCATTGTAACTTTGAATGGTCACTAAGTGAACTGTTGTAAGTTGAGGTCTACCTGCTTCTGCAAGAAAGCAAGCAACCTCAGAGAGCACCCAATGGCTCTACTTTCTGGTTGGCTGTGCCCATAAAGGTAGCTCTTTTGTGAGGATGCACATGGCATTGTCATGCCCCTGTCAGAGTCTGAATCTGAGGAGGAAGCTGAACAGCTGACAGACAGTGGGAGTGTGGCTCCATTGGCTGTGGAGGAAATTGGGGAATGGCAAAGTCCAGCTGGGCAGAGCAGGAGAGAGATAGAACAACGGAGAGGAAGTTTAGAGGAAGACCCAGTCCCCACTCCCTCTTCATCCTAGGGCACGCAGGGAAGAACAGAGAAGAGAGCAATGTGGGTTGCATGGCTTTCGGGGAAGGAAAGGCCCTGATTCCCTTCATTAGCCACACCTGGGAATGAAAGTTTAAATGAAATGCAGGCTGGGTGCGGCAACTGCTGGGAGTAAATGTGACTTTATCCTGTGTTGTCATTGCTTATCTGTATTCCTGGTGTCTTCCCAACCATGTGAGTTTTGCCATGCCTTCATGTCTGGCATTCTTGCTCCTGCCCTGCCAAACGAATTACCTCAGTTTGGCTTGACTGGACTTAAAGTTACAGTTTGTGTTGACCATGTTTTGGACTTAATTCTCTGCAGTCAAAGGCTGTTCCTGGGAGAGTTTTTCTCCAGACAGAAAGTAACCCGGACATTGGGGGCAAAGTTGGAGCTAATAAAGGGATTCTTATTGATTATCTGACTGTGTTGCCTTTGTGCCCATGGTCATCACAGGCATCTTCTCAATATTCTACCAGTTTATTGCTTATGGGTCCAAAAGAATTGACTCATTATGGGTGGCGTGGTAGCTCAGAGGTTAAGATGCCAAGCTTTGTCAGCTGGAAAGCCAGCAGCTCAAGTTCGAGACCCAAGCATCATGTGATGGGGTGAGTTTCCATTTTCACTCCAGCTCTTGCCAACCTAGCAGGGAATGCGAATAGATAAATAGGTACCACTTCGGTGGGAAGATAACAGCACTCCATATGATATGCTGGCCACATAACTTCAGAAATGTCTTCGGACAGCACTCAGTGGCCTTGAAATGGAGATGAGCATTGCCTACTTACAATCAGCAACGACTAGCAGAGAAAATCCGCAGGGATTCCCTGGCTGTAGAGCACTTCTGACAGGTATCCTGGACAACTGCTGGTCTGGCAGAATTGACACTGGGAAAGAAAATCTTTTAGAGATGCCTCCTAGGGCTACATGGGGCCTGGGATCTCAAGACAAGAAACTCTGCTGAAAAAAATGCCTTAGGCTACATTCATTTACGCCCCTTTAGGAAATCAAATTGAAACAGCTCCTGTGGCGATTTCACAAAAATATATTTTCCGTTCCCTGCAGGTTTTGCTTTTCAAAATTTTCCTTCTTCCGCTCGAACCACTGGGAGAGCAGCCATAAAACAGCGCATGGATGCTCTTTTCCCACAGGCTGCAAACCCTTTAAAAAATTGACAGATAGGATCTCTAGAACGGTGGAATAAAACGAGCTGAAATAAATACACTTCTCATTTAAAGGACTCGAAGAGCATGCAGCCTCCATGAACATTTGATCTGTTCCTGGAAGTTAGTTAAACATTTTATTTTTCCTCTCTCTCTCTCTCTCTCTCTTTTTTTTCCCGGCTCTGATCCTTATTATGCGTTTGGCGTTGAAACGGCTTCGTTGCATTTTGGTGGCTGATGAATTTTGTCAGCGGAGAGCCCTGGGGTACGTGTTGTGAGTTGAATGGGGAATGCTATCATTTGGCAATTTATGCTGATAGGAAATGGTATTTTTTTCCTCATTTCTATTTGCATTTCGTTTTACAAGCGTAAATTCAGTAGAATTGGGCTTTTCAAATTGAAATAAACTATTCTGTCAAAGAGATGACTCAAGGGGGGAGGTGGAGTTAAAAAAAGAAAGAAAGGAAAAACTTCCAACTTATTCTTTTTCTGGCACTGTAAAATTTCAACAGGAGAGCAAAAACTGGCTTTCTCATACTTCTTACGAATCGGGGGAGAAATTTAAGGGAAGTACTGCAGCGTCTCTGCGGCCAGTCGTAAGGGCAAATGACCACTGGAATGATACATTGGCCGTAACTTTGAAATGGGGCCATAGGTAACAAATAACAAATGCCCCCACCAGAGCCTGAATCTGTGGAGGAGGACGAACTGGAGTTGGAGCTGACAGAGATCGTGGGGGCGGCTTCATTGGCTTTGGAGATATGTGGGGAGAAGCAGGCCGAGGCAGCCCAGGGCCCCTCAGGGTTGGGGTGGCTTGTTAGCAGGGAGGAACGGGGGCAGGATGACCGAGAAAGGGCAAGCAGTGGAAATGAGGAGTGGCGGAGCTCAGGTGATGAGCAAGGACCGTCCTCTCCTGATCCCTGAGCAGGGAGAGTGGAGAGAAGGCGGGAATAGGCTGACCCGACAACTCAGGAGGAGAGCGCCCCGTCCCTCTTCACTAGGCACACTTGGGACTGAGATTTAAGGAGACGCTGTAGGGAGGTGGCCTTTGTCAGGAACAACTGCTTAATTTGTAGAGTTTTGTGTGTGCCGTTGAAGACATTTGGAATTTGCAGGACTTCTTGCTTCTTCCTTGCTTTGTGGACTCAGTGCTGCCTTGCTTCGTGGACTCATTGCTTCTTCCTTGCTTCGTGAACTCATTGTTTCTTCTTGCTTCGTGGACTCATTGCTTCTTCCTTGCTTCGTGGACTCATTGCTTCTTCCTTGCTTCGTGGACTCATTGCTTCTTCCTTGCTTCGTGGACTCATTGCTTCTTCCTTGCTTCGTGGACTCATTGCTTCTTCCTTGCTTCGTGGACTCATTGCTTCTTCCTTGCTTCGTGGACTCATTGCTTCTTCCTTGCTTCGTGGACTCATTGCTTCTTCCTTGCTTCGTGGACTCATTGCTTCTTCCTTGCTTCGTGGACTCATTGCTTCTTCCTTGCTTCGTGGATTCATTGCTTCTTCCTTGCTTCGTGGACTCAGTGCTTCTTCCTTGCTTCGTGGACTCAGTGCTTCTTCCTTGCTTCGTGGACTCAGTGCTTCTTTCTTGCTTCGTGGACTCATTGCTTCTTCCTTCCTTCGTGGACCTATTGCTTCTTCCTTGCTTCGTGGACTCATTTCCCTGTTCCTTTGTTTTGCTGGACTGCGTGCAGCCAGAGGCTGCTTTCTCTTCCCCACTCCCCTCTCCCTCCCCCCCCCCCCTCTGTGTTCTTCACTTGCCAAGAATGTGAGAGCATTTGGGGAAATTTGGAGCATTAAAGGGGAGTTTGAACTCTCAGCTGGCTGTGTGTCCTTCATGCCTTGTCCCGGGGCATCACCAATCCCTTGCTCAAGCAGGAGAACCTACATCATTTCGGACAAGAAGCTATCCAGTCTCTTATTAAAAGCTTCTAGTGAGGGAGCATCGACAATATGAGTCAATTGCCAAACATCCAATTTTTCATCACGTGACCATGGAGATACTGCAATGGCCTTAAGTGTGAAAAAAAAAGTCATAAGTCACTTTTATCAATGTTGTAACTTCGGAGGATCACTGAAGGAACAGTTGTAAGTTGAGGACTACCAGTATAAACATCAGATCTGGAAACCATCTCAGTTTTTGTACTAACCCTGAGGGTTTTTTTAAAATTATTATTATTATAATATGATTTCTGGAGAGAAGTCAAGATGCAGAATTGAATAACTTTCGGTATTCGTGTACATTCGTTGGCAAGCATTACCTCTTTACTTTTCAAAATAAAATTATACAGTGCGATGGGCATTCATTTTCCATCTCTCCTCTCCTTCACCCCAATTTCTAAAGCAGGCAGAGAAATGGAGTGTTGGGCAGCGCAATCCAGGGATAAGTGTTTGTGTGAGTATGTGAAAAGAGAGAAGGGACACCAGGGAAATGACCAGACTGATTTCCTTTAAACACAACCGGCTGACCACGTAATCCTTCTATCAAATATTAATCGGGACATTTGTGGAAAGTTCTCCTTGATTTTTGCAAAGCAGATGCACAGAGATATTTTCATTTAACCAGGCTGGCTTTCTTTATTTCCCTATTGATTTGGATTACGTTTTCGGCCACTGTTTTAAGAGCCGAGCTGCAGCTGACTTGAAGACAGCAGCCCTGTTGAAAAGTTTCCCTATTTATCGTTTGTGTCTGAATGCTGTTCCTTTCTCCCTTTGAAGACTCGGCTACCCCGAGTAACTCATAGACCAGGATTAGAGTGAGAAGGTAGTTTTACCATACCATCCTCAGCCGAGTCTATGACAACTTGCTATGGACAACTCACCATGGCCAACTTGACAAGAAGCAATGGGTGGAAACTAAACAAGGAGAGAAGCAACCTAGAACTAAGGAGAAATTTCCTGACAGTCAGAACAATTATCCAGTGGAACAACTTGCCTCCAGAAGTTGTGAATTCTCCAAAACTGGAAGTTTTAAAGAAGAGATTAGATAACCATTTGCCTAAAATGGTATAGAGTTTCCTGCCTGAACCAAGGGTGTTGGACTAGAAGACCTCCAAGACCCCTTCCAACTCTGCTATTCTATTCTATTCTATTCTATTCTATTCTATTCTATTCTATTCTATTCTACTCTACTCTACTCTACTCTACTCTACTCTACTCTACTCTACTCTACTCTACTCTATTCACTTGCTATGGCCAACTCACCACAGGACAATTCGCTCTGGAACAAGTGTTACACTAATATCAAAGAAATGGTGGAATAGAATCATTAAAAGATGCAAGAGGAGCTTCAAAATGAAATGTGAATGACAAAAATTAATAAAATGATTTTTGTTTATTTTAAATAATTAAATAGAATTGTTAAACTGTCCTTGCAACTAAATGTCTCGTGGTGAGTTGGCCTTGGTGTGTTGGCTATGGCAAGTTGTCCCATTCCCTCCTCAGCCCCTGCTGGTTTATTTTGGCCAAGATGAACAACAAGAAGGGAGGCATTTTTCTATCTTTATTTCTAGATTTAGGTTCCTAGAGGTAGGTTCTCGACTGAGGTCCAGTTGCTTAGCAACCATTCAAAGTTACGACTGACTCCCAAAAAATGGACTTACAACCTTGATTTAAAGTTCCAATGTCCATCCCTCTCCCAATGGTTATGTGATTGTGTTTTGGACACCCAAGGACCAGCCTACATTTACCACTGTTTGAAGACTCCTGCAGTCATGTGATCACAATTTATGACGTTTTTGCTGGAAACTGTCCTTTTTGGTAAAAAAAAACCCCCACCTCATAGCAAACAATGGGTTTGCTTTGTGACTGCCGTGATCTCTTTACAACTGACACAGAAAAAGACCATAGTAAAATTGGCCACAGTCGTGGGGTGACCTGCTTTATGATTATCATGACCAACAGCTGGAATTGTGGGGATAATTACGTTGTAAGTTGAGGACTATCCGTATTGGGGAATGGAATGCTTCAAAGCCAGCCCTGACTAGCTAATGAAATGTTGCTTGGTATATATTGGCGGCCATTTTCTGAAGGAGAAACTATGGAGATGTTCTGAATGTGACTTTTGGTTTTAACGTTTTCTAATGTGTATTATTCACTCCTATACTGTTTTCATAAAGCAAAGGCCTTCAAACTTGGCAAGTTTAAGACTTGTGGATTTCAACTCCCAGAATTCCTGACATGATTGGAGGAGGAATTCTGGGAGTTGAAGTCCATAAGTCTTAAAGCTGTCAAGCTTGAAGGCCCTTGTCAAAAGACATTCTTTTTTAAACTTCACTAAATCCCCAACAACTCTATGTAATTAAAAAAAAAAAAATGTTATGCCCCTGTTGGAGTCTGACTCAGAGGGAGAGGAAGAACAGCCAACAGGGAGTGCGGCTCCGGAGTGGAAGTATGGCTCCGGAGGTTCTGGAAGAAGCTGGGAAAGGGCAGAGGCTGGCTGAGCAGTTAGAGGAAGACCCAGGCCCATCCCCTCTCCATCCTGGGGCATGCAGGGAGGAGAGGATAAAGGAGGGACGTGAATGGTGTGGTCTACGGGGGAGGAAAGGGCCTTGATCCTCTTCATGAGTTGCAGCTGTGAGAACTGTTTAAAAGGACAGACACGCGTATGGGCCAGTGCTGGAAACAAAGCATGGAAATATTTCTAGTTTGTTGTTCCTCTTTGAGTTTGGCATCCTTCCCAGTGTGTATTCCGATATCTGTGGACGTCTTCAAGCCCTTATCTTGCCCGGTTCCCTTAATTGCTTCAGTGTGGTTTGTGTTGTTTTTGCTATTTATAATTTATAGGCATTTTTAGTTTAAATGGCATTTCCTCCTTTTCGTAACTGTTTTTTGGGAGGCGGGGGAGTTTTTTTGTCTCCAGTCAAGGATATATTTGGAGCTTTGAAGCCAAGTTGAAGGAATAAAAAAAGGGCTTCACCTGTTTTTGTGACTGTGTTTATTTTGTATCCCACCCTGGGTCATCACAACAAGTTTCTATTCGATAGTGCTTGCAAGTTTCTATTTGATAGTGCTTATACTTGAGTTTTGAAGACATTTTCCCTAATAGTTTCTCCTACTGAATCTTATAAAACTTTCCTTCCTACTTTTTTGAGAGTTGACATCCAAACAAACCCCTCCCCCGCCACTTTTTCATCAAAGGCAATTGTGGATACATGGAAATGTGATTTTCATACCAATCAGTCAGGTTTGTTCATTTCAAGACAGTAACGATTTATTCCCATCACTGCGCGCTGCCTCAATTGCTTTTGGCTACCTTGTGAAAATGGGAAGGAATGCAGATTGAAATAAGACATTAGGCGTTACTTGTCCTCACCTTTCTCTCTTTTCCCATCGTTGTTCAGAAATCAATTTCTCGCCTTTTTTTCCTTCCTGTCCTGGTTCCTCCCGCTCCCCCAAATTTGAGCTGCTTCCTGTAAAGTCATTATGTCATCCTCATTTGTTTTACAACAAAGTACAGAAATAATAAAGGATGACAAATAATAAAGGATGACAAATTTGAGCTGCTTCCTGCATAGTCATTATGTCATCCTCATTTGTTTTACAACAAAGTACAGAAATAATAAAACAGTTGAAAATGTTTACATGTCAATGTATGTATGTCAAAAATGTCGAGCGGTTTAAAAAAAATTTCTCATGTAAATAAAGAACAAACGGTTATTCCATATGTTGAATATAAACTATGTTGGAATCATCATCATCACCTCCTTTTAACAATCCTATAATCCCTTGCAGGATAGAGTCTGGGCAACTGAATGGAGCTAGCAGAGTGATTAATGGCCGGATGCCCTTCCTGTTGCCAGTGCAGAGTTTTGTTCAGCAGATATAGTTTAACAGTGCCCAGAGAGAGAAATATCTGCCTCTACCTAGGATCGAACTCCCAGCCTCCTGATTGTGAGGCAAGAGCAGGGGTGGGATTCTACCAGTTCGCACCTATTCGCTAGAACCAGTTGTTAACATTCTAAGCAGTTTGGAGAATCGGTTGTTAGAAGAAATGACTGGCCTAATCCTGTAAGGAAAGCAGGAAGGAAACATTCTGGTGTTGCTTACAGAAACTGCCTTTCCATATTACATTCTTGGCAGGACTAGACTTCCTGTCTCAGGAACTTCTCTGGAGTTTTTCCCCCCTCCTTTGCTGGTACTTTGCTTGTGTGGAGTGATCATTCAAAGTTACAATGGCACTGAAAAAAGTGACATGACCATTTTTCACACTTATGACTATTGCAACATCCACACAGTCATGAGAGGCCAGGCGAGGAGATGTGCACCTCAATGTGAGTGATATTGAGTTGGCCACACCCAGCCAATAACATGACCACCAAGCCATGCCCACCACCTAAGCCACACCCACCCCTGGACAAGAGCTCCACTCTATAAACTCTGCTAGAATGCCTCCCTTATATTCACAAAGAATATTATAGAGCTGTAAAAATCATAAAGCTGGAAGGGACTTTGGAGGTCTTCTAGTCCAACCCTTGGAAGGCAGGAGTTTTATACCATTCCTGGACAAATTGTTGTCCAAACTTTTCTTAAAAACTTCCAGTGATAGAGCATCTACAACTCCGAAAGACATGGTATTTTATTGATTAATCGTTTGGCATGATCTGTTTTTACAGAATAAAAGAGTTGGAAGGAAGGAAACCCTGTACAGAAAGTCCTTGACGTACGACCACAATTGAGCCCCCAAAGACGTTAAGTGAATTTTTACCCATTTTACGACCTTTCTTGCCACGGTGGTCAAGTGAATCACCGCTGTTGATTAGTTGGTAAAATGGTTGTTAAGTGAATCTGGCCTCCCCCTTGATTTTCCTTCTCAAAGGGTTGCAAAAGTGACCTTGGTAAACAGCCACGGTCGTATATATGCACCAGTAGCCAAGCATCTGAATTTTGATCCCATGATCATGGGGATGCTAAAACAGTTGTAAGCAGAGGTGGTGTTCAGCAGGTTCTGACTAGATCTGGAGAACCGGTAGCAGAAATTTTGAGTAGTTCAGAGAACCGACAGATACCACCTCTGACTGGCTCCGCCCCATCTATTCTCTTCCTCCCAAGTCCCAGCTGATCGGCTGGGTCTTCATTTGTTGCCCTGCATAGGAGGACAGAGCTGGAAAGCAGGTTAGTGGGATGGAGAGGGAATGGGCATTTTGCTGTATCCTTCCCCTGCCACACCCACCAAGCCACGCCCATCAAGCCAAGCCATGTCCACCAAGTCACACCCAGAGAATCGGTAGTAAAAAATTTTTTAATCCCACCACTGGTCATAACAGTGAAAAACGGTCCTAAGTTACTTTTTTCAGTGCCGTTGTAACTTTGAATGGTCACTAATAGAACTGTTGTAAGTCAAGGACTGCCTGTACCATATCAAACAAATGGTTGTCCAATCTCTTCTTAAAAACGTCCGGTGTTGGAGCATTCGCAACTTCTGAAGACAAGTGATTCTCCTTCTCACTGTCAGGAAATTCCTCCTTATTTACAAGTTGGATCTCCCTGTAATCAACTTCCTCATGTACTGCTCTCTGGTGCTATGGAGAATAAATCTACTTCCTCTTCTCTTTGACAGCCCTTCAAGTATTGGAAGATGCTATCATATCTCCCCTGACCCTTCTCTTTCTTAGCTAAACATACTTAGTTCCCTTAGCCATTCATCATACGGTTTAGCCTCCAGACTCCTTATCATCATTCTCTGCACTCTTTCTAAACTAGGGGTGTCATACTCAAGGCTTGGGGGCTGGATCTGGCCCATGGGGTGCTTAGATCTGGAAACAGTGAAGGACTGGCCCATAGTGCCTCTGCCAATAAAAATGGAGCTCATTTTCGCCGGTAAGAGGGTTGCAGGAGTCCATCACAGATGAAAACGGAGCATGCGAGGGCCCGCTGGTGGCTCTCCCGAGCTCTGTTTTCGCTGGCAGAGTGTTGCAGGAGGCGGTCGCAGCCCAAAATGGAGCCCCTTTTCACTGTCAGAGTCCTCGGGCCATCACAGGCACCCCGAGTAATACTTAGCTGGCCACACACCCCACCCCGGCCACGGCCCCTGCCCTGCCTCACCGCCCCCACAAGGTCAAACACAACCCTGATGCAGTCCTCAATGCAATCAAGTTTGACACCCCTGTTCTAAGCCTTCAGCATTTCTTTTCCTTTTGCAGAACGGTGACCAGAATTAGAAGCGATGTTCCCAATGTGGCCTCGCTAGTTACAACACTTACTTTGATTTTATTATAGCAATAGCGCTTAGACATATATACCGCTTTATAGTGCCTTACAGCCCCTATCTAAGCGGTTTACCGAGTCAGCCTATTGCCCCCAACAATTTGGCTCCTCATTTTACCCACCTCAGAAGGATGGAAGGCTGAGTCAACCTTGAGCCTGGTGGGATTCGAACTGCCAAATTGCAGGCAGCTGGTTACAGCAGAAGTAGCTGTCAGTACTGCGCTCTAACCACTGCGCCACAAGAGGCTCCTTTATGTTAAACTAATTAGCTGAAGAAAGAATATAGATGTGTGCCGAGATAGCAACCAAGAATGTTAAGAAAATACCTGCTGTCTTCTTACCTTGAGAAAGGGCCAAGAAAGATACGCTTCCTTGGTTATGAATTATTCAAGTTTTAAAGTCTCTAATCCAGGGCAGCCTGGATGACAGGTTCATTTGGCCTTCTGCCAGGGTCATATTCCATGAAGTCGATGGGGCCAAGTCAAAAGCCTCCCACGTTGAAATATAATTACCTTTAAATTTAATCAATTAATCATAATGTGATTAACCTGCTCCCTCCAAGCCGTGCCTTTAATAAATTTCTCAGCCTAGCGTATTTATAATTTAAATCTGATGAAAAAAGTTGGGAAGGTTTCTGAGAACTTGGTGCAAAGGTGTTGATTAGGGAAGAGTCTTTTGAACGGGAAGATAGATGGCCTCTTTGCTGATTCAAATATAAAATACTAGCTCTATACCCGTGCTTCGCTACGAATCTATGTGATCCGGGTTAGTTTTTGGGGAGGAAAATAAGCGGGGAGAGGGATTGTGCCTTTGGCTATCAGCATTCATCGGTATTCATCTGGCTAGCATCCTGTCAGTGTGTGAGAGAGTTGAGAGCTGTTTGGAAACTGAAGCAGTATTTGCTGTGTGAGCAAGAAGGAGACAGCAAGGAGCCTGGGCGTGGCTTAGCTCAACGGTTCTGTACTAGAGCTGCTTGGTGGTGTGAAACTGACAGTCCTCTGCTTGTGTTCTGCATTTGGAACAGTTTCTTTTCAGGTAGGGAGGGAGAGTAGAACTCCTTAGTATCAGAGCGTGTTAATAATAATATACGAAATACTAATGAGCTGATGATTATTTTGAAAAATCCTTTCTTAGTGAGCACCTAGAAGCCTAAAAAGTAAAAAAGTAAAAATAATTCACTAGGAGTTGACTGATTTCTGGGGTCTTTGGATACAGCTGCCTTTTGACTCTCTCTTGCCTGCTCGATTCAGGAACATTTGGGGATGAAAACAGAGGGAAATGATTACTTTTGCATCTTGATGTCATGATGCCATCTTCATGCGATCATGTCAATTACCTATTTGTATTTGTTGTTCAGTTTTATCCGTTGTTTTGATGTAAGCATAAAGTTGCCTTATAGAATTTTTTACCGGCCCAGTGTGATTGGACACACAAGGAATTTGTCTTGGGTGCATAAGCTCTCAGATACAAGTGACAAATCATGATCATAGTCATCATAAATACATTCATCATGAATCATAAGATACAACACTAGTGGTGGTCATAGGATACTAAATAAGCAATCAACATAAATCATACTAGGAAACAAAACAATATAAATCGTAAAGATACAAGCAACAAAGTTACAGTCATAGAAAAGGAGACAGGTAATAGGAAGGATGAGAAGAATAATAGTACTACAGTTTTAGTAAATAGTTCGACGGTGTTGTGGGAATTAGTTGTTCAGCAGAGGGATGGTATGCAGGGAAAAACTATTCTTGTGTCTAGTTGTTCAGGTGTGCAATGCTCTATAACGCCATTTTGAGGGTAGAAGTTGAAACTTATTTATTTATATATGTACATGATAATACCGTGATGCATGTGACATCATTCTGAGACAATTGTGAATTGGTATGGATATTTATGATCGGATGAAGTGACGATCTTCTAAATAGCAGCTAGTCCTTCCAAGTGTTAGAAAGAATGTGCCAGGGGTTCAAACTCCAGGGTTTCATGCTCTTAGTAGTTTGAGGAAGGATCAGGAAATAACAAGCTATAAGCTTTGCAGTCCGAGAGAACTCCCAATTCTTCTTTCAAACTTTCCCAGCCAGATGTCACCCTATTTTCCGCAACTGGCTCAGAAGATGGATTTCAAATGCACCTTCATCTTTGCTCTTGGAGCATCCAGGAGATGCAAAATTCAGGAAGAAACCAACCAACCTCATTTGGATCCTCTTGTGGAGTGAGGTGAATGAGCTTTTAAGGCTTAGAGCTGTGATGGTGAACGTATGAGCCATTTGTTCCGGCACGCGAGCTGCAGGAAAACTTACCTCACTGCGCATGTACGCCTCACAGCTGATTTTTGGATAGTTTTAGGCCTTTTTTGGCCTCCCAAAGGCTTGAGGAAGGCTTCTGGAGGCTTTACAGGCTGAAAACTAGCCCTGTTTCATCACTTCCGGTATTTTCGGAAAACAGCCGCCTTCCTCAAGACTTTGGGAGGCCGAAAAAGGCCTCAAACCAGCTGCAAATCAGCTGTGAGGCCCAGTGCAGGTAAGGAGGGGATTGCGCGTGTATGCATTGGGGGCGTGGGGGGGCACGCATTGCCTTCTGGGTGCTGGCACGCAAGCATGAGTGTGCAATTGCACGCACAATTTTTGGCCCAGGAGCCCAAAAAGGTTAACCAGCACTGGCTTAGAGGCAGAGTAGAGTAGAATAGAACAGAACAGAAGAGTTGGAAGGGGTCTTGGAGGTCTTCTAGTCTAACCTCCTGCTTAGGCAGGAAATCCTATACCACTTCAGACAAATGGTTATCCAATCTCTTCTTAAAAACCTCCAGTGTTGGCGCACAACCCACAGTGGAGGCAAGTTGTTCCACTGATTCATTGTTCTTACTGTTAGAGAATTTCTCCTTAGTTCTAGGTTGCTTCTCTCCTTGATTAGTTTCCACCCGTTACTTCTTGTCCTGCCCTCAGGTGCAGAATAGAATAGGATAGAATAGAATAGATGATATGGAATGGAATCAAATGGAATAGAATAGAATAAAAGAACTTTATTGTCATTGTACAACGAAACTGTGGATGCACCCCAGCAACTGTTTGCAATACAATAAAACCAAAGGACTTAAAAATAAAGATAAAAAAAATAAAGTACCCACGTTTCCATTTGCAATTTGAGAGTGCAATACCTACAAATATACTTTGAAGAATAGCTTGACTCCCTCTTCTTTGTGGCAGCCGCTCAAATATTGAACACTGCTATCATGTCACCTTTAGTCCTTCTTTTCACAATGGCTTCAGATCTCTGCTGTATCTGTCTACAGTGGAAATATGAGAGTCTTAACAGTCAATGGGAGCTGTCCATTGTCCTGATTACTATGATTTCAGCTTCAGCAACCTGATTCAACTGGACTATGCCTACATCAGTTTCTCAGAAGGTTCAAACTTCTGCCAATTTAAATCACCACGCAATATTAATGGATAGATCAGTTGGATGGGTCTTATACAACGCAACTTACGCTGTTAAGTGAGACATGAGTTTTGCCTCGTTTTAAACCTTTCTTTCCCAAGTTGTTGAGTGAATCACTGCAGTTGATAATTTAGTGACCTGCTTGTTCAGGGAATCTGGTTCCCCCCATTGACTTTGCTTGTGAGAAGGTCTCAAAAGGGGATCACGAGACCTTGGGGCACAGCAGTGGGTCGCGGTGTCTCAGGTCATGTGATTCCCTTCTACGACCTCCTGACAAATAAAAGCCAATAGGAAATCCTGATTCAGTTAACAACCATGTTGTTAAACATAACAACTGCTATGATTCACTTAACAACGGTGGCAAGAGAAGTTGTAAAATGGGATAAAACATACTTAACAACTTTCTCACTTAGCAACAAAAAAAATTTAGGCTCAATTGAAGCCATAAGTCAAGTACTACATGTACCATAACTATAGTGGTAGAAGAAGAGCCAATGTTATGCTTGTAGGAGGAATAATAATGCTTTGTTGAGCATCTTGTTCTGCCTTGCTTCCTTCTTGGTTCTTCCTTCCTCCTGAAGTGGAGCAGCCTTGAGAGTCTGTGACTCAAATTAAACTTATCGATCAACGTTTAATCTCTATTTAATTACGGCCCACAGAGATCGCAGAGGAGATCCAGGATATTTGCTAGCCGTGGCCATCCCCTTAAAAGTTTTATCAAAGAATACTGCCTGAACTTCTAACCCCTGAAATGAAACAGGAGGTGCTGTTTATTATCTCAACTGCACTCTTGGCAAATAAGCAGTGGTATCCAAGAAACAAAGACAAGATGGCCGTCTTCCTACAGATTACAGATTAACAGAGTGGGGAAGGGACCTTGTAGGTCATCTAGTCCAACCCCCCGCCCAAGCAGGAGACCCTACACCATTTCTGACAAATGGCAGTCCAATCTCTTCTTGAAAATCTCCAGCGATGGATCTCCCACAACCTCCGAAGGTCCTTGAGGGCCTTCTCTAAAGCAGTTGGCTTAGGAATTGTAGGAGTTAATATCTAGACATTTTTGGCTGAGGTTGAGAAAGACTCCTCTAAGGGTATTGTCTTCTACTGTCGAGGTGGCATCATAATTGATAAGGTCTTTCTTCTGTCTGACACCTTTTTTGATTAACATGGAGATAAGCAACTGTTGTGGCTCGTCGGTGGCTGATGGAGCTGGCAGCAGAGTCAGACAGTAGCGACGAGGTTGGGGAGGAACCTGGGCCAGTCTTGGAGGCTGAGGAGGGCTCAGACGAGGGCCAGGGCAGGCTGGCAGTCATCCACTGCCTTCAGACTCAGACAGCAGTAAGGCGGGGGAGCTTCTGGAACCGGTTCCCAGCCTGCGCATGCACAGGACTACCAGAAGACAAGAACAATTGAGAAAGCAGGGTCGACTCAGGAGTAAGGCCACACCTCAGAAATGATTGGCCCCTCCCATAGGACATAAAAGGGGAGCAATGTCTTAGATGACTATTGGCTAGTCTTCTTTCTCTCTCAGTGTTTATTTACTGGTTTTGGCCAAAATACCCCATAGCAAACAATGGGTTTGCTTAATGCCTGCAGCATTCACATAACAACCGCCACAAAAATGGTCATAAAATCAGATCTGGTCACATGACAACCTGCTTACTGTCACAAGTTATGGCTCCATTGTGGTCAAAATTCCAGGACTACCTGCAATTTCTAGCAGATGGTAAACCCCAATGCTCTAAGTACAGAGGGTAAATAGTGAATTATCCTCGCATTCCTTTTCTTACCATTTATTTCAGTTTGATTGACTTAAAAGTAGAAGCTAGTTAAGATCTTGTCAGCCATGGATGAATTTATGGCTCTGGTTATGAAGGAATAGGGTGAGCGGAGTAGCTTTTGAAACAGTACCAAGAAAAAAAAAACATAACCCCACAAGCAACTTGCAAAATTCTGTTTGCTGCTGACCTTGCTAATCATTTTCATTCAGTAATGAAGACTTTGTTGTTTAAGATTAATGACTCCGTTGGATTCTGGCAATGGACTTTTTGCCTGGTGTAGAACAAGAAAACTATTTTATTAATCTTGCACGTAAGAGTGCTGAATTGAAAGTGAAGTCATAAAACTTTGTTTTAGAGTAAAAACGGCTGGTGAGCAAACTAGAGTAACAAAACAGAAAGTGGGTGGATTTTTCTGTTTTTTCTGTTGATGGAGAATTCTTCATCATGCAGGTCATGATTGTCCCAAGGGTGTTTTTTTTTATCGAAAGACAATGGGATTTTCTTGGGTTTTTTTCTTGCTTTCCATCCAAGAAACTTCTTCTGATGATAAGAACTCAAGGAGCTTCTTGGATGAGAAGCGAAACATTGTCAAAGAAAAACACATAAAAATGTCCAGTTGTCTTTTTGGAAAAAGCACTTTTGGGACAGGTTTTGTTTTTTCCTGGTCCAAAGTACAGAGATCTTTGCAGTTATTAAGCGAATCCGGCTTCCCTCACTGACTTTGCTTGGGAAAAGGCCGCTGGGAAGGTTGCAAATGGAGATCACATGATCCCAGAACACTGTAGCCGCCATGAATACGTACGTGATGGTTGCCAAGTCATGTGACCATGGGGAATGCTGCAATGATCGTAAGTGTGAAAACTGGTCACAAGTCAGTTTCTTCAGTGTCGTTGTGACTTTGAACGATCATTAAACGAAGGACTACCTGTACAGCAAACACTTTCCTAAGATCCATGACATGCTGTCTTAGAAAATTCATGTGGCAATGATGGAAGTGAATGGGGAGAGAAGGAAGGAAGGAAAGAAGGAAGGAAGAAAGGAAAAAGGGAGGAAGGAAAAGGAGGGAGGGAAGGAAGAAAGATAAGGAAGGAGAGGGAAGGAAGGAAGGAAGAAAAGGGGAAAAGCAAAAGGGAAAAGAAGAAGGAAGGAGGGAGGGAGGAAAAAAGAAGGGAGCAAGCAAAAAAGAAAAGGAGGAAGGAAAGATGGTGGTAGAGAGATAGAGAGAGGGAGGAAGGAAGGGAAGAGAGAAAAGGTGGGAGAAGGTTAGAGGCAGGAAGGAAGGGAAAGAGGGAAAGAAAAGATGGGAGAGGGGTAGAGAGAGGAAGGGAGGGAAGGGGAGAGAAGAAGGAAGGGAGAGGGAGCGGGGAAGAGGGGAAAGGAGAGAAGAGAGAGAGGGAGGGAGGAAGGGAAGGAGGGAGAGAAAGGAACGTGGGAGAGGGAGAGATGTAAAGAGAGGAAGGGAGGGAGAAGAAGAGGAGAGGAGGTGGGAGAGAGAGAGAGAGAGACACAGAGAGACAGAGGACATGCAAATGAGAGCTACAGAAAACCAAGCATTCAGAATGAAAAGAGGGAACTGTCCCTCTCTTGTCCTTGCTCCATCCTTGTCGTTGTCCAAGCAAGCAGTCCAGATGTCTTGAGATGTCTTCTCCATAAACTCTCCTTCCGAAAGGCCGGATTCCCGGGAAACTTTCCCCCCTCCTGATTGGAGAATCTGCTTCTCTCAAGTAGCGTCTTGCTCTGAGGCCATCGAGATGATTATCGTACCCAAATTCCTTGTTCCGGGTCTTCTCCTCCCTGAGACGTAATCCTTGGTTCCTCGCAATGCTGGGGAATTAAAACGACATGTTCTCTCGCAGATTTATTTAGCCACGATCTTTTGTCTGGTTTATTCGTACCCTTCTACCAACACTCACTTGCCAGGGTTTTCTTAGATGTGCCGCTCCGGTGCCACATCTGTGTTCCTCAGAAAGCGAAGAGCCTCCTCCATGCTAGGCAGGCATCCGAGAAAAAAGTCCTTTCATTTCGGGGGGAAAAGAATCCAGTAATGATGACAAGACCTTTGCAGTGACAGACGAGGAGAGCCTCGGGGATCTCATGTTTCCCTAGAATGCGGCATGGAGCTGAAATTCAGAGGCTCAAAAAGATAAAAAACCAAACCAACCTTTCTTGAAGGAGAAGGAGAAGAAAGGAAGAAGGAGAAGTTGAAGAAGAAGAAGAAGGTTATTGTCATTATACAAGTACAACAAAACTGTGGATGCACCCCAACAACGGTTTGCAATACATAAAACCAAAGCACTTAAAGATAAAAATAAGAAAAATAGAGTACCCACATCTCCATTTGCAATTTGAGAGTACAATATCTACGAATAGGCTCTCTCTCTTACTCCCTTTCCTACAGGTAGTCCTCATCTTATAGCCATTCATTTAGTGACCATTGCAACATGACTGGAACTGATGATCCTTGCAGCAGTGGTGGGATTCAAATTATTTTACTACCGGTTCTGTGAGTGTGGTGTGGCTTGGTGGGTATGGCTTGGTGGGCGTGGCAGGGGAAGGATACTGCAAAATCCCATTCCCTCCCCACCCCACTAACCTGCTTTCCAGCTCCGTTCTCCTGTGCAGGACAACCAAAGGAGACCCAGCCGATCAGCTGAGACTCAATGGGAGGCAGAGACTATATGAGGGCGGGGCCAGTCAGAGCCGGGATTTGCTGGTTGTCCAAACTACTCAAAATTTCCGCTACCGGTTCTCCAGAACCTGCTGAATACCACTTTTGCCTTGCAGCATCCCCAACAAGATCAACATTTGGACCCTTGGCAAACTGGCATGTGATTGCCCATTTCTGAGAAGCAAAGCCGTTGCAGGAAGCCAGATTTGCTTCATTGAACTGCTGGTTTCCCTTAACAATTGCAGTGACTCACTTAACAATTGTGCCAAGAAGGCTGTAAAATCAGGCGCAATTCACTAAGCGACTGCCTCTGGTCACTAAGCGACTGGAAATTCTGGTCGGTTGTATGTTCAAAGCAAATCGAGGAAAGCAGCCTGCCAGGTCCCTTAACTCCATAGAAAATTCCCTGTCACATGAATTACTTCGTCAGGGCAGGTAAAGGATGTAAGACAGGGATATCAAACTCAAGGCCTGCAGGCCAGATGTGGCCCACAATGTGGTTGGATCCTGGTCTGTGGGGCCGTCCTGGAAAATGCAAGGGGCCAGCCCTCATGGCTTCAGCCCGATCTACCCAATGCGAAGAGGAAACATGCCGGCAGTTTGTGGAGTGGCCTCAATCTAACCACACCCAACCAGCTGGCCACACCCACCCAGTCAGCCATGCCCACCCAGTCAGCCATGCCCATCTACCCATGCCCAGTGAGTGGCATCAAACTGGCCACGCCCACCCAGTCGGCCACACCCACCCAGTCAGCCATGCCCACTCAGTCAGCCACGCCCATCCACCCATGCCCAGTGAGTGGCGTCAAACTGGCCACTCCCACCCAGTCAGCCACACCCACCCAGTCAGCCACGCCCACCCACCCATTCCAAGTGAGTGGTGTCAAGCTGGCCATGCCCACCCAGTAGGCCACACCCATCCAGTTGGCCACACCCACCCAGTGGGTCATACCCACCCGACTCTCCACTGCCCTGATGCAGCCCTCAATGAAATTGAGTTTGATACCCCCTGGTCCAAGACATCCCAAAATTGCCACTAACCACCAACCAAGAATATTTACGGGATTCGGGACACATTTTAATTTCCCAAGAATATTTATGGGATTCGGGACACATTTCTGGAAATAGTGACACTGGGAGCTGTGTCCAGGTTCCCATTACTTTTAATTTATTATTACTCTTTTTTAAAGACAGGAATCCTGTCAGAAATGAAGGGAGAAATTTGTGGGCCCTTAACTTAGTTTGTGTAGATTTTTCTTTCTTAGTGCCTATGACGTTATTCCTTTTCTTTTGGGGGATGATGCGATTTTAATTTTGTATACTTTTTCCTAAACGTTTTCTTCTAATCTTGTGTTCCACTCTGAGTCTACTAGGAATTGAGTAAGCTATAAATACTGTGAAAATAAATAAAACCCTGCCCGCTTAGATATATCCCCCCTTGGCTTTCTGGCTTTTCCATCTGGTCTGAATCAAAATGTGATGTTTTCTGATTTATCTAAGTAACAGCTGATGAAGGATGAGACATTCAACCTTTCCTTGCTTTTGATACTTTTTTCCTCCTGGTTGAGAACAGAAGAGAGAAGTGAAGCTCTTGGATTTAATGCGTGTTAATGAAGAAACATAAAAATCCTTATTACTCATTAGAGGAAAGATCTGATGCGCACAGAGAAAAGGAAAGAATATGCTTAAATAGTTTTCTAAATGGGATTAGGCTTATGCAGTTGTAGAGAAACAGCCCATTCCTTGTTTCAAAATTTATTATATTTGCCATTGTGGCCTCATTTTGTATTGGTACTAAACACTCGGTGCCCTGTGTTTTCTGGCTGAAATAATTGACTTTTCTCTGCTCCCTTTATAGTTTAAAGAAACACTTTGGTGTTGGTGTGCTTGGAGAAGGAAATTTTCAGGAATGTTTTTCTGTGTTTTCCTAACTGTGTCATTATCTTCAACAATTAACCTCCCCTTATTTTAAAAGGTATTAATAAAGGTTCTCTTTGCTAGGCTTGCTTTATGCCAACTCTGTGTTAAAAGGAAAATAATAATAATAATAGGGAACATAATTTGCGCTTGGACCATTTAGGCTAATCCAGGAAATTCGATTTAAAAAAAAAAGGTGTTGCTTTTACAGGTAGTCCTCATTTAGCGACTGCCTCGTTTAGCAACCTTCAGTTATGACAAGGATGAAAAAGAAACCTTGCAACCAATCCTCACGTTGGTTACCTTTGCAGGTCTGTTAAAGGAATGGAAAGTCGAAGGATATGCACAATTGCAGTTTCTCTTAGTGACCGCTTTGATTATCTACCACGTTGCTAGTCCCAATTGTGGTCATTCAGTGGGTGTTCTGATCATGGCTTCCTGAGACACCAACAAACACATGTAAAATCCAAAACTCTTTTATTTTAGTTCAATGGCTGTGAATTATCGTCATTCACAGCCCGGAATGAGTCTTAACCAGATATAATTAGTCCCAGGAACGTTTGCCAAAGTTCTTCGTAAGATGTCTGATAAGAACGCACCTTATCTGACTTGAAGTGCTGCCACCGACTAAAGTCTCAATTAGTCCTTCAAAACCAAATAGAGAACAAATTCACCATGGAGCGTTCAGATTCCAAACCGATCAGAGCGAACGATGTTGCTTCCTGCAAAGGTTTTCCTACCTTTGCACTTCCTTTATCCCTTATGGGAGGGGCAATCCCCTCCAAGCCTTACTCCTGAGTCGCCCCCTTTGTCTTAGCTGCTCTCGCCTTCTGGCAGCTCCGCGCAAGCACGCACTAGGAACAGGCTCCCCTTGTTCCTCTGCCTCGCTGCTGTCAGATTCTGGAGGCTCCAGAGTCAGCGCATAACTCCCAGATGGCCCTGGCCCCATCTCTGTATCGGATGCAGGACCCTGGTCCGACTCCTCCCCTGACTTCCGGACTGGTCCCTGTTCTTCCCCACTGTCCGATTCTGCTGCCGCCTGCACAGGCTGCAGGGAACCACAACAGTGGGGATGACCTGTAGTTTGGTTATTGTATTGGCACCAGTTCTTATATTTACACATAGTATACAGGTAACTCTCGAACTACAACCATTTGTTTAGCAAGCGTTCAAAATTACAATGGCGTTAAAAAAAAAGTGACTTACATCTAGTCCTCACACATACGGCCATTATCGTATTCCTCACGGTCCAGGGATCAAAATGGCAAAGTTCGCTTAGTGAGTGTTTGAAGTCACAACGGCATTGAAAAAAGGGACTTAACGGCCATTTTGACCGTTGCAGCATCCCCATAGTCAACGTGATTTATATTTGGATGCTTGACAACTGACTCACATTTATGACGGTTGCAGTGTCTCGGGGTCACAGGATCCCCTTTTGGGACCTAACAAAGTGAGGAAGCCAGATTCACTTAAAACAAAAGCATTACTAACTTAGCAACTTCAGTGATTCACTCCACAGCGGTGGCAAGGGAGGTCGTAGAGCGGGACAAAATTCCCTTAGCAACTCTGTCGCTTAGCAAAAGAAATTTGGGGCTCGATTGTGGTCATGAGACAAGGATATCTGCATTCATGCAACGTTGCTGATCTTGGCTCGTACTTTTTTAAAGCAAAAAAGAATGAAAGTCTTTTCCCTCTGAAAGTCCTTTGATCTGAATTCTCTACAATTTCCCCAGCTTATTCTTCTGCCCTCTTCTGTGATGTTCTGTGTCTCTTTTGGCCTTGGCTGATGTCTGCCCAATACTGTCAGTTAATTGGAATGAAACTGCAAAAAAACCCTGCAATGCCACATTATTAACCTGAAAAGCCTCTTTCCCTGGGCAGACAGGAGGGGGTGGGGGGCTTGGCTCCTGGTAAAATCTCTGCTTTTTAATATAATTTTTATTGAGATTGATCATAGTGTAAAACACAAATGAAAATAAATGTAGTATAGGGCTGTGATGGTGAACCAGTGGCATGCGTGCCAGAGGTGGCAGGCAGAGCCCTCTCTCTGGGCACGTGAGCCGTTGCCCCAGCTTGGCTCTGCTGCTCATGCGCGCCTCCTGCTGGCCAGATGGTCTTTGGGTCTCTGCTGTGCATGCATGGGGGGCAGGGCGCACACGTGGAGGTTGTGCATGCATGCGTGGGGCGGAGCGCACGCAGGGGGTCATGTGCGCACGTGCAGGAGTGCGGGGGTTGTGTGCAGTTGTGTGGGGGCAGAGCACATGCGCGGGGCACGCTCTTACTTTGCATTTTGGGGATGCGTGCCAAATGTGCGTGCGCTTTAGGCACCTGGTGCCAAAAAAGTTAGCCATCATTGGTATAGGGGAAGGAAGGGAAAAGAAAGGTGTAGGATGATGGCAAATGAGAGGGAAAAAGTATTGACTTCCAACTTTTTGGAGGAGAGTAAGATACAAAACACAGTTACAGCCTCAATATTTTGGTTTTTTTTCATGGTTTGCAAATACTAGCCAATTTGATAACAGCAAACAAATCTAATTAGCAAAACCCAAAGTCAGAATTTCATTTTTTTTCTGATTCAAAAACAAAGTCTAGAAGTGGTTTCCAAGTTTTGTTTTTGTGAGGCTACTACGGCACTGGAAAAAGTGAGTTACGACCATTTTTCACACTTACGACCATTGCAGCATCCTCGTGGTCCCATGATCCAAATGCAGACTCTTGACAACTGACTCATATTTATGACGGTTGCAATCCCACTGGGTCACGTGATCCCCTTTTGCGACCTTCTCAACAAGCAAAGTCAGTAAGAAAGCTAGATTCACTTAACAACCGTGTTACTCACTTAACAACTGCAGTGATTCACTTAACCATGGTGGCAAGGAAGATCGTAAAGTGGGATAATATTCAACTATCTCCGCTTAGCAGCAGACATTTTGGACTCAATTCTAGTCATAATCCAAGAACTACTTTTAGAAATAAAATTAGGTGTATTCTTTTCTCTTATTAGATCAGTTAATTTTGCCATCTCGGCTCCTGGTACAATTTTAGGGGGCAACATGGCTGTGTGTTTTGCCTTTTCTTTCTGACAAAGCCAGTTCTGTCTCTGATATCATCTTTTCTTCAATGTTAAAGGAGAATTTGGTTGCCAATTCTTGCAGCGTGAAAGATCAGGCAGACACAATACCTTGGAATAGTTGTGTGTCACTGAATCCTGAAGGGAATAATGTGGGCTAAGTTCTTCATCAATATCTCATTCCCAACCTTGCCACCAACCTTGCTGGCAGTTACCTAGCCATCATTGGACCGTGGCACAGGTTGACATTCATCTAGTACAGTGTCTCTCAACCTTGGGAAGTTTAAGATGGGTGGACCTCAACTCCCTGTCATGCCCTTGTTAGAGTCTGAGGGAGAGGAGGAATACCCAACAGGGAGTGGAGGTGTGGCTCCAGAGGTTGTGGAGGAGGCTGGGGAAGGGCAGAGGCCGGCTGGGCAGTCAGAGGAAGAACCATCCGCTCTTCATCCTAGGACACGCAGGGAGGGACGGAGAAGGAAACAACTTGGCTTATGAAAGAGGAAGTGACCATGATCCTCTTCATTGGTTGCAGCTGGGGAGACGAGTATATAAGAGAGACGGTTAAAACACAAGGTTGCCAGAAGCAAAGCATGTTTTATTTTGGGTTGAAATCATCTTGGTTGGCGTCCTTCCAATAGATTGTGCCTTGTTATCTCCTTGCAGTTGGTAATTGCTTATCTTGGTCCATTGTGGAATTTCCTTCATTGTAGTTTGTTTTGGTTTTTTATTTTACCTCTATCTGCTCATTGAGTTTGGACTGTATTGCTTTCTTTTGAAGACTATTTTTGAATAAGTTTTATCTTCAACTGAGTATTATTGAACAGTGGGGCCAAGTTGCAGGCATTAAAAGACATTTATTTACGTTTTGGATTTTGTTACGTTTGTGTTACACCCCTGGTCATCACACTCCCAGAATTCCCCCAGCCAGCCATGCCCATTTTAATGTTTCCAAGCTTGAGAAACACTGGTCTAGTGTAAAGTTACCACCATCAACATGTCAATCATGACCTGGGGCCAGATCAGGCTCCACAATGTGGAAAAGGCCACATATAGTTCTCAGGTTATGACTGTAATGGAACCTCCCCATTACAGTCATAAGTCACAATGATTGTAAAGCAAGTGACCTCTAGGAGATGGCCAGGCTGAGTCTGACGGAGAAGTCAAATACGTCATCAGTCTTGAGTCCCTTCGTGCCCGCAAGAGATTTAAGTCCAGCCTGTCTTGAATTCTTTTGACTCTTATCTACCGCTACTTTTGCTTTACCAGTTAGTAGTTCAGATTCTTGTAAAGAGTATTAGCATAAAATAAACCTTCAATCATTTGAACCGCCTCACTTCCTGATTTATTGCACCTGATTTTACGACGGTGTTTTTTTTCTTCTTTTGCAGCGGTTGTTAAACAAGTGCCATGATCGTAAAGCGAACCTCTGGTGTTCACTAGAGGCTGATTTGGCCAAAATCTGGAAGCAAAAAATGTCATAAAAGGCTGTCACGTGACTGCAGGATGCTGCAAATGTGGTCCGTGTTCAGAGTTTTGCAGTGTTAATTCAGTGCCAGAAAAATAAATGCAGATGGCTGAGGCTTCATTTAACATCTTTATAAACATAATAAGTAGATTTTATAAACAAGTTGTAGATTTCTCCAACATGGAGCTAACTCAAACAAGAAACATGTTGCAAGCAACTTCAGCAGACACACCAGCAGCTCAGAAACAGACATCAGTTTCACTTTAGTTCAGCAGTTAAGCATTATACACAGCAGAGGAGAGAAGCAGTTTCATTTTCAACAGACAGACTCAAAGCTTAACACAGCTGCAGAACTTCATATAGAGCCACGCCTAGGCTAGTTTTAGTTTCAGTTTCCAAACTGTCCTCATTGGCTGATTTAGTTGCTATGCCTATTCATTGGCTGACCTTGTTACCAAGCTCTATTCCAGTTCATGAATATACTCTCAGAGTCTGGTTGCCGAGCAACCAAGCAGTCTGGTTGCCGAGCAACCAACCTGGAATCACAGGATAAACAATGTGGAACCAGATTTTAAGTATGTTGTGGGAGTCCATTGTAATTTTGAACAGTTGTTAAGAGTGATTGGTCATAAGTTGAGAACTTCCTGTAGGGCCAGTAGAATAATCTACCTCAGGACAAACAGGAATGAGGCGCCTGCAGGGAGAACAGCTTTGCAGGGAGGCAGATGCAAAGAGTAAATGACAGAACCCCTTAATTGAGCATATTTAGAAAGCACATAACTAATAAGATTCATTGATGTAAGATTTTTCTGAGTACTATTGGTAGAGCAATGACACCTATGAGAAAACATTAGATCAGTGTTATCAACCGTGGCAGCTGGAAGATGTCTAGACTTCAACTCCCAGAATTCCCCAGCCAGGGGAATTCTGGGAATTGAAGTCCAGATAACTTTTACATTAGATTTTGAAATGCTTCTCCTCTCCTTGTCTTTTTCTACATTATTACCTTTTATTTCTTCCTGCTCTAGTTGCGTTCTGTGCCTTTTCATTCTCCAACATCACTGCGTTTTAGCAAGGCTATTCTCCCAAGGCCTTTTCCCCCCAATAAGCATTTTGTGTACTTAGGCCAATGTTTGTGTTTCTGTGTTAAATATGGATGAGGCTCTTCTGTTGACAGAAACTTTAGCAGTCAGCGAACAAAGATGGAGGATCCTATAGAGGAGACTGTTAGGGCTGTGCTGCACTTTGGCAGCAAATTGAGAAAGGAAGGACCAGGGGAGACATGATAGCAGTCTTCCAATATTTGAGGGGCTGCCAGAGAGAGGAAGGGGTCAAGCTATTCTCCAAGGGACCCGAAGGCCCCAGACAAGGTATAATGGATGGAAACTGAACGAGGAGAGATTCAACCTGGAAATAAGGAGAAATTTCCTGACAGTGAGAACAATCAACCCATGGAAAAGAAATTGCCTTCAGAAGTTGTGGGAGCGCCATCACTTGAGACTTTCAAGAAGAGTTGGACTGCCATTTGTCAGAAATGGTGTAGGGTCTCCTGCTTGGGTGAGGAGGTTGGATTAGATGACCTACAAGATCCCTTCCGACTCTGATTATCTGTTATCTGTTAAGGACACCTGCTTGCAGCTCTTTAAAGCAGCTGCATTTTTTCTGCGGCTGTTCTCTGCAGAACAGCAGTTGCTGGAAATGTGTAGACAGTTGCAACTTTTATATCCCTATATATTCCAAAACATCTTTTGGGAATTGTGTCTGAAGCCCTGTTTAATCCTAATGATTACAGGTAGTCCTTTACTTATGACCGCAATTGAGTCCAAAATTTCTGTTGCTAATTGTGCCCTAGTTTATGTCATTTCTTGTCCCAGTTGTTAAATGAACAACTCTAGTTGTTAAGTTAATAACAGTCATTGGATACGTGATGGGCGGAAAATAAATGTCATAGTAAATAAAATAAAATCAATTAAACTAAACTAAATTAAAATATAATATAATAAACTAAAACAAGTCAAGTAAAAAATAAAAGTACAGTAAAATAAAATAAAATCATGATTGTTAAGTGAATTTGGCTTCCCCATTGACTTTGCTTGTCAGAAGGTCGCAAAAGGGGATCACATGAACTTGGGACATGCAATCGGCATGAGTATGAGTCACTTACTAAGCTTCCAAATGTTGATTCTGTGACAGTGAGGATGCTGCAGTTGTCATAAAGTTTAAAAAGGGCCATAAGTCACCTTTTTTTTGGTGCCATTGTCACTAAACAAATATATGTAAGTCGAGGACAATATACACATTCTGACAAGACAGCTGATTAGAATCAGGATCAGAATAGGTCTGGAAGGGACCTTGGAGGTCTTCTAGACCAGCCCCTTGCTCAAGCAGGAGACCCTATAGCAGTGATGGGTAGCCTTTTCATCGTCACGTGCTGAAAGTGTAAGTGTGCATGTACACACGTGCCTGCACCCATAATGCAATGCGCGCATTCCCCCTGGCTGCACCCCTCTGGTGCACGTGCCCCACGTCTGCACATGTGCATGCATCTCCCACACACAGGCCCCGCCCCCTGCACATGCACGGCAGAGACCCAACAATCAGCTGGCTGGCAGGCGGCACACACGCATGCACAGTGGACCTAATCCGGGGCGAAGGCTCGCGTGCAGGCAGAGATGGCTCTGCATGCCACTTCCGACATGCGTGCCATGGGTTCGCCATCACGGCCTGATAGCATTTCAGGCAGTTGGCTGTCCAGTGTCTTTTTAAAAACTTGCAATGATGGAAGCACCCACAATTTCTGGTGGCAAGCTTTTCCACTGGTTAATTTTTCTCACTATTAGATAGTTTCTCCTGAATCCCAGGGTTGGTTAAGGCCTCTCCAATGGCTGCAGAGCAGAAAGTCTTGGAAACAATATACTAGTCAGTGTTAATGATAAATTGCCAGCTTTGGTGTGCTTTCCTCCAAGCCACAGGGCTGTTTAAATGCCATTTGTGTGAGTAAACAGGTTAGGAGCTGCTCATGCAGCCATCTAATGAAAGGCATCTTGCTGTTTTCCAACCCCATCTTGCAGTGTGTTTAAAATATAAATGTGTGGCAATATTTAATTTATGATACCATTAGATCAGCCTTTCACAAACTGGTTACCCCTCCAGGTAGGTTGGAAAGCAATTAATTTCTGCTTACACAAACTTTGGAGACTCAAGCGCAGTTGTCACTTCGAGCTGCTAAGTAAGAGAGATGAAAGCATTGTGGGTACAAGCCAATGACATTTACGGAACCACCGTTGTACAGGTGGTCCTCGACTTAACGACCATTCATTTAGTGACTGTTCAAGGTGGCGACAGCACTGAAAAAAGTGACTTAGGGCCTTTTCATGCTTACAACCAGTGCAGCATGTGACCCCATAATTCTTTGTGGGGTGAAGTCTGGGCATCTGAATGGAGCTGAGTGTTTACTGGCCGGATGCCCCTCCTATCACTAGGGCAGAGTTTTGTTCAGCATATATATATTTCCATTGTGCCCAGAGAGAGAAATATCTGCCTGTACCTAAGATTGAACTCACAGCCTCCTGATTGGGAGGCGAGAGAGCGCCACCTCTAGGCCATCACACCACTCAATTGACTCATACTTACGACGGTTGCAATGTCCCGGGAGTCATGTGATTCCCCCTTTGCGACCTTCTGACAAGGAAAGTCAATGAGGAAGCCAGATTCCTTTTACAACGATGTTACTAACTTTAACAACCGCAGGGATTCACTTAACCACAGTGGCAAGAAAGGTCGTAAAGTGGGCCAAAATTCACTGAACATCCGTCTCGCTCAGCAACAGAAATTTCGGGCTCAGTTGTGGCCATAAGTCAAGGACTACCTCTGTTCACTTTGATTTGACTGACCATCTTTGAGTGGCACCGAAGGGTTTCAGATTTAAGCTCCCTGTTTTCAAATTGATAACAAGTACCGCCCCAGAGGCCAGTTCAGGAACATGATTGCTGATCTATTTCACGTTGCAATAACCAGGATTTAGTCTTTGCCAGAATAATTCTTGCTGCAACATTAACAGTTTTCCGCTACGACAAACAAACACTCCAGTTTCTTTCAGCAGCTGAAAAGCACCTGTTGCATACGGATCTGTCATCTGCGAGCTATATAACCCCGTATTCATAAACACGGTCTTGCGCTCTGGAAGAGAAATTCTTCATTTGCATTAACTATTGCCTTCTCTTTTCTTTCCCCCTATGCCTTTTGGACTATATCATGAAAGTTGTTGTGGTTGTTTTGGACTACAGCATGAAATTATTTGTTGTTGTTGTTCAGTCGATAAATTATGCCCAACCTCTCACAACCTCCTGGACCACAGCTCGCCAAATCCTCCGGCCCTCCATGGTCACCCAGAGTCTGCCCAAATCCATGTTCGCTGTGCCAATGAATAAAGAAAAGAGACACCACGAAACAGATGTCCTATATTCATTTCCATGCATTTCCCAAGATTTTGTCTCTTGTTACACGTTAAGCATTGGGTGAATGCTCTTCTAAAGCCCAATAAACTGGAGATAAGTTGGGGACTGAAACAGCTGTTGCGTGCCTTGCGTGTCCGAAGGAATGAGTCATGCTCTCTTTGTATAAAGAAGCCATCTTTATCATTTTAGTCTCTGCCCCTCTCAAAAGACACTTAGGATTGCTAGGATCCGTGGCTTTTCCGAATGCTCTCCTGGTTTGGTGGGCGAGTAGTAGACAGTTTCTTTGGATTTCTTCCAAGGCAGAGAAGTTCTCCAGCAGTTTCTTAAGGAGATCCTCTGAATGGTGCCAAAAGATCTGCTCCTGGAAAGATTCCAAGGCAGACATTCCCTTCTGAAATTCCTCTTGTGATTTAATAGTAGCAGGGAAAAAGCAGGGACTGTTGGATATTTCTTCTTCTTCTTCTTCTTCTTCTTCTTCTTCTTCTTCTTCTTCTTCTTCTTCTTCTTCTTCTTCTTCTTCTTCTTCTTCTTCTTCTTCTTCTTCTTCTTCTTCTTCTTCTTCTTCTTCTTCTTCTTCTTCTTCTTCTTCTTCTTCTTCTTCTACTTTTTCTTCTTCTTCTTCTTCTCCTCCTCCTCCTCTTCTTCCTTCGCATTCTTCTTTGCCTTCTCCTTCCCCTCCCTCTTCTCCACTTCCTCTCCTCTCCTTCCTTCCTTCCTTCCTTCCTGCCTGCCTGCCTGCCTGCCTGCCTTCCTTCCTTCCTTCCTTCCTTCCTTCCTTCCTTCCTTCCTGCCTGCCTGCCTGCCTGCCTGCCTGCCTGCCTGCCTGCCTTCTTTCCTTCCTTCCTTCCTTCCTTCCTTCCTTCCTTCCTTCCTTCCTTCCTTCCTTCCTGCCTGCCTGCCTGCCTGCCTGCCTGCCTGCCTGCCTGCCTGCCTGCCTGCCTGCCTGCCTGCCTGCCTTCTTTCCTTCCTTCCTTCCTTCCTTCCTTCCTTCCTTCCTTCCTTCCTTCCTTCCTTCCTTCCTTCCTTCCTTCCTGCCTGCCTGCCTGCCTGCCTGCCTGCCTGCCTGCCTGCCTTCCTTCCTTCCTTCCTTCCTTCCTTCCTTCCTTCCTTCCTTCCTGCCTGCCTGCCTGCCTGCCTGCCTGCCTTCTTTCCTTCCTTCCTTCCTTCCTTCCTTCCTTCCTTCCTTCCTTCCTTCCTTCCTTCCTTCCTTCCTTCCTTCCTTCCTTCCTTCCTTTCTCTCTCTCCTCTCTCCCCTCCCTCCTCCTCCCCCTCCCTTCTCACCTCCCTCTTCCCCCCAACTTCTTCTCATTCCTCTTTTACCACTTTAGGTGTGGAAGGATGAGTCGTCACTTGGACAATGAAAGGCAGAGCATTCCTTCATGTTTTCTGAGCTCTCTTGTTACTAAATAAAGGCAAGAACATCACTGAAAGATATTCCAATCCAAAACGGTGTAAACAGAAAACTTTAAACTATAAATCCAACAAAGCAAGATACGGTAATAAATCCCGAAGGGCAAGATAAGGAGTTCCAGAAGTGAAGTAACATGGTAGTAAATCAAACCAGTTGGGAGGATGCCAGTAACTCCGATAACAGCAGCCAACATTAGATAAACTCAACATTTGTTCCTGACAAACACCCCTCCCAATTGCCTCTCCTTTAAACTCCCTCCTCAGGTATGCCTTGTGAAGGGAATCAGGGTCCTTTCCTCCCTTGTAAGCCATGCAAGTCACGTTGCTCTCTTCTCCATACTTCCCTGCATGCCCTAAGATGAAGAGAGGGTGGGCCTTGGTCTTCCTCTGAACTTCCTCTTGTTCTACCTCTTCCCTGCTTTGCCCAGCCTGACTTTGCCCTTCCCCAGTTTCTTCTACAGCCAACGGAGCCACTCTCCCGCTCCCTGACAGCTGTTCGTCTTCCTTCTTGGATCCAGACTCCGACGGAGGCATGACATTTAGGCTGAACATATCCAGTTCCTACCGCCATTCTTCATAAGACCTCTCACCAAGTCTACCACTATCATTGTTCCTGACACTTGTCATTTTAAAGGTCTGCATATGCCACTTCCCCATAGCCAACTCGCCACGACCAACTTGCCGGGGGACAATTCGCCATGGCTAACTCGTCGCAGGACAAGAGTTAATGCTAATATCCAAGAAATGATGAATCAGAAGCATTTTAAGAAAAGACGAAAAAGGGAGGACAAAATGAAAGGTTGGCCATGGCGAGTTAACCATGGTGAGTTGGCCACAGAGAGTCCCCTTCCACCTTTTAATGCCCTGAATCTCATCTGCCTACCTTTTACTTGGAAACAAGCTTGTTTGACCTTATTGATAGAAAGACGTCTCCTGGGAGAAAGGAAAGCGAAAGCTTTTTGCTCTTTTAGATGATTATTGGACCATTTGGGAGACATAATCCAAAATAGGTGTGCTAAGCTTAGCAGAAGCTTAATGCAACCATTTTCAATTTTTTTTAAAACCCCAAATTGCATGGCCAATATTCAGTGTTTTTCCAGCACAATTTTGGGAGGCTCTAGAGAGTGCTAAAATGTGATTGAAGAGCAGCCTGCGGCTTGAAAAAGCATTACTGCATTTTGGTCTTGTCCCAGGCCAAGCACGTGCCTGGATCATTTATTTTTCCTGATTCCTTATTGCATTTGGTCTTAGTTTTAAACCCATTACGATCCAGAAATCTAATATTTGCTTTCCCAAGCTGACGTCAATCTTGCAGGTTCCTTTTTTTCCTTCTCTTTGAACCCTCAAAATTCTGTTTGTGGGGAGTAGATTTACAAAGTGAGAAGGGTTCTTGAGCGTTCAGCAATCTGCATTCGAGTAACTCAGCATGCAGTCTTGCTTAGAGATGCAAGCATCTGGCAAGATCTGGCATCTTTTGCAAGATTCCAATCATCTGTGGAATCATAGAATCATAGAGTTGGAATCAGAGGTGGGATTCCACTGGTATAACAAGCGGTTCGGTGATCGCGCGCTCCGCATTTTTAAAAGCTCTAATGCTTAACTTCTACTGCAGTCCCTGTGAATAAAACAGCTGAGCCGCCGCAAACTGCTCTGCTGCGCGAATCAGCTGTGCTCTTAACAAATTCTATCCCAGGGCAAGTAGCTCTTTGAATTCTGCTGTACAGTGCAGTCTTGGTGTGGTGTCGGGGGTTTCCAGTTCAATGTGTGAAGGGTAAAGGATGTGTCTTTGTGTTTATTTTCATGATCATGGTCATGATATGCACTGAAGATGGTGTTTGATTTCGTTGTACAAGGTGCAATGACAATAAAAGTAAACTAAAAGGAAATAAAGCACAGGAAAGAACAGGTGTGGGCGGGCCCACATGCTCATCGGAGCGAACCAGTTCACTGCCAGCTGATCTTTGGAGCAAGGGGTGTGCCTGAACCGGTCTGAACCAGTACAATCTCACCCCTGGTTGGAATGGATCTTAGAAGTTATCTAGTCCAACCTTCTGTCCATTGCAAGATCTAAGGCAGGGATGTCAAACTTGATTTCACTGAGGCCCGCATCAGGGTTTTGTTTGACCTTGGGAGCGGCAGGGGGGCGTGGCCAGGAAGCATGGCAGCTCGACATCACTCATGTTGGGGGGTGCCTATGGTGGCCGGAGCACTCTGCCAGTGAAAATGGGGTCCCGAGCTTTGTTTTCGGCTGGGACAGCCTCCTGCAACCCTCTGCCAGGAAAAACAGATCTTGGGAGTAGCTGCACGTGGCCCTCCTGAGCTCCATTTCTGCTGGCAAAGGCATCATGGGCTGGTCCTTCGCTGTTTCCAGGGCAGCCCTGTGGGCTGGATCTCGCCCTGGGGCCTTGTTTGACACCCCTTATCTAAGGCATCTCTGACAGCCAACCATCCAGATGTCCAGCAAAGGAGAAGTCAACACATCATGTATGACAGCCTCTTCTCTTGGCTGAAAGCTCATATAGAGGCAGTCCTTGACTTACGACTGTTCCCTGAGTGACCATTTGAAGTTACGACTTTGAAAAAAGTGACTTATGACCATTTTTTCACACTTAACCATTATGGCAGCATTCCCGTGGTCATGCAATCAAAATCCAGATACTTGGCAAGTGACTCATATTTATGATAGTTGCAGTGCCTTGAGGTCATGTGAATTTTGGGATTTGAAATCCAGAAGTCTTGTCAAGTTTGGAGACCTCCTGGTCTGCCTCATAAGGCTAACAGTCGGACCTGGTTTGATTCTGGGAGTTGAGGTCTACAGGTCTTAAAGTTGTCAAGTTTGGAGATGCCTGGTCTACCTCATAAGGCTGATAGTTGGCTCTGATTTGACTGTTTGACTCATTAGGCTGACAGTTGACTCTGAGGTGAAGTCCACAAGACTTAAGTTCTCAAGTTTGGAGATCCCTGGTCTACCTCATAAGACTGATAGTTGGCTCTGATTTGACAGTTTGACTCATAGGCTGATAGTTGACTCTGAGGTGAAGTCCACAAGACTTAAAATTGTCAAATTTGGAGACCCCATAGTCTACCTCATAATGCTAATAGTTGGCTTTGATTTGACAGTTAAACTCATAGGCTGACAGTTGATTTTGAGATGAAGTCCACAAGACTTAAATTCTCAAGTTTGGCGATCCCTGGTCTACCTCATAAGACTGATAGTTGGCTCTGATTTGACTGTTTGACTCATTAGGCTGACAGTTGACTCTGAGGTGAAGTCCACAAGACTTAAGTTCTCAAGTTTGGAGATCCCTGGTCTATCTCATAAGACTGATAGTTGGCTCTGATTTGACAGTTTGACTCATAGGCTGACAGTTGACTCATAGGCTGACAGTTGACTCTGAGGTGAAGTCCACAAGTCTTAAAATTGTCAAGTTTGGAGACCCCCTAGTCTACCTCATAGTGCTAATAGTTGGCTTTGATTTGACAGTTAGACTCATAGGCTGACAGTTGACTCTGAGGTGAAGTCCAGAAGTCTTAAAATTGTCAAGTTTGGAGACCCCCTAGTCTACCTCATAATGCTAATAGTTGGCTTTGATTTGACAGTTAGACTCATAGGCTGACAGTTGACTCTGAGGTGAAATCCACAAGTCTTAAAAGTTGATGAGTTTGGAGACGCCCCGTCTACCCCATAAGGCTGAAAATTGGCTCCGGTTTGACTTGTGGTCTATTAAAATACCCATTAGCTGCCAAGCTGGTCCTCCCATTTCCTGTACTTTTGCCTTTCATTTTTCCCATCCGGATGTTGAACTTGGCATTCCTCTGCTTAAATTCCACCTTGTAATTTTCTTTTCATCTCATTGCTTAAGCCTATTGAAGTCTTTTTGACTTGCCTGCCTCTTTACTTTTAAAGTACTAATAGATACTGTGTGGCCTGCCAGAAGTCAGCCACCGGTGCTGATCCAAAATCCATGGCCCCTTTATGACTTGTGGACTTCAACCCACAGAATTCCGGGAGTTGAAGTCCACAAGTCATAATGGAGCTATAATTCCCCACCTCTGTTCTGTTTGAAGTGGATTTTCCCTTCACAGCCTGTGAGATGCAGAGTCCCACCTTCAGAGTGGATATTATGCTTTTTTCTCTCTTAATTCACCCTCAATTTACGACTGTAATGGAGCCAGCAATTCTGGTTGTAAATTATGAGAGTCATAAAGCAAATCATCACATGATTGGTACCATGACTTTTTTGTGGAGGTCATAAAGCAAACACAGCAGTCGTTAAGCAAACCCGTTGTTTGCTGTGAGGCGAGGTTTTTTTTTTGGTGGAAACCAGAATTAAATCCATTTTTCCCAGCAAAAATGTCACCGATCGTGGTCACATAACTATGGGGTGTGAGAATGAACTGGTTGTTAAATTGCTCCCACTCCCTTATCAAAATGGATCCTAGGTGCTGTGCTGCACTGCAGTGGAGAAACAGGCAATGGAGCAGCCGGTATAAGGGAAGGAGAAGGCCGCTTTCCCTCTTTCTTCTCCCTGCTCCTCCTTCCTTCGTGCCGGCTGCTTGCCCATTTTACCATTGCAGTGCAGCGCCCAGGATCCACTTCGATAGCGGGCAGGGGGCGTAACCAGTGCGCTCTCATAGAGCGGGCCTCCTCGGGGTGCCGCCGGCTGGACAGCTGGCGACCCCAAGGTTTCGGGCCTTCTCTTTGGGAGCACCCTCCCTCTGGAACGAATTGCCCCCGGAGATGAGGACCGTCCCCGACCTATTGACCTTCCGGCGTGCACTAAAAACCCACCTATTCCATCTAGCTGGTCTGGCCTAGAGTTATGTGTAATGGTTTTAAATTCGGTTTTTAAATGGTTTTAACTTTCTTAATTCCCTATTTTTTAATTCTTAATGCCAATTTATTTAATCCTTTTAATGTATTTTAAATTATTGTACTTGTATTTATATGTTTTTATTTTGGCTGTGCACCGCCCCGAGTCCTTAGGGAGAAGGGGTGGTATACAAATTTGAATAATAAGTTAATAATAATAATAATAATAATAATAATAATAATAATAATAATAATAATAATAATAATAATAAATATTTATTTATATACCGCTCCTCTCCCGAAGGACTCGGAGCGGTGCACAGCCGTACAATTAAAACAATAAATATGTGAAAAATAAATTATTTTGTTAAATTATTAAAAATAAATTATTTTGTTAAATAAATTATTATGTTAAATTATTTAAATCCCGCCATTGGATGCGGGCCAATAGCCGGGGACGCAAAATGCATTTCTATGATTGCAGGGTGGTGATGTCAGTCGTAACATCGAATGGTCCCTAGGTGACCAGTCACAAGTAGAGGACTTATCTTTCATTCCTTGTTCTAGGTTTTCTTCATCGCTGGGATAAGCAAGAACAGGAGTGACATCAACAGCCAAAATTAGGGCTGAATATATTAACACCAGTCTTCTAATGGGGAGGGAAGATATGCAAGGCCCCAAACCTCCCATAGTGTCCCACAGCTTTCGTGTTACCTTCGTTTTTCTCTCCCCTCTTTTGTTTAAAGCTCAGAAATCAGATTAAACGCAGCATGGGAGTTAGCCTGACACACATATAACTTGGCCCGAATTGATTTTGCAACGGAGTAGTAAATCAGACCCAGCGAGACAGTTTTTCTCAGCTTATCCTCTGTTAGTGCAGCTACTCCATCCATACCAAAGGCTAGTTATGTTATTGGAGTTAAAAAAAAAAACTATATGAAACCTCTCCCCGGGAACATTTATGTCTTGAGCTCCAGGACTGTAAATTTATGTGGTTCTCTGGCTGTATTTAAGTTTAAGATTCCCTGCAGGTTTATACGGGTGGACGAGATGTTCTCTGCCAGAAAGCGATGACCCGTTTTAAAAGCTGCATATTGATATATCCCAAAGTTATGCCGGTCATGGAGCTGGACTAGAGTGTATAATGCCATCTAATAGACCCCTCCACATGAGAGGGATTATTGGCATATTGCCAAGCAGAATGCCAACCTCTAAGGTAGGGATGGAGAACCTGTGGCGCTAGGGTCAAAGGTGACACGCCGCAATGTTTTGGATGGCGCCCTTGTTTTCATCAATATACGGCAACAGTTATTCTCGTAAGAACTCCCCATTCTTGCATGATTTTCAAATACAGTAATCCTCAACTTACAACAGTTCGCTTAGTGACCGAAGTTACAACGGCATGGGAAAAAGGTGACTTATGACCATTTTTCATACTTTCGACCCTTGCAGCATCCCCATGATTTATATTTGGAGGCTTGACAACGGATTCACATGTATGACAGTTGACATTGTCCCAGGGTCATGCAGTCACCTTTTTGTGACCTTCTGACTAGCCAGGTCAAAGGTCAAAACTAGATTCACTGAACAACCATGTTACTCACTGCAGGGATTCGCTTAACAAATGCGGTAAGAAAAGTTGTAAAACGGGGCAAAACTTGTGCAACAAATTTCTCACTAAGCAATATCAACATCATTTGGGCTCAATTGTGGCTGTATGTTGAGACTTACCTATCAGGGTTCCAAGTGTTCTGACCAAGGCTTCCTGAGACCGTAATTAAGCACATGCTTAGTCCAACCAGCTCTTGTTTTATTTCAACGCTGGGAATTAAGTTCATTCCCAGCCTGTAATGAGTCCCAAGCAGTTCCTCGAGATAAGCACCCACCTTTCTCTCTTTTTAAATTGCTGCCAGCAACCAAAGTGCTGAATTAACTGTAAAAAGCCAACGAAGTCCACACAGAGCTTCAAGGTTTAATTGGAACACATAATTGCACTTCCTTTATACCTTATGGGAGGGGCAATCATTTTCACACCTTACTCCCGAATTGCTCCTTTTGTCTTAGCTTCTCTTGCCTTCTGGCAGTTCTGCACACAAGCGCACTGGGAACAGACTTCCCTTGTTCCTCTGTCTCACTGCTGCCAGAATCTGGAGGCTCTGGATTCATCACATAACTCCCAGATGCTCCTGGTCCCATCTCTGTATCGGATGCAGGACCCTCGCCCAAATCCTCCCCAGACTCCCGGACTGGTTCCTGTTCTTCCCCACTATCCGATTCTGCTGACATCTCCACAGGCTGTCAACGAACCACACCACCAAGTAACTGACCGAACCACAATCAAAACTCTGAGGCCCGGAGTTTCCTCAAAGTATGACTTTATTGGGGATGTCATATTGGCATGCCTGGTGAAAACCGACTCTGAAGGACCCGAGGTTTTCCCACCTAAATCAAACCTCAAAGTTCTTGCCCCCAGACCACCCGTCCGTCACATAGTGTTGTGGTTAGCCGGCAGCAGGTGCAGATGGCTGAGGAAAGCGATGACTCTGATGAAGGGCCTGGACCATTAGGGAGTGGTCTGCTGCCTTCAGAGATTGTGGGGGCTGGCAGCAGTGACGAGGAGATTGTGCCAAGCGCACGTGCATGAGGGATTACTCAGAGGAAAGAACAATTACAGCAGCACGGGAGACTCGGGAGTAAGGCTGCAGATAAAAGGCTGCAAGGTAATGGCCCCTTCCCTCAAGAGGATAAAAGCTAGGTTTGAAAAAGCATTCTTTGCAGAAAGCAAAGAAGCTCTGAAACTCAACTGGTGGACATCTTAGTTCATGTTTGGAGAATTCTGTAAATTAGTTCTTATCTCTGGGTTGTTGGAAAGCAGCCTTTTATCTGTATTAAAGGAACAGAATTGTGATTAAACCTTAAAAGGTGGAGGCTGCTGCCTTTGTCTGTGTTTGCTTTCTGGGAACCCGGTTGGGTCAGAACACATGGTCCAATCAGGTCGCAGTCCCAACTCCCGTTGGCTTCAGTCCATGCCTCCTTAGCACTTGGTGAGAACATCCTTGGTTCCCAGGAGAAAGAATTTTATTTTGGCTACACATCTCCCAGCTATTTCTACTTCCCACCTCCTGTTCCCACAGCTTCAACCGGTCTTGCTATGGGCAGCCCTGAAGATGCTCCAAAATGGCTTCAGGGCTGACACTACCTGTATAAGGAGGTTTCACAAGAATAGGGTGTGCTCTTGCACAGTTTCCAAGCGGAAGTTCATAAGAGGAAACATCCAAAAATGAGTTGGTTTTAGCTCCGGTGGCACAGTTGGTTAGAATGAAATATTGCAGGCAAACTCTGCCTACAGCCTGGAGCTCGATTTTGATCAGCTCAGGGTTGACTCAACCTTCCATCCTTCAGTAAAGTCAGTAAAATGAGGACCCAGATTGTTGGGGGCAATAGGTGGACTCTATAAAACTGCTTAGAGAAGGCTGCAAAGCACTGTAAAGCGGCATATAAGTTCTAAGTACTATTTTTGTAATTTCTTTATATAATACATAGCTCTATCTAAAGTTGGACTTTAAATAAATATGTAAAGAATTGTTCCTCTTTTGTTCAGCGGGGTGGGAGGACACGATGCGCCAGCAGAGTCATGTTAAGCATTTTCTGAATTTTTGACACCAAGCCAAGGGATGTGCCATCATTGCGCTAGTATGAGTAAGATTAATATACCATTAATCTTAAAATACCTGTCACTCCCAACATGTAATTCCCACAGATATTGGAGTTCTTTCCTCAGCATTTTGGAAGAGATAGAATGGGATGGGAAAATGTCCAACTCCTATTTTGGAGTCCTTGATGCTCTCTGTGCTTGGTTGTTTTTCTTGAAGACGTTTCATACTGATGCCCTGATGACGCTAACTAGTTGGGTAGTGAAATGTCTGCAAGTAAACAACCAAACTGAGAGAACACCAAGGATGCCACAGTTGAGCTGAGCTACAGTTATTCTCTTCTATTGGTATCAATTCCCACTTCTCTAAAAAATAAACATTAGCTCCCACCAAGAGTAATTCTCTCTCTCTTTTTCCCTCCCTTCCTCCCTCCTTCTTCTTTTCTCCCTCCCTCCCTCCTTCTCTCCCTCCCTCCTCCCTCCCTTCTTTTTCCTTTCCCTTCCTCCCTCCCTGCCTCCCTCTCTCCTTCTTCCTTCCTTCCTTCTTTTCACTTTTCCTCCCTCTCTCTTCCCTCTCCCTCTCTCTCCCTCTCTTTCTCTTCCCTCTTTCTCCCTGTTTTCTTCCCTCCCTCCTTCTTTTTCCCTTTTCCTTCCTTCTTTCCTTCCTCCTCTCTCTCTCCTCAAACCATGCACTTAAGAGGTATACAGGGAAGTCAAAGGAAGGGAGGAACAGGTAGTTTTTATTGAAGATATGAAGTAGCTCTCGGAACAACTATGGCCAGCTTCAATAAGGTCTAAGTAGGAAGAGCTGTTTAGAGCAGAGAAACCGTGAGCTGAAATCTTGTCCATCTGTTGCAGATTAGCATGCGTTCACAACTCCCCGGTTGAATACTTTATTTTATTTTTATTTATTTTATTTGGTTTGTCAGTTGCTTACAAGATAATAGGTATAAGTAAAAACATAGTTATGAATACATGGATACAGATAAGAAAAATAAAAGAAACAATAGGACAGGGACAGTAGGCATGTTAGTGCGCTTATGCACGCCCCCTACAGACCTCTTGAGGTCAGAAACCAAAAAAAACTCAAGTAGTTCTGCATAGACATTCATGTGCTTAGAATTCAGAAAGTCATAGGTATGAGAGGAGAAATGGGGAGGAAAGTGAGCTTAGGATAAGCAATTGGCACACTCACTCCTCAATACTTCTCAAATGTTTGCAACTGAAGGAGCTTCTTGGGTGAAAAGCGAAACGTCTTCAAAGAAAAAACAAAGGCCAATCACTTTTTGAAAATGGAATGACCACCTTAAATATTAGTCATCTTCCATACAAGGTATAACTAGCCTGGATCATTCAAGATTTAGCCTAATTCTACCAGCAACTTATACTAGCAATTTTAGTTCAAAAGGATATAGCAACTTCGATATAGAAGTTGTTGATGGGCCAATGTGTTCGTAAAAAGCTCGTTGCCTTAATTTCAAGCCACACGTTTGATAACGGGGGAGAATATTAATTTAGAGCAGGGGTTTTCAAACTTGACAACTTTAAGACTTGTGGACTTCAACTCCCATAATTCCTCCTCCAGTCACACTAGCTCAGGACTTCTGGGAGTTGAAGTCCACAAGTCTTATACTTGCCAAGTTTGAAGACCCATGATTTAGAGGGATGTACTAACTGTGTTCCATGGGGAACCAGAGCAAGACACACAGGATCACCCTCCTGTCCTCATCTGAACATGGATAAAAGCCTTTCGAGTATGGGGTGTTTTCCGTCCTCTCCTCCATTGTAAAGGTAAAAGTTTCTCCTGTCCAGTCATATCCGACGTATCTCTGTTTCTTAGCCGAAGGGTCAGCGTTGTCTAAAGAAACTTCTGAAGTCATTTGGTCAGCGTAGCTATAGGCACACGGAACACCATTACCTTCCCACCAAAGTGGTACCTATTTATCTACTCACATTTGCATGCTTTCGAGCTGCGAGGTGGGCAGGAGCTGGAACAAGAAACGGGAGCTCATCCTTTCCCAAGGCGCCCGGGTCTCAAACGTAAGCTGCTCGCTTTCCAGCTGACAAGCTTAGTGTCTTTAACCATTCCTCTCCAGTGTAATCAAGGGCCAAATGTTAAGCCTTGCTGATATAAATGCCATGCTGTGTACAAGGGAGAGAACGATGGAAAGATAATTGGGTGCGGAAAAAGATCTGCAACAGAGGCCCTGGTGTGAAACTTTGACTTGCAGCTCCAGATCAAGGACTGCACTGTGGCCTCAGCATTAGTAGGGATTTGCTGAGAGGTTGCAGAACTAGGACTCTGAAGCGAGACTGTCAGCTTAGCACCAGACGCTTCCACACTGCCACATTCTTGAGCCTGGGAAAATGGGAGGGGGGAATATCTTGGAGGGTATGTGGTTAGACATAATAACATTCTTCTTCTAAGTCAAGGTCATGTTATTTCTGCACCTGGTGGAGAGGATGTCTCAAGTTGGGACGGATGGTGATTGGGGCATGTGATGCGATGATGGGTGCAGGGGGTGGATTTGTAATTTTTTACGTATTGCAAGGAAACCTGGAACTTTCAGATTCGGGATTTCCCAGATGTGCCAGTTTACTACCCAAATAAAAAAGAACTTTTGAGAGGATGTCTGCCTCGGAGTTATTTGTTGGAGTGGAACGCTGACAGAGGCTTTTCAGAGAACATTGCTACCTGCGCCTTCCTTTCTTTGGAGAATGGGCCGGTGGCAAGGACTGAGTTGAGTTTGGAGATGCTCCCTGTGGAGCATTTGCCAGGGCTGTTGTTGCTGGAGATGGAAGTAGACTTGGAGGAAGGGAAGGGGTCTTCTTCAAGGCCTTGTAGTCTTGGATGGTTGTTGTGATAGTTTGTGTCCATGGGCTTCTAACCTCCATCCCTGGACTAGTGTACGTCCTGTTTTATGGTTTAAATGTGCTGAGGGATGCTGAAGAAACGGTTCTTTAAAATGTTTTGCCCATCTTGCTTAGTGTTGAGAACCAACCTTCCTTCCTTCCTTCCTTCCTTCCTTCCTTCCTTCCTTTCTCTTTCCTATCTCTCTCCTCCCTCCCTCCCTCCCTCCCTCCCTCCCTCCCTTCCTTCCTTCCTTCCTTCCTTCCTTCCTTCCTTCCTTCCTTCCTTCCTTTCTCTTTCCTGTCTCTCTCCTCCCTCCCTCTCTCCCTCCCTCCCTTCCTTCCTTCCTCCCTCCCTTCTTTCCTAACTTTTCTGGGTTTTCAACCACCCCAAATACTGCTTCATCCTACTTAGGTTAGCAAGATGTTCTATTGAATTGGGGATATTCTTTCTTTCTTTTTTTTACCAAAACTTCAAGGTGTTGTTTCCCTTGGCCACTGCATGCCACGATCTTTCCTTCCTGTGTACCACTCCTCTTCTTATCTCCAACAAACTCTTAATCCTTTTAGCCTCTTTGCATAACACAGAACATAACACAGAAGCTGTTCGACACCCCAGGTAATTTTTCCAGGACATTAATTTTAATATGAATGGAAGCATCAGAATGCTCCTTTGGAAGTCATTAAATTCCCAGCCTGAATCTGTTTATAGAAACCTGAACTCTGTGGAAGAGAAGCTCTAATCAGATTGTAGCTCCTGAGCTTAGGTGGATCAATTACTTTGCAGCTCAAATTGATTGCTTTTCATTGCAGACCTGAGTCTTTTGATTACATGTTTGGAAAGTATGACATGAATAGCTTTGGACTTATTACAGCCATGGATATTAATCAGCATGGAGTAGACAAATCCCAGTTGTCCAGTCCACCTCGGTAACGCAAAACCCCTTTTAAATCATCAGAACCCTTTCCTGGTGTCCCGTAATTGCATGCCATGTGAACTCTTCCTTTCTTTTCTTTTTTCTTTTTAAATAGAATTTTAATCCAGGGATTATGGTTTGTTTGCAGAACAACTCTGTTTGGAAGCCGGACTCGTGCCAAGAGTGTGGTTGCCATGGCGATGTTGTCCTGTGTGAAGCTGTGATGTGCAGAGACCCTCACTGCAACTTTGAGAAGGTAAGAGAAGACAAGCCAGGGACATCCACGTGGGAACTGGATGAGTGGGAAGCCCCAAGGCTGAGTTGCTTAGTTGTTCTCGCTAAGCTCAGGTGAAAAGCTGCTGCTTGGAATGCCGAAGGTTGGAGGTTCAGTCCCCAAGTAGAAAAGATCCTAGATTGGAAAAGATCCTAGATTGAAACTCTAGGGCAGAGGAGGTTTGCAAACATGGTGATTTAAGACTTGGGGATGAGTTAGAAGTCAATGCCCCCTTTTCTTTCCTTTCCTTTTCTCTTCCCTCTTGTATCTCATATCCTCTTTCCCCCATTCCCTTTCCTTTCCTTAATTTCCTATTTTCTTTTCTTCTTTGTATTTTATATAATGAAATAAAAATGATAAAGTTAAGGCTTGGGGACTTCAACTCCCATGATTCCCCAGCTGGACATGCCAAGTTTGGAGATTCCTGCTCTACAGAGGTCTTGATCAGCTGGTCAACAAGCTGGAGTCCCACACCTGTGAGGTCATCGTTGTAGACTTCAGCCAACTTGCCTGGGGTCCTTTTTTCCAGATGTCTTGGATCCTCCAGACACAACATACTTGGAGCATTTTAGCGGAAATATGGTCCAAATGTTATCAGAGGGCATGATGTTGCTTGTCCTTGATAGAATCAGTACCAAACTGATACCATGATATAATCAGTACCACAAAACAATGTTCCTCCGATGTAGGTGCAGGAATTAATGGGATAAGAGTCAGAGAGTTGTGATGGATAGGCCGTATCAAACAGAGTTCCCCAATGTTTCCCCAATGTCCTTGATAGAATCAGTACCAAACTGATACCGTGGCATAATCAATACCACAAAACAATGTTCCTCTGATGTAGGCGCAGGAATTAATGGGATAAGAGTCGGAGAGTTGTGATGGATAGGCTGTATCAAACGGTTCCCCAATGTTTCCCCAATGTCCTTGATAGAATCAGTACCAAACTGATACTGTGGCATAATCAGTACCACAAAACAATGTTCCTCTGATGTAGGCGCAGGAATTAATGGGATAAGAGTCAGAGAGTTGTGATGGATAGGCCGTATCAAACGGTTCCCCAATGTTTCCCCAATGTCCTTGATAGAATCAGTACCAAACTGATACTGTGGCATAATCAGTACCACAAAACAATGTTCCTCTGATGTAGGCGCAGGAATTAATGGGATGAGTCGGAGAGTTATGATGGATAGGCCGTATCAGAGTTCCCCAATGTTTCCCCAATGTCCTTGATAGAATCAGTACCAAACTGATACCGTGATATAATCAATACCACGAAACAATGTTCCTCTGATGTAGGCGCAGGAATTAATGGGATAAGAGTCGGAGAGTTGTGATGGATAGGCTGTATCAAACGTTAGGCTGTATCAATGTTTCCTCAATGTCCTTGATAGAATCAGTACCAAACTGATACTATGGCATAATCAGTACCACGAAACAATGTTCCTCTGATGTAGGTGCCAAGTAAAGCTGTTCAGTATGAATTAACCAGCATGGTAGGTACATTGTCTGGATGTGATATGTAGCTGAGATTCCTTTCCACTTTCCAGACTTGTAGGGCAGTGGTCCCCAAACTTTTGGGGAACCAGGGACCAGTTCCGTGGAGATAGGTGGCCTGGAAGGGGCCTGGTTTTTACATGCTGCCTGCATCCCACGAATGGGGCTTCGCTTGTTTGCGCGTCCCTGTTTCTGGCATGGCGCGGATCAGTGCCAGTCCACCGACAGGGAATTAGGGACCCCTGTTGTAGAGGATCTGGGTGCTGTAACTTAAGATCTGTAAGAAGAATCTCCTTCTTTATATTGTATATTCCTACGATAATACCTTCCAGTAAAAATAAGGTGCTTTCTTCATTGTTTTTCCATTGCCAGAAAAAAATCACGGTTTATTCTTTCAGGCCTTTTACAACCAATATGAATATTTGAGTCTCCAGAGAAGTGTTTGGCTACCTCCCTTTTGGCATTTCTGACTTGACATGTTGCATTTTTATTTGTTCTGCTTTTTTTAAAAAACCAAACTTGTTGAAGTTTCAGCGGGTGGCAAGGAATCCCAGGAGAGTCTGTTTTGAAGGGCAGTAAGATCACTCTTTTAAAAAAAGAAAATTAATATCAATACAAACGCAAAGAACTGCTGGTCGAAAGAATATGAGTAGCATTTGCATAATATTTATTTATTCAGGAGGAAATACTTCAAATATCGCCCAATGCTTGCTGCCCTGAGTGTGCTAAAGGAACGGAAGGGTTTTGTGAGTACGAAGGACAACTCAGAGAAGTAAGTACTGTATTTCTGGTATTTTCTTTTAATCAGTTGTGCCCCAGATGGGAACTTACATTATTTCATAATGAGAATTATACAATGTGAAAGTTGTGGGTCGGTCTCTCTCTCTCTCTCTCTCTCTCTCTCCCCCCCCCCTCTCTCTCTACCTACCTACCTACCTACCTACCTCTTCTATTTCTCTATCCATCCAGCCATCATATTTATCTATTTATCTCTCTCTCTTTCTCTTTTATCTATATCTACTATTTCTCTATCCACCCACCCATCCATATCTATCTATCTATCATCTGTCATTTTATCTCTCTCTTTCTCCCTCTCCCTCTCTCTCTCTCTGTCTGTCTATCTATCTCTTCTATTTTGCTATCCATCCATCCATCCATCCATCCATCCATCCATCCATCCATCATATCTATCTATTTATCTCTCTCTCTTCCTCTTTTATCTATATCTACTATTTCTCTATCCACCCACCCATCCATATCTATCTATCATCTGTCATTTTATCTCTCTCTCTTTCTCTTTCTCTTTCTCCCTCCCTCCCTCCCTCTCTCTCTCTATCTATCTATCTCTTCTATTTTGCTATCCATCCATCCATCCATCCATCCATCCTATCTATCTATTTATCTCTCTCTCTTCCTCTTTTATCTATATCTACTATTTCTCTAGCCACCCACCCACCCATCCATATCTATCTATCTATCTATCTATCTATCTATCTATCTATCTATCTATCTATCTATCTATCTATCTATCTATCTATCTATCTATCTATCATCTGTCATTTTATCTCTGTCTGTCTGTCTCTCCACAACTTTTCCATTTTCCAGCAAATGAGAGCATTAGAAATGTGGGATGTGGTTTTCTTGGCAGGCAGCTGTCACGTAAAACATATGTGACTCTTTTTCCTGTACTTTTCCTGCTCATTTCTTGTTTCTTCTGGTCTTTTCCTTGAAGCCTAATGCTGAATGGGCCGGTTCGGGATGCAGGACTTGCTCTTGTGCTAACGGAAGAGTTACTTGTGCCCCAAAACGCTGCTTTGCTCTTTCTTGTGAGGACGATGAAGTGGAACATATTGGTCCAGAAGAATGCTGCCCCAAGTGTGTAAGCAGAAGAGGTGAGAAACTGTTTTATTTGTCATTTCTGAAAGATCTGAAAGTCTACAAGTCAAGGTCCAGTTAAACTGATTTATTGCTGAAAAGCCTATGCATAGGGATTTTTTTTTCAACTGGCTGTTAGCACCTGTTTGGAGTTAGATAAGGGTCAACTGAACTCAAGGAAGGTTTGACTTAATCTGCTTGTGGCTGTGTAGGGATTCTAGACTGATTGCTCTTTTAACTCCGCCTTCAGGGTCTGCCACTCCTTCTCATGCATTGCCACCTGGAAAGCTAAGCAGTTTTGCTAGCTCAGGCATTATAAATGCTAACATGTTAGATATTGGATATATGCCTATACAGGTAGTCCTTGATTGAGAACTGTTCATTTAGAGACCGTTCAAAGTTATGACCGTTTCTGCTTCGTCATGGGCACGTAATCAAAATTCAGAAGCTTGGCAACTGATTTATATTCATGACGTAGTCCTGGGCTCCTGTGACCTTCTGCCAAGCAAAATCAGTGGGAGTTTTGATTCGCTTAACTATGGCAAGAAAAAAATCGTTAAAAATTGGGGAAACCTAGCCCTTGACGTTACGACCACAATTGAGCCCAAAATTTCTGCTGTTCAATGAGACATCTGTTTATTGGATTTTGCCCCATTTTACGGCCTTTCTTGCCACAGTTGTTAAGTGAATCGCTGCAGGTGTTAAATAATACCGGCAATACAGGTGTTCAGTGAATCTGGCTTCACCTTTGAAATAAGGTAAGATGAGATGAGATGGGAAATAAGGCGATAGGAGATAAAGATGAGAAGAGAAGAGAAGATGAGAAGATTTATTGCCATTTTTACTGAGGGCACACTGGCCCACATTAAAAAGGAAATTCTGTTGCCTGCTCTCAAAAGAAAGTATATATCTACCCCTACACATATTTTTATTTTATTTATTTATTTATTTATTTATTTATTTATTTATTTATTTATTTATTTATTTATTTATTTATTTATATATATATATCAATTGCTTACAAGATAATAGGTATAAGTAAAAAACATAGTTATGAACACATGGATACATATAAAAAAAATTTAAAAAAATATAGAAGAAACAATAGGACAGGGACAGTAGGCAAGTTGGTGCGCTTATGCACGCCCCCTACAGACCTCTTAAGAAAGGGGTGAGGTCAATAGTAGACAGTCTAAGGTTATAAAGTTTTTGGGGTTTGGGGAAGAGACCACAGAGTCAGGTAGAGTATTCCAGACATTGACCACTCTGTTGCTGAAGTCATATTTCCTGCAATCAAGTTAGGTGCGGTTAACCTTGAGTTTGTATCTGTTGTTTGCTCTAAAGTTGTTAAGGTTGAAGCTGAAGTATTCATTGACAGGTAGGACATTGCAATGTATGATTTTATATACATAACACACATATACAGATACTACATATGCACATACATATACATGTACCCTGTTTCCCCAAAAATATGACCACCCTGAAAGTAAGTCCTAGCTTGATTTTTACACATGGGCCCAATATAAGCCCTACCCCAAAAATAAACCCTAATTAAGATCCCACCCACTCCAGAGTCGATGGGTAAAAGTTAAACTAGGGTGGGGATTGGGGGGCGGTGGAGCTGCCCTACTGCTTACCTTTGGACAGTTGTAGCCAGGCCTCGCACACCCCAACACCTGCCTGACTGGCCTGTTTCTTCTGCAGCCAGTAAGGCTGGCAAGGCTTTCCTGAAGGCCTCTGTAGCTGATAACAAAGCTCTGGATCGATCCAGAGCTCTGTTACTGGCTGCAGAGGCCTTCAGGAAAGCCTTGCTGGCTGCAGAAGAAGTTCTTGAAGGCCTTTGACAGTGAGAAGGAGGCCAGGGATGATGCGTGCAAGTGAGGGTAGTTAGTAGATGACATCCCCTGAAAATAAGACCTGGTGCCTTTTATGATGGCAAAAAATATATAAGACAGGGTCTTATTTTTGGAGAAACATGGTACATATATCTACACCCAAACATATATATGCATATATTATTAATTGTTGTCCATTTTGGACACTGTCCATTGTCTAGAGCAGAAAAAGGAAGGTTGATGCTATATGGGACAAAACTGTGATTGAATATGAGTGTTCTGTTTCGGACATCACGAAGCCCCGTCCCAGAAGGTAACAAGGAAAATAGGTTGTGAAAAGGATGTGTAGCATCCCAGACAATCCTGCAGACAGAAGGTTGGAAAAGGCGATCACACAACCCCGGGACACTACAACTATCATAAACAGGAGTCAGTTGCCAAGTGTCTGAATGTGATAGAAACCAACATTCCCTCAAAATTGTGGGCAAAACCAGTACTCTTTTGTGTTATATTTACTACTGCGATTTTGGCAGAAAAGCATGGGCATCTGTTCCTAAATGTGGTTCTTTCAAAGTGATGAAATATGCATCATTGTTTGATGATGCAAACTCCAACCTTTGATTCTTGCATAACAATGTTGCATACAAGTGGTTAAGTTGCAGCGTTTTACGCTGTACCGTTACATGCCCCCGAAGCACATTATTTTCTTAGAGGAACTGCAGAAATATTGTTGAAATGCTTGACTGAGTATTGCACGTGAAGTATTATTACTGCCTTTATAAAGCCTTGGTAAGATGACATTTAGAATATTGCATCCAGTTTTGGTCACGATATTATAAAAAAAGATGTAGGGACTCTGGAAAGAGAGCAGAATTGCGTGTTGAGTCCCTTACTCTGTACTCTTTATGTGCATGACTGCATTCCCACTCACGCTAGTAATACTATTACTAAATTTGCAGATGATACGACAATGGTGGGACTCATCTCCGGGGGGATGAGTCTGCCTACTAAGATGAGGTGGACCGGTTGCTTTCGTGGTATGGAGACAATAACTTGGTCCTCAACACCAATAAGACCAAGGAGCTTGTAGTGGACTATAGAAGGAGCAGATCAGACATCCAGCTCTTGCTTATCAGTGGAAACCAAGTGGAGCAAGTGGCCAGTTTTAAGTTTCTAGGTGTTACCATAAAAGAGGACCTGACCTGGGGGTGCTCCCATTGCAGCCCTGGTCAAAAGGGCCCAGCAGAGATTATACTACCTGAGACTTCTCAGGAAACAACCACTGAATGAAAAACTGCTGGTGACCTTTTACCGCTGCACCATAGAGAGTATCTTAACTTACTGTACCTGTGGATGGTTTGCTAATTGCACAGGGGCAGCTACTGTGTTTCTCACAAAATAAGGCAGGGCCTTATTTTTTTTTGAGCCCCGAAAAAACGGCCAGGCCGTCTTTTCGGGGGTGAATTAATTTCTTTCCCCCCCCATCAGCGGGTGGGCGGCAGCGGTGTGGATGTCGGCTTTGGCAGGGCATTTTAAATTGAAAGACCTTCGGCGCCTGCCACTGCTGCTTCCTCTGCCGCTCTTGCTTTTCCTTCGCTTATCTCCACAGTTCCCGCCGGCGCTAGCACGAGAACAGCAGCAGCGCCGGCGGGAACGTGGAAGCGTTTCTCCTGCTGCTCGGGTGTGTGCGGAAGCCTCCTGTGTGTCTTCCATGTTCCTGCTGTCACGAGAACAGCAGCAGCGCCGGCAGGAACGTGGAAGACACACAGGAGGCTTCCGCACACACCCGAGCAGCAGGAGAAATGCTTCCACATTCCCGCCGGCGCTGCTGCTGTTCTCGTGTCAGCAGGAATTTTGGAAGCCATGGAGGCAGCTCCCCCGCCCGAGAAGCAGCAGAAACGCTTCTACACTTCCTGCTGGCGTGAGAACAGCGGCAGCGCCGCGCAGGGCACTGTTAAAGGCACGTTTTCCCCACCGCCCTTCCCCTCAGCATGATTTAACCCCCGCCCTCCCCCCCCAACATGTTTTAAACTAGGCCTAAATTTGGGGGGAGGGGCTTAATTTCATTTCATGCCTAGAAAACATGCTGGGTCTTCCTATTGGTGGAGGCCGTATTGTTGGAGAAACACGGTAGGAAAGCACTCCAGAGGGTTAATGTCATTGCCCAGAGGATCATGGGTTGCCCTCTTCCCTCTTTGGAAGAGCTTTATAGCTCCTGCTGCCTTAAGAAAGTTCAAAACGTCCTCAAAAGTCCATCTCACCCTGGGCACCCCTTTTTTTGAACTATTACCATCTGGCAGACAGTTCAGAATAATAAAAACAAGGACAAATAGGCTGAAAAACAGCTTCTATCCCAGGGCAGTAGCTCTTTTGAATTCTGCTGTATAGTGCAGTGCTGGGGGTTTTCAGTTCAATGTGTGGAGTGTGAAGGATGTGTGTTTATTTTCATGGTCATGGTCATGAAGTTCACTGAAGATGGTGTTTGATTTCGTTATACGAGGTGCAATGAGTAAACAAAACAAAACAGAGAAGAACAACAAGGATGATTAGGGGGTGACTGGGTAATCTAGAGAAAAGAAGGACTACGGGAGACATGATGGCAGTCATCCAATATTTGAGGGGCTGCCATAAAGAAGAGGGAGTCAAGCTATTCTCCAAAGCCCTTGAAGGCAGGACAAGAAGCAATGGGTGGAAACTAATCATGGAGAGAAGCAACCTGGAACTTCCTAACAGTGAGGACAATTAACCAGTGGAATGACCTTCAGAAGTTGTATATGCTCATGACTGGAGGCTTTTAAGAAGAGACTGGACAGACGTTTGTCTATAATCGGTATAGGGTCTCCTGTTTGAGCAGGGGGCTGGACTAGAAGACCACCAAGGTCCCTTCCAAGCAGTGGTGGGATTCAGCCAGTTTGCACCAGTTCGGCAGAACCAGTTGTTAACTTTCTGAGCAGTTTGGTGAACTGGTTACTGGAAGAAATCATTAGGGCAGAGAACCAGTTGTTAAATTATTTGAATCCCAGCACCGCTTCCAAGTCTATTATTCTGTTATCTGTCTTGTAATCTATATCCCTGCTTGTCATATAATAAACATAGAACCAAATTTGGCCGTCTTTAATGCCTTTTAGGCTCTTGTGCTTTTGATGGAGAAATAATTCCGAACAAGAAGGAATGGCGGCTGAGCCCGTGTGCCAAATGCATCTGTCAGGATGGCTCTCTGCAGTGTTCCACCGCCTCTTGTCCACCTGCATTCTGTAATGCGGTAAGATTATGCATGCGGTCAACTTCTTTGCATTTTATTACTTTTAAAAACTGTTAGTAGGTGAGGTATCCTCTCATGAGGGACTGCTGCCTGACAAAAGATCGGCCTGATACTGAAAATATAAATGAAAACGGACTTATAGACCTGGCCCTATTTTACGTTTCCTCTACATTACAGTTATGGAGAGGTACAATAAAATGAAAGATTGGGCTCCCCCTCTTCTGCTTGGCCAAAGAATTCCTCCGTTTGAACAGCTGCATCCCCTCGCTCTGATTTGGCTTGATGACATCATCAGGAAGCACACCTGCTCAGTTGCATTCCCATAGAAATATGGTTTTGTGGCTTGTGTGATCCTGGGCAATTGACTAATAGCTTTCTTTCTTGCCTGTAATGGTCATACATTCCAGACATCACTTCCAGCTCCTCCTCTTCCTCTTCCCTCTCTTCTTCTTCCCTTTTTCTGTCCCCCTTCCCCTTCTTCTCCTCCTCCTCCCCCCTTGTCCCCCTCTACTGCTTCCCTTCCTGTCCCCTTCCCCTCCTTTTCCTCCTTCTCTTCTTCTCCCCCCCTCCCCGCTTCTCCCATTCTCCCTCTCCCCTTCCCCTCCTCCTCTTTTTCCTCCTCCCTTCCTCCTCCTCCACTCTTGTTTGTCCCCTTTCCCTTCCCCTCTCCTCCCTGTCCCCCCTTCCTCCTCCATCTCCTCTCCTTCTCCTCTCATGCTTCTGCAATACTACCGAGAAAAAGTATGAGCTGTGCTGAGTTTTTGAGAAGTAGGGATGGGAAGTATTTTTACCTGGCTACCGCTGCTTCTCCCAAATATTGAAAGCAATTAGAGAGAGAATACCTTTATTGTAATTGCATTCCAGGAATACAATGAAATTTGAAAGCTACTCCAGCACAGTGCCCCAAACACCACATCACAATCACAAAACAGAGTATTTAATAATAATAATAATCATCATCATCATCATCATGATCATGATCATCATCATAATCGTAATAGTAGTAGTAATAACATTAACAACAACAATAATAATAAACTAGTCTAAAACTATCTAAAACATTTAGTAAGTTAAATAGTTTAAAAATGCCACTATATACATAGGACTAAATCACAGATGCACTGTTTGATTCAAGACAATTATTGCCTTGGAAAAGAAACTGTTTCTCAGTCTATTAGTCCTCATTTTAAGACATCTATAACGTCTCCCTGATGGTAACAGTTCGGAATATGAATGACCAGGATGAGAACAGTCTGTGGAGATTTTTAGTGCTCTAGAGAGGAGTCTGGTCTTTGCAATCTCTTCCAAAGAAGAAAGAGAGCAACTGTTGATTTTTTGTGCTATGTTTATAACTCTCTGGAGCATCTTCTTATCCACTACAGAGCATCCAGCATACTACACTGTTACACAGTATGCCAAAATGCTCTCGATGGTAGAATGGTAAAAAGTAACCAGCCACTGTTTTTCAGTAGTCTCAGAAAGTACAGGCAGTGTTGGGCCTTCTTTGCAGTGACCATAGTGTAGACCGACCAAGTAAGGTTGTCGGAAATGTGAGTTCCTAGAAATTTAAAACTATGAACTCTTTCCATACAGTCTCCATTGATATATAGTGGGAGAGGCTCTGCTTTGCATCTTCTGAAGTCTATAATCAATTCTTTGGTCTTTTGTATATACCTATGTTGCATCTTGATTGATTATGAGCCATCAAGTTGAGGTCAGCTTTTACGTCCCACTTAACGAGATAAATTTTCTTTATGAGAATTTGTCCTTAACCTTTCATTTCATTTCATTTTCCTTTCTTCCAAATGGACATGCATTGTCACCATAACTGAGCCCAACCTCCTAACTGTTGGGTTTCCTCTTCTTGCCTTTCCTACCATTGTTCCAGTATTAGGCCCTTCTCCAGAAAATCTTAAGCCCACATAGAATACCAGCAATCTATAAATACAGGTAGTCCTCGACTTACAATTGAGCCCAACATTTCTGGTGCGACGTTAAACATTTGTTATGTGAGTTTTGCCCCATTTTTATGATCTTTCTTGCCTAGTTGTTAAATAAATCACTGCAGTTGTTAAGGGCGCAATAGGTTGTTAAGTGAATCTGGTTTCCCCATTGACTTCGCTTGTCAGAAGGTCACAAAACGCAAAAAATTACATCCCAGAGTTTTAAAGGAGCTGGCAGAGGTCATCTCAGAACCACTGCACCATATCTTTCAAAAATCCTGGAGCACCGGAGAACTACCAGAGGACTGGAAAAGAGCTGATGTGGTTCCCATCTTCAAAAAAAGGAAAATAAAACAGACCCAGGAAACTATAGACCAATCAGCCTAACAACAATACCCGGGAAGATACTGGAAAAGATAATAAAAAAACAGATCTGCCAACATCTAGAAACAAGTAAAGAAATAACTAGCAGTCAGCACGGGTTTGTTAAGAATAGATCATGCCAAACCAATCTTATTTCATTCTTCAACACAGTGACTAAATTAGTAGACCAGCAAAATACTGTGGACATAATATATTTAGATTTCAGCAAGGCATTCGACAAAGTAGACCACAACCTACTTTATGGTAAGCTAGAAAAAAGTGGAATAGATAGCACCACCGCTAGATGGATTCACAACTGGCTGACAAACAGTACTCAATGAGTAATCCTTAATGGCCTAAGTCTAGATGGAGGGAAGTAAGCACTGGGGTGCCACAAGGTTCCGTCTTAGGCCCAGTACTCTTCAATATCTTCATTGACGACTTAGATGAGGGAATAGAAGGGGAACTTACCAAATTTGCAGATGATACTAAGCTGGCAGGAATAGCTAACACCCAAGAAGATAAGCTCAAGATCCAGATGGACCGTATCTAACAAAATAAAATTCAATTTAGAGAAAAGTAAAGTCCTACACTTAGGCAAGAAAAAATGAAAGTATACATATAGATTGAGTGAAACCAGGCTCAATAGCAATAACTGTGAGAGGGATCTTGCAGTCTTAGTGGACAACCAGCTAAATAGGAGCCAGCAGTGTGCAGCAGCAGCCAAAAAAGCTAATGCAATCCTAAGTTGCATTAACAGAGGGATACAATCAAGATCAAATGAGGTACTAATACCACTCTATAAAACCTTAGTAAGATCACAGCTAGAGTACTGCATCCAGTTTTGGTCATCACATTATAAAATGCCGTTGAGACTCTAGAAAAAGTACAGAGAAGAGCAACCAGGATGATTAGGGGACTGAAGACTAAAATGTAAAGAACGGTTACAGGAACTGGGCATGGCTAGTCTAATGAAGAGAAGTTCCAGGGGAGACATGATAGCAGTCTTCCAATATTTGAGGGGCTGCCACAGAGAGGAGGGGGTCAAGCTAATTTCCAAAGCACCTGAGGGCAGGACAAGAAGCAAAGGATGGAAACTGATCAAGGAGAGATTTAACCTGTAAATAAAGGAGGAATTTTATGACAGTGAGAACAATCAACCAATGGAACGGTTTGGCCTCGGAAGTTGTGGGAGCGTCATCACTTGAGACTTTCAAGAAGAGACTGGACTGCCCTCTCTCAGAAATGGTATAGGGTCTCTTACTTGGGCAAGGGGTTGGACTAGATGACCTACAAGGAACCGTCCAACTCTGATTATCTGTTATCTGTTAAATGGAATCGCATGACTCCAGAGTACTGCAACTGTCATAAATATGAGTCAGTTGCCAAGCATCTGAATTTTGATCAGGTGTCCATGGAGATATTACAGTGGTTGTAAGTGTGAAAAATGGTCATAAGTCCCTTTTTACTGCCATTGTAACTTCGGACTGTCACTAAATGAACTGTTACAAGTCAAGGACTACTTGTATAATCACCTGAGGACCTTTGACTGTAAAAGTCCCCAATTAATGGACCTCAGAAGTATCTGATGATTACGTTCCCAAACGAATCGTTTCAGTCTGTTATATCCAAAGTAGTCCAGACAATTATCTTAATGTACCTTCTTTTGCATATTCATGTTATATCCCATTTAACTCATGTAAAGGACATGGCACTGTTTTTATGCCACTTGTACCAACTGTGTCATGAAATCATGACGCAAATGAGGTAAAAATAAGGTAAATTAACACAAATGACATAAATTTGGATTTAACGGACCTTTGGGAAAACAAGACATCCTCCCACTAATGGTCCATTAAATCAAGGCTTTACTGCAGCCTTAATTTGCTCTTAGCACATAATTGCATTTTAATGAATTGCCGAGTGTTTATAAGTCACTCTGCTTGTAATCAGTGACCAAATTGCTAGATTCTGTTATTTCAATAAAATATTGATGCTGCGTTTCCCTTTACTCCCTTCCCAGTTAAGTTAAATATTGATGTCCTTTTTTGCTTTACCTCTTAATTAAGTAAGAGAGTTAAAGCTTTATCACGTGTAATGTGTGTGTGTGTCTAGTAGGCTTTAAATATTTAGGGCAAGTAGCTATGAACCAGAGAATAGAACATACGTCTTATTTGGCATTGTGACATATTTAGGAATACCATGCCCTCACAAAGAAAGAGAGTGAGCCTCTTTTGTTCTAACTTTATCATGGACAGAAGTTGTTCCACCATTCATTGTGGAGTAGAGCTGGGAAATCACTAGAAAAATCTACCTCTGTAGGAGAAAGACAGACAGAGCCTGAAGGTGGAGTCAAGAGAGGAATCAGCCTAGAATCACTAATGTACTCACAAGCACTGTTGAATTCTATTAGCTCGTATCTAATGCTCTCTTCTCTCTGCCACTCCCTCTTTTACAGCCACCCCTCTCTAAAGCCACGCAGTTCTTTTACTATCCAACAAGTGTCTTGTCTTATTGGCTTTCCTTTTATTCCACATTTAAGAGGAATGGCTCTCCCTAAATGGGTGACTAGTCATTTGGGTTACTAGGAGGAACATGGTGCATAGCAGCAGGAGGCCAAACAACACGGACCATCAACTTCAGCAGTAAACAGTTTCTCTCTCGCAATGGTCTCCCTTCACTCTTCCATCCTGAATTTAAAGAGCCAGCAAGAGTCACATTACAAATAGGAGGTCCTTCTTCATGAGAGAGAGAAGAGAGAGAGAGAGAGAGTGTACACCCACCCCCATACACGCAGTTTGAATAAAGGATGACTCCTTTTCATTGTAATTGCCCACACCTAATCTTTGCAAGCAACTTGTTCATAAGTTGCAATAACTGCAGGACTTCAATCCACTGAGGAATTGAAGCCGTAATATCTTTTCCCAGTGTTGAATGACTAGTTTTTTAAGTGGAACATTGAGGTTCGATTTCAATTATTTCTATTGCAACCACCCATTCTCATGTACGTTAGGTACATTAAATACGGGTGTCTGGAAATATTAAACCTTGTCCCAAAATTAAATGAATGTATGCAATTGTTTCTTCCCAGAATATAAAATCTCCAGGATATTAACCAAAACATATTTTAATGGAGCATTACTCTCTTTGTAATTCCAGCCACACAAAGATTTCTTTTCTCACGAATGAAGGCAAATATACTTATCCCCAGGATAATGTTATAAGATCCAATCTGGAACTTTTCATTAGGATCAAAGGTTTTTGTCTTCTGGAGCTTCTGGATTCATGCTGGAGCTTATCCTCAGAGAAGTTCTCTCTAGCAGAGGGAGCACACACTCTTCAGAAGTCTAAAATTCTTGTCCCAATGACGATCTAGATTGGATTCCTTTCCTATACAAGTGCAAAGGGATCCAATATCCAAAATTCAGATTACTTTAATCCTGTATTACTGCAACGATTCCTGAAACGTAGTTCTCTCCTCGCTAATTTTTGAGCAGGAGCATCTATAGGGGATGTTCAAAAATAAATCAAGATAGTGGCCTAATTAAATCACAGCCACAGAAGATAGGCTCAAGATCCAGATGGATCTTGACAGACTAGAACACTGGGCCGTAACAACAAAATGAAGTTCAATGTAGAGAAAAGTAAAGTCCTACACTTAGGCAAGAAAAACCGTAAAGTACACATATAGACTGGATGAAACCAGGCTCAGTAGCAGTAACTATGAGAGGGATTTCAGAGTCTTAGTGGACAACCAGTTAAATAGGAGCCAGCAGTGTGCAGCAGCAGCCAAAAAAGCCAACACAATCCTAAATTTCATTAACAGAGAGATGCAATTGAGATCAAGTGAGGTACTAATATCTCTCTATAAAGCCTTAGTAAGACCACACCAAGAGTTCTGCATCCAGTTTTGGTCACCACTCTATAAAAAAAGATGCTGAGACTCTAGAAAAAGTGCAGAGAAAAGCAACCAGGGTAATTAGGGAACTGGAGGCTAAAACATAAAACAATGAACAGTTGCAGGAATTGGGCATGGCTAGTCTAGTGAAAAGAAGGACCAGGGGAGACAGGATGGCAGTCTTCCAATATTTGAGGGGCTTTCTAAAGTGCCTATAGGCCAGACAAGGAATAATGGATGGAACCTGAACAAGGAGCGATTCAACCTGGAAATAAAGAGAAACTTTCTGACAGTGAGAATAGTCAACCAATGGAACAGAAGTTGCCCTCGGAAGTTGTGGGAGTGCCATCACTGGAGGTCTTCAGGAAGATATTGGACTGCCATTTGTCAGAAATGGTGTAGGGTCTCCTGCTTGGGGGGTGGGGTTGGACTAGATGACCTATAAGGCCCCTTCCAACTCTGATTATCTGTCATCTGTTATCTTTTTTCACTTGGATTACTTGCGCATTGCCAGCAAAGCAGCTGTTTGAGCAAGATGAGTGGTTTAGCAATATGAAAAATAAATAAATAAATAACATGCACACATAAATGCATCAGTACATTTAACAAGGATGGGGTATTGCTTTCACAACCATCATAATCAGCCCTCGATCCCCTCCCTGTGGGAGTCAATCGCTTTGGAGATAGTCTCTGGATTTTCGACATGACGTTCCAAAGGAAGATAAATAGCAGTGGCAATAGCACTTAGACTTATATGCCGCTTCCCAGTGCTTTACAGCCCTCTCGAAGCGGTTTTACAGGATCAATCTGTTGCCCCCCCAACAATCTGTGTCCTCATTTTACCGGCCTTGGAAGGATAGAAGGCTGAGTCAACCTTGAGCTGTTCAGAATCGAACTACTGGCAATCGGCAGTCCACGGAATTGGCCTGCACTACTGCATTCTAGCCCCTGCGCCAATTCATCTTAAAATGGACTTCTACGTTTCTTCTCTGTTTTTTAGTTTTGTTCCTGCAGCAGCAGCATCCCCAACGCAATGTCACAACGACATCAAGGGCTTCATGACACCTTTACAAAATGTGGTGAATTGGGATGTTCTGTTTTCAAAGAAAACTTGAACAGTTATCCTAACCGTACCGGAAACGTAATGCACCATACTATTTTATATTTCGGCAATGTAATATTGAGGCATGCTTCGAAGTTATGAAAACTTTGTGGTGGGCTTTACATGCAGCTCATTGGCTCTGGGTTCTCCACCCCTGTTGCACTGTAAGCTTTGTCCTAACCATGATTTGTTCCAACCTTTTCTTCACCATGGACTCTCTTTAAATACCTGTTGTGGGCACGGACCCCCAAGACTCAAGGTTTAAATCGTAACATTTTTTTCAAGCTTCGTGGCCCCTGCAGAGGTCCATGGACCATAGGTTGAGAACCAGTGCCCTAAGACATAGCAAAGAAGACTGTGAGAAGCTGAGTAGCTAATACATTTTATTCAAAGGCTTTGTCAGGCTTCCAAAACCAAGGACAGACCAGTTTACAGAGTTACTTCTAAGTGGTTTATTATTCCACACTTATAGACAGAACTTCTGGGAGAGTCAAACCATTTTGATTCTCTTCCTCCCAATAATTCCTCCCAATTATCTAAACTTCGTTGACTCTTATTCCTCTGGAATGCAGCCCCTCCCTCTTGGGATCCCAGACTACATTCTGCCACAGGCATAAAGTTAGATGAGTCTAGCCATAAGTTTACATCCAGCATCAATCTGTGCCTCTGTGCATGCTGCATCTCCTAAAAGATTATGTGTCAACCCTGAAGCTGGCCTGACTGAGGCCATTTTGAGACTCGAGTGCTGACACACTGGAGAAGAGGGACAGTGAGGGGGAAATAGAGTTGGGGTGTTGTAGTCAAAACAAAATGCTTTCTCTTGGGAACCAAGGACATTCCTGCTGGTGCTCAGAAGGAGAGGACTGGAGTCACCTAGCAACTGGTACAGTGTCCTGATTGGACCATGTGACTGATTGTTTTGAGAAAGTGAAAAGCTTTTACTTTTAATTAGGTGAAAACCGCGTGAATATTCAGAGCCGGTTTTCAACCAGCCTGTGCCAAGATGGCATATCCAATAAAATTATTCTTTGAAGACTCTACCTGCCTCAGAAATGTTGTTTCCTATGGGTATGTTCAGGGGTGAGATTCAAAAATCCCAGCAACCGGTTCGCTGCCCAGGTCCTGGGTGGGTGCAGCCATGGTGAGTGTGGCCCTACCGGAACTTCCGGGAGGGCCATTTTTTGCCTTCCCAAGGGTCCAGAGGCTTCTCTTGGGCCTCTGGGAGGGTGAAAATGACCTCCCCCAGGCTCTGGAGGCCCTCCGGAAGCCAGAAACAGGCCTGTATTGCAACTTCCAGTACTTCCAGTTTGGCTGTTTTTCGCCTTCCCAAAGGTCCAGAGGCTTCCCTCGGGCCTCTGGGAGAGTGAAAACAGCCCCCCCCCGGGCTCTGGAGGCCCTACAGAAGCCAGAAACAGGCCTGTTTTGCGATTTCCGGTAGGGCCATTTTTCCCCCCTTACAGAGGCTCCACGTGGGTCTTGCACTTACCTGCATCTAAAATGGACCATGTGGAGACTCCGAGGAGGGGAGGGAAGGGGTGGAGCCAGTCGGTCGGTTCAAATACCGGTTTGGTGAACCAGGTGCAAATTTAACATCCGGTTCACCTGAACTAGTCTGAACCGGTAGAATTCCACCCCTGGGTATATTATTTGGAACCTTGTTCTGACCCAAGCCTCATTCAAAGCAAACAAACACCAAACAGAGATAAAAGCAAAACCTTTTAAATGCTTCGCTGTGCATTCCGTTCATTTCACAGTCTAACGCTATTAAAAACTAATTGTCCCAGATAAGAACAAGCCTTGTCAAGGTTGTGCAAGGCTGCCAAGAACACTAGATAAAGTTGCCAAGAAATATTTCAAACACAAAGAGTCTCCAAACACCAACCAAGATAGTCCAAACTTCCACAAGACTTGAAGTGCAAGAACTTCTTTGCTTCCTGCAAAGAATCCCACCTCTGAGGGCTGGCTTTTATCCCTTAAGGGAGGGGCCATCACTTTGCAGTCTTATTCCTGAGTCGCCCATGCTGCTGCAGCTGCTCTTTCCTTCGAGCAGCCCTGCGTGCACAGGGCACAGGCTCCTCGGGGGCCTCTTCATCACTGCTGCCAGCCTCCACAATCTCTGAAGGGAACCTTCCACTCCCTGATGGTCCTGGCCCCATCCCTGCATCACACGCAGACCCCTCATCTGAGTCCTCGCTCTCCGAGACCTCAGCCATCTGCACCTCCTGCCGGCAAACCACAACAAACCTTGACATTATGCCTTTCAGTACAATTTATTAGTGGGAAAAAGGCCTTCCGGACTCTTTTTGATTTGAGGCCATCTTAGACCCAAGTATTATGTCAAACAAATGTCGTCCTACTGTGTTAACAAAAAAAGACAGGGTAATTGGTAGGTTTTGGCAAATATGACATCCCTCTTCTTTTCTTATTCGCTGTCTCAGCTGTAAGATGAGTCTTGGGGAGAGGACAAAACCTCCGAGCTATCTTGGAGCAATTTCTCTTTTCTGTGCTCTTTGATAGAATCTCCAGCTGGGTTTAATCTTAAGGTGTGTGAAGGACATCAAATAAGCAGGTTGCTTCGCTTGAATTTTCCTCTTTTTAAGTATTGAGCTATGTCACCCTGTCCATCATGCATCCCAGTCCCCTTTTTGGCAGCCACAGATTATCTGCAAAGTCTGAAAGTTTCAAAGGGTGAGATTTTGCAGGTTTCTCTGAATCCGTTTCCATTCTTCTTCCTCACTAAGAATGCATACAGGTAGTCCTCGGCTTGCGACCATAATTGGGCCCCAGATTTTTATTCCTAAACGAGACAGATGTTAAGCGAGTTTTGCCTCATTTTACGACCTCTCTCATCACAGTTGTTCAGGGCATCAGTAACTTGTTAAGTTAGTTACAAGGTTGTTAACTGAATCTGGCTTCCCTATCGACTTTGCTTGTCAGAAGGTCGCAAAAGGGAATCACATGACTCTGGGACACTGCAACCATCATAAATATAAGTCAGTTGCCAAGCCTTTGAATTTTGATCATATGACTATGGGGAATGCTACCATGGTTGTAAGTGTGAACAATGATCATAAGTCACTTTTTTCCGTGCCGTTGTAACTTTGAACTGTCACTAAATGAACGGTTGTACATCGAGGGCAATCCGTAATTCATAGAATGTTGAACTGGTTGAAGGATTCTAAAGATCCCTTTTTTACTTCGTATTGTTATGTTATAGGTGGTCGTTAATTTTCACGATTTAGTGTCTTTTGTTTCAATCATAGCATGGAAGTTTCGATTAATTGTTCCTTTTATTAAATAATAATATATTACTATTAATACATTAATGTATTATTATTATTATCATCATCCTTCCTATTACCTATCTCTTCCCACTTATGACTATAACCATGTTGCTTGTATCTTTACAATTTATATTGGTTTATTTGTTCCCTAGTATGATTTGATTGCTTATTAGTAACCTACGACTATCACTTGTTGCATCTTATGATTCTTGAGGAATGTATTTTATCTTTTCCTTATGTACACTGAGAGCATATGCACCAAAGACAAATTCCTTGTGTGTCCAATCACTTGGCCAATAAAGAATTCTCTTTCTTTCTTTCTTTCTTTCTTTCTTTCTTTCTTTCTTTCTTTCTTTCTTTCTTTCTTTCTTTCTTTCTTTCTTTCTTTCTTCTTTCTTTCTTTCTTTCTTTCTTTCTTTCTTTCTTTCTTTCTTTCTTTCTTTCTTTCTTTCTTTCTTTCTTTCTTTCTTTCTTTCCTTTCTTCCTTCTTCCTTCCTTCCTTCCTTCCTTCCTTCCTTCCTTCCTTCCTTCCTTCCTTCCTTCCTTCCTTCCTTCCTTCCTTCCCTCCTTCCCTCCCTCCCTCCCTCCCTCTCTCCCTCCCTCCCTCCCTCCCTCCCTCCCTTCTTTCCTGCCTGCCTGCCTGCCTTGCCTGCCTATTCTCTGCAGTTTTGAGACACATTCACAGAGTAGTGGAATATAGAGTTATTATTAAATAAAAGCAGAACTTTTTCTTCAGTGGGAGAAATATATAAGATGAGCTCGAATCTCCGTGCAACCTTTTAGTCTTTGGCATCTTACCTCTATTTTATTTGCTTCCTCCTCCCCTCCTTCCCTCTGCCAATAATTAGGATGAAAGTCTCGTTGTACCAGCTGGAAAATGTTGTCCAGAGTGTGCTCAAAAACCCTGCTTTGCATTTGGGACATTGTACCAGGTAACCTTCAGATAAAATGCCACAAGGACAAATGTGATGTGCATTTTTCTTTGTCCCTCTCCCTCTACTTGAAATTTTAACTTCAAAAACAAACAATTGACTGCACTTTCTTCTTGGGAAGCCCAATGAGTTGAAAGGGATCAGAAGAAGGAAGGAATGTTCTGGCAAGACTGAATGGAGCCAACTAAGGCAAATAAGACGGTTCTTGAGTGAAGTGGAGAAAAGGGCCGTGAACTCAGATTGGCTTCCTAACCGTGACTTCTGGTGGGCATTGGCAGTCAAAACGAACAGAATGCAAGCAGTCCTCGATTTACGGCTACAGTTGAGCATCAAATTCCCATTTTCTAAGCAGGACAGTTGTTAAGTAAATTTTGCCCCCATTTTACGAGCTTTCTTGCACAATTGTTAAGTGTATCACTGCGGTTGTTAACTTAGTAACAGCTGTGGGATATGGGATGGGCGGCAAATAAATTTCATAATAGAGAGAAAGATTGAGAGAGAGATAGAAATAGATAAGATAGATGAGATAGATAGATAAGAGATAGATGATAGATAGATGTAGAGATAGAAATAGATTACAGATAGATAGATGATAGATTAGATATATAATTAGATATAGATGATAGATAAGATAGATCATATAGATGATAGATAAATGGATGTACAAATAGAAATAGATAGTAGATAGATGATATAGTGTTCTGACCCAACCCTGTTACCAGCAAGAAAATCTCAAACAAACTCAGCAACTCAAACCTTCACAGCTTTAATCTACAAATAACTTCTTTGTAGATAAAAGATGGCTTGCAGCCAACTAGTCCAACCAGAAAAGCCTTGACAGAATTCTTCAGATAAGCCGGAGTCTCCACACACACAATGCTGAGTCTGTAGACTGTAGTTTTTGCTTCAAAAGCAAAAACCTTTTGAAACCAGGCTTACATTCCCTGGAGGGAGGGGCCCTTACGTTGCATCCTTACTCCCAAGTTGCCTGTGCTGCTCCAGCTGTTCTCTTCTACGAATCATCCTGCGCTCGCATGCACTTGACACAGGCTCCTCGGGAACCTCCTCATCACTGCTGCCAGCCCCCACAATCCCTGAAGGCAACAGTCCACTCCCTGATGGTCCCGGCCCCTCATTAGAGTCATCACTTTCCTTAGCCATCTGCACCTGCTGCCGGCTAATCACAACATATAGATAGATGATAGATAGATAAGATAGATGAAATAGATGATAGATAGATAGATAAGATAGTTATATAGATAAATAGATGATATAGATGATAGATAGATAATAGATAGATAGATAGATAGATAGATAGATAGATAGATAGATAGATAGATAGATAGATAGATGTAGAAATAGATGATAGATGATAGATAGATTAGATAGATAATTAGATGATAGATAAGATAGATGATATAGATATAGATCAGCGGTCGCCAACCGGTGGGCCGTGGCCCACTGGTGGACCGTGAGAAAATTTTGGTGGGCCGCAGAGAAATCTCACCCCCAGAGCACCCCCACAAAGCAATTAATACAGGCTGCGCAGAAACACAAGGCTGCACCGCCCACGGGAACCCTCCCCGCCCATTCACTCCTTACCCGGTAAACTTGCCTGCTAAATTGCTATTTTTCCTTTTTCCAACCATCATCTGTTCTGCTGTGCCGGGAAATTTAGATTAGCTAGGAAGCAGGAAATGATTGGATTTCTTGATTTCTAGCTAGTCTTTAGATCTTTGGCTCAGCACAGCCAAACCTCCCTTAGGACTGAAGGCTTGCTTGCAAGCAAATTCAGTGCAGACTCATGGCAAGCAAATTTGAGAGATTGAGCTAGCCGATGGCAGATAGATAGATCACTAAATGATTCTGTGAGCAACTCAATCTGCCTGCTTTGCCTGATTTTGAGTAAAAGTTGCTCTTTTTTATAAAAAATTCAATATTTACATGCATGGTGTGTTGTGAGTTAATTTTGTGAGTTTGCTTGCAAGCAAATTTTATGTGATAGACTGAGCTAGCCAATGGCAGATAGATAGATCTCTGAATGAATCTGTTATTCTGTGAGCAACTCAATCTGCCTGCCTGCTTTGTCTGATTTTGGGTAAAGGTTGCTTTTTTTTATAAAAAATTCAATATTTATATAAATATATATAATATTTACATACAAGCCATGCCCAGCCAGTCACATGACCACCAAGCCACACCCACAAATTAGGCCACACTCACATAACTGGTTAGTGGTCCCTGGGATCTAAAATTATGAGTTTGGTGGTCCCTGAGGTCCAAAAGGTTGGCAACCCTGATATAGATGATAGGTAGATAAGATAGATAAAATAGATGTAGATGGATGTACAAATAGAAATAGATTAGAGACAGATAGTAGATAGATGATAGAAAATTAGACAGATAGATAATAGATAAGATAGATGATATAGATGATAGATGAGATAGATATAGATAAGATGATAGATAAGATAGATATACCGTAGATGATTGATAGATAGATAGATAGATAGATAGATAGATAGATAGATAGATAGATAGATAGATAGATAGATAGATAGATAGATAGATAGATAGATAGATAGATAGATAGATAGACAGACAGATAGATAGATAGATGTAGAGATAGAAATAGATTAGAGATAGATGATAGATGAGATAGAAAATTAGACAGATGATATAGATGATAGGTAGGTAGGTAGGTAGGTAAGTAGATAGATGCTTGCATACATAGGTTGTTAAGTGAATCTGGCTTCCCCATTGACTTTGCTTATTAGAAAGTTGCAAAAGGGAAATCACATGACCCTGAGACACCATAAATATGAGCCATATTTACAACCATTATAAATATGAGCCGGTTGCCAAGGGCCCAGATATTGATCATGTGACCCTGGGGATGCTGCAGCAGTCGTAAGTGTGAAAACCGGTCAAAAGCCATTTATTTCTATGCCGTCCTAACTTCAAACAGTCACTAAACGAATGGTTGTAAGTCAGGGACAACCTGTACATGCCAGTTGCCAAGCGACCAAACTTTGACCGCGTGACCAGTGTATGGGGGATGCTGCAGCAGTCGTAAGGCTGAAACAATGGCCCAAGTCACTTTTTTTTTTCAGAGCTGGTATTAACTTTAAACAGTCACTAAACGAAGGGTTGTAAGTCGAGGACCAGACGTCGTTCAAATGCTTTTCTTTCTTATGCAGCCTGGGGAAGAGTGGAAGAAAGATGCTTGTACCACCTGCGTATGTGACAGAGGAGAATCCAGGTGCTTTACGAAGAGCTGCCTCCCACTGAATTGTCCAAAGGTAATTCCTAAGCTTAAAACTGGGGAGATTTTTCTGGGAAATTTGCCCCCTTCTCATGTCTCCAATCTTCTACTTACTTACTCGCATTTTCTCAGGAAGAAGACAAGGTGCGGCGCCCAGGGAAATGTTGTGAAGAGTGTGTCCTTTCCAAGGGCAGCTGTGTGCACAACGGCACCCTCAAATACCACAGTGACATGTGGCACGATACGGACTGTAACTTCTGTAGCTGTGTTGGAGGCCGGGTTGCTTGTCGGGAAGCAAAGTGTACCAAAGTGGACTGTGGCCAGGTAAAGAATTTCCAAGCTAGCTGTCAGGATTCCGGCAATCACCCCCATTTAAATCATGAGTCTCGAGCCAATCTTCCAACAATTCAAAAAGGATTTATTGGGAGTTGAGAGAATGTAATGAAAAGAAAAATAACAGACTGTGACAACCAAGACCTGTAGAAGGCTTCATTGTAAGATATTTGCAAATACCAGACCCCACCTCCCAATAACAGATTAGGAGACGGAGACACCCCGTTAGAGTAATTACAGCCTTATATAGGTTTTTGCATTTAAAGGTTACATAATACTTCCTGTTTTTCACACATAGTGACTTCCATAAGAAAGAAATGAATAGTTCCTGGGTGTTTTTCCATAACTCCTCCCAAACTTCTTCCATGGAAGAAGTTTGCTAGCTCACCTCATCTTCATCATCATCATCAGATTTCCTGTTTTTCACTTAAAACATTACACAATAGATTACACAACTTCTAATGTCAGGGCGACCTAGTATGAAATCTCAAATCAAGTCAAGGACATAATATTTTGTAACTTTGCAGAAGTTTAGCAAAATAACAAGTTATATAAATGTTCTGATATCTAGAAGGTCAGATTAAGAACAACTATGGAGTCTCTCTGGTCATATACTGTATATTCTTAGGTGTACTGGGCAAATTTTCACATATAACAGGAGTTAACATGTCCGGCACTGCCCTGGTGTAGCTGACTCTGAGACACATAATTCATTGTCACCCTTGGCCCTTTCCCCCCAACCGCCTGAGTGTATTATAATTCATATTCTCCAATGGGACACATCCATAGCCAAGAGTCATCAATCATGCTCTCCAGTTAGAATTTTGCACGGCAGAAACTTCAGTCACCTAGTTACTATCTTTGAAAACTATTTATGGAATGGACTTTCGGTTTGCAAGCTGCCCTCCCTTTCTCTTGGCAACTCTAAAAAGACCATAGAAATATTTTATGAGTTGACATTATCTCTCTGTTTCGCTTATTCAAAAGATTTTTTTTTAAAGTGGCCTTTTTTGTTCAAGTTCCTGGAAACATCAGATACTGAAATAGTTGGTTTTGAGGCTGAATAACAGAGTTGGAAGGGACCTTGGAGGTCTTCTAGACCAACCCCTTGCTCAAGCAGGAGACCCCATACCGCTTCAGATAGGTGGCTGCCCAGTCCCTTCTTAAAATGTCCCACAACTTCTGAAGACAAGCCATTCCACTGGTTTATTGTTCTCACTGTTAGGAGGTTTCTTGTTAGTGCTAGGGTGCTTCTCTCTTTCTCTCCTTACTTGTGCCCAGGTAAAAGAAAGGACTCCATTTCCAAGTTCCAAGTTATCTCTATGTTTCACTTATTCAGAAGACTTTTTAAGCGACCTTTTTTATTCAAACTCCTGGAAACACCAAATACAGAAATAGTTGGTTTTCAGATTGAATAATAAAACAAACACAGTTGGAAGGGACCTTGGAGGTCTTCTACTCCAACCCCCCTTCTCAAGCAGGAGACCCTATCCCATTTCAGACAAATGGCTGTCCAGTCCTTAAAAACCTCCATTGATGAAGCACTCACAACTTCTGAAGACCATCCGTTCCACCGGTTAGTTGTTCCCACTGTTAGGTAATTTCTTCTTAGTTCTAGGTTGGTTCTCTCCTTGATCAGTTTGATCAGTTTCCATGTCTTCATTTTACCTACCTCAGAAGGATGGAAGGCTGAGTCAACCTTGAGCCTGGTGAGATTTCGACTGCCAAATTGCAGCAGCCGGCAGTCATCAGAAGTAGTACCGCAGCACTGCACTCTGACCACTGCGCCATCATGGCCCCACCTTCTTCTCTTTCCTTCTATCTTTCCCAGCCTTGGAGTCTTCAACAGTAGAACAATTTGAGCCTCATCCAGAAAGGGTGTTTTATGTCCCTGACAGAATCTAGGAGTCCATGTCCCCCACTCCTTGAAAACATTAAAGAACCCCAATCCTTCCCCTTCCAATGCTGTTGTTACTTCACCGCACTGCCTTGTAAAACCTTCAATTATTAACTAATTCCTTGTTCGAGTCTTGTAGAAAAAAAAAAAAGCAATTTTCTGTCCATTGGCTTGAACTCAAGTCGACCTCTCGGGTTTTTTTTTTTTGTATTCTTCTCTTTCCCGTAAAAGAGTAGCTTGTTCAAAAGAGATTGTGACTCTTTCATGAGCCAAGAGAGATCTCCTTGATTTGAGCAATGAAGCCAGTACACAAAAGTCAAATTGGGGACCTGCAGTGAATTTAAATGAAGCAGGAGAGCTGGGGGCTGCCCAGGTAAAGGACTGGCTCCTGTAGCATTGCTTTCTAGGCCTTTCCATTGAGATGAACCTATAGGCTGTATCCAGTTTTCATCACTCCATTATAAAAAGAGATGTTGAGACTCCAGGAAGAGTGCAGAGAAGACCAACAAAGAGGATTAGGGGACTGGAGGCTTAAATATAGGAAAAACGGTTGCAGGAACTGGGTATGTCTAGTTTAATGAAAAGAAGAACTAGGGATGACATGATAGCAGTGTTCTAATATCTCAGGGGCTGCCCCAAAGAAGAGGGAGTCAAGCTATTCTCCAAAGCACTCAAAGGCAGGACAAGAAACCATGGATGGAAACAAATCAAGGGCACAGAAGGAACCTAGAACTAAAGAGAAATTTCCTGACATTTAGAACAATTCATCAGTAGAACAACTTGCTTTCAGAAGTTGTGGGTGCTCCATCACTGGAGGTTTTTAACAAAATACTGGACAATCACTTGCCAGAAATGATATAGGGTTTCCTGCTTGAGCAGGGGTTGGACTAGATGGCCTCCAAGATCCTTTCCAGCTCTATTATTGTATTCTGTTCTAGTCCAGTGGTGGGATTCAATAATTTATTACCGGTTCTGTGGGCATGGCTTGGTGGGCATGGCATGGCTTGGGGGGCGTGGCTTGGTGGGTGTGGCAGGGGAAAGTTACTGCAAAATCCCCCTTCCCTCCCCACCCCACTAACCTGCTTTCCAGCTCCGTTCTCCTGTGCAAGGCAACCAAAGAAGATCCAGCCAATCAGCTGAGACTCTGGAGGCAGAGAATAGATGGGAGCAGGGCCAGTCAGAGGTGGCATTGGTCGGTTCTCTGAACTGCTCAAAATTTCCGCTACTGGTTCTCCAGAACTGGTCAGAACCAGGCTGAATAACACCTCTGGTTCTGTCCTAACCCTTTGTGGACTTTGTAAGATGAGGAATTAGGAATCTTGGAAACTAATCTATGGCAACTTGTATGGCAAAATGAGATCATGTCTGGCTAAGACTTGAGTCCCTAACTCAAGATTCTACACTATAACTTTCCAACTGCCGGAGCTATAGCACAGTCAGAGAAGTGAGAGGTACAGAAATTTTAAAAAAAAATTAATTAAAATAAATAAAATACAATTGCTGTGGGAGTTACTGTTACTTCTAATCAGACCTGGATTCTTATCAGGTCCAGGCTAGATGTATGTGATGGGAGCAGATCTTGAACCTTTGTGGAAGGTTTGTGGTGAAGTTGTGCGAATCAAGGAATTCTGGGAGTGGAAGTCCACAAGTCTTAAAGTTGCTAAGGTTGGAGACCCCTGCCCTAGAGTAATTCCATGGATGGAGATTGTCCTGTGGAAAAGTGGTAGACAAGCTAATTGCAACCTCCAACAGATGCAATTCAACCCATGAAACTGGATTCTCCACTTTCTCCCATTAGTTGACCTAGTTGTCAGGTGGCATTTCAAGGAGAACTTGTGTGCAGTCTTTGTAGAGCCACAGTGATACTTATCTTTTTGGAAGGGAACTCAGTGATGGAACGAGACTGATAAAATAGGATTTTAAAGACTGTGTTGGGGTTGTGGGAGGCCATCTCTCCCATCTCTTCTCTCGGTATCATTAAAAAAAAAAGAGCTGATTCTAGTTATCTTATTGTAATGCTCAATTTCTCTGCAGGGTGAAGAATTACTTCATTTACCAGGCAAGTGCTGCCCTGAATGCATTTCAAGAGGGGGCCCCTGTGTTTACAAAGAATCTACCAAAGACGTAAGTAGCTCGCTGATTTAGCACATGTAGAGTTGCCAAGGCAGATGTTGGCTAGGAAAAAAAAAATTCAGTAGCAAGGAAGCATATAATAGATGTTGGTCATTGGACACTTGTTGTTGTGCCATATCCGTCATGGACATTCATTCATTCATTCATTCATTCATTCATTCATTCATTCATTTGTCAAACATGTACAGGATAGCAAGTATGGGTATAAACATGAAGAAAGGAAGTAAATACGGATAAATGGAGACAGTAGGGGCGCTGATGCGCTTATGCACGCCCCCTTTAAGGTCCTCTTAGGAATGGGGTGAGGTCCATGATAGACAGTTTGAGATTGAAGCTGTGAGGGGTTGAGGATGTAACCGACGGAGTCGGGTAGGGCCTTCCAGGCGTTGACCACTCTGTTGCTGAAGTCGCATTTTCTGCAATCGAGTTTGAAGCGGTTTACCTTGACTTCGTATCGGTTGTTTGCCCGTGTATTATTGTGGTTGAAGCTGAAGAAGTCGTTGACGGGCAAGATGCTGTAGCAGACAATTTTGTAAATGATGCTTAGATTGGACCACAGGCAGCGCAGTTCAAGATTAGTCCAAGCCCAAAATTTCAAGCCTGGAGGCATAGGGAATTCTATTGTGAGTAGAGGAGTGGAGTACTCTTCGTTGGCGATCATGTTGGCAATCCTATTTTTATCAACAGCCACATGGAAAAGTGCTGTTGAGTAACCACTCCCTTAGATTTGGAAGCCCTGATGTTCTTCTTCGGCCTGGATCTTGTTTGCCTTCAATGTTTCCTTGGAGGATTAAGTGAAGGATGCTGTATTTTGCCGGGTGTCGCATCCCATGTCCAAAATATTCTAAAGTTTGCTTTTTTATGGTTCTGATGATTTCCCTTGGCTTTCCCAGTAGCCACTGACATCTTACAAATGTAGACATTTGTACTACAAGGTTGTATTTTGCCCTGAAGTAACAACTCCACAACCTTTAAAGATTTTTGGACTTTTATCAGCTCCAGTCAGCAAGTCCAAAGTAAATTCAGGCTGGGTATTATGGAAATTTAAGTCCAATATATCTTGAAGCATCAGATTAAGGAACATTAATATATCCCAAAAAGCATATCAAATTATCATTTATTGCATCCTTCTGTCCAAACCTGGACTATTCCACCTGATTGAGTATCTACAGGTCGTAAGACCTCGTCTTACGCCCACAATTGAGCCCAAAATTTTCGTTGCTAAGCAAGACAGCCATTAAATGATTTTGCCCCATTTTATGAACACTCTTGTCATAGCTGTTAAGTGAATCACTGCAGTTGTTAAACTAGTAACACAGTTGTCCTTTGAATCTGGCTTCATCATGGACTTTGGTTGTCAGGAGGTCGCCAGAGGGGATCATATAACCAGGGACACCGTAACCATCATAAATATGAGTCAATTGCCAAGTCTTTGAATTTTGATCACATGTCCATCGGGATGCTGCAAAGGTCATAAGTGTGAAAAATAGACATAGAATAGAATAGAACACTTTATTGGCCAAGTGTGATTGGACACACAAGGAATTTGTCTTGGTATAAATACTCTCAGTATACATAAAAGAAAAGATACATTCGTCAAGAGTCAAGAATCATAACGTACAACACTTAATGATAGTCATAGGGGACAATCAACAATCAAATCATACTAGGAAACAGGCATTATAAATCATAAGGACACAAGGACAAAGTTACAGTCCTACAATCACAAGTGGGAGGGGATGGGTGATAAGGAGTGATGAGAAGATTAACAGTAATAGGAGTGCAGACTTTGTAATAGTTGAACAGTGTTGAGGGAATTATTTGTTCAGCAGAGTGATGGCTTTCAGGGAAAAAACTGTCCTTGTGTCTAGTTGTTCTGATGTGCAGTATTCTATAGCGTCGTTTTGAGGGAGGGAGTTGAAACAGTTTATGTCTGGGATGTGAGGGATCTGTAAATATTTTCACTCGTTTCTTTTTGACTCGTGCAGTATACAGGTCCTCAATAGAAGGCAGGTGGGTAGTAATAGTTTTTTCTGCAGTCCTAATTATCCTCTGAAGTCTGTGTCTGTCCTGTTGGGTTGCAGAACCAAACCAGACAGTTATAGAGGTGCAGATGACAGACTCAGTAATTTCTCTGTAGAACTGGATCAGCAGCTCCTTGGGCACTTTGAGCTTTCTGAGTTGTCATAGAAAGAACATTCTATGTTGTGTTTCTTTGAGGATGTTTTTGATGTCACTGTTTTCAGTGCTGTTGTAAACTTTGGTCACTAAACAAATAGTTGTAAGTTGAGGACTATCTGTAGACTGTATATACACAGCTTGGAGTTTTGCCTTGCACCACCTGTGAACCAACAACAAGGCTCAGGCAAGTTAGGAAATTTAATAATCTCAGCTCACTCAAGTTCTGCATCATTTTACACTTCATGGATATTTTCTTGTTCTCTGGGCTATGCATGAAGCATTGAAAGCTACACTCGGCAGAATACATGTTGCAGAGAGCAGATTTCATAGAATGAAGTTAATCATATTTGTAGATTTGTAGGTTTTGCTCTTCCCAGGCCAGTAAGTCCGGCATTTAAAATCATTTACTTGCTCTCCTTGGAGTAGCAGAATCTGCCTGCTTCATGCTGTTAGTACAGGATTGTAAAACAGCATCGCACAGCTAAACACAATCCCTGTGCTCTTCAAACAGAGAGTTTATATTTCTGGATGCAACCTGCTTAGCCATACTATTATGTCTGTCTGCAAAATCTCCAAATTTTAGAAATAATCATACATCCAAATAAACTAGTCCTCATTTGTAAGGTTGAATCGGTGGGATTCAAATTTCTTTTACTACCGGTTATGTGGGCATGGCCTGGTGGGTGTGGTGTGGCTTGGTGGGCGTGGCCTGGTGGGCGTGGCAGGGGAAGGATACTGCAAAATCTCCATTTCCTCCCCACTCCAGGGGAAGGATACGGCCAAATCCCCTTCCCTCCTCACCCCACTAACCTGCTTTCCAGCTCTCTTCTCTTGTGCAGGGCAACAAAAGAAGACCCAGCTGATCAGCTGGGACTCAAAGGCAGAGAATAGATGGGGGTGGGGCCAGTCAGAGGGGGTATTCTGAACTACTCAAAATTTCCGCTACTGGTTCTCCAAACTACTCAAAATTTCCGCTACCAGGTTCTCCAAACTACTCAAAATTTCCGCTACCAGTTCTCCAGAACTGGTCAGAACCTGCTGAATACAATCTCTGGGTTGAATAGGTATCACAGGCACGAACTGCTATAATTTAAACAAAATTGATTCCGTGTGTGTGTGTGTGCTTGTATCGATTGCACTGTTTGCAGACCTTTGGTTGTACAAGTACAGCTGCTAACGTCATTATTCCTTGGTTCCAAATTACTATAATGCAAATATTTAAGATTAAAAAAATGTGCTGTAAAAGATTATTGATCAGTGTAAGCCCACTCGATCAAACCAGCAATTGAGAGTAAACTTTTCAAATATCTCTTTAAGACCTGTGCCTGTGCCTTGGAGAGATACTACTAGAACTTCACAGTGGCCTTCACATTATCCCTCTGTTGAGCTGGGACTCGGGAGGCAGAGAATAGATGGGGGCAGGGCCAGTCAGAAGTGGTGTTTGCTGGTTCTCCAGAACTGGTCAGGACCTGCTGAATACTACCTCTGATATACAGTACACTGCTTCTTGCTGCTCAGAAGACTGAATGATAGTCAATAGAATTGGAAAACTGCAGCCTCTATTTTTTTTTTTCCCTCATGCAGAGTGGTGAAAAATGGAAGGAAGGCCTGTGCCGTGAATGTAAATGTTTGGACTCCAAAGTAAACTGCTATTCTCGGTCTTGTCCGACGTGTCCCACAGGAAGTGTGGCTATTGCCGTGCACGGAGAATGTTGCCCTCAATGCAAACCAGGTATTTGCAAAACGGTGCTTTTGCTTTTGAGGTGTCTAGTCTTAACTTGTTTATTCCTCTTAACTCAGTAGAGGGTCTTTACGTTGAAAAGTGTTTGGTTTAAAGCAGGGGTGTCCAACTTTAGCAACTTTTAAGACCTGTGGACTTCAACTCCCAGAATTCCCCAGCCAAGAAAATTTAAAGAGACATGTCCATGAGGATCCCAGAGCTCAAACTTGATTTCAAGGAGATGTAATAATCCACTTCTTGTGATGGAATGTGAAGATGAAGGAGAAGCGGGGGGAATATTGACAATAGCACTGTGGCTTCCCAGGGAGGCAGCATAACCCAGAGAAGGGCCCAAGACAAGAGGCTTACACAGTCCTGAATTGGATGGTGCGGTGAGAAAAAAGTATAGAGTAGCCACAGCCTGAAATCTCTCAGGGTATGTCTACTACTTTGGAAGGTTATAACTTTAGTCTGGCAAGATTCTGTCCATTAAGTGTAAGCACTGGGTTATCACTGGGGATTGGGCCTGACACTTCTTTTACTGTATTGTTTCTATAAGTAAGGGGTCATTCTCTTTTCTTGCAAACGTTTCATTACCCAAACTAAGTAACCTCATCAGGATAGTGCTAGGATTAGTACGGATGACCTAGTTTGGGTAATGAAAGATCTGCAAGAAGACAAGCAAGGTCAGAGAGCACCAAGGACCCCTCATGTCAACTGTGAGCTACAAATATAGAGTAGAATAGAATGGAGAATAGAATAGAATAGAAAATTAGAATAGCATAGAGTACAGTAGAGTAGAGTAAAATAAAATAAAATAGAAAAAATAGAATAAAATAGAAAATAGAATAAAATAGAATAGAATAGAACAGAATAACATTATTTATTGATCAAGTATGATTGGACACAGAAGGAATTTATCTCCTGGTGTGGAAGCTCTCAGCATACATATAAGCAACAAGTGATAGATCCTGATCATAATCATCATACAATCATCATAAATTCCAAGGAGGGCACTAAAAGAGGCTTACTTGTCCTTTTTTTTTTGGTTTACCATGCAGCAAAAGCATCCTTTTACCTGAGCAGGTGAGCCCATCCTGCCCTTCCTCACCCCAAATAAAATTATCTCATTTTCATGATAGGTGACTGCCATCCCGATTGCTTGAGCTGCACCCGGGCGTTTGATCATTGCGATGCCTGCCGAGAGTCCACCAAGTTTCTCCTGAACGGGCGTTGCGTTGACAGCTGTGGGGTTGGCTTCTATCCAGAAGCTGGCCTTTGCCTGGGTAAGATTAGCCTCCAGTCCGCTTTGTGATATTGAAGCTTCTTGCTCTGTAGGTGATGCTGAAATGTTTCAGAAGATTGCCCACCCGTGGCTTCTGGGTGTTAAAGGAGATAAAATTATTCGGAAAATGTGTGTCTTTCTAAAACAACCCTTTCATTGCTCTGTTTCTCCTTTAAGGGAGCTCCCACAAGGCAGTTCAAAACAATCTTCCTAGCGCAGGGGTGTCACATTCAAGGCCCGTAGAGTCCTTAGATCTGGCCCGCCGGGCCACCCCGGAAACAGCAAAGGACCAGCCTGTGGTGCCTCTGTCAGCGAAAATGTGGTCCTCCTGAACCCGTTTTTGCTGGCAAAAGGTTGCAGGAGACCATCCCAGCCGAAAATGGAGCTCGGGAGCCCGTTTTCTCTGGCAGAGCGCTTGGCCACCACAGGTGCCCCCGACATGAGTGACGTCAAGCTGGCTCTGCCCACCCTGGCCACATCCACTCTGGCCCCTGAGGTCAAAAACAACCCTAATGCAGCCCTCAATAAAATCAACTTTGACACCTCTGTCCTAGCATATTCTCGTAGGTGCAGGGTCCTCTTTTTGGATCCTTGAGCGCCACTTTCCACGGTCAGCTGCATCTCCAGGGCGCAGGCCCGCAGCTTGCATATCTTTGTTGATGGTATCTTGCCATCTCTGTTTTGGGCACCCGCGAGTCACCGACCATCGACTTCTAATTGGTAGGCAGTCTTGGCTACGGTGGAAAGTGCTTCTCTCTGGACATGTCCATACCAGCCCAGCCGGCCTTCTCTCCTCTTCTCTGTAATTGGTGCCACACCAAAATGATGTCGAATGGTGTCATTTGTGACGTGATCGAGAAGGGAGATACCCGATATCCAACGGAGCATTTGCATTTCCATTTCCATGGCATGGAGAGAGTTTTTGGTCCCTGTTGTTGCTGCCCAGCATTCAGTGCCTGTTGTGGTTCACCGGCAGCAATCAGGAGGACGTTCCCGAGAAGCCTACATCCATGGGCTCCTCCTGTGGGATCGAGCTTTCATACACAACAGGGGCCACCGGAGGTGCTCGGGAAGCACGACAACAGTTCCGCCTCTGCAGACTGGTGTCAATCCTCAGGCACAGGAGAATCAATTCAGTGAGGGTCGCAGGACAGTCCACTCGCGCCAGCTCATCGTGCAACTCATCCGCCAGCCCGTCTTGGAACATGTCCATAAGTGCTGCCTCATTCCAAGCCGAATTCTGGCTAAGCAACTGGAACTGGCTGACATACTCCTGCAAGGATTGCTATCTTTGCTGAAAGTCTTTCACATGACGAGCAGCAGTCTGGGTCTTAATAGGGTCCTCATACATTACCCTCAGATGTTCACAAAACCCCTTGAAGTCATTCAGCAGAGCACTGTCTTGCACCAGCAAGGGTGTGGCCTAGCGTGCTGCAGAGCCAGAGAGCAGCCTAATTACAAAACCCACCTTATCCCGGTCAGTGGGGAAGTCCTCAGCCCTCAAGCTAATGAATAGCTGGCACTGTCCCCAAAAAGCTGGAATCATATCTTGGTTATCTTCAAACTTGTCCGGCAAAGCAACCGGGCATCTTCTTCGACGAGGGGGAGGAGGAGGGGGAGCAGCAAGAGCCTGAAGTTGGCCTACCTGTGTAGCTAACATAGCCAGCTGTTGTTGCAGCAAAGCATTCTCGGCTCGCAGCTGATCCATCTCTTAAGAAAAATAAATTTCCTCTTGGCAAAAGGCAAACTGTTCTGTCCCAGGTGAAATTTCCAAAAGCAAACGCAGATAAACTCCAAAACTGAAACGTTCACAGCTTTATTCCACAAATAACCCTCTTTGTAGATAACAGATGGCTTTCAGCCAATTCGTCCAATAAATCAGAGTCTGTAATCATCACACTAACTCCTCCGAACTTTTGCCTTTTGCAAAGGCAAAAGCTGTTTGCAACCAAGCTTATATTCCCTAGAGGGAGGGGCCATTACCTTACCTCCTTACTCCCGAGTCGCCTGTGCTGCATGAATCATCCTGCTCTCACTCACACCCAGCACAGGCTTCTCGGGAACGTCCTCCTGATTGCTTCCGGTGAACCACAACAGTGCCATACAGTGCAACAGGGTGGATGGTTGTCTCGTAAATCTTAGATGTAAGACGGGTTGGCCTATGTCTGTCCCATAACATACTGGTGAGTTCTTGCCAATACATCCTAGAGTGCATTCATCCTAGCTCCCACCTCGCCATTGCTGTCGCCATTGCTTTGGAGGTGGGATCCCAGGTACCGAAAAATGTCCACTTTCTTTAGCTTTTCTCCATTGATTTGAAGACAGTTCAAAACAATCAACATAGCAATACATAAGGTAAAGGTTCCCCTCGCACATACATGCTAGTCATTTCCGGCTCTAGGAGGCGGTGCTCACCTTCATTACAAAGCCGAAGAGCCAGTGCTGTCCGAAGACGTCTCTGTGGTCATGTGGCCGGCATGACTAAACGCCGAAGGCGCACGGAACGCTGTTACCTTCCCACCAAAGTGGCCCCTATTTTTCTACTTGCATTTTTACCTGCTTTCAAATTGCTAGGTTGGCAGAAGCTGGGACCAGTCACGGGAGCTCACTCCGTTAAGCGGCGCTAGGCATTCGAACCGCTGAACTGCCGACCTTTCTGATCGACAATCTCAGTGTCTTAGCCACTGAGCCCCCATAGCAATAGATAGAGACTATTAAGGCCCAGAATATAAAATACTTAAACAGCATAATCAGGAAGATTAATCCTCGCAAAAGCCTGATGGAACGGCAAAAATAGCAGATTGTCTGATTTCAGTTAAATCAAATCAATGTTTATTGCAGTCATAGGTCAGTGTACTGTACCAATCTTCAATATATACTTGGCTTGTCAGCAATAAGTTTTCTTTTTTTTTTCCCTTTTTTTTTTAAACTGGTGCTAAATACCTGGGGGGATGTTTGAAATCCCTGATCAGCAACTAGCAAGCTGCATCATGGATCCCAAAGATCTGACTCAAGAGAAAATCAAATTTGACTCGTTTTTTACAACCTTTCTTTTTTCTTTTGTTTTTTCTTCCCCACCTCGGGCAGCTTGTAAAGAGATGTGCTTGACTTGTACTAATAAATTTGGATGTACTTCCTGCCAAGCTTCGCTGCATTTGAAGGATGCTCAGTGTGTGACGTCATGCGGGGAAGGGTTTTTCCCGGGACCTCTCCAGTGCACAGGTAAGAAATACCTGTGCTAGATAATCTGCACTCTACCCATCTCTGAACAGAAAAATGAGGTCAAGGAGAGGTGGAATAACAATGAACGAAATTGCAAGAAAAGATAATGCAAAATTCTACATGCTTCCTTATTAAATTCTTAGCACAATGCTCAATGATGGAGCTCCTGTATCCGGCTTGACATGAAGTGGTTAATAAAACCAGCCTATCTCATCTGTACCTTCCCCTAAATTCTCTTTTGCTAGAATAGAATAAAATAGTGTAGAGTAGAGTAGAGTAGAGTAGAGTAGAGTAGAACCGGACAGGACCGGAATAGAAGTAGAAGTAGAAATAGAAATAGAAATAATAGAAATAGAATACTTTATTGGCCAAGTGTGATAGACACAAAAGGACTTTGTCTCCAGTGCATAAACTCTCAGTGTACATGCAAAACAACACAGTAATAATAATCATAATTATGATACCAATAAGAGAAAGTAATGAACAGATGGGAAGGATAAAAATTAATACCACCATACTACATGTGTAAATATACTTAAACATAAAACAATGGTGTGGGAATTAGCTGCTCAGCAGAGTGATGGCAGAAGAAAAAAAAGCTGTCTCTGTGTCTAGTTGTTTTGGCATGCAGTGCCCTGTAGCAGCCTCCTGAGGGGACGAAAAGAAAATTAATTAGTTAATTTAGATGAAAAAAAAAAGTTAATTAGTACTAAACTGATTTCCAGCAAAGGAAAAAAAAACTTTTGAAACCCCATCAAGTCGGTGCTTAGCCTCTTCAAAATAATTCCAAAGCTATCTAGTGCAGGAGAAAAAGAGAATGTGGGGGGGTAGGTGTCAGAGACCCCATCGTTCATCATTTCATTTCGCACCAGCCATTTTTATCAACCTTGCTAAAAGATTAGATTTGGTCTCCTTGCATTCAAACAGTGGACTCATCACGGCCTTTCATTGGGGTGACCCAAATTCTTTTGGCCTGAGTTTGCAAAAGCTTGCAAAAGCTTGAACAGACATAACTCATTTTCACTGGAGGCTTCTGGCATCCTAGGAATGTCAAATGGGTTTTGGCAAGGGCTAAGATGAGAGGAGGGGAGATGAAGAAGCAGCGGTTTAAAAACCTGGGCACTACGGGAGTGGAGACAGGAAGCAGGAGAAGAAAAACAGGGGAAGCTCAATTCAAGTCAAATTCATATTTGCTCATTTTAATATTGTGCATGATACTGTCCCGTGTTTGTCAATTCCCTTTTTAATAATAACTTTATGAAACATTGCGGTTCGAAAGGTAACAAGTAATGCAAACTAACCAAAGGAATAAAAGAAAAAATAGGGCAAAAGGGAACAAGAAAAAAAGAAAAGAAAAAAATAAGAATATGTTTAAAAAAATCATTATAAAGAAATGATTTCCTCCTTCATCACAAGTATAAATCATTTTAGTAACTTCACGCCTAACAAATAACCTCTTCTTCCCATATCCCATCTATAAATATATCCTTAAGGCCTCATCACTGTTCAGTCCTGATACCAAAAATTCATTAAATACTTGTGAAGAGATAACAGCGTATCTGTTTTAATCTTGATCAAATAAAACAACTTTATGTTCCTTTCCCTTTTAACAGTCTTGATCTTTAATCCTTCAAATATCCTAGAAGTTGATTTCTTTTTATTTTTCCTTTATTCCTTCTCAAAAAAAATAAAAATAAAAATCTTCAAAATGTAACAAGTGTCCTTTGTAAATCCAGTAAAGGAAAGTTGTCCAGATTAATCTCTTGGTTTATTTGTATATCCCTTTAAATTATTAAGACATCAGCCTGTTTCATATGTACAGTATATCCTGTGTAGAAACTTTCTCTTATAGCCTGTCATATTTAAAATCATTTTCAGATCAGTCTTATAAAACCTATACACTCTTCCATAATATGTTTTAAACATAGTCTGTCTATAATGGCAAACACTCTTAAAATTAATTCCTGGGTCCAAGTATCCTCAATGTTAAAATATTTTGCTCCATTCTGCATAAGTAAATCAAATTCATGTTTCCTTCTCCTTTAATTGTAATCTTCTGTTCCTTCTGATTCCCTGTGCTATCCAACCTTCAGAGTCCCATTCTATCATGGTTTTTTTTTAATCTAAAACAAAAGCATTTCCTCCATGGGGAAGAGTCTTATAATTAATTTCAACTTTTATTTCAAATCCATCTCGCTCTTTTGTCCATTTGTAACTTTCCAAAATCAATGTTCAGGTTGCTGTTTATTTTTTTTTAAAAAAACCTTAAACTTAAATTGGATTAAGGATTGAAGGAAACTTGTCCGATGCTGTCCAAAACTTGTCAATCCAGATTCCTAATTGCTGAAAAATTGCCAACAAGCAATTGCCAAATGTGGTTAGGAAAGAAAAAGCTGACCATGGTTTGAGCAAAATGGCGGTTGGCTCCCAGGACAAATTGTCTACAAACTTTTAGCTATACGATTGTGGCTGAACAACTACAGACTTATTTATTTATTTTTTATTTATTGTATTTATTTATTTGTCAATAGCTTACAAGATAATAAACATAAGTATAAATACAGGAAATGGGTACGAATAATTGGGGATAATAGGACAGGGACGGTAGGCACAATTGGTAGACGTTTAGCTAGTCAATTTGGGATGAACATCCTTTGAATGGTGTGAGAGTAGTAATGGATTTCTGGAGGAAAAAGTGCACACTTACTGGAACCAGGAGCACTTCTCGGGTCCTCCCGAGGACATAGATAAACCACCAAGTGCTTCAACAATTCCCTAAAAGGATGCAAATGACCAGCTGTCTGCAAGGAATATAAATCCTTCCATTCCTCACCATCCTGACAGAGCTGAAGAAGCTTCTTGGATGAGAAGCGAAACGTCTTCAAAAGACACAACAAGAAAATCCAGTTGCCTCCTGAAAAAAGCACCTTTGGGATAAATGAAAGATTGTAAGTTCGAGAACTACCTGTAAGATAGAACTGCATGACTTCTGCAATTCTGTGTTGAATATTTTTCTCGCTTCCCGCTGGTTTTACAAGTTGTACACTTCTACTTCAACATTTTCAGGTCGATTACTATTTATTTTTATTTATTTATTTGTCAAACATGTACATAATAACAAGTATAAGCATGAACATAAACAGGAACAAAGGGAGTAAATACAGATAAATGGGGACAGTAAGACAGGGACGGTAGGTACGCTGGTGCGCTTATGCACGTCCCCTTTAAGGACCTCTTAGGAATGGGGTGAGGCCCATGGTAGACAGTTTGAGGTTGAAGCTGGGAGGAGTTGAGGCTATAACCATGGAGTTGCATAGGGCGTTCCAGGCATTGACCACTCTGTTGCTGAAGTCGTATTTTCTGCAATCGAGTTTGAAGCGGTTTACCTTGATTTTGTATCGATTGTTTGCCCGCGTATTATTGTGGTTGAAGCTGAAGAAGTCGTTGACAGGCAAGATGTTATAGCATGTTATGTTATATTTTGTGAACTATGCTTAGATGTTCACTGCAGAAAGAGTGAGACGCGGGCTGCTCTCCTGCCAAATCCGTTCCTCTTAGTGTCTCCTTATAATCGGGCATAGAGGCAGCTAAGGATGGCTGATTGAGAAGTTAGAATTCACAGACAAGCGAGCGTCTTCAGGACAGCTGTCTAGCAAAACGGGCCAGGTTTTTCCAGGAATCTCCTTTCGTTCGGGAAGCTTCCCTTTCAGGAAACATTTATTTCACCGCCTTTGAAACCGTAATGTCAAGTATCTGAAGCACTTAGAAAATGAGAACAAGGATTCCATCTGCCGCTTCGGTGGCAATTTGCATGATGCACGAATTAACCTTCAGGATGCAAAGCCAAAGACCAGATGCCAAGCTTGGCATTTGTGCACCGATCTAAAGTAACCTGAAGGGAAATGTAGAATGGAATGGAATGTCACAGAGCAGAGCAGAATAGAACGGATTAGAAAATGGAAATGAAAATTAGAATAGAATAGAGCATAGCATTAGAATAGAAAGGAGTAAAATAGAACATAGAAAATTAGAATAAATAGAATAGAATAAGAATAGACAATTGGAATGTAATGGAATGGAATAGAATAGAATAGAAGGTGTTCCTCAACATATGACCACAATTGAGCGCAAAATTTCTGTTGTTAACTGACACATTTGTTAAGTGAGTTTTGCCCCATTTTACGATCTTTCTTGCCTCAGTTGTTAAGTGAATCACTGCAGTTGATAAGCTAGTAATCCGGTTGCTAAGTAAATCTGGCTTCCCCTTTGACTTTGCTTATCAGAAGGTCACAAAATGGGATCATGTGCAGAAGTGGTAGTCAGCCAGTTCTGACCGGTTCTGGCGAACCGGTAACAAAAATTTTGAGTAGTTTGGTGAACCGGCAAATGCCACCTCTGACTGGCCCCGCCAACCCCATCTATTCTTTGCCTCCCATTGAGTCCCAGCTGATTGGCTGAGTCTTCTTTGGTTGCCCTGCACAGGAGAACGGAAAGCAGGTTAGTGGGGTGGGGAGAGAAAGGGATTTTACAGTAAACTTCCCCTGCCACGCCCACCAAGCCACACCACATCCACCAAGCTAAGCCCACAGAACCAGTAGTAATTTTTTGGGAATCCTACCACTGTTCATGTGACCCTGGGATGCTGCAACTGTCATAAATATGAACCAGTTGCCAAGCATCTGAATTTTGATCACACGATCATGAAGATGCTGGAAAATTTGTAATTGTGAGAAAGGTTATAAGTCGCTTTTTTCAGTGCCTTTGTAACTGTGAACAGTCATTAAACAAACTGTGGTAAGTTCTGGACTACAAACAGAAGAGAACTGAGCAGAGTGCAGAGTAAAGAAGAACAGAACAAAACAGAATAGAATATTGGCCAGTGTGATAGGCCCACAAGGAGTTTTGTCTCTGGTGCATAAGGTCTCAGTGTACATGCAAAACAGCAAAGTAGTAATAATCATAACATCAAAGTAATAATAATCAAGATACCAATAAGAGAAGGTAGTGGATGAGAAGGGTAAAAGTAATACAGACATGATACATGGGTAAATATTCTTCGACATAAGCAGGGGTGGGCTTCAAAAATTTTAGTAATGGGTCCTTCGCCTGGTTGCTGAGTGGTTGTGGCTTTGGTGGGCGTGGCCTAGCTGGCCTCTTGCATCATGATGGTGTGTGTGTGGCTTTCCTCGAGCCTCCGGGAGGGCGATAATGGCCTCCCCGGGCTCCGGAGGCTCTCTGGAAGCCGGAAACAGGCCCATTTCTGCCCTTCCCAAACTTCCGGGAGACTCGTTTTTCGGCCTCCCTGAGTCTCCGTGTGCACCCTGCACTTACCTGCATCCAAAACGGGCCGGTGGGGGACTCCTGGGAGGGAAGGGATGGGCGGGACCAGCCAGGAGTGGGATTTGGGGGTTTTCCGTACTACACAGAATCTTAGCTAGGGGTTCTCCTGAACCCCTGCAAACCCCCAGCAGCCCAGCCCTGGACATAAGACAGTGCTGTGGGAATTAATGTTCAGCAGAGTCATGGCGTGTGGGGAAAAAATATCTTTGTGTCTAGTTATTTTGGCCTGCCCTGCAGTGCCTATAATAGCGTCCCGAGGGGAGGAGTTGGAACGGTTTATGTCCAGGATTTGAAGGGTCTGTAGTTCATATATGTACAATTCAGTTTGCATATATTAAAAAGAAGGGCTTTTTGATTAGGTTGTCCTTGACTTGCAACCGGTTGCTTAGCAATGGTTCAAAGTGACAACGGAGGACCTCCCTGGGTTACTTATGACCTAGTCTCCACATTCCAACGGCTGCCTCAACCTCTCCTGCAGTTGCAGGAGTCTCCGTTGGGCACTTGGCAAAGAACCTCCATTTACAACCGTTTGCAGCATTCGCGTATTTTACAACCGTTTCACCCAAACCAAGAAGTTACATCTGGATGTTGGCAAAAGTGGTCCATGGTGAAACAACAGTTCCCTTAACAACCACCACAAAAATGGTCATTAAATCAGATCGGTCATCTGGATCAGGTCATCAACCTTTTGGACCTCAGGGACCACTAAACTTATAATTTTAAATACCACCCTGGGAAAATCCCCAAAAAAGTCTGCAGGAAAATTCTCCACCCCGTTTTCCTGCTGATCGATCATTCTTTATTTGGGATCACAGGATACTGTCTCCAGTTCCATTCTCAGGGGCGGAGAGAGAGAGACTTTTGGCTTCATGCAAGGAAAACAGCAGAAGTCTTTCTTTCTCTCCCCCAAACTCCGCTAGAGATGAGTCTTTGTGAGACTTGTCACACTGGCGCAGCCTCTTGGAGTAGGATGCCTTGCAGAGTCCCAAAGACTCATTTCTGGTGGAGTTTGGGGGAGAGAAAGAAAAGACATTTGCTGCTTTCCTTGCATGCAGCCAAAAGCAGAAGAAGAAAGAAGCAGAAAAGAAACAAGCTAGTTGTCAAAACGAAAACATTCAGTTTTGTAAATTAGAGGAAATGGATCGTGTTTTTCTGTTGCCAGCATACTTTATTTACAAAATAACTAAGAAACCAAAGAAACAACAGTACCATTCTACTAAGCAAATGAAAGAAGCTACAATGAAAGATGAAGTAGAAGTAAAACTCCTCCCCTGCACACATGGCAGTAAAAACAGAACTTCACAAGACACTTATATCTTGTTACTATGGAGACTTGATAACCAGTCCAGCTTATTTTGTAAACTTCTGTGAAAAGCTCCTCAGACAAACAAAATACACGCAGTGACACTGGTGGCCAGGCGAGGCACGTGGAGTGAGTGGGGCAAGTTCTCCCCCATCGCCCTTTTCCCTCTCCCCTCACTACTTCATGTTGTTCACAATGCAAGCGACGCAAGCCTTGTGTTCCCACGCAGCCTGGATTAATTGCTTTGGGAGTGACATTTCTCTGCATACCACCAAAATTTTCTCGCAAACCACCAATGGTCTCCGGCCCACTGGTTGGCCACCACTGATCTGGATGACCCAGTTTATGACTGTCATGACCTACATGATGGGCAGGCTCCATTACGGTCATAAGTTGAGAGTACTATCCGTATACACGTCCGTATATGTTGTGGTTTTTTATGTTTTCTTCTTATTCCTCTTTGGAGTGTTAACGCATGACTCTCTCCAGTCATCCTACAGTGGGAAACAGCTACGGCATTTGTTTTATTACTGATTTTGCCGCTCCGTGCATCCATATTTGTATGCGTGGGAATTTTCCCTCTGATCTTTTCTCCCGGGAGTTCCAGCAGCTTGCTGAATTCTGCTTGGCTGCCCTTTTCATCACAGCAACAACAAAGCAGCCCGTTTGAGAAAGGGCTCGTAACTCATTCGTTCCCCTTTTTCCCTACCCCGAGTGCTGCTCTGTGATTTAAGGCACAAATAGCACAGCAGCAGATCAAACTAACTGGAAGTACCGCCCAATCCTCTGATGGTTGCAGGAAAACAAGAAGATAATTGACCCATAATTGTCAATTGATAATTGATTTTTGAAGAAATCTTCCATTCTGGGAAATAATTATTAATTATGATCCAACGATGAGATGTTTTACCGCATTTCAGTACGTAATCAAAACTCTAGAGATCCCCAGCATGGAAACAGGAAGGGATATTACAGGCAACCTGCTTTCCACAGGAATATGTACAAGGCGTGATGATTTATCTGCTATTTCCTTCGGTTTCAGTTAAAATATACCTGCAATTTGCTGATAGAAAAGATATTCAAAAAATAAAATAATAATGCAAAAATCATATGACCAAACTCAAATATCAAATTTGCAGTCACACTTTTCCCTTCCTTCCTTCCTTCCTTCCTTCCTTCCTTCCTTCCTTCCTTCCTTCCTTCCTTCCTTCCTTCCTTCCTTCCAACTTTTTCTTTTCCTTCCCTTCCCTTCCTCCTCCCGTGGGTTTTCCATCCTGTCAGCAAAAGTCTGCTCCTGGTAGCTCTACCTTTTTTCAATTCGTCAATTTAATTTAGATGAGTGAAAGAATAATTCCATTATTGCTACAGTTAGCCTGTCAAGAATCAAAAACTCAATCCAGCTTACTCCAAAATGCTGATACTCTCTCGCAGATTTTCATCCATATTCTTTCTTCTCTTGATTTAGAATATTTTTCAAAGAAATATTTTCCTCCTCCCAAGTTGTTTTATTGGCAACTTTTTGAGGTCTAGGGGTTTGTACATAACATTTTATGCATAGCCTCCAGTCTCAATCGCTAGTATACAGAATAATTGCATCTATCTGTCTGTCTGTCTGTATGTATGTCTACCTATCATCCATCTATCAATAAATCAATCTACTATCTATCACCTGTCATCCATCCATCCATCATTTATCTGTCACCTGTTATCTAGCTGTCTGCCTGTCTATCTGTCATCTATCATATCTACCTACCTACCTACCAACTACCTACCTACCTACCTATCTATCGTCTATTTACCTATCTTCTATCACCTGTCATCCACCCATCCATCTATCTTCTATCTATCTGTCATCTAGCTGTCTGTCTGTCTGTCTGTCTGTCATCTATCATATTTACCTACCTACCATCTGTCTGTCTGTCTATCTATCTATCTATCTATCTATCTATCTATCTATCTATCTATCTATCTATCTATCTATCTATCTATATCTATCTATCTATATCTATCTATCTTTTAACTATCACCTGTCATCCATCCATCTATCTATCATCTATCTGCCACCTGTCATCTAGCTGTCTGTCTATCTGTCATCCATCATATCTACCTACCTACCTATCTACTGTTTATATCAAACAACTAACCAACAATATAGACCAATACATTTTGAAAGGTATCTTTTAAAAAGATACAACAATACGGTATTTATAGGTAGCCAATTGTTTTCGGAGAGGCAGTTTGAAGGCAACTCCCAGAATCCCCCTCAGTGGCTGCATGACTGGTCCTTCCAGGAGTTTCATCTTAAAGATCTTGGTGAGATGGGAGGATTGTAGACTCCAGTGTTCCTGCGGTTCAGAACTGAGACAGACAGAAGGACCCACCGAGGTTCGGATTAAACCAGTAGATTGACAAATGGAAGGGGAAAAGGAACACACCTGAGTTACAATTAGGTTTCCTTTTGTAAAGGAGATTCTTTTTCCATGACCTGAAGATACTTTGTGGAGTTTTCTTAAGCTGTTTTTCTCTTCCTCCCACCCCCTTCCACCTCTCCCTGTGTTCCCACAGTCTTTCCTTCTAAAATGAAGATGATTGTGCAAACCAATTTGCTATGGTTCTTTCTTCCTTGACAGATATTTCTTTTAGGGAACTGTGAATTAATTAAAAAGGGGGAAATTGGAGATTTGTAGGGAACATTAACCGCTCAATTATTATTCATGAAGTCCACGGGTGACTTCAGAGTTGGGGTTCAGACGCAGAGAAAAATTTCACATCTTAGACTTGTGCAACAGAGTGAGACTCACAACTTCGGCAGGGCTCTGACAGGGTAGGGGTGTGTGTGAGTCTCCTAAATGGCTACAAACGTTTTCTCAAACCACAAGTTGCATACACAGGTCGTTCTCGACTTACAACAGTTCATTTAGTGACCGTTCAAAGATACTGTGATGACCCAAAGGGGCGTGGCACAAAAGCAACAACGTCACTAAAGTAGGTAAAGTCCCTTTCATACCTCCAACTTTGCCCCTAATGTCCAGTTATCATCTGCTGGAGAAAAAAACTCTCCCAAGAACGGTCTTTAAAGGGAAGAAATTCCGTCCAAACCCAAAGTACAAAAAAATTATAAATAAAAACCCAACACAAACCACGCTGCAGCAATTAACGAGACAGGGCAGGATAAGGAATTGCAGATTTCAAAAGATAACGAAACCCACACATTTGGGAGGACACCAGATAGGACTTGACAAACAAAGATAATTCACGCTTTGCTTCCAGCAAGGTGCTGTGCGCAAACACCCTCTTTATTCTGTTTTCCCAGCTTTAGCCAGTGAAGGGGATCAGGGCCCTTTCCTCCCCCGTAAACCATGCAACTCACGTTGCTCCCTTATCCATTCCTCCAAGCATGCACTAGGATGAAGAAGGGATGGCCCTGGCTCTTCCTCTGAAGGCCCAGCCGGACTGTGCCTTTTCCCAGTTTCTTCCACAGCCACTGGAGCCCCACTCCCACTCCCTGTCAGCTGTTCGACTTCCCCCTCGGAGTCAGATTCCAACAGGGGCATGACAAATACACAGCACTGAAAAAAGGGACGTATGACCATTTCTCAGTTACAAGCCATGTAGCACCCCCATGATCATGTGACCAAAATTCAGATGTTGGCAACTGGTTCATACTTATGACCGTCCCAAGGACGTCTTGGCAAATGAAGTCAATTTAAGAACTGCAAGGATTCACTTAACCAATGAGGCGAGAAAGGCCGTAAAATGGGGCAAAGCTCACTTAACAAATGTCTGGCTTAACATCAGAAAATTGGGGGCTCCATTATGGTCGTAAGTTGAGGACTACCGGTATTCATGCATTATTCTTCTTCCCGCTGGGAAATCCTTGTGAAATCCAGCAGCCAGAATTTGTAGACTACATTTAGTCCTCAACTTATGACCTCAATTGATGCCGAAACTTTCCATTGTTGAGCGAGACAGTTGTTAAGTGACTTTTTCCCATTTTACGACTTTGCCACCGTCGCTAAATGAATCACTGCAGTTGATAAGTTAGTTAAATGAATCTGGCTTTGACTTTGCTTGTCGGAAGGTCAGCAAAGGTTTAGTGACTGTTTAAAGTTACAACGGTACTGAAAAAAAGTGACTTATGACCGTTTTTCACACTTACAACTGTTGCAGCATCCCCATGGTCATGTGATCAAAATTCAGATGCTTGGCAAGGGATTCATATTAATGACGGTTGCAGTGTCCCAGGTTATGTGATAACCTTTTGCGACCTTCTGACAAGCAAAGTTAATGAGGAAGCCGGATTCATAACGACCGTGTTGCTAACTTAACTGCCGTGATTCACTTAACAACTGTGGCAAGAAAGGTCGTAAAATGGGGCAAAACTCCCTCAACAAAAATCTCACTTAGCGATGGAAATTTTGGGCTCTACTGTGGTCGTATGTTGAGGACTACATGTAATGCTTGCGTTCTGACCAAGGCACTAACATTACACATAGACACTAACATTGAGACACTAAAGAACACACATTAATCCCAAAACTCTTTTTTCTTTATTTCAACGGCTGTGAATTTTACTCATTCACAGCCTGCAATGAGTCTCAAACAGTTTGTAAAGAATCCCATGGGAGTCTGCCAAACTCCTTCAGGATAAGTCTGATTAGCATGCACCTTTATCTTCCTTGAAATGCTGCCAATGACTCAATTTCCAATTAGTTATACAAGGCCAAACGGTGCAGAAATTCAACACAGAGCTTCAGGTTCCAAACCGACCAGTACGAACAAAGTTGCTTCCTGCAAAGGCTCATGTCCCTTTGTTCTTCCTTTATGTCTTATGGGAGGGCCAATCACCTCCAAGCTTTACTCCTGAGTCGCCCCTTTTGTCTTAACTGTTCTTGCCTTCTGGCAGCTCTGCGCAAGCGCACACTGGGAACAGGCTCCCCTTGTTCTTCTTCCTCGCTGCTGTCAGATTCTGGAGGCTCCAGAGTCAGCGCATAACTCCCAGATGGCCCTGGCCCCATCTCTGTATTGGACACAGGACCCTGGTCCGAGTCCTCTCCTGACTCCCGGACTGGAGAAATCATTTTTTTTAAAAAATCAGCCTCATTTATCTATAAAAAAATAACTGGGTATGTTCTCCTTAGGCATCGACTTTATGATACGTTGCAACTTTAAACAAAACCACATCATTTACACCCATTAACGTAGGTTTTGAAGCTTGTTTGACAATTGATAGATAATCCGTTTTATGCTATACATAAATAGTTTCTGCTTTCGTTCTGGTTTTATTTCTCTGTTGGCTTTTGTTAAGTTTGTTATTGGATTCTCTTTGTTTTTCATACATTTTGCTTTTTTTCTCCCTTTTTTGTGTTTCTTTCTGTAAAAGCAAATAAATAAAGGCACTTAGAAATATTGGCAGACCTAGATGGTACTGAAAATTAATAGCTTTCCTGGTTGCAATCCTAGCTAATCGCCACTTCTGCTAAAAATCCTGCTTTTAAAGGTTTGAAGTATTTCATCAGAGACATTAGGTGTGTCTTCTCTGGCTGGTCTTACTACCTTTTTCTCTGTTTTTGCAACTTGTGTAAAGATCACCCTGGAGGCCTCTCCTTGAGAACACCACCTCGACTGAAATCTGCTTAGCTTTTTTATTTAATAAAACAGCAAGATTTGAGCTCCCCCAAGACTATAAAATGATAAGTTGTGGAGAATTGCAACCGGAGCGATGTTCCACTTTGACTCTACTTTCACAATTTATTGTTATAGAGCCAGAAGGTAAACTACTAAATGACAGGATCCTGGTTGTAAATTACGAATTTGGGATTTTCCTCCCGTCTATGAATTTATATCTATGAATTTATATCGGTGGGTACATCCCTCGCCCTCGCACCCAAATCAGGATTAGATTTTGGCTCCTTGGCAAGCAGATACGTGCCTGGCTGTGGAATTAAAAATAAAGTTTGGAACATTTGGAGGAGCACGAGTGTAATTATTTAAAAAAATAATAGCTAAAAAAAGCTCTTAATGTAAATTCTGGCAGCACAGGACTTAACATGCCACAATCATTACAAGCATCATAAATAAAATTTCCTTGTTCTCCATGACTCTCCCACGGCTTTCTAAATATGGCCTGCAATCTGTACTCTTCCCTTTATTTCATGGAGTGACATTCAGCGGGACGTACTGTATTAACCTTTCCAGGAAACACAAAACTATCCCTTGGCCCTTTGGTATATTCAGAGTCACTCTTCATCCCTCCTGGGCCTGAGTGCCAGAGGATGGATTTGGTCCAGCTGATCTTTGGTGGCCCTCAAACCTATTTTTAAAAACCAGGGGTGTTTAGTCAAGAGGACATTAAAAATGCACAGTGCCTGTGCTCTCTATGAGGTTAGAAAATTAAAAGGTCCCTTCCTTCCTTCCTTCCTTCCTTCCTTCCTTCCTTCCTTCCTTCCTTCCTTCCTTCCTTCCTTCCTTCCTTCCTTCCTTCCTTCCTTCTATCTTTCCCTCCCTTTCCTCCTCCTCCTCCTCCCTCCCTTCCCCGATGCAAAACTAATTTATTTAACAGCACCATTTCCATGGAGCTATATCGGTTGGCTTCATTTAGCAACTGACTTGCTTAGTGACAGTCTGCAATTACGATGATGATAAGAAAGTAATTTTTTAATAGCCTGGGTTTACAAGTTTTGCAAGTCTGCAAAGCAGAGCAAAGCTGCAGGATTGTAAGCACAGTTGTGGTTTTCCTTCCTCCCTGCCCTTCCTTCCTCCCTTCCTTCCCCCTCCCTCCCACTCTTCTTCCTTCTTTCCTTCCTTCTCCCTCCCTCCCTCTCCCTCCTTCCCTCCCTCGGTTCCTTCCATCACCCATCTCACTCATGGTGACTCCAGGCAGCTTACAGAAATAAAACCCCAATACAAGATCCAATACCACCCCCACAATTCCCCCACCTAGTCCAACCCCCTGCTGCTTAGGCAGGAAACCCTGTCCCATTTCGGACAAACTGGTTATCCAATCTCTTCTTAAAAACCTCCAGTGTTGGAGCATTCACAACTTCTGGAGGCAAGTTGTTCCACAGATTAATTGTTCTCACTCTCATGAAATTTCTCCTTAGTTCTAGAGGTTGCTTCTCTCCTTGATTAGTTTCCACCCTGTTGCTTCTTGTCCTGCCCTCAGGGGCTTTGGAGAATAGCTTGACTCCCTCTTCTTTGGGGCAGCCCCTGAGATACTGGCACACTGCTCTCCTGTCGCCCCCCTATCTACTCCTTTCCACGATCCCTTTTCCAGATCTGAAACTCCCTTCTCCTTGTTTTCTTCTCTCCTCTCTCCCCCTTAATCTAGCTGGGTGGTCTTCTTTTGAGCATTAAGAAGAATGGGTGTCTGCTGAGTACGACACAGGAGCTGTTCTAATTGACTTGGAAATGTTTCCTTTTGCCTCCAGCTTGTCACGAATCCTGTGCAACGTGCCGGGGTCCAGCAGCAAACAACTGTTCCACCTGCCAAGACTCGTCTCTTGTGTTCCTGGAAGGCACGTGCGTGGCTAATTGCGGGCAGCGGTTCTACGTTACGGAGGGAGTTTGCAGAGGTAACAGCCAAGCCCACCGTGCCGTGTTTTTAATCCACTTTATTTTTTTAAGCAAGGACAGCTGTTGAGATCCATGCAGCTGTTTACCCCATATCAGGGCTGGAAGGTGATAATTGTGTGTGTGTGTGTGTGTGTAAGCTTCCCCCCCCCCCTCCATTGCTGGTGAGAGTACAGGGTAGTCGTCGACTTACGACCGCAATTGAGCCCTGTTGTTAAGTGAGATCAGGATCCTGGGTCATAAGTCCCCTTGTTTTTTTTTTCCAAAAAGTTTTTTTTTATTTTTATCTTTTACAAAAATCTCTTTTGGTGAACAGTGTGATTCCAGGTTTTTACATTTCCATACAAACATGACCATAATTACATATCTATCTTACATGTTCAGTTTCTTATCGTATCATTACATTTTCCATTTTCTGTAAATTTTCCCAAATATTCTTAGGTTTTCCACATTTACTTTATTCGTTTTTTGTTCATATCTTAACTTATTCTGTTTTTCTTTCATTATGCTCTTATCTTCTTTATATATCTTAAAACTCTTATTTCTTAATCTGTATTCATTATACTTTTATACTTTTATCTGTCAGATTTGCAGTTTCATCACATATTCTTATTTCATTATTCAATAAATTCCATCTTAGTTTTAATAATTCCAAACGTTTCCCCCTTAATTACCTGTTTGAGTGCACCACCCTATTGTCTTATACATCATTCAGTTTACTCCCCTTTAACTCATTTTAAAAATTTTAAGTCCCCTTGTTTCAAGTTAGGTCGTAACTTTGAACGGTCTCTAAGCAACCAGTCATAAGTCAAGGACCTGTATAAGTGCTCACTTACAAGGTCCAGATGGAAGACATTTTATATATATAGGTGGTCCTCGACTTACGACCACAGTTGAGCCCCAAATTTTCTAAGTGAGACCGTTGTTAAGTATGTTTCGCCCCATTTTAGGGCCTTTCTTGCCACAGTCGTTAAGTGAATCACTTCAGATAATTAGTAATTCGGTTGTTCAGTGAATCTGGCTTCCCGGTCGACTTTGCTCGTCAGAAGGTCACAAAACGTGACCCTGGGACACAGCGACGGTCGTAACTATGAACCAATTGCCAATCATCTGAATTTTGACCACGTGTCCCATCGGGATGCTGCAAAGGTCGCAAGTGTGAAAAACGGTCATAATATGTCACATGTTCAGGGCCGCGGTAACTTTGAGCGGTCACCAAACGAACCATTGTAAGGCGAGGACTACCCAGGTGTACCAGGTGAGTACCTGTGGGTGAGAGAAAACAACAAACACACAAAATGTATGAAAGCCACCCTTTTTTGGGGGACGAGATTTTCATAGCGCCTCCAATCTTTTCACAACAGACTCGCCCACTTCTCTGTTTGCCTCAGGGCTGTAAGGCATTCCTTTAAATTCGTTTTTCTGAGGGGAAATTTTGTGTAACCAGACGGTAAACACAATATTATCCGGAGTTAAGGGTTAGGGTTTATCAGCAGACCTGTTGGCATAAATATTTGGTGTTAAAAGCCACTCCTTTTTCCAAGCCCTCTCGGGGAATTTTAATAGAGATGGAACCATTGGGAGGAGGGAGGAGAGGGGCATCAATGAAAGGATAAATGACTTTTTATTTATTTATTTTTTATTTTACAAAACTTTATTAAGTAGGTTATTAAAACCGTTGGACGTGGTGTAACCATCCCAACAATCCTGGTTGTCGTGGCATAAGATACATACAGTACTTTAAATATATTTATACAGATACACATTTTTCTATGATATTTCCCAGTTTTGGTCATCCGTTCTGCCATCCTTATTCCCTTTTTAGCTTTTAGGTCCTTCTTTTTTCCCTACCGTTGCTAGAATTTATCCCATACTTTATAATATTCTATCTCGTCTTTGTCTTTCGAAAGGATCAATGAATTTTTCTCCCCCAGGTGTTTTACCGTTACCTAGGACAGGTAAAGTCCTCAGCTTATGATCCCAAGAGAGCCCAAAAGATCTGTTGCTGAGCGAGACAGAGTTGTCCCGTTTTATGACCTCATTAAGCGCATTCGCTGCAGTTGTTCGGTTCGCGACACGGTCGTTCAGTGAATCTGCCCCCCCCCCCCGACTTCACTCGTTGGAAGGTTGCAAAAAGGGGATTGCATGATACCCCCCCCCCCAGCGACCATCATAAACAGGACTCAGGTTTCCAACTGTCTGAATTTGGATCCCATGACCCAGCATGGCAGAGGTGGTATTCACCAGGTTCTGACCAGTTCTGGAGAACCGGTAGCGGAAATTTTGAGTAGTTTTGAGGAGAACCTGCAAATCCCACCTCTGACTGACCCCACCAACCCCATCTATTCTCTGCCTCCTGAGTCCCAGCTGATTGGCTGGGTCTTCTTTGGTTGCCCTGTCCAGGAAAACGGAGCTGGAAAGCAGGTTAGTGGGGTGAGGAAGGAATGGAGATTTTGCAGTAACCTTCCCCAGGAGTGGAGAGAGAATGGGGATATTACAATATCCTTCCCCTGCCACTCCCACCAAGCCACTCCCACAAGCCACTCCCACAAGCCACTCCCACAAAACCGGTAGTAGTTTGAATCCCACCACTGCGGCATAGGCCTACATTTCTAGGCATGGACATTTAAACTCTGCGAAACAGGAAATTGGATTTAAATCTCACTGGGATTTGGCTAAACCTAAGTAAGCTCCAGAGCTGGGCCCTAATTAGAGGTACTCCTTGAGTTACGACCACAATTGCACCCAATATTTGTGTCGTTAAGCGAGATCAGGAGTTAAGCAAGTTTTGCCCCATTTTACTTTCTTTCATGCCACAATTAAGTGAATCATTGCAGTTGTTAAATCAGTAACATGCTTGTTAAGTGAATCCGTCTTCCCTATTGACTTTTTCTACAGCCGTCATAAATATGAACCAGTTGCTAAGCGTCCGAATTTTGATTCCCGTGACCGTGGGGAAGCTGCGATGGTCATCAGAGTGAAAAACAGCCATAAGTCATTTTTTTCAGTGCCGTTGTAACTCGGAACGGTCCCTAAACGAACCACTTTTCAGCCAAAGGCTACCTGTGTCTAATCGGATTTTCCTCTCTGCCAGCTTGCCCTGAAGGTTGTGACAGGTGTTACCTGGACCGGCTGAGATGCTTGTCCTGTGCCTCAGGCCGAGTTCTGCTGGATGGCAACTGCCTGTCAGAATGTCCCCCTGGCTACTATGCGGATGGTGCCCGCAAATGTAGAGGTAAGAGTCTGGGGAATTCTTTGTAAATAAGCTTGGGAGCATCGAATGTTTGTTTAACAGAGTTAGAAGGGTCCCTGAAGGTCATCAAGTCCAGCCCCCCCCTCCCCGCCCAAGCAGGAGACCCTACACCATTTCTGACAAATGGCAGTCCAATCGCTTCTTGAAAGTCTCAAGTGATGGCGCTCCCACAACTTCTGAAGGCAACTTCTGTTCCATGGGTTGGTTGTTCTCACTGTCAGAAAGTGTCTCTTTATTTCCAGATTGAATCTCTCCTTGTTCAGTTTCCATCCATTATTCCTTGTCTGGCCTACAGGTGCTTTAGAAAATAGCTTGACCCCTTCCTCCTCTGTGGCAGCTCCTCAAATATTGGAAGGTGCTATCATGTCTCCCCTGGTCCTCCTCTTTACTAGACTAGCCAAGCCCAGTTCCTGCAACCATTCGTTGTATGTTTTAGCCTCCAGTCCCCTAATCATCCTGGTTGCTCTTCTCTGTACCTTTTCTAAATACCTTTTCTACATCTTTTTATAGTGTGGTGACCAAAACTGGATGCAGTACTTTAGCTGTGGTCTTACTAAGGCTTTATAGAGCACCTCCCTTGATTTTGATTGTATCCCTCTGATAATACAACTTAGGATTGCATTGGCTTTTTTGGCTGCTGCTGCACACTGCTGGCTCATATTTAGCTGGTTGTCCACTAAGACTCTGAGATCCGTCTCACAGTTACTGCTATTGAGCCTGGTTTCACCCAGTCTATAGGGGTCCTTTTTTCCCTTCCGGTTATCGCCCAACTTCAGTTCTTAGTCGTTGCGGTTTCTTTGGCAATCTGTGGTTGAGGATCCCGCACTTGCATACAGTTACCCAGCCACACTTACAGGTAGTCCTCGAATTACGACCAATCTCTTAGTGACTGTTTAAAGTTACAACAGACTCAAAGGTGGTATTCAGCAGGTTCTGACCAGTTCTGGAGAACCGGTAGCGGAAATTTTGAGTAGTTCAGACAACCAGCACATCCCAGCTCTGACTGGAGCTTTTACAGTATCCTTCCCCTGTCACGCCCACCAAGCCACGCCCACAGAACTGGCAGTAAAAAAATTTTTGAATCCCACCACTGAACAGACTCCGCTCAAAATGTACATATGGCTTAACCAGGATTCCAACAGCTGCCCGTCCGGCGGTCATGTGATCCAAATTTACTAATTTTTTTTGCTGTAAACTGGTGATGACTTCCGGTTTCTGGCAAAAATGCCCCCCTGGGGACAGTGAATTCCCTTAATGACTGCAGTGTTCGCTTAACGACCAAGAAGATACTTACTAACTATGGTAAGTCTTTGAAAGACCGTGATGATTTGCTTAACACTGCCCCCCCCTCCCAAAATGAAAAAATGTGTCAGTCACAGGATGACCTGCTTAATAACGGAGTTCAATTATGGTCGTAAATTGAGGACTACCTGGCTTGTCGCTGTTGGGAAGCAACTCTAACCTTTTAGATATTCTTAGAGAAAGTCATTTTCTCCGGAGAAACTTGGAGAAATTTCACCAATTTCTCAACCAATTCATTGAACCTCCTTGGCGGAGAACCTTAACAGTTAGTTTGGATCGATAGGCAACTAACGATGATCTACATACTTTGAGAATATCCTCGACCTATGACCACAGTTGAGCTCAACATGTCTGTTGCTAAGTGAGACAGTTGGCTTGGGGTCATGTGATTCCCTTTTGCGACTTTCTGACCCGCTAAGTCAACGGGAGAAGCCAGATTCGCTTAATGATCGTGTGTCTAACCTAACCGTTGTGGTGATCCACTTAACAACAGTGAAGCAAGCAAGGGCGTTAAATGGGGCAAAACGCACTGAACAAGTGTCTCACTTAGTGACAGAAGTGTTGGGCTCAATTGTGGCCATAGGCCAAGGACTACCTGTATAGGTACGTGCGCTCCTATGCGCCATACGTGTATGTGAGCATATCATTGCGTGCAGGTATTAGCTTCATGCTTCGTTGTGTGAAAACTGTACATAATCGGTGCTTTTAGCCTCCTTGAAATCAGCGCTTGGTACGATGTGGTCAGGGGGTAGAAAACCTTATTTAAAAACAAGCCAGCTGGCTGTTTAGTGTTGCTGTTTTGCATAACAAATAGATCTTTTGCTTCAATCAGCTGTTGTGGCCTTCCTGGAATACTGATGAACTGAACAGGGATTTACCTTTAAATAGGAATCTTCCGTCGTATTATCCGGTTCAATAGCATTGGGTGCAGGAATCGAGGGAGGAGGGAGTTGTGGTGGCGCAGTGGTTAGAAGGCAGTATTTCAGGCTGACTCTGCCCACTGCCAGCAGTACGATCCTGACCGGTTCGAGGTTGACTCAGCCTTCCATCCTTCCGAGGTTGGTAAAATGAGGAGCCAGATTGTTGGGGGCAATATGCTGACTCTGTAAACTGCTTAGAGATGTCTGTATAAGTCTAAGCACTATTATTTGAGAAGGAGGGAAGGGAAGAAGGAAGGAAGGAAGGAAGGAAGGAAGGAAGGAAGGAAGGAAGGAAGGAAGGAAGGAAGGAAGGAAGGAAGGAAAGAAGATGAGAAGGAAGATGAGAAGGAAGGAATGGAAATGAGAAGGAAGGAAGGAAGCCATAGTGGCACTGGTTAGAATGCAGTATTGCAGATTGACTCTGCCGACTGCCAGCAGTTTGATCCTGACTGGCTCAAGGTTGACTCAACCTTCTATCCTTCCAAGGGAGGTAAAATGAGGACCCAGATTATTTTGGGGCAATATGCTGACTCTGTAAACCGCTTAGGGAGGGCTGCAATGCACTATGAAATATAAATCTAAGTGCTATTGCTTGGGAAGAGAAGGAAGGAAGGAAGGAAGGAAGGAAGGAAGGAAGGAAGGAAGGAAGGAAGATGAGAAGAAGGTAGTAAAGGAAGGATCCAGATTGTTGGGGGCAATACAGTGATTCAGAGGGGAGCAAGAGAAACTGACCATAAAGTGGGTTTGTGGGATCTCTAACCATAGAAGACCTCAAAGGTCCCTCCCAACTCTGCTATCCTGTTACTCTGAGATCCAAATTGTGAAAGGCTTGATTGACATTTTCTTTCTTTCTTCGTTCCCAGTTTGCCACAGTTCGTGCACCACCTGTACAGGACCTTTGCCCATTCAATGTACCTCCTGCTCCTTTCCCCAGGCCTTCTACCAGGGCCAGTGTCTCCTCGCTTGTGGAGAGGGCTTTTATCAGCACCACAATCTCTGTAAAGGTAACCCAGATTCCTTGCCTTCATAGGCCGACGAATAAAATCTCTGCCATTTGTTCTCTCCTGCGGTTTCAATGTTTGGAAAGTTTTTCTTTACTCCTGAAATCTTTTAGAGACTTTTTCAGATAAGTCACTTTTGGAGTTGAACTGAAATAACTTCTTAAAAGGATTCTCTTGGGGTTCAGTGACACCCCCCCCACACACACATAAAAAAGAAATGGTTGTGTGATGTTGAGAATGTTGATGGACCAGGTCAATCATGCTGGAAGGAGAAGAAAGAAAACAGCTGCCAATGTCAATCACAGGAGCCCAGAAAGTTCAAATGAATATAGATTTATTGTATGCTAATGTTCTCTACAAGAATCTGAACTACTAGCAGCCAAAGCAAACTGGCGGTAGATAAGAATGAGAGGAATTTGAAGGGGGCTGGACTTTGATCTCTTGTGGGAGCGAAGGGACTCAAGACTAATGACAAGTTTGACCCCTCCCTCGTTCTCAGCCTGCTCATCTCCTACAGGTGACATCATTCCACTGACTGGAAAAAGCTACCTTAGATACAGTCTGAATACCTTTCATATGGGTAGATTTCAACGCTCAGAATTCCTAGCAATGGCCAAACTGACCAGGGAATTGTGGAAGTTGAACTCAGTATATATGGAAGGTATTGAGACTTGGCATTGAATATGGATCTAGAGTGTCTCCCATAGATTTCACATTTAATCAAATATGTCTATGGAGCAGTCATCCAGGGCAGGGGTCGCCAACCTTTTGGACCTCAGGGACCACCAAACTCATAATTTTAAATCCCGCAGACACTAATATGAATTTTGACTGACGATGGCTTGCTGATAGTGGGAAAGTCGGTCCCATATTCCAGAGCTGCAGTAGTCACAAGACTGGCCCTTTGGTCATCCTGGAGCAGCTCATCCATGATAGGCCGGTGCACAGGCCAATCCTGTGACTACTGCAGATGTGGAATATGGGACTGATGTTCCCACCAATGTCAGCAAGCCACCCCGGGGCGTATTTCCTTCCCCCACTATTGGTCTTAACGTTCCAATTCCAGCTCGTGTGGCTCTAATCAAGGTAAGGTTTGCACTTAGCCGAAGGGGGGGACCAATGGGTGGGCGGGCCATGTGGGCGACACAGCCTTGTGTTCCCATGCAGCCTGGATTAATAGCTTTGGCGGGGGGGGGGACATTTCTCTGCAGACCACCAACATTTTCTCATCAGCCACCAGTGGTCCATGGCCCATCGGTTGGCAACCACTGATCCAGGTCATGGTTGTCTCAAAGGTGTTTTTTAAAAGGCAACTGGACTATAGTTTTTCCTTGGAAGAAGTTTCACTTCTCATCCACGAAGCTTCTTCAGTTCTGAATCAGAACTGAAGAAGCTTCAGTCAGAACTGAAGAAGCTTCTTGGATGAGAAGCGAAACGTCTTCCTCATGGAAAAAATATAGTCCAGTTGCCTTTTGAAGAAGCACCTTTGAGAGAGAATGAGACATTTTATTTGGCCGTGTGATTAGACACACAAGGAATTTGTCTCTGGTGCAGAAGCTCTCAATATACATGCAAACCAATGGAATAATGATAATAATAATAATAATAATAATACCAATAAGAGGAGGAGGATAACAAAATACATAAGAAGGATAAATAATAATAATATTACAGACATACTACATGATAAATACATATAGACATAAGATGGCACTGTGTGGTTTAAATGTTTAGCAGAGTGATGGCCCAAGGTGAGGAAAATATCTATGTCTAGTTGTTTTGATCTGCAATGCCTTATAACGCCATCCTGAGAGGAGGAGTTGAAATAATTTATGTCCAGGATGTGAAGAAGACTGCAGATATTTTCTCAGCCTTCAGCCTGTAGAGATAACAGATAACAGATAATCGGAGTTGGAAGGGACCTTGTAGGTCATCTAGTCCAACCCCCGGCCCAAGCGGGAGACCCTACACCATTTCTGACAAATGGCAGACCAATCTCTTCTTGAAAGTCTCAAGTGAGGGCGCTCCCACAACTTCTGAGGACAAGCCGTTCCGTTGGTTGATTGTTCTCACTGTCAGGAAGTTTCTCCTTATTCCCAGGTTGAATCTCTCCTTGTTCAGTTTCCATCCATTATTCCTTGTCTGGCCTACAGGCGCTTTAGAAAATAGCTTGACCCCTTCCTCCCTGTGGCAGCCCCTCAAATATTGGAAGACCGTTGGTCATTCAGGTCAGTGGTTGCCAACCAGTGGGCTGGGGACCACTGGTGGTCCGCGAGAAAATTTTGGTGGTCCACAGAGAAATGGCACCCCTAAAGCGCCTCCCAAAGCAATTAACCCAGGCTGTGTGGGAATACAAGGCTGCGCCGCCCACATGGCCCGCGGGAACACAAGGCTTGTGTCATTTGTATTGCGAACAACATGAGGTAGTGAATGAATGGAGGGAGGGAAGGGTGGAGGGGGGGAACTTGCCCCACTACCCCATGTGCCTCGCCTGGCCACCAGGATGCTTCTTTCCATTTCCTTCTTCTGCTTTTGGCTGCATGCAAGGAAAGCACAAAAGTCTTCCTTTCTCTCCCTCAAACTCCTCTAGAAATGAGTCTCTGGGACCCTGCAAGGCCTTCTGCTCCAAGAGGCTGCGCCGGCTCATTTCTGGCGGAATTTGGGTGAGAGAAAGAAAGACTTCTGCTGCTTCTGCTGTTTTCCTTGCATGAAGCCAAAAGTCTCCCACTTCCCCCGAGAACGGAGCTGGAGCTAGTATCCTGCAATCCCAAATAAAGAATGATCGATCGGTAGGAAAAACGGGGTGGGGAATTTTCCTGCAGACTTTTTTGGGGATTTTCCCAGGGTCTCTAGTCCACAGGATTTAAAATTATGAGCTTGGTGGTCCCTGAAGTCTAAAAGGTTGGCGACCCCTGCTCCAGGTCATGGTTGTGCCAAAGGTGCTTTTTCCAAGAGGCAACTGGACTTTCTGGTTTTTTCTTTGAAGGCGTTTCGCTTCTCATCCAAGAAGCTTCTTCAGCTCTGACTGGATTCATGGGGAATGGAAGGATTTATATTCCTCGCAGACAGCTGGTCATTTGCATCCTTTAAGAGCAGTGATGGCTAACCTTTTCGGCACCAAGTGCCCAAAGCGCAAGTGCGCGCATCGCCAAAACTCAATGCATGCACGTCCCCCGTGTATGTGCCCCCATTCCTCCACGCATACGTGTGCATCTCCCATACATGTGCCCAACTCCCATGCATGTGCATGTGTCTCCCCACACGCGTGCCTTGCAGAAGCCCGAAGACCAGCTGGCCGGCAGGAGGCACATGCGCAAGCGCGGCAGAGCTGAGCGGGGGCGACGGCTCACGTGTCATAGGTTTGCCATCACGGTTTCAGAGGGTTGTTGAAGCCGTTGGAGGTTTCTCTCTGTCCTCAGGGTCACCTGAGTAGGGCAAATGGTTCCTGAAGTCTCTGATTTTTTTTCTCCTGTGGAAATCCATTCCTACTCCCACACCATAAATCCTTCCATTCCATTTATGGAGCCTCGGTGGCGCAATGGTTAGAGTGCAGTACTGCAAGCTACTCCCGCTGCAATTTGGCAGATCGAATCCCACCAGGCTCAAGGTTGACCCATCCTTCCATCCTTCCGAGGTGGGTAAAATGAGGACCCAGATTGTTGGGGGTGATAGGCTGACTCTGTAAACTGCTTTGAGAGAGCTGTAAAGCACTGTAAAGCGGTATATAAGGGCCTTGGTGGTGCAGGCTGTTAATCATCTAGCACTTAGTGCAAGCTGCCTGCAATTAGTGCCAGTTCGAATCCCACCAGGCTCAAGGTTGACTCAGCCTTCCATCCTCTCAGGGTAGGTAAATTGAGGAGATTGTTGGGGGCAATAAGCTGACTTTGTAAAAATGCCGCTTGGGGGGGGGGGGGCAAAAGCCCTAGTAATAAGCAGGCATATACAATGGAATGAAGGCTATTGCCAAGCACTTAGCATGGTGCTCCATAGACTGTAAGCTGCCCTGAGTCTCATGGCAACATATAAATGCAAATAAAAATAAAAAATAAATAAAAATAAAATAAATATAAGTCTAAGTGCTATTGCTATGGCTACTCCCCACTGTCCTCTCAGAGCTGAAAAAGCTTCTTGGATGAGAAGCGAAACACCTTCAAAGAAAAAACCAGGAAGTCCAGTTGCCTCCTGAAAAAAAAGCACCTTTGGGTTTCTCAGCCCTCCTTCCGACCTGCCAAGTAGACAGGTCTTCTGTGGAAGGCAAGCTGGTTGCAGTTGTTCTTTTCTGCAGTTTTATTCATCCGTTGGAGTTTGTATCTGTTCGGTTTGGTTCCCGGCTCTTTCTTCTGCAGGTTGCCATTCATCCTGCAGGGCATGTGTGGGCCCAGAACATTCACACTGTACGCAGTGCATGAACGCAGAGGAGAAGCTTCAACCGTACCTGAGCCTTGAGGAGAGGCCCGTTGGCACCTGTTTGCCTCAGTGCAGAGCCCAGTTCTACAGTGACGAAGACAGGATTTGCAAAGGTGAGCGAACATCCCCTTCTCTCCCAAGTTGATAACCGAAAAAGAGAAATTCAAATTGTGAGCAGGGTGAGGTTTAAGATTTAACATGGAGAACTAGCTAAGACGGAATTCCTCAAGCACCCCAATGCCTCTGCATGTCTTCGGGCCTCCTAATCTGCAAAGAAAAAAGTGGTTTTATAGTTCTGTCATGCCCCTGTTGGAATCTGATTCTGAGGGGGAGGCCTAGCAGCTGACAGGGAGTGGGAGTGTGGCTTAGTTGGCTGTGGGAAGGGGGAAGGGCAAAGGGCAGCTGGGCAGAGCAGGGGAGAGGTAAAGCAAGGGAGAGGGAATTCGGAGGAAGACCCAGGCCCATCCCCTCTTCATCATAGGGAGGAACTGAGAAGGGAGCAATGTGAGTTGCGTGGCTTACAGGGGAGGAAAGGGCCCTGATTCCCTTCATTAGCTGAAGCTGGGAACACAGTGTTTAAAAAGGGAAGTTGCGCACAGCAAACTGTTGAGAGCAAATCGTGAATTATCTTTTATTGTCGGGGCTTATCTGGGGTCCTGGCGTCTTCCAACTGTGTGTGTTTTGCTGGCCTTTCAAGTCTGCAATTCCTTCTCCTGCCCTGTCAAGTTAATTACTGCAGCGTGGTTTATGTGGATTTTTATTTACAGTTTTTATGTACTTGGTTTTCGGACTGAATTTCCTCTACTTAAAAGTCTGTTCTTGGGTGAGTTTTTTCTCCAACCGAAGGTAACCTAGACATTGGGGGGCAAAGTTGGAGATATTAAAGGGACTTTTCTTACTTATGTGACTGTGTTGCCTTTGTGCCACGCCCCGAGTCATCACAGTTTTCATTTAGAGCAAATTTAAGACTTTTTTTTTTTTGCTGTCAAAAGGATGGCTGCCTAAAACATAAATGTGTTCTTGGCCTTACCCATGTTAGACCTGAAGTAGTCTGAAGACTGATGACAGCTAGAGATAGCTTGCGGGTTGCTCTTCCGATATAGAGAATGTAAAAGTAGGTGGATGAGGAGAAGCAGCCCCACTCCCCAATTATAATTATTCAATACATTCCTGGGAAGAGGAAATAATCTGTAGGGTTTTCAGTGTAAACCAGTGGTGTCAAATTCACGACGACATGTCGTCATCACGTGATGTATTGCAACTTTCTCCCCCTTCGCTAAAATCGGTGGGCGTGGCCAGTGTGTGATGCATCTGGCCCACAGCCTGTGAATTTGACACCCCTGGTGTAGACTATGGCTGTATAATACAGTGGTACCTCGGGTATTTGGTACTTAACACATTTTTTTGCGGAAATATTGCTCTGGTACTGGTTGTTTCTTTGGTAGGAGGATAGCCGCGGAGGGCAGACAGGAAGTTGGCCATGCTGGGAAGGTCGTTGACATAGGAAAAAGGATGGTCCAAAAGTTCTTCCCAGCCAAAACAAAGGGTCACGTGATAAATCGCCTGGTTTGTTGGGCACTTGTAGTTTTTACTACTCGTGCCTCCCGGAAGCAATTCACGTTGAGTGGTATTCAGCAGGTTCTGACCAGTTCTGGAGAACCGGTAAGGGAAATTTTGAATAGTTCGGAGAACCGGCAAATCCCACCTCTGACTGGAGATTTTACACTATCCTTCCCCTGCCATGCCCACCAATCCATGCCCACAGAACTGGTAGTAAAATAATTTGAATCCCCCCCACTGGTACTGTGGTACCACTGTATTGAGGATTCAGTGCCAAGAAGTTACTTTACAGCATATAGAAGTGCAACCAAAGCTGTTATCTCATACTCTTTAAAGCAACTGCATCTCTTCCCAGGATCACACGGTTGTCCATTGCAGCAGTTGTACACTCTCAGGAAATGACAGCTGTGTCAATGTGTTTCAGACAAGTACTGTATTCTCTCTCTCTTCTTTATCTTTCTCTCTCTCTCCCTCCCTCCCTCTCTCTCTCCTTCCTTCCCTCCCTCCCCCCCCCCTCTCTCTCACACACACACACACCCCTCCCTGACCTCCAAGCCTAAGTATAAATCACCTTGAAAGATAGAATTCTGCAGTTCTGGATAACTTCCACATCTGCAAAACATATCTCTGAGCAGGCCAATAAACTGCCTCCAAGTGATGGGCTAATAAAATGTGGTTTTGTCAAGTGATTTAGATTGTCCTGACATTTATTGGAAGAAAATCCTGTTCAAAGGTAGTTCTGAACTCTTTTTGTTGTGCTCAAGGGTTTTTTTTTTTTTTTGGGGGGGGGGTTAACAATACCACATTGCTTTCTCTCTTAAAAGCACCAGTTCAGCATTTGTGCCCAGAATATGTACCACAAAGCAACAAAATTTGCTTATGATATAGATTGGGGGAAATTGGAACGAGAGGGGAGGCTGCTGAGACTAGCAGATCATGGCCTTATAGGTGGCAGGAGAGACCGAAGACCAAATAATTCAAACCTCTGCTTGAAGCAGGAAATTCAGAAATAAAGTATCCCCAACAGACAGCTTCTCACTTTCTGATTGTCCATAGCCTCTTTGGCAGCCTGAGACACCCCCTGTCCCAAAATCAGGCAGTTGAAATTGGATTGAAAATGGCCAAATTACAACAGTGAACTCCTCCATGCCTTCTGTCAAGTTTATTTATTTATTAAGTGCCTTCAAGTCAGCCTTGTCTCCTGGCAACTTGCCTCGAGAAATCCCTCCAGTTTCCTTGGCGAGATTTTCCAAAGTCGTTTACCATTGCCTTTTTCCTAGGCTGAGAGACAGGGATTGGCCCAAGATCACCCAGCTGGCTTTGTGCCTACAGCAAGACTAGAACGCAGAGTTTCCCAGGTTCACCATTACGCCAGACTGGTTTGTCAGAGTGTTTGCAGCATGTCTACTATTGAGAGACAATCCAGGAGCAACAACACAGCACACAGAGGCTTTGTCTTTTAACAGTGGTTTATATACAACTATATACATACATATATGTGGTAGGCAAATACCTGGCAATCAATCAATCTTCTTTACTCTGCACGGAGAACCACAATGGAGATAGAGCACAAGGAGAGAGAGATACGCCCTCTCATGGCCTCATATATATAGACAGCTTCTTAAAGTGGGAAAAACCCTGTGGACCCATTCTCAGTCTTAAAGTGGCAATCATGCTGATTCATCCTCATTGCATTAGCCTTACAACAGCTGGTCAGCTATTAAATCTCAATACCAAATCTCAAACACTCTGACATGATTCTCTTTCTGTCAATAGAATTCCCTTTTTATGACACTGTTATCCCTTAATTCAGAGTACAGTTGGGGCGACTGGATGGAGCTGAGCATTTACTGGCTGGATGCCCTTCCTGACACCTATATGGAGTTCACAAGCAGATAGTTTTTCTTTACTCCCCGAGAGAGAAACATCTGCCTAGGATTGAACTCTCAACCTTCCAAGTGAGAGGCGAACGTCTTCACCATTAGGCCACCACGCCACTCGCCTCTCTTTCTGTCAGTGGTAAAAACGTGACCTCTGATAGGATTAACACAGGTGTTATGATTAGGTCTCGATCTCAAAATGGGAGAAAAGGGAGGTGAACTAATCTCACACATTGACCTCTGTAATAAGCCATGTGGATCATGGATGGACAGAAAGACAAACAGACAGACAGATACATAGGTAGATATGATGGATGACAGATGATTGGATAGATAGATGATGGATGGAGAGAGAGAGAATGGATAGAGAATGGATAGATAGATGTAATGGATAGACTGATGATTGGATAGATGATGGATGAATGGATGGAGAGAGATGATGGATAGAGGATGGATGGATAGATATAATAGACAGATGATGGATAGATAGACGATGGATGGGTGGAGAGAGATGATTGATGGATAGATAGATATAATGGATAGACAGATGATTGGATAGTTAGATGGATGGATGGAGAAAGAGAGATAATTGATAGAATGGATGGATAGATATAATGGATAGACTGATGATTGGATAGATGATGGATGAATGGGTGGAGAGAGAGATGATGGATAAATATAATAGACATAATGGATAGACAGACGATGGATGAGTGGAGAGAAATGATGGATGGATAGATAGATAGATAGATAGATAGATAGATAGATATAATGGATAGACAGATGATTGGATAGCTAGATGGATGGATGGAAAGAGAGAGATGATGGATAGAGAATGGATGGATAGATATAATGGATAGACTGATTGGATAGATGATGGATGAATGGGTAGAGAGAGAGATGATGGATAGTGGATGGATAGATATAATAAACAGATAATGGATAGATAGACGATGGATGGGTGGAGAGAGATGATGGATGGATGGATGGATGGATGGATGGATGGATAGATAGATAGATAGATAGATAGATAGATAGATAGATAGATAGATAGATAGATAGATATAGTGGATAGACAGATGATTGGATAGCTAGATAGATGGATGGAAAGAGAGATGATGGATAGAGAATGGATGGATAGATATAATGGATAGACTGATGATTGGATAGATGATGGATGAATGGGTGAAGAGAGAGAGATGATGGATAGAGGATGGATGGATAGATATAATAGACAGATGATGGATAGATAGATGATGGGTGGGTGGAGAGAGATGATGGATAGATAGATAGATAGATAGATAGATAGATAGAGTGGATAGACAGATGATTGGATAGCTAGATGGATGGATGGAAAGAGAGAGATGATGGATAGAGAATGGATGGATGGATGGATGGATGGATGGATGGATGGATGTGGGCCAACCCCCGGCTAGAATAGAATAGAATAACAGAGTTGGGAGGGGCTACAGTAAGACCATCCATCTTTATTCAAGATAATGTGTCCTAATGTGGATTTCATGTTTGCTCAACTAGTATCAGGCCCAGAACCATCATGTGATTCTTCCAAGCTAATTTCTTTACTGTTTCACGCCTACAGACAAAATATTGCAAGACTGAAGACTCTGCTACTCTGCTATCTGCATCCACCATCTACTCTGGGGACTATTAGGGATCTATTAGAGATATCACATGGTATCTCTCCCACATGACATCTGGAGTGAGATGCCTCTTACTCCTCTGGAGTTGCATCCTTTCCCTCCTGGAGTTTCATCCTTTTGCATTCCATCATCACTCATTCTGTTTTAGTTCTAGGTTGCTCTCCTGTAGCTCAAGCCCTCCGGCATTTTGAGAAGGGGGGGAATCTGCAGCATTAAAAAAAGAAGACAATTGGTGCTTCAGGAAAAGCTGTTAGCAGACTGTGCAGAATATGTGGCAAAATCTCCTCCAGTATTTCTCATGATTAAAAAGAGAGTCCAAAAAAATAACATTAAAAAAAAGGAACTTTGGTAACACAGATGCTCTAATTAACTTTAGACTCTGGGTCTAATAGTATGATGGAGCTTCCCCTTGGATTTTTGCTCTCTTAGGAGTGGCTGTTGTTTAGATCGGTGGCCCCCGACTTTTTGGGCCCCCGGGACTGTTTCCGTAGAGTGAAGTTTTTCCGCGGTGTAATGACCTGGGATAAGGCACAAAGGTCACACAGCCAGTTGAAAGTTCAAACTCCCCTATAATGCTCCAAATTTCCCCCCAAATGCTCCCACGCTCTTGGCAAGTCCAGGAGCAAAACTCACACACGCGTGCACACACACACACACACGCACTCTCTCCAGCAAAGCAAAGGAACAGGGAAATGAGTCCATGAAACAAGGAACAAACAATGAGTCCACAAAGTCAGGAGGAAGGCACTGAGTCCACAAGTAAGAAAGAAGCAAGCAGTTTTGCAAACTCCAAATGTCTGTACCGGGCACACCAAACCCTACCAATTCAGCGTTTGTTCCTGACAAACGCCCCTCTCCTTAAATCTTAGTCCCCAGGTGTGCCTTGTGACGAGGGGCGGGGCGCTCTCCTCCCGAGTTGTGGGATCGGCCTGCGCTGTTCCCACCTTCTCTCCACTCTCCGTGCTCAGGGATCAGGAGAGGGCAGTCCTTGCTCATCGCCTGGGCTCTGTCGCTTCTCATGTCCACTGCTTATCCTCTCTCGGTCATCCTGTCCTCGTTCCTCCATGCTAACAAGCTGTCCCAATTCTGAGGGGTCCTGGGCTGCCTCGGCCTGCTCCTGCCCACATTCCTCCGAAGCCAACGAAGCCACCCCCTCGATCTCCGTGGGCTCCAGTTCTGGCTCGTTTTCCTCCACAGATTCAGGCTCCGATGGGGGCATGACACGTGGACCGAAGGGGGTGTGGTTTCATGTGCTGCCTGCATCCCGCAAATGGGGCTTCACTTGTTTGCACAGCCCGGTTTCTGGCCTGCCGTGGCCCGGTGCCGGTCCATGGACTGAGAGGGGTCAGGAACCCCGATTTAGATGATTATGTGTATCATTTTCTTCTGAAAATATATGACCCTGGGACTTTTACCCTAGTGTTCCTCACCCGTGGCCACTTTAAGAGATGTGAACTTCAACTCCCAGAGTTTCATGAGTGGCTGGGGAATTCTGGGAGTTGAAGTCCATGCTTCTTAAAGCGGCCAAGGTGGGAAAACACAGTTCTACCCACAAGTCCCGCCATCTTTGAAAAACTGTATAGTTTTATTGATCAAATTGCTTTTCCTCTTTTTTTCTACTGCAGCGTGCCACTCTTCCTGCTCTTCTTGCATTGGGGGCTCTCCCGAGAACTGCACCGCTTGCACGTCTCCTCAAGTCTTTCATGAAGGCCAGTGCAGCTCTGAGTGTCCAGAGGGATGGTTTCCTCAAGAAAGCCGTTGCTATGGTGAGTGTCCACAGTGGAACTCCTGAGCAGTAGAATCATAGAGTTACAACAGTTCAGTACTTAGTGGACCATTCAAAGTTACAATGGCACTGAAAAAAAGTGACTATTTTATGACCATTTTTCACAGTTATGACCATTGCAGCACCCCCCCCCCTCCCCGGGTCACGTAATTTACATTCAGATGCTTGAACAATTTGTCTCACATTTACGACGGTCGCACTGTTTCCCCTTTTGCGACCTTCTGACAGGCAAAGTTAATGGGGATTCACTTAACCACCGGGTTAACTCATTGAACAAATGCAGTGATTCACTTAACAAGCGTGGCAAGAAAAGTCGTAAAATGGGGCAAAGCTCACTTCACAAATTTCTTACTTAGCAATAAATGTTGAGCCCAATTGTGGCCGTAAGTTGAGGACTTCCTGTATAACAAGAGAACTTTCTCCATCATAGCTACAGATAGTCCTCGACTTAGAACCAATAAAAGAATCCATAGTCATGCTGGACTTTTGACTAGGGATAACTATGACCATCTGTCAAAATGACACAAAAAGAGGTCTCCAGAACTCTTCATCAGGCAGCTTTTTGTGAAAGAGATGGGAAAGGCATTCCATTTCGTTTGACCCAGAAAAGGTCAAATTATGTTATTATTTTATTTTATTTATTTATTTTACTTTATTTTAATTATTTTACTTTGCTTTTTTATTTTATTTTATTTATTTTATTTTACTTTATTTTATTTTAATTATTTTACTTTATTTTATTATTCTATTCTATTCTATTCTATTTTGAAATTTACTTGTTGCAAATCCCAAAGGTGCTTTTTGTCAAAAGGCCACTGGACTTTCTGGTTTTTCTTTGAAGACGTTTCGGTTCTCATCCAAGAAGCTTCTTCAGCTCTGACTGGATAATGGGGAATGGAAGGATTTATGCTCCTTGCAGACAGCTGGTCATTTGCATCCTTTTAGAGGGTCGTTGAGGTCACTTGGAGACTTATCTGTGTCCTCAGGGTCACCTGAGTGCTGTTCCTCTAGTCTGCAGTTTTTTTCTCTGGAAATCCATTCTTACAACCACACCATTCAAAAGGTGTTCATCCCAAATTGGATAGCTAAAAGTACGTAGAGATGCTCAGTCATCCAGATCATGGTTGTGCCAAAGGTGCTTTTTTCAAGAGGCAACTGGACTTGTTTTTTCTTTGAAGGCGTTTCGCTTCTTATCCAAGAAGCTTCTTCAGCTCTGACTGGATGGTGAGGCATGAAGGATTTATACTCCTTGCAGACAGCTAGTCATTTGCATCTTTTTAGAGGGTCATTGAGGCCACTTGTAGGTTTTTCTGTGTCTTCAGACTCACCTGAATAATGCAAATGAGTGTGGAGCCTTCTTGGCTGCAGGATTTTATTTTTTGCTGCCCATCTTGTATCCAACTGGGTTACCATTGAATGCCAGGAGTATCTAACACTGACCCTTGGTTCCATCTTCAATTTACAGCTTAATTTTGAACCTGAAAACAACTGGTGCAAGTTTGGGTCTTCCTTACTTCTCCCCTCTTTTCCCTTGGTGGAACTCAGATGCTTAACTGCTCTAATGTGACAGTTTGATAGTGAAGAAGGTATTAACCACCTATGGGTTTGGCTTTCTTCTTTATTTTTATTTTTTTTCTGTCTCGTCTTTTATTGCTGGCTTCTTAAAAATGATTTGTGTTGTTGACAAAGAAATATGCACAGACTCCAGAAAAAAACGAGTAAATAACAGATGGCATAAGAGAGTTAGCAACAAAGATCCATATTAGAATAATGGGACTTTGAGAAAAGAATTACCTCGCCAGAAATGTTCATGTTCTCCCTTTGTTTTTAAATGGCCTCTTAGGCAGTTCTGTCCGTGAGTGATAACGTGGGAGTGTGCGTAGAAAGGTCTCCATATGTAAATGTTTTCGTGCTCCATGCTTACCATAGATGTCTACGGTTTGCATATGGGTGGAAGATGCCACTATTTTCCAGAATAACAGAGTTGGAAGGGACCTTGGAGGTCTTCTAGTCCAACCCCTTCCTCCTCAAGCAGGTAACCTTATACCGTCAAAAAAGCACAATAAAGAATGTTCTTTCTGCGCCAACTCAGAAAGCTCAAACTGCCCAAGGAGCTGCTGATTCAGTTCTATAGAGGAATGATTGAGTCTGTCATCTGCACCTCTTTGGCTCTGCAACCCAACAATACATTCATAGACTTCAGAGAATAATTGAGACTGCAGAAAAAACAATTGCTACCTACCTGCCTTCCTTGAGGACTTGTATACTGCACGAGTCAAACAGAGGGCTGTTAAAATATTTACAGACCCCTCACATCCTGGAAATAAATTGTTTCAACTCCTACCCTCAAAACGATGCTATAGAGCACTGCACTCCAGAACAACTAGACACAAGGACAGTTTTTTCTCAAACGCCATCACTCTGCTAAACAAATAATTCCTTCAACACTGTCCAACTATTTACAAAGCCTGCATTAATATTATTGTTAATCTCATCACTCGTTATCGCCCATCCCCATTTTTACTGACTGTTTCCTAGTATGATTTGACTGCTTATTGCAGTGGTCGCCCACCAGTGGGCCGTGAGAAAATTTTAGAGGGCCGCAGAGAAATCTCACCCCCAGAGCACCCCCACAAAGCAATTAATCCACGCTGCGCAGAAACACAAGGCTGCGCCACCCACATGGCCCATGGGAACCCTTCCCGCCCACTCACTCCTTACCGGGTAAACTTGCCTGCTAAATTACTATTTTTCCTTTTTCCAACCATCATCTGTTCTGCTGTGCCGGGAGATTTAGATTAGCTAGGAAGCAGGAAATGGTTGGATTTCTTACTTTCTAGCTAATCTTTAGATTTTCGGCTCAGCACAGCCAAACCTCCCTTAGGACTTAAGGTTTGTTTGCAAGCAAATTCAGTGCAGATTCACGGGAAGCAAATTTGAGAGACTGAGCTAGCCGATGGCAGATAGATAGATCACTGAATGATTCTGTGAGCAACTCAATCTGCCTGCTTTGCCTGATTTTGGGTAAAAATTGCTCTTTTTTATAAAAATTTTAATATTTATATAAATATTTATTATATTTACATACAAGCCATGCCCAGCCAGTCACATGACAACCAAGCCACACCCACAAATTAGGCCACGCCCACAGAACCAGTTAGTGGTCCCTGGGTTCTAAAAATTATGAGTTTGGTGGTCCCTGAGGTCCAAAAGTTTGGCGACCCCGGCTTATTGTACCCTATCACTATCATTAAGTGTTGTACCTGATGATTCTTGACTTGATGAATGTATCTTTTCTTTTATGTTCACTGAGAGCATTTGCACGAAAGACAAATTTCTTGTTTGTCCAATCACACATGGCCAATAAAGTATTCTATTCTATTCTATTCTATTCTATTCTATTCTATTCTATTCTATTCTATTCTATTCTATTCTATTCTATTCTTCTATTTGCACCAAGACAAATTCCTTGTATGTCTAGTCACACTTGGCCAATAAAGAATTATGTTCTATCTATTCTATTTTGTACCATTTCCGACAAAGGATTGTCCAATCTTTTCTTAAAAACTTCCAGTGTTGGAGCACCTACAACTTCTGAAGGCAAGTTGTTCCAATGATTAATTTTTTGACTTTGCTTCACCAAAAGTCGCAAAAGATCATATATAACCCTGGGACACAGCAACTGTCACGAATACAGGTCAGTTGCCAAGCGTCTGAATATTGATCACGTGACTATGGGGATGCTACATTGGTCATAAGTGCGAAAAATGGTCATCGGTCACTTTTTTTTCAGTGCCGTTGTAACTCTGGAACGGTCACCACATGAACCGTTGTAAGTTGAAAACCACCTGTATGGGCAATGGTCAAGATACGTAAAATACTGTCAACAAGAAGTACCACCACTGCTCTTCTGCAGACAATAAGATTTAAATTCATGAATATTATAGACTTTACATCTGTAAGTGGTGGGGTGGCCTAGAGGTGGCGCTCTCTCGTCTCCTAATCAGGAGGCTATGAGTTCGATCCTAGATAGAGGCAGATATTTCTCTCTCCGGGCACACTGAGAATATATCTGCTAAACAAAACTCCGCATTGGCAACAGGAGGGGCATCTGGCCAGTAAACACTCAACTCCATTCACTTGCCCAAACTCCACCCTGCAAAGGATTACGGGGTCATTAAAAGAAGAAAAAAAGATGATAGACTTTATGTCTTTACTTTAAGAACAACCATGCCTTTCCTACAGCGATATCTTTCCCTTTAAATAAGGTATATATGGAACGGGCAAAATATTTTGAATTTAGACCATCTCAAATCCAAAATGATCTGTTTTGAGGATGGAAGCAGTGCTTGGAAATGTGAAATATTTGTTGTTTATTTAAAGATGGGCTACCACCAACATTATGCAGAGGTTTCAGACCCGAAAGTGTTTTGACTGCTAAATGGTTCAGATTTGCAATGCTTTTTCCTACTGTCTTTCAGCCTAAAGGGTAATTTTATTGAGTGTCTTCAACCTCTAAGCAGCCCTGTAACTTAAATGTGGAATTATAGAGACACAATGTGGAGTGGTATTTAATATCCATATTAAAAGGCTTACAGCTTGGTATAAGAATAGAGTTCTCTTAATGATGATTCAGAAGTGTAAGATATTTTAAAAATACTCCCAACATATTGCCTATTTACTTATAAATAATATAGATCGCACATTCTCACTTCTCTCATCTGAGGCATTTGAAATCAAGGCCACCCCTGAATATAGCTGATGTAGCCTGATTTATAGTCTCCACGGAAACGGTATTGATAAATTTTTGGCTGTAGCTCACTTAGCTGTATTTCCTTGGCTGTTTCGCCCAGCTAGGCCAATCCTATAGAACTACAAATTCGCTTAGCAATTTTATCTTTAGATCAGTTTTCTCTGAAGTAACCCCTGTTCCAACCTCATTTTGCTTTCTTCTGCGCCCTGGAACTTATTACTTGACCAATAATACTTGAGGTCTTTGTGTTTTCTTCTGTCACGGACAAGTTGAAGTGACTCTTAGCTCATTTTGCTTAGCCAAACTAAGACATCACAGGGCAAGATTTTATGATTTTAACATCTTCTCCTTCAGTGACCAGTCTGGATGAAATGCTGCAAGTGGATTTCTCGCTTGGCTTTGTCTTCTATCAAGAACCAGCCAAAATTCTGCAAGATAGTCTTATAAAACCAGCAATTCTATGTCATGGCCCAGTGATGGCGAATCTTTTTGTGGTGGTGTGTCGAAAGCCCACACGTGCCGGCACCTACAATGCAATGTGCCCCGCTCCTCTGCGCATACGCGCGCAATACTTCCGGAAATACCACAAGTGCCAGTTTTTAGCCTCCGGGGGCACCTCTGGAGCCCAGGGAAGGACATTTTCATCCTCACGGGAGGCTCAAGGAAAGCTTCTGGAGCCTGAAAACAGGCCCGTTTCAGTACTTCTGGTATTTCCGGAAGGCCCGTTTTTCGGCCTCCTGAGGCTGCAGAGGCTTCCTTCGAACCTCCGGGAGGGTGAAAACGGCCTCAAATGGGCCGAAAATCAGCTTGGAGGCGCGCGCATGCTCAGTGCAGGTATGTTTGGCTGGTGCTCGCATGCCCGCACAAATGTCTCTGCGTGCCACAGGTTCGCCATCACGGTTATAGCCCATGCTTTTGGACCTACCAAGCTATCCCTTTGGAACAGAAACGCAAGTAGTCCTCGGCTTACAACCGTTCATTTAGTGACCGTTTTGAAGTTACAGCGGCCCTGAAAAAAGTGACTTGTGAATGTTTTACACACTTAACGACTATTGCAGCATCCCCATGGTGACGTGATCAAAATTCAGGCCCTTGGCAAACAACTCATATTTATGACGGTTGCAGTGTCCTGGTGTCATGTGATCCTTTTTTGCGACCTTCTGAGAAACAAAATCAATGTAAAGACCAGATTCCCTTAACAATTGTGTTACTAACTTAACCACTGCAGTGGTTCACTTAACAACTGAGGTTAGAAAGGGTTTCTCTTAGCAACAGAAATTTAAACACCTGAATATTTTCATTACAAAATCCAGGCATGGAAATTTAAACTCTGTGAAACAAATGGTAAAAAGGAAAATGGATTTAAATCTCACTGGGATTTGGCTAGACCTAGTAAGCTATAGGGCTGGCCCCTAATTACAGGTAGTCCTTGAGTTACGACCACAATTGTGCCCAAAATTTCTGTTGTTAAATGAGACAGTTGTTAAGTGAGTCCCCCCATTTTACAACCTTTCTTCCCGCAGTCATTAAGTGAATCACTGCAGTGGTTACATGCAGAAAATTTTGGAGCTAATTGTGGTTGTAAGTCCAGGACAACCTGTATATCCTTAAGATCATAATGTGCTAGCAGGATATACAATATATTACCTTAAGAAGCTTAAGCAGATATTCCCAGGGTTTTTTCTCATTAAAGCCCATTGGACTTATTTTTAAATTAAATATCAAACACAGATTTATACATCATAGAGTGCCCAATTGTTAGTCCATCAGAATATGAATAACTAGCTCGATACCCATGCTTTGCTACAAAACTATGTGGTCGGGCTTAGTATTTGGGGAGGAAAATAAGGAGAAAACATTGTGCCTCTGCCTACCAGCATCCATCAGTATTCATCTGGCTAGCATTTTGTCAGTATGTGAGAGAGTTGAGAGCTGTTTGGAAACTGAAACAGTATTTGCTGTGTGAGCAAGAAGGAGACATCAAGGAGCTTGGGCATGGCTTAATTCAACTATTCTGCACTCAACTGAAACTCCTGCTTGTGTTTTGCATTTGGAAGAGATTTCTTTTCAGGTGGGGAGGGGGAGTAGAACTTCTTAGCATCAGAGCGTGTTAATTATAATAATATAGGAAGTACTAATGCTCTGATGGTCATTTCGAAAAATCCTTTCTTAATGAGCACGTAGAAGCCAAGAGGACGTGCCAAATTTGAAGTTTGTAGGCTTTACGGTTTTGGAGAGTTTGTGATGATGCGTGAGTGGTATTTCGCTTTTATATATATATATATATATTGATTATGCTTGTCCACAAATGCCATTTGTGCAGAAAAAGAGATACACAACTATCACCATCCACAGAATAATTGGTGATTCCAAGAACGGAATCAGGGGAACCAACATGTAGACACATGCCGGATGGCACTGAAACAGCCCCTTCAATTTTGCTTGATAACAGAAGAGATTCCACAATGAGTCAGGCTAGCCGTAAGTTTACTCTGTACCTGTTTTTTTATCCTCTTTAAAAGCAAAAATCAAAGAGAACAGGGAAGGAGCAGCAGGTGAGGGCGAGAACCTTCAAACTTTGCTTTAGAGGAACTTTTCGAAAACTTCAAAGCTATGACTAATGCGGACTTTAATCTTCCCCCATTTCATTTTGAGTTGAGTTTTTTTGTGCGTAAAGGAGGAATGCCTGGCGTGTAGCTGAAGAGATAAGCAAGCTCTGAGTTGTTGGGGTTTTTTTTTTTTGATAATGGAAAATGCTTGCCTGGATTCCTGTTGTTGTTTTTTGGGGGGGAGGAGATCGAGGAAGAAAAAACTATTTGCTGAGTTGACAGGCGAGACAAATCTTTTCTGTGCCTGGTATTACTGGTTTCTTTTTTTTTTCATGTAGAGTTGGACGTAGAATCAAAAAATAAAAAGAGGTTTATGGAGGAGGACGTGTTGCAAAGAAACGGAGAGAAAGGTTTTATTAGAGTTGGTTTTTAACAATCCGCCTAGGAGTTAATTTAGAGGACAACTCTCTCTGGTGGGTGGAGAACAACCGAGGCCATATGTTTTCAGCAGATGGTTATATGTCAATTTGTAGCAGGGAGGAGGAACAGGAGGGGATGATTAACAGCTCTTTTTCATATGGTGGCCCACATATACAGGCAGTCCCCATTCATTTAGTGACCGTTGGAAGTTACAACGGCACTGGAAAAAAGAGACCTATGACCGTTTTTCACAGTGAGGACCGTTGCAGCATCCCTGTGGACATGTGACCGACATCCACCCGCTTAGCAACAGGTTCATATTTATGACGGTTGCAGTGTCCCGGGGTCACGTGATCCCCTTTTGTGACTTTCTGACAAGCAGAGAGTCAATAGGGAAGACAGATTTGCTTAACAAGCGTGTTACTGATTTAACAATTGCAATGATAAGAATAGAACAAATCAGAACAGAATAGAATGGATGATATGGAATGGAATGGAATCAAATAGAATAGAATAGCATAGAATAGAATAGAATAGAATAGAATAGAATAGAATAGAATAGAAGAATAGAATAGAATAGAATAGATGATATGGAATGGAATCAAATAGAATAGAATAGCATAGAATAGAATACTGTAGAATAGAATAGATGATATGGAATGGAATGGAATGGAATCAAATAGAATAGAATAGAATAGAATAGAATAGAATAATAACTTTATTGTCACTTTGAATGTACACTAGTAGGCATGTCAGAAAAGAGGAAGAAGATAGGAAGAAGATATTTCGCTTCTCGTCCAAGAAGCTTCTTTAGTTCTGTTGAGAAAGGATGGGATGGGATGGGATGGGACGGGACGGGACGGGACGGGACGGGACGGGACGGGACGGGACAGGACAGAACAGAATAAATTTCTTTATTGGCCAACTGTGATTGGACACACAAGGAATTTGTCTTGGTGCAAATACTCTCAATGTACATAAAAGAAAAGATACATTTGTCAAGAGTCAAGAATCATAAGGTACAACAATTATAGTCATAGGGTTCAATAAGCAATCAAATCATACTAAGAAACAGTCAATATACATCATAAGGATACAAGCAACAAGGTTACAGTCATAAAGTCACAAGTGGGAGGGGATAGGTGAAAGGAAGGATTCACTTAAATGAGCATGAAAGGATGTAAAATGGGGCAACACTCGCTTAACTACTGTCTCGCTTAACAACACAAAGTTTCGGTGCAATTGTGGTTATAAGCTGAGGACTACCCATAATTAGGGCCCAGGTCTGTTGTTTAGTAGGTCTAGCCCAGGGGTGTCAAACTCAAGGCCCACTGGCCAAATCTGGCCCGCAAGGTGCTTAGACCTAGCCCACGGGGCCACCCTGGAAACATCAAAGGACCGGTTCGCAGTGCTTCTGCCAGTGAAAATGGAGCTCGGAATGGCCACACATAGCCCTCGCGAGCTCCGTTTTTTCTGGCAGAGGGTTGCAAGAAGTCGTCACGGCCAAAAACGGAGCTGTTATTGGCTGGGCGTGGCCAACTCAACATCACTCACATTGAGGTACGCATCTCCTCCCCTGGCCTCTCATGACTGTGGGGATGCTGCAACAGTCGTAAGTGTGAAAAATGGTCATAAGTCACTTTTTACAGTGCCATTGTAACTTTGAATGGTCACTCCACACAAGCAAAGTACCAGCAAAGGAAGGGAAAAATAACTCCAGAGACGTTCCTGAGACAGGAAGTCTAGTCCTGCCAAGAATGTAATAAGGTTTAACGGAGAGGCAATTTCTGTAAGCAACACCAGAATGTTTCCTTCCTGCCTTCCTTACAGGATTAGGCCAGTAATTTCTTCTAACAACCAGTTCTCTGAACTGCTTAGAATGTTAACAACCGGTTCTAGCAAATAGGTGCAAACTGGTAGAATCCCACTCCTGGGTCACGCTCACCCTGGCTATGCCTAGTCTAGCCAAATCCTAGGAGATTTAAATCCTATTTACTTTTTACTACTTCTTTCACAGAGTTAAATTTCCATGCCTGGGTTTTTAATAAAATATTAAGATACTTAAAGCCGTAAGGAAAATAATTATCTGGCAGCAATTTCTTGCCTGACCATAGGATCATGCAACAGTTGAGGAAGGATTGAAACCAATGCATGAGAATGAAGCTATTGTGGCTCCCTTTAGCCCAGACAATCTAATTTCATTTTCAAAAATGAATCTGATTTCTTCTCCCCTCCTGGGAAGAATAAACATTGGCCTGCTTTGTTCCAGCTGTTGCTTGTCCTGCTGCAGGCCCCCTGGGGAGCACAAAACAATAACAACCCCAAACACAATCTGTATTGAAATTGCTTTTCCAGCCGTGGACAATCCCTCTTTTTAGAGACAGAGCTTCTGTTGTCTTCAAACATGTCGTGTAATTAACGTTGATAGATTGTGTTTGTATCCCGAGCTTGGTTGTAGAAAATTCCCAGCAATGATCCAACTAACAGAAAAATCTTCAATGGTAATTTTTATCTGTCTGTCTGTCTGTCTGTCTGTCTACCTATCTATCTTTCTGCCTATCTGTCTGCCTATCTATCTGCCTATCTGTCTGCCTATCTATCTATCTGTCTGTCTGTCTATCTGTCTGTCTGTCTACCTATCTATCTGTTTGCCTATCTGTCTGCCTATCTATCTGCCTATCTGCCTGCCTGCCTATCTATCTATCTATCTATCTATCTATCTATCTATCTATCTATCTATCTATCTATCTATCTATCTATCTATCTATCTATCTATCTATCTATCTATCTATCTATCTATCTATCTATGATTATCTATCTATGATTATCTATCTATGACTGTCTGTCTGTCTATATCTATCTATCTGTCTATCTATCTATCTATCTATCTATCTATCTATCTTGTCTGTCTGTCTGTCTGTCTGTCTATCTTTCTGCCTATCTGTCTGCCTATCTATCTGTCTACCTATCTGTCTGCCTATCTGTCTGCCTGTCTATCTATCTATCTATCTATCTATCTATCTATCTATCTATCTATCTATCTATCTATCTATCTATCTATCTATCTATCTATCTATCTATCTATCTAAATATCTCTCTTTGTTTGTATATATATATATGTGTGTGTGTGTGTGTGTGTGTGTATGTTTGTGTGTGTGTGTGTGTGTGTGTAGAGAGAGAGAGAGAAATTTAGATAGATATTTGGATGGATGGATGGATGGATAGATAGATAGATAGATAGATAGATAGATAGATAGATAGATTGATTTGTGAGAACCAAATATGTCTATGGAGATTCTCAGCCATCCAGGTCATGGTGTTGTTCCAAAGATATTTTTTCCAAGCGGGAACTGGACTTTCTTTGAAGACTTTTCGCTTCTCATCCAAGATGCTTCTTCAGCTCTGACTGGATGGTGGGGAATGGAAGGATTTATACAAAGAATGCAAATGGCCAACTGCAAGGAGTATAAATCCTTCCATTCCTCACCATCCAGTCAGAGCTGAAGAAGCTTCTTGGATGAGAAGCGAAATGTCTTCAAAGGAAAACCAGAAAGTCCAGTTGTCTCTTGAAACAAAAAGCACCTTTGGAACAACCAAGCATTCACATAGCCATATTCTCAGCAATGATCCAACTAAGGCTAGGATGGAACAACTCGCTGTGTTGCCATGGGACAATTCAACTCATGCAAAAGTTGAATTAATTTCGATGGAACCATGCCCAATAATAATAAAAGGAAGAAAATCAATCCAGAAATACAAGAGGTATAATAATTTCAATGAAAATGTGGTCACCGATAATAAAAGAACCTGAATGAGACAATTAATACAGTGTTGAATTCTCCCGCAGCCAGTTGTTCTGTGGAGAGCTAGCCATGGCAAGTTGATCATGGCAAGGTAGCCATGGTGAATTGGCTGTGGCAAATTGGTCACACAGAGTTGTTCTAAACCCAACTAAGGCAGGTGTCTATAATAGATTTAACAGAGTTGGAAGGGACCTTGTAGGTCATTAGTCTAACCCCCTGCCCAAGTGGGAGACCCTACACCATTTCTGACAAATGGCAGTCCAATCTCTTCTTGAAAGTCTCAAATGATGAAGCTCCCACAGTTTCTGAAGGCAACTTCTGTTCCATGGGTTGATTGTTTTCACTGTCAGAAAGTTTCTCCTTATTACCAGGTTGAATCTCTCCTTTTTCAGTTTCCATCCATTATTCCTTGTTTGGCCTTCGGATGCCTGGGAAAATAGCTTGACCCCTTCCTCTCTGTGGCAGCCCCTCAAATACTGGAAGACTGCTATCATGTCTCTACTTATTTTCCCTAGACTAGCCAGGCCCAATTCCTGCAACCGTTCGTTGTATGTTTTAGCCTCCAGTCCCCTAATCGTCCTGGTTGCTCTTCTCTGCACTTTTTCTAGAGCCTCAATATCTTTTTTATAATGTGGTGACAAAACTAGATGCCTTATTCTAGGTAAGGTTTTTTAATGGATTGTACTGTTTTATTAAGGTTGTTCACCGCCCTGAGTCCCTATTTGGAAGAGGGGGCGGTATAAAAGTTTAAATAATAATAATAACAACAACAACAAAACTTTATAATCTTGATTGATTTATGATCTTGATTGAATCCCTGTCTCCAAACTTGGCAACGGCAACCTTAAAGTTTTGTGGACTTCAACTCCCAGAGTTCCCCAGCCAGCATGGTTACCTGAGGAATTCTGGGAGTTGAAGTCCACAGGTCTTAAAGTTCCAAAGTTTGGAGATCCTTGAGCTAAAGGAAACATCTTCACAGTTAGTTATTTTCTTAAAAAATAAATAAACTTGTGACAAATACCCAAGCATGCATTTTTAGCCGTGTTCTGGAAATCTACAAGTCAGAATTTTGCTTTTTATCAAAGCGATTGGCTTCCCTTGCAGACTTCTTACTTCCTCTTACTTTCTCGCGCTCTCTGTCTCTCCCAGCCTGCCATCCTTCTTGCAAGTCGTGCAGCGGGGCTGAGGATGATGAATGCACCGCTTGTCACCCCCACGTCTCTTTCTTCAACGGAAGATGCAGAACGCCTTGCAAGAGAGAGCAATACCTCAATCTGGTAGGATACTGTGCGGGTAAGTGCCTGAGAAATATTGAACTACTTGCATTGCAATTTATCGTTTGGCTCTGCCACATTTTGTAACCCTGCCTTCTTCTCCCCCCCACCCCCCCCACCTCTTCCAAGAAGTTCACGAATAATGCAATTTTTTCTTCATTCTGAATGGAATTCGTGGGAAGTTTCTGCTTTGTTTAGGCTGCGTTGGAGGCAAAATGCAGATTTATACTCAGTGTCAGGGTTCCAAGTAATACATCCATAATAAACGGAACGCCGAGGCAGGTAGATTCCTCAAAGAACAATTTATTCTGGATCTATCATATTGGCAGAGGCTGATGAAAACCGACTCTAAAAGATTCCCGCGGTTTTCACCAAATTAAAAGTTTCCCCCCCCTTTTTCCCAAACAATCAATCACATGGTCCAATCAAGGTGCAATCAGGTTGCTTGGTCACATACCTCCTCCTTTCTTTCCGCCACCTGAGGGCACGTCCTTGGTTTAGAAGGGAAACTATTTCGTTTTGGCTACAAAACCGCAGCTATTTCTCTTCCCCCCCCACCCCTCCCTATCCCTCATTTCTACTGTGGCAACACTGAAGCCCCCAAAATGGCCTCCGTCAGGCCAGCTTAAGAGCTGACACTCGGGCTTTTGGCTACCACCTTATGCTTGCTTGTGCTTAGTTACATTATGCTGACAGGCTGCAATGGATCTGGGATGGGTGAGAGAGGGAAGGAAGAAGGGGAAATGAAAGTTAAGTACTGTGTCTCTCTGAGACACTGCTTCAAGGTCACCCACCATACCAGCTACATGCCTTCTTGTGCCTGGATTGACCATTATGAACACATCCGTTGATGCCGCGGTGGTTAGAATGCAGTCCTGCAGGCTGTTTCTGCTGACTGCCAGCAGTTCGGCAGTTCGAGTCTCACAGGCGCAAGGTTGACTTATCCTTCCATCCTTCCGATAAAATGAGGACCCAGATTGTCGAGGGCAATATGCTGAGTATGTAAAGCGCTTAGAGAGGGCTGTAAGGCCCTGTGAAGCGGTATATAAGTCTAAGTGCTATTTCTCTTTGCCCACCCCACAAAGTGAGCAATGTGATATATGCAGTACAACGTAGTGAGATATGTACAGATCTGCACATTGGAGAAACAGAACAACCACTTCACCAATGCATGGCACAACAGAAGTTTATTGGTTGCCTCCCCCCCTCTTTGGAAGAGCTTTATAGCTCCCGCTGCCTTAAGAAAATTCAAAATATTCTCAAAGGTCCATCTCATCCTGGGAACACCTTTTTTTGAACTATTACCATCTGACAGACGGTACAGAATAATAAAAACAAGGACAAATAGGCTGAAAAACAGCTTCTATCCCAGGGCAGTAGCTCTTTTGAATTCTGCTGTATAGTGCAGTGTTGGTGCGGTGTCGAGGGTTTTCATTTCATTTTTCTGGTATTATGTCTTGTAAAAATAGCTCTGGCTTTTAATCTATATGCTGCCTTGACATTTTTTCTAACCACGTATGCACGAACCAAAACCATCTTGAATAAGTTTCCTTTGTCTCTTATGTGATCTGAATCACATTTTCATCTACTTCCAGGGCATTTTTGCAATTTAAAATGTTCTGGCATTTGTTTTCACTCTCTGATTACTCTTAGTTTACTGGAATGTAGTCATTACAATTTTTAGCCATAGCAGATCTAAACTGCACAAATTCATACAAGCATTAGTGGGCAGCAGAGTAGACAGTGTTTATATATAGGGTGTCAAACTCAAGGCCCACAGGGTACTTAGATCTGGCCCACAGGACCGGCCTGGAAACAGCGAAGGACCCACCCATGGTGCTTCTGCCAGTGAAAACGGAGTTCCCAAGCTCCGTTTTCACTGCCAAAGGGTTGCAGGGAGCCATGGAAGCCAAAAACAGAGCTCGGGAGCCAGTGGTGGTGTTCTACCGGTTTGACCCAGTTTGGGCAAATCGGTAGTAAAAAATGCTACTGTTGGGCCAAACTGGTAGTAAAAAAACAGCTATCGGTTCAAGCCGAACCGGTATTTTTCCACCCCCTCACGATCAGCTGTTCTGACGATCAATTGTGCCAGAATCCCCCTCACTGTCTTAACTGCTTCGCCCGAGGCCCAGGTGGCAAAAAGGGGCGTGCAGGGAGAGGGATGCTGCGTGCCTTCCCTGCACTCCGTTTTTTTCCTCCTGGGCCTCAGGGAAGCCTCCTAGGGGAAGCAGTAAGACAGCGAGGGGGATCCCGGCACAGCTGATCCGTCGGGAGGGGAAAAAAAAATAAAAGGAAAAACCACACCTACTCAGTCACATGGCCATGTCCACCTAGCCACGCCCACAGAACCAATAGTAAAAATATTTCCCTCCCACCACAGTCGGGAGCCTGTTTTCATTGGCAGAGCACACGGCCCATCACAGGCGCCCCTGACATGAGAGACGTCATGATGGCCACGCCCACCTTGGCCATGCCTCCTTGCTTTTATATTGTATTGTCCGGGAAGGGAAAAATACCCCCAGGATGGGTTGAGTAGGAGGTTGACATAAATACTACTGTACTGAATGTTAACGCTCCTGTTTGAGGAAATTTCAATTTCGAATGTAGTTTTATAACTGTCACTCAGTCTGTCATTGATGCTTGTTTAATACCAAATTTTCCTTTCCAACCCTGGGGGCAAACATTGAATATTACTTCTTCAAAGAAAACTTCTTCTTCTTCTTCTTTTTGTACCTATATAGACAAACAGTTCAGTTTGCCAACTCCAGATTAATTGCAGCCAGAAAGCCAGTGGCAAAAAGCGAAAAACATTTTAATTGTGAGAAGCTACACCAATTATTATCTTTCAGAGAGGGTAACGGCGTAAGTCAATTTAATTGGCAGGAAGGGAGTAATAGAAAAATAGTGCTATCCTTAGGAAGAGTAACAGACCCAAAATAAGGTCTTTTGAAAGGCATTATATAATTAGTTGAGTTCTTTTCTCTGCAACCTGTTCCACTTTGAGATAATATAGCCCGTTTTACGTTGTCAGTAATCCTGTGAGGTTTGTCTGAAAGAATTATTTCTACCTTTTTTTCCTCCTCCTTTGATTTTCTTTTTTCCCCTTTCCCATTTTGAGAATCCAGATTTGCCTTTGTAACAGTCTGGCAACAGCAGAGAGCAGCTGCTTTTAAATGTTCTTGTCTTGTTGAGCAGTGAGCCACATAATAAACCGGATTGTCTGTTTTACATGTCTTTCTTAGTCAGTTTCACTCACCTAATTTACAGGCAGTGCTCAACTTACAACAGTTTGCTCAGGGACCTTTCAAAGCTGCAAGGGCACTGAGAGTGGGACTTATGACCGTTTTTCACACATTGCAGCAGGATGGGTTGAGTAGGAGGTTGACGTAACTACTACTGTACTGAAGTCAAAAGGGAAGCCAAATTCACTTGACAACCAGTCCTGCCTTAGTCATGAAAGCTGACTGGGTGATTTTGGACCAGTCACTCTCTCCCAGCCTAACTTACCTCACAGGGTTGTTGTTGTGGGGAAAAGGGGAAGAGGAAACTGTGTTGGATATGTTTGCCGCCCTTGAGTTATTTGTGAAAATAATAAAGGTGGATACCAGTGGTGGGATTCAAAACGTTTTACCACCAGTCCGGTGGGTGTGGCTTGGTGGGTGCACTTTGAATGCATGCATGCACACACTTTGCATGTGCGCGCACCTAATGTGCATTTTGCACAGGCGCAGAGGTGTTTGCGCAGGTGCAAAGGCGGTCCAACTCACCTCCTTGCAAGCCTGCACTCTTCCAGTCGCTTCAGCAGCTTTTGCGCGGCACTGCTGTGCCGCGAAAAGCAGCTGCGCTTCAAAAGCAGGACATAAAGGTTAGTATGGGAGCAGAGTGGTGGAGAGAACCGGTTCGGTCTCTGCTGCTCATCGGCGCTACCGGCTCAGCCAAACCGGGCCAAACCGGTAGAATATCACCACTAGTGGATACAAATAAATAAATAAAACTTCCATCAACTGCAGCACACTATTAAACGTCCTTTGTTTTCAGATCTCTTTCATTGGAAGCCAGGAGAGTGAAGATTGCTAACTTTAGCTGGATTGTGCTTCGCTCCCAAACTGGGTGGTCTCTTGCTTGTAACGATACAGACACTATCCACTCTGAGGAGGGAGACGAACAGCTGTCAGGAAGCGGGAGAGTGGCTCCGTTGGCTGTGGAGGAAACTGGGGAAGGGCAAAGTCAGGCTGAGCAGAGCAGGGAAGAGGTAGAACAAGGGAGACGGGGTTCAGAGGAAGACCCAGGCCCACCCCCACTTCATCCTAGGGCATGCAAGGAGGAACAGAGAAGAGAGCAATGTGGCTTACAAGGGAGGAAAGGGCCCTGATTCCCTTCACAAGGCACACCTGGGGGTGGTGTTTAAAGGAGAGTCAGGAGAGTGGGGCAGTTGTCGGAAACAAATGTTGAGTTTATCTAGGGTTGGCTGCTGTTATCTGAGTTCTGGCATCCTCCCAACTGGTTTGATTTATTGCCATGTTACTTCACTTCTGGAACTCCTTATCTTGCCCTGTCAAATTTATTACCTTATCTTACCTTGTTGGGTTTATAGATTAAAGTTTTCTGTTTACAATGTTTGAACTGGAATATCTGCAGGCAAAGACTGTTGCAGGTTCATGGGAGAGTTTTTTTTTTTCAGACCAGAAGATAACCGGGACACTGGGGGCAAAGTTGGAGCTAATAAAGGGACCCAGACTTATTCTCTGACTGTGTTGCCTTTGTGCTATGCCCCGAGTCATCACACACTCGTTGCTAATTTGTTGTGTTTGAATTGGAAGTTCCTTTGAAAAATGGATTTTGGCACCCCCAAAAATTCTCCTTGTCTCCTCATTCAGCTGAAACAAAGCTTTCAAAGCAAGAAGAAAAAGATAGAAGGATGGAAATAAGAATACACTAAGGCAGAAGCTCATCCACCCTAAATATAAAACATCCAGAGATAAACTGAGCAACATGGTATATGCAGTACAATGCAGCGAGCCATGTGCAAAACAGCCACTTCATAAGCGCATGGTACAATATAGGAGAACAAACCCATCAGGACTAGATTCATCAGTCCATCTGCATTTAAAAGACACAGGCCATTCTTTTGAAGGCAGCAAAGTCTACATTTTGGACAGAGAGGACTGCTGGTTTGAAAGAGGGGCCAAAGAGGCCATCTGTGTCAAAACTTGGAACAGCCCTCTCTCAACAGAGGGGAAGGGATACGACATTATCTATCTCCAGTCCATAGCGTAGTCCATCCAGCAGTTCCAAGAAGGCTCCACACCCATTTGCACCACTCCGGTGACCCTGAGGACACAGACAAATCTCCAAGTGGCCTCAACGACTCTCTAAAATAGTGCAAATGACCAACTGTTTGCAAGGAGTGTAAATCCTTCCATTCCCCATTAATCCAGTCAGAGCCGAAAAAGCTTCTTGGATGAGAAGCGAAATGTCTTCAAAGAAAACCCCAAAAGTGCAGTTGCCTCTTGAAAAAAAAAACACTTTTGGGACAAAAGGATAGAAGGGTTAAGTTCTAGCAGCCAAGGAGACATAAAAACAGCGTATCTGGACAGCAGCAACATGTCTTCTCCTCCAGACTGCTGTTATTTCCCCTTGTAATTTTCCAAATCACTGTAATGAGGATTCATTTGGTGTCCAATATCCCTCACATGCACGGTATATAAAAGACTTCTTGTAAAACCTATTCCCCCCCCCAGAAAATCTTTTAAAACATCTCGATTCAGGAGATGGTCAGGAGCGCTTGGTTAATGGGCTGCTGAAAGTAGCAACTGTCCGTCTTCTCCTAGTAATAAATTCCATTCTAGGTGAGCCTTGGACATTCAGATTAACAGACTTGGAAGGGACTTAACAGACTTGCAATTGTCCTAACGAAATCATGATTCTCGAGCCAAACTTCAAAAACCAAAAAAGCTGATTCTGTAAACCACTTAGAGAAGGGTTGTAAAGCACTGTGAAGCAGTATATAAGTCTTAAGTGCTATTTCTGTTGCTTTTTAGCCTGGATGATTGAGTTTTCATTGACATTGTTGCTCAAAAGTTCATTCTCCTGGTAGAAACAGGGTGTCCGGATTCCAGCAATCACCCTAATTAAATCATGATTCTCGAGCCAAACTTCAAAAAACTTCAAAGAATTTGTTAGGCGACCTACTGGCACTGCCCTGTATGAAGCCAGCTCCAGCCTACATAATTTATAGTCCCCTTTGACCCTGTTTCCCCCCTGGGTGTCTCATAAACCAGTTTCGGCAATTGAGCATGTTCACACACTGGATGTCATCATTCACGTTCTCCAATTAAATATATTTGTGAGCAAAAGCTCTGGTAGTTTAGTTAACAATCTTTTAAAGATAAGTGTTGGAATGTACTTTCACTTTCAGATTGCTGCATTGCTCTTCCAGATTTCTTTCCTCCGCCCCTTTTTTAAAATTATTATTATTATTATTTATTAAATTTCTATACCGCCCCCTCTCCCAAAAAAGGGACTTGGGGCGGTGCACAGCCAACTAAAAACAAACAATATATACAATTAAAAACAAATTAAAACAATTTCATCAGAGGCCGAAATACAATTTAAAATATAAAACTAATACAAATTTAAAATTTAAAAAAATTAAGAAACCTAGTTATTAAAAACCTCAAAAATAATAGCAACTACTTAGAACAGGCAAAGGTAATCAGAGTTTTGCAGCGTTAATTCAGCACCAGAAAAATAAACACAGATAGCTGATGCTTCATTTAACATCTTTATAAGCATAATAAGTAGATTTTACAAACCAGTTGTAGATTTCTCCAGCATGGAGCAAACTCACACAGAAACATGTTGCAAGCAACTTACAGCAGCACAGAAACAGATATCACTTTAGTTCAGCAAGCAAGCAGAGGAGAGAAGCTGTTTCATTTCAATAAACAGACTCAGAGCTCAACATAGCTGCAGAGATACAGAGCTTAATATAGAGCCATGCTTAGGCTACTTCTAGTTTCACTTTCCAGCCTAGACTACTTCTAGTTTCAGTTTCCAAACTGTCCTCATTTGCTGATTTAGTTGCTATGTCTATTCATTGGCTGACCTTTTTACCAAGCTCTGTTCCAGTTCATGAATGTACTCTGACAGTAGGACTGTTTTATGAGTTGACAACAAGTGACAACCTCTTTAACACATTCTTTGGCTCAGTATTTGTAAACAGCAATGGATCATGCCCAGTATTTCCTAGTCGAATCACAGATAACTACAATGATCTAATACATATCGATTTTACAGAAGACAATGTTGAAAAAGCACTACGCAATCTAAAACCATCTCTATCTATTGGACCAGATGGAATATGTGCCTACTTCTTAAAAAAGCTATCCACTGCCATAGCAGAACCTCTAAGCATAATCTTTGAAAAATCTTTCAGGACCAGCTCCTTGCCAAAACTAAGCCATGGTCATCCCCATCTTCAAAAAGGGAGACCCCACCCTGGTTGAAAATTACAGAGCAATCTCTTTATGCTGCATCACCTGTAAAGTCATGGAATCAATTATTAACCAATCCATCATTCTCCACTTAGAAACAATCAGCCTAATCTCTAATAAACAATTTGGTTTTAGGAAAAACTATCATGTAATCTGCACCTCTTATATTGCAAAAGCATATGGACTACACAACTCGATCAGGGCAAAGCAGTAGAGACAATCTACGTAGACTTCTGTAAAGCCTTTGATTCAGCAGTACACGACAAACTGCTCCTAAAACTAAAATCTTACGGTATCTCTGGACACCTGCATAACTGGATAGAAGCATTCCTGTCAAACAGACAACAAATGGTCAAAATTGGGAACATCCTATCAAATTCTGTACCTGTCAACAGTGGTGTCTCTCAAGGCAGTGTTCTAGGACCAACTCTTTTCATACTCTACATAAATGACCTCTGTGATTATATCAAGAGCAACTGCGTTCTCTTTGCTGATAATGTAAAGCTATTCAACACCACGGACAATACTGCTACCCTTCAAAAAGACCTTGACTATGTATCAGAATGATCAAACAAATGGCAACTTCAAATCTCAACAAATAAATGCTCTGTCCTACATATTGGCAAAAAAAAATCAGAAAATAAAATACAGGCTGAATAGTCAAGACCTTGTTGATGATCCAAACTCTGTCAAGGATCTTGGAGTACTCATCTCAAATGACCTAAGTGCTAGAGCCCACTGTAACTACATAGCCAAAAAGGCATTAAGAGTTGTTAACCTAATCTTACATAGCTTTTTCTCTGGTGATATTACACTAATAACTAGAGCATACAAAACATTTGCTAGACCAATACTCGAATACAGCTCATCAGTCTGGAACCCACATTACATATCTGATATTAACACAGTTGAGAAAGTCCAGAAATATTTTACAAGAAGAGTTCTCCACTCCTCTACTCGTTGCAGAATACCTTATGCTACCAGACTTGAAATTCTAGATTTAGAAAACTTAGAATTATGCACCTTCGGTCCAATCTAAGTATAGTATATAAAATCATACATTGCAGTGTCCTACCTGTCAATGAATACTTCAGCTTCAACCATAACTAGAGCACACAATAGATACAAACTCAAGGTTAATCGCATCAAACTTGATAGCAGGAAATACGACTTCAGCAACAGAGTGGTCAATGTCTGGAATACTCTACCTGACTCTGTGGTTTCTTCCCCAAACCCCAAAACCTTTAACCTTAGACTGTCTACTATTGACCTCACCCCTTTCCTAAGAGGTCTGTAGGGGGCGTGCATAAGTGCACCAACGTGCCTACCGTCCCTGTCCTATTGTTTTATTTTTCTTATATGTATCCATGTATTCATAACTATTATCTTGTAAGCAATTGATAAATAAATAATTAAATAATTGAATAAATGAATGAATGAATAAATAAAATAAAGTTTAAGGTATTTTGGTTGGTTTGTAGGCAGCCAAGATAATGTTTAGAAGGGATTTGCTATTTTTGTCCATCTAGCTGAGTTTTTTCCAAGGACCTGGGATAACTAGGTGAAAGGTTATTGTTGCAGGATGTAAGCAGTTTCCAATTAAAGCTGCTTTTTGCAAATTAATCTTGTTACATGGGACAAATGCAGGAGATCCAACTGGCATTCCTTCGTCTCTGTCATATGCAGAGTAAAACAGATCTTATAAGTGTGATGGGAGTGATTTCTGCTCACATCCCCTTCCTCCTGAAACATCCATTTTGACAGCAAGATAGATAAGTATTGATTTTTCGTGAAATTAAGAATGCTGATGCTCCTTTAACAAATCTGGCACACGATACTTTGCAGTTTATGCAACTTCCCAAAAGTTTCTTGTGACGTGGCTAAAAAAAACATTTCATTTTAGATGGCATTTTCAGCCAGCAGTTCCTTGAATGGGTTTTCTTAAAAAGTACAGGCAGTCCTCGAACTGAGCTCAAACTTTCTACTGCTAACATTTGTTAAGTGAGTTTTACCCCATTTTATGACCTTTCTTGCCATGGTTGTTAAGTGAATCCTTGCAGTTGATAGGTTAGTAACCTGGTTGTTAATTGAATCTGGCTTCCCCTTTGATTTTGCTTGTAAGAAGGTGGCAAAAGGAGATCTCTGCCACTGTCATAAATACAGTCACTAAATGAACTGTTGTAAGTTGAGGGCTACCTGCAGCTTCCAGAGGCTCCTAAACTTAAGCTGCAAACAAGACTTTTCAGAAAATTCTAGATTTGGATGGGACTATGGAGCTCATCTCTCTCTGCCTCTCTGTCTCTGTGTCTCTCTGTTGTCTCTCTGTCTGTCTGTCTCTGTCTGTCTGTTTGTTTCTCTTTCTGTCTGTCTGTTTCTCTCTCTGTCTCTCTCTGTCTGTCTGTCTCTTTCTGTGTGTCTCTCTTTCTCTCTATCTCTCTTTCTCTCTCTCTCTGTCTCTCTCTCTGTTTCTCTGGGTGTGTCTCTCTCTGTCTCTGTTTCTCTTTCTTTTTCTCTCTCTCTCCCTCTCCCTCCCCCTCTGTCTCTCCTATCTCTTTCTTTCTTTCTTTCTTTCTTTCTTTCTTTCTTTCTTTCTTTCTTTCTTTCTTTCTTTCTTTCTTTCTTTCTTCCTTCCTTCCTTCCTTCCTTCCTTCCTTCCTTCCTGTCTGCCTTTCTCTCTCTCTCTCTCTCCCTCCCTCCCTCCTTCCCTCCCCCCCTCTCTCTCTCACACACACACACCATTGCACAAATCCTGATTGCAGCATCTGTGAGAGACGTTTGTCTAGATTCTTCTTGGACATATAACCAATTAAGAGACATTCACCAATTTCTGGGTTATGGCTGCATCGTCCAACTGATCTTATTCTTAAGAAAAATCAGAAGCATTTAGGTACCTTTTTCCCCATTTAATGAATCTTGCCAAAAAGTAGGGTCGGCTGGGAGATTCTGGGAGTTAAAGTCCACATAGCTTCAGGTTGCAAAACATTGCTATCGAGTAATAGCTCTTCTACGGTATTTATTAAGAAGTTTCCCTCACTCCCATTCAAACTGAACATAAGATTCCTTACAAAATGAAATCATTCTTCCATGTCCTACATTGTCCGTGATAGAGAACAGGTCTTGGCCTTCTTGTGTATGACGTTCCTTTCAACACCCTTGAAAAATTTGTCAGTAGAACCAATTACTAAAGGAAGATACATTCAAGCCAAAGTTGGACTACCCCCATCTGTCAGGATGCTTTAAATTGGCCTTCTTTATTGAACAGGGGGATTGGATCTAACTTGGCCCTTTCAGTGTTGAGTCTGCGATGCTAATATTCAAGCCTCTGTTGGACAACTGTCATGTTTTGAAGGGTGGTTGCAATCAGTGTAATGCCTCGGGCAAAGGGAAAATTTTGCTATCACTCTCTCAGTGAACTATTTCCTACGCTTGTTAGAGAAGGAAGCAGGGAAGGATAGAATAGAATAGACATAGAATAGAATACTTTATTGGCCAAGTGTGATTGGACACACAAGGAATTTGTTTTGGGGTAAATACTCTCAGTATATATATAAAAAAAATACATTTGTTAAGAATCAAGAATCATAACGTACAACATTTAATGATAGTCATAAGGTACAATCAACAATCAAATCATACTAGGAAACAGTCAATATAAATCGTAAGGATACAAGCGACAAAGTTACAGTCCTACAATCACAAGTGGGAGGGGATGGGTGATAAGGATTGATGAGAAGATTAGCAGTAATAGTAAGTGCAGACTTTGTAATAGTTGAACAGTGTTGAGGGAATTATTTGTTTAGCAGAGTGATGGCTTTCGGGAAAAAACTGTCCTTGTGTCTAGTTGTTCTGGTGTGCAGTGCTCTATAGTATCGTTTTGAGGGTAGGAGTTGAAACAGTTTATGTCCGGGATGTGAGGGGTCCTTGATTGAAGGCAGGTGGGTAGTAATAGTTTTTTCTGCAGTCCTAATTATCCTCTGAAGTCTGTGTCTGTCCTGTTGAGTTGCAGAGCCAAACCAGACAGTTATAGAGGTGCAGATGACAGACTCAATAATTCCTCTGTAGAACTGGATCAGCAGCTCCTTGGGCACTTTGAGCTTTCTGAATTGACGCAGAAAGAACATTCTTTGTTGTGATTTTTTTATGACGTTTTTGATGTTAGGTGTCCATTTTAGGTCATACGATATAGTAGAACCTAGAAATTTGAAGGTCTCTACTGTTGATACTGCGTTGTCTAATATTGTAAGAGGTGGTAGTATGGGAGGGTTCAGTGGATTTGATCCACTGAAGCACAGCCAGGATGTAGGAGGTGAAAGAATTGCATTCAACAATGGAATGGAATAGAAATAGAATAGAGCAGAATAGAATATAGAATAGAATAGAACAGACCTGTGATGGCGAACCTACAGCACGCGTGCCACAGGTGGCATGCAGAGCCATTTGTGCGGACACGCGAGCTTCAGCCAAATTTACCTCTCTGCGCATGTGCGTGCCTCCCAATTTTCGGCCCGTTTGAGGCCTTTTTTTAGCCTTCCAGAGGCTCGAGGGAAGCCTCTGCAGCCTTTGCAGGTCGAAAAACAGGCCCGTTTTATCACTTCCTGTAATTTCCAGAAGTGACGAAACGGGCCCATTTTTCGGCCTGAAAAGGCTGGAGAGGCTTCCCTCAAGCCTCTGTGAGGCTGAAAATCAACTGGGAGGCACTCGCCTGCCCAGTGCAGGTAAGGGGAGAAATCACGCGCGCATGCGCAGGGGGCGTGGGGTGCGTGTGCAATTTTTGGCACAGTACCCCAAAAAGGTTAGCCACCACTGGAATAGACTATAATAGAAAATTAGAATAGAATAGAAAATTAGAATACAATATCATAGAATAGAACATAGAATATAGCATAGAATATAATTCTTTATTGGCCAAATGTGATTGGACACACAAGGAATTTGTCTCCGTTGCATAAGCTTTCCAGTGTACATACAGGCAACAAGTGATAAATCCTGATCAGAATGATAAAATACAATCATCACAAATCATAAGATACAACATTCAATGATAATCCGAGGATACTAAATAAGCAATCAACATAAATCATAATAGGATACTAAATAAACTCCATCAAGCCAGTCTGGCCTAGGGTTTTATGGGGTTTTAAATTCAGTTTTAATTGGTTTTAGTCCTTATTTTTAAACCCTTGTCTCATTTTTATTATTCAGCCACCTAATTTAATCTCTTTAATTGTTTTTAATTATTGTGTTATTATTGTATTTTTTAATGGCTGTACACCACCCCGAGTCCCGCGGGGAAAGGGGGGTGATATATAAATCTTGTAAAATAAAAATAAATAAATAAAAATAAAAAATACAAAACAACTAAGTTACAATCATATAGAGGTTATGGTCTTTCATTACCTTAGCATTGATGATGTTACCTAGTTCGGGTAATGAAACGTCTGCAAGAAAATAAGCAAGCTCAGAGAGCATCAAGGACCCCTGAAGTACAAATATTCTCCTTTCTTAGTATAGTCATAAGAAGCTAAGGAACTAGGCAATAGGAAAGATGAGAAGGGTAAGAGTAATACTGCCTTATTTGGTGGTTTGACATCCCAGGGCATAAGACAGTGTTGTGGGAATTAGTTGTTTAGCATAGTGATGTCATGGGGAGAAAACCTGTCCTTGTGTTGTGGTTTGCCGGCAGCAGGTGAAGACAGCTGAGGTCTCGGAGAGCGAGGACTCAGATGAGGGGCCTGCGTGTGATGCAGGGATGGGGCCAGGACCATCAGGGAGTGGAGTGCTGCCTTCAGAGATTGTGGAGGCTGGCAGCAGTGATGAAGAGGCCCCCGAGGAGCCCGTGCCCAGCGCGCATGAGCACAGGGCTGCTCGAAGGAAGGAGCAGCTGCAGCAGCATGGGCAACTCGGGAGTAAGGCTGCAAGGTAATGGCCCCTCCCTTAAGAGATAAAAAGCCAGCTGAGAAACCGGAGTTCTTTGCAGAAAGCAAAGAAGTTTTTGCACTCAAGCCTTGTGGATGTTCGGAGTATCTTGGTTGGTGTCTGGAGACTCTTTGTGTTTGAAATATTTCTTGGTAACTTTATCTCGTGTTCTTGGCAGCCTTGCACAACCTTGGCAAGGCTCGTTCTTATCAGAGACAATTAGTTTGAAACAGCCTTTCAACCGTGAAGGAACGGAATTCGTAAAGAATCATTCAAAGGTTTTGCTGTAACCTCTGTTTCGTGTTTGTTTCCTTGAAACAAGGTTTGGGTCAGAACACCTTATGGCTAATTGTTTTGGCGTGCAATGCGTCATCTTGAGAGAAGAAACAGTTTATTCTCCAGGATGTGAGGAGTCTGTAGATATTTTCACAGCCCTCTTTCCCACTCATGCAGTATACAGATCTTCAATGGAAGGCAGGCTGAGTTGCAGTTGTTCTTTTCTACAGTCCTAACCATCCCTTGAAGTCTGTGTCTGTCTTGTTCGGTCATCTTGTTGCTCAGAAATAAACAGCCAGATGGACACTTGGAAAGCCATGATGGAAGGGTCCCCCTGAAGCCTGGTAATTGCTGGTAAATGGGCCTCTGGCCAGTCCAAGAACTGGAGTGGCTTCTCCTTTGAAGACAAATCATACCAACAATTTGTACAATAGTACAGGTAGTCCTTGACTTGCAACCATTCGTTTAGTGACTGTTCGGGGCGCTGAAAAAGGGAGCTCGTGACTGGTTTTCACGTTTACGCATCCCCACGATCACGTGATCGAAATTCACGTGGAAACTGACTCATATTTATGGCGGTCACAGGTCACGGTTTACGACCTGGCAAAGTCAATGGGAAAGCCAGATTCCCTTAACCGTGTTACTAACTGAACTGCACTGATTCACTTAACAACTGTGGCAAGAAACATCATAAAATGGGGCAAAACTCAACAAACTGTTTCTCTTAGCAACAAAAAATTTGGCCTCAATTTGTGGTTATTAAGTTGAAGGCTACATGCACCAATATTTCTTATAGGTAGTTTGAATATGGATTCTTGTGGCATCTGTAGAGGAGGGTCTAAGGAAGGCAAATGACGCAAAATACACTCCTTTTGAAAGTATATCCTGACGTTGCGTTCATCGCTTTGATGGAAATTTGCTCCTGTGGTTTTTATTTATGTATGTTTGCATTTATTTATATCCCACCATTTTATTATTTTTATAACAAACTCAAGGCAGTGAATATACTTAATACTCCTTCCTTGTGGTATTTTCGCCACAACAACAACCCTATGAGGTGGGTTCGGCTGAGAGAGAGGAACTATCCCAAGGTCACTCAGCTATCTTTCATGCCTGAGGCAGGATTAGAACTCATAGTCTCCTGCTGATTGGCCCAAAGTCACCCAGCTGGCTTTCCTGCCTAAGGTGGGATTAGAACTCACAGCCTCCTGGTGATTGGCCCAAAGTTACTCAGCCAGCTTTCATACCCAAGGTGGGACTAGAACTCACTGTTTCCTGGTCTCTTGCCTGGTGCTTTAATCACTAGGCCATAATTGCTCTCATTGACTCAATGGCCCCTTCCAATTGTTATTTTATTTATGAGTAGATCCCGATCTCCTTTAGGATGCAAATAAATAAACTGGAACTGCAGCTCCCCTCCAAAATCCACATGGACCCAACCTTGCTGTCACGTAGGAAAATCTTGAACAACTGGTTATTGCAGCAGGCAATTTGTGAACATGCCTCTGAGATGTAAATATTTTAATTCCTTTTGTAGTTCACTGATGTGGTATCTCGGGCTTTTGCTTTTATTAATGTTTTATTATTAAAGATTAATATTTTATTCATTTTCTTGTTGGTTGTTTTTTCCCCCTTTCAATATTTTGGGATGCGTTTTGCATTTGTAGACTGCTGCTTTAAACTTGCTTTGCAAATTGGCAGTTATCAAAAGCAGCACCAAACAATAATAATACAGATGGTCCTCGACTTATAACAGTCTACTTATAGTTGACTGTTCAAAGTTACGATGACACTGAAGCAAAAAAAAGAGACAGAGAAGGAAGAAGGAAGAAAAAGAAAGAAAGAAAGAGAGAGAGAGAGAGGGAAGGAAGGAAAGAAAGAAGAAAGAAAAAAAAAGAAAAGAAAGAAAAGGAGGAAGGAAGGAAAATAGAGAAGAAAAGGAGAGAGAGAGAGAGGAGAAGCGGGAAGGAAGGAAAGTAAGAAAGAAAAGAAAGAAAGAAGAAAGGGACGAAAGAAAGAAGAAAAGAAAGAAAGAAAAGAAAATGGGGAAGAAGGAATGAAGAAAAGAACGAAAAGAAGAAGAAAAAGAAAAAGAAAGAAACAAGAGAAGAGAGACAAAAAGAAAGGAAAAAGGAAGAAAGGGGGGAAAAGGGGGGACGGAAGGAAGGAAGGAGAAGACAAGGAAAAGGAAGGAAGGAAAAAAAAGAAAGAAAGAAGAGATGAGAGGGACGGAAAGGAAGGAAAGAAAGAACAGAAAAACAGAAAAGAAAGAAAGGAAGAAAGAAAGAAAAAGAAAAGAAAAAAAGGAAGGAAGGAAAGGAAGGAAGGAATGGTTTCACACTTATACTTGACTGTTTTCTGTTTGACCAGTTAAGAAATCTGACGTTGTTATGAACTGTACCAAACTTTCTGCCCTCTACGAACAGGTTGCCATCCGCTCTTTGAGTGTGTGTGCAGATCTCTCCCAACTAGACAAAGGAAGCACCTGTCTCAGGTGCCGCGATGGTACCATTCACCTGCTTCTGAAGGGTACCACTGGTGCAAAGATTGCACGTGGATGTTTACCAAGCGGGAGGAGCGTGCCAGATGAGTATGCCTGAGAACTAAAAACAGGGGCCCTAGCAATCGACAGATGGAACCAAGTAATTTCTAATAGACAATAATATTTTTTCTAACCTGTGGAATCTGCTGCAGATGAAGCATTAATGATTATCAAGCTTATCATAAGGACATAAAAAGATTGCTGTGGTAGGTCAAATCAAAAGCTGTTAACTAGGTCTGTGGAATTTTCAAGAGACTTCAAAAGCTAGATAGAAAGTCATCCTCGCATCTCAAGTGACCGGTACCAGAAACTATCCACCTCTGGATTTGCATATTATAATCATCACGATGAATAGAGTTGATGTAAGGTTTATTTAAAGATGAACTAATGATTTCTTTCTATTGGGTTCTGAATATAATTACTCCCGATTCTTCCTCCGTCACCTGGTGTCTTCAATGTATTTGATTAGCGAACTGTCCATTAATTGATAGTAATCTCAGGATATTGCTGGTGGGAAGGACGAGAGGATTAGGATCTATCAAATCTGGATGGGCAGTGGTTCACTAATATTATCGTTAAGTCTTGACGATGTGCTGTTGGTGTTTTTGCATCACTTTCTGCAAGTGCTGCAGCGGATGGCGGAACGCTGCCATTATTGGATTAAATCCCAATAAAGTCGGATTCACAGTAAGGTAGAAAGTATATCAAGGTTAAATGCTATTTTCCCCCAAAAAATATAAGGACAAGTATTTTTCTGTATCGCAAAAAGGTGAGCAAATTTCTTGAGAAATGAACACATATTCAAACTGTTCATAAAATATTTGAACAGCTTACCCAAATTGGCACCTATACAATAAGTCAAGGGAAAACTTAATGGGATAGGTATGTAGTTGTTGTAATGTCTTTATGATATGCCAGGAACTATAAGAGTAGTCAGTTGGTTAGTTATAAAGGACACCACAGATGGAAACCGGGAATTTAGTCCACTTCTTAAGGCATGAAAGTTCAAGTGACTTTGGGACAATCCACAGGAAAGTAGT